>VDFB02000013.1:38594453-38628149 GCA_007258455.2 Sequoia sempervirens | reverse complement strand
TCTCTCTCTCTCTCTCTTGCCCAACCTCCACCTAATTATTGTAAAGTTATGCATGCAAAAATCGGATATCCGATTTGAAACACTAAAATTGTGATGTTAGGGAGCATTAAAAATTGCTTTATTTTTAGAGTTCTACATATCAGATATTGGATTTTTTTTGGATATCCAATTTGTGGGCCATAGGAAAACCCCATATGGCCCCTTTTTTGCATTCCAATGGACCCTATGTTCTTTTTGCAGGCTTTGCAGGTGACAAACATGCGGTTTCAGAGAGGAAGGGACAAAGATCAACTGTTTGGAGCATCTTCCACTCAAATTTGTCATAAACTATGATTTTTCAGCATCTTTTATGAGGTATAATGGGGAGCAGCAGTCATCGAAAGCATAAACATAAGATAAACCTTACAAAAGAACAAACTGAAGCATATAGACAAAAAGATAAAGAAGGTCATAGGAAGAGAAGACAAGGTATGTTAAATATTGGTGAATCTGAGTCCTTTGGTCTTTCTAGTGAAGAGGAAATTGAATATGTAGAAGGTGAAAATTGTCCCAACATGATCTCGTAGCCTCCGACAGAGAGTCTGTATGCCCCACAGTCTCTGAGAAATAGCCCTTCAAATATTGTTTCCTTTTAGCACATTGGACTCTTAAGGGAAACTAGTGGGCAACATAGTTAACTTCTTCACAAACTTGGTTTGAAGTAATTTCATTCTTTTTTGTGCATTTGAGAGACATTTTGACTGGAGGTCGGTCTATGAGCCTTGTTCTATGATATTACAAAAAGGTATTGTGGATGGTCTATATTAAGCTACCAATCTCAATATCATACAAATTGAACCCTAGCATCAATAGACTTTGTATATCAAGCTACCACAATTCTGTTGATGTTAGCAGCTTCGTCGATCTCTTCTAGCCGTTCCAACACATGACAGATCTTGGAAAAGAGAGAAGGAAGTCCTCTAGCAAAGAGGAGAGTAGAGTCCACTTCAAGAGTAAAACATGGCACTTGCTAAGACTAAGCCCGCCCAGCCATACAAAAGTGGCATACAATATAGCAAAGTCCGCTAGCAATACATAAAGGAAAGTCCGCGCTTGTTTCTTGGCACAAACACTCAGCAAAGCCCGCCCATGTTAAGAAAGGGATGTGTCAAACATGATTGAATTCTGACACATGTCTTGGCCATGAAACTTGACAAGGTCCACGCTTACTAAAGAGTGACATGGCATAAAAGATGGAATCTTGCCAAATCCACTTCAAGAGGATAATGAGTGTCTGGACTTAGAAGAATATGAACATGGAAAGTGAATGAGTGAAGTCCGCTCAGCATATTAAGTCTGAAATGGCAAGAGAAAAGAGGAAGTCTGCCAGCCTTAAAGTGAAATTGAGCTCACCCCTCATTTGTAAAGGGTGGAGACAGTGTATAGAATTGTTGTGATAGACTATTTCTGATAATAAAATCTCTTATGCATGATTTGATTTGAACCACTTTTATTGTCAAATAGTGTGCATGGTTGCATAAATTTTTCACCATAGATTGGAGATAGATTAGAATTAGATTACACTTGGAATAAAATTTTCCTAAAGTTAGCTTGAGCTGACTCTGTGGATTCTTAACTTCTATCTGGATAAATATTGTTTGATTGGAAGGTATTTATTCATGATATGAAAAGCATAAGCACATTTCCTTGAAGATTGCAATGGCTTTGCGTAGTTGGCGTGATTCTTGCATGGCGAAACAAAGTTTGGTTTCGTTTCACCAAGTCAATACTGTCTCTTGAATTCTTAGGAAGTAGATTAGAACTTCTGACCCCTTGTCTCCTTTTTCAGTTTGTTTGATCTACAACCCAAATAAAAGAGCTTCATTGTCTAGACCTTCATTGTGAATTGAAAAAATTCAATGCTTTAGGTGTGATAAGTTTGGTCACTTTTCCAAACATTGTTCAGACAGACCTAAACATCAAGCCTCCGTTGCAAATGTAGATGATGTTTCTCCACAGAAAAATGAATATTTGTTTTGCTTAGCATTGTCAAGCAATGTACCCATTGACACCAACACTTGGCTGATCGACAGTGGTTTTCTCAGAAAGAGGGAGTTGATTATGAAGAAAAATTTGCTCCTATTGCTCGTTACACTTCTGTCAGAACTATCATTGCCCTTGCTACATCAAGAGGATGGAAGATTCATCAAATGGACGTGAAGACAACTTTTCTCAATGGTGTGATTGAGGAAGAAGTTTACGTTGAGCAACCTGATGGTTTTGAGGTTCATGGGAAGGAGTCACATGTGTGTAAGCTGAAGAAGGCCTTGTATGGTCTTAAGCAGGCTCCTCGTGCATGGTATGAAAGGATTGATCAGTACCTGTCTAGTTTGGGCTTCTTGAAGAATGATGCTAATTCAAATCTCCACTTCAAGGTAATCAATGGTGATGCATTAATATTGGTACTAATTCATGCTTCTAGGTTCCATATATATATATATTATTTTTACATGTTTTCTCCATTGTTCAGCCCCTACACCACAAGTAAATGGTTGCATAGTGTGTGGAATGAGGGGGTAGCAGGCCTGTAATTGAAATATTTTCATCTATCAGCATCTAGTTGTTACTTATGCAATGTAAAGTAATGCTTTGAGTTTGAAAGATGTGCAATGCAATGTAATTAATAATATGAATAAATTTTTAATTATTAGTTATCTACTATGAAGTAATTGCATAACTGCTTAGGTTGACTTTGTAAAAACTATATTGTAATTGAAATTTTTTCATCTATCAGCATCTAGTTGTTACTTAAACAATGTGAAGTAATGCTTTGAGTTTGAAAGATGTGCAATGCACTGTAATCAACAATATGAATAAACTACATAATATAACCATTCTTTTTATGCTATTGTACATCAAGATATTTAACCATTGCTCACTTGATTAAAATTTCAAAGAGTTTAATTATACACATGAGGAGGCAATTAAATTTCGTTTGTCAACTTCTATATATCAAATTATCCAATAATCAAGTGTATGTCCATATACAAAAATGGCATCAACGCCAACTCAAACAAAATTTTACAATATGTGGCATATGCCATCTCGGTATCTATTCAATATTTACATGCCAAAATATCTATCTCATCCTAAACTACTGGTGGATCATCAAAATGGAGCCTCTTTGAAGCACTCATTGCCTCTGAAGGTAGCTGCACAAGAAAAAGTCAAACCACAATTGAGATTAGTTATACTATATAATTTAAAATTGAATAATTAACATCAAAATCAATATACATTAAATTATAATTGAACTCTAAAATTGTAATCTTGATTACCTGAAATATCCGTCTCTTCAAAGGGTCGGAGTCCTAGAATATGCCCCTCTCAAAGAACCCCAAAACCATCTTTTGTAATTTCAATCTATATAGGTGAACAAAAACATAAAAGTGATCCAAGTTAGCATACAATTGTCAGTAATAGGAACATATAAATACCAAACACAAAATAAAATGAACACATACTTCTTTAGGTTGATCTTTTTCTTTATCTCCTTTAGGTGTTTTGACACCTCTTCCTTGAGGTGCTTCAACACCTACTCCTTCAAGTGTTCTAATATGTACTACTTCAGGTGTTGTGTCACTTGTCAACAAGGACGTATAGCTCATAATTCCTTGCACATAAAAATGACAAGTACATATGAAACTACCAATCTATGTTGATGTATGTATTATAATCAATAAACGATCTTAAAATTCTTAATTCAATCAAATTTGAGTTCAATTACCTTCCCCTTATCCAACAGTGCACTTCCATAATTTGGACAAGGCTACACCTTGCTCGCACAAGGTATTTCCTACAAGAGGAAAATAAGATAAACATATAAGTTATAATATAATTTCATTAATGACAATTCAAATGACAAGAAAGTATATAATAAATAAATGTAAATGAGTGAGTGCAAAAATATATACTATGTGTGTGTCGAGGCCAAATGAAGTGGCCCTCAGTGTGCTATCTGTCACATGTGTCAGCTCCTCCTCAGACATCAACTGTTAAATAGACCATGTAAATAAATATTAGTACATTATAATATCTCTTATTAATATTCATTTAAAAAAAAATGCAAGTTATGAATTCATAATTTAAATTTTACCTGTGTCACTATTCCAATGTCCCCCTCTCTAGCAGGAGAGGACTCTGTACAGTGTGATCCACTCCCCTGCATCTGATCTATAATGTCCACATCATGGAAGTCATAATCAGAAGTGTCTAAGGGATGCTCGGAAGGCTGTACAAGAGGACCCAAGCATATCTGGCGACACATGGAGCAAGTATGTGGTACACAAATATGTGGACCTGACGAGGATGATGCAGCAGCACTCGAGCCATCACCAACATCACCAGAATGTGGCTGAGCTACTACAAGCATGCAAAACCAAAAGACCACCAAAGAGAATAGCATGGATAGTTTGTGTGGCTGCATCTTGCATAATATCTGGATGGTATAATTGAAGGTGGCGAGGAAGGGGAGGAGGGGGAACATATGGGCAGGGTATTACTCTAGCTTCCCCTAGTCTATCTTGGGGCATACCTCCACCAACGCCCTGGAAGGGTTTAATGTCAAAGTAATTGACATGATGCCCTAACACAAACTCAACATTTAATTTTTTTATAAAGTAAAATGGTATATCACAATTGTTGTTCGGTGGTTTCAAAAAAACCATACACCAACGATCCCAAAAGTTTTCTACAATGTCTCTATGAGTGCACCATTTTATAGAAATTTTTGTTTTATTAACATTAACCAAAAAACCAGTGCGGGGGTTAGCAAATAAAGAGGCTATTTGGGATTTGGTTATTCCGAGATCTTTCACATCATCATAGGACAATCCAAATGCATAATATTCTCTCATGTCTTCTCGCCACGAATGAAAGGCATTATGTTGTGAGGAAAGGGTTTCTATGTTTTTAATTATTTCTTTCATTGTGCTTGACATCTCAGATAATCGAGGGACTCTCGTATAAACTTCAGAAATGCCCCTTAATTGTTGCAATTTTTTAGAAATTAATTCTTGAATTGATGGCTGTGGAGGTGGTGGAGCAGCCATAATGCCTGATTAAAATTAAAAACAAATTAATCTAATTAAAATTAGACAATATAAATGAAAATATTATAAAATACACTAGTTTTTAAAAAAAATCCAACAAAAACCCTAATTTTTAACAAAAATCTATAAAATTCTCTAATTTTTAATCCACATACATAAAAAACACTATTTTTAAATCAAAATCCATTACAAACATTCAATTTTCATCAAAATCCATTACAAACATTCAATTTTCATCAAAATCCATACTAAATTCAATTTTTTCATAAAAAATCTATCAAAAACCCTATTTTGAAAAAAATCAACTAAAATTACACAAATCTAATTGAAATTTGATTGGAGCACAGGAAAATCAATAATCTAACCTTTTGAAGATGGATTTGCACCAAATCAAATATCTAATTTGTGGAATGAACTTTTCACTGTGCGCCCGCCGCGGTTAACCAGTTGTGAAATGAGAATGAGTTTTGATCAGGCCGATATGGAAATATATATGTTGTCACAAATTGGATATCCGATTTGGAAATCTAGGTTTTGGTTTTGATTCGGTAGTGTGTACTGACACCCAAGCCACATAAAGTCAACTCAGCATTTTCGCATTTTTTAATTGATGAAACACGTTATTTTTTCTCCATTGCCACTTTTTGGCATACCATGATCCTACACATGCCCATATAAATCTCAAGATTTTTAGATCATAAACCATTCATTAAACCCATTAAACCAATGCAATTTAATAAAAAATTCACAATTGAAATTAGCATATAATAGTACAGACTAACCATACATTAAAACTTACAATCAACAAGAGTCAAATGCTATGAACTTGGAACTCCATGAATATCAATTCCAATGAATATTTAGATAAACTAAACTAATTTTGAAAGATGAATCTTGAGAAGATATATGCAACCATGCTAACATTCAAAATTGAACATAAAATCATTCATGAAGATGATTTTTTGTATTAGTTAAATATTAATATTTTTTTAAAATTACAAGTTCTCTCTCCTTACAATGGAAAAAGGCACAACCTTTTATAGATTTTTAAATACAAATGCAAGGCTAGGATTCATTTTTAATCAAATACCTAGATCTACCCAAATTAGGGTGGTTTAAACTAGGGAGGTTTACATTTGGGTGACCCATATTTCATTTAATAGAAAAACTAAAATAATGCTCAACCTAGGCACAAGGCTCCAGGTGAGCTCGGCTAGGTATGGCATTTTTGCATTAAAAGAGGATTTGGAACTAACTTCAAAATAGATCCTCCTCCACTACAACTCGTACTACAACCTTTTCTTTTTTGGATTTTTCTAGAAATTTGGAAAGGATTTCATTAAGTTCTTCATTGGGAGGTGTGGGAATCATCTTCATCCTATGCATCGAGGTGGTCAACTCAACATAAAAACCCATTATCAATTTAGTCCAATAGTTTTATGATTCCTTGAATTTATGCATTATTTTTAGAAATATGGATTTGTTGCAAGAATGATGGTCTTGTCAGTGATGTCAACTATGGGATGAAGATGTTGAGGATATCTAAAAAAATGTTGAAAAGAGGAAAATAGGTTGTGCATACATTGTAGTTGAGAACTTTAGGGAGTATTATGAATACATGGAACTATTCTTTTATTGCAGATTTTGAAGATGAGTTGGAATGAAGTAATGAGTTGATATGATGTCTCTAGTACTTGGTTTCCAAGTGCTTTTAAGAAAATTTGATAAACAAAGTAAACTATGTTGTGCAAATGTTTATAATGTGCTTTGATACTGTGCTCCACATTCTTTTATTGTTGATGCTATGCTTGTGTGGATCTTACAAGTTATTCGAGGTTGATAGAGGTTGTTATAAATTTAAAATTTGGGTTTTTGGATCGTTGTATACTGCTAGATATTCTCACTAGTGTGCGAACCAATTGTTCAGTGATGTTTTCTGTGGTCTGGGAGAAATGTATTTGCTCCGCATTTCTCCATTGTTTGGATTTAGGTTGTCTAGATTGGGGAAGTTGCTTATAATGTTCTTATATTTTGTGTTCATTTTTCTACTTGATTTGGTGCAGTACAGTGTGAGTTTCATTTATCAGTATGCAATTAGGGGTTATCAATTATTCCGAGTTGAAGTATTTGTCAATACGAAATTGCATGAAATATTTGATGAATCTTAAGTAGTTCATGGATTGTTCTAGATTGAGTTCAATTTTAAATTTTATATATTAGGAAAATATTTAGTAATGTTGATATAAGGAATTTTTCTTTTTTTTTTTTTAAATTTAATATTATTAAAGAGTAAAAATATGCATAGTTTGATTGGTTGGTTGGTAATGGTAAATATAATTTGTATCTATAATTGAATTTGTAAGAGAGTGCATGTATTGGAAGTTTGTAAAGATTTTCAATAAAGGGGAAGTATTCAAGGGCTTTGAGTCAAAATTTCGTAGTGTGATGTGGTGCAATATGGAAAGGAGATAAATTTGTAGTGTGATATTATAAGTTGTTTAGGAGATATAAGATGTTGGTTTGTTGTTATAAGGTCTTCTTTATGTTATAAGGAGAAATAAGTGTTGGAATTTGTATCTATAATTGAATATACAAAAGAGTATGTGTTTTGGAAGTTTGTAAAGGTTTGCAATAAATGGGAAGTAGTTGTGGCCTTTGATTCATAATTTTGTAGTGTGATGTGCAAATTATTAAAGGAGATAAATTTGCAGTGTGATATTATTAAAGGAGATAAATTTGATGTGCAAATTATTAAAGGAGATAAATTTGCAGTGTTGGAATTTGTATCTATAATTGAATATACAAAAGAGTGTGTGTTTTGGAAGTTTGTAAGGGTTTGCAATAAATGGGAAGTAGTTGTGGGCTTTGATTCATAATTTTGTAGTGTGATGTGCAAATTATTAAAGGAGATAAATTTGCAGTGTGATATTATCAGTTGTTTAGGAGATATAAGATGGTGGTTTGTTGTTATAAGGTGTTTTTTATGTGATAAGGAGAAATAAGTGTTTGTAAGAAGGTTTTTGGACATTATTAAATAAGCCTATGTAATGGGATCTACTTTGTATGAAAATATAATTTATTTTCTACATATTAAAACTAACAACTAAAAAGAAGAAAATAAAATACTAGAATGTTGGAGGTTAGTTTAGCCTAATTTTATGCAATTTTGTGCTCAATATATTTTCCTATGACAAGAGATAGATAGGTTGCAATATTGGACACTTTCCACCTTCACACAAAATAAAGATGTTTCACATTATGTTCCTTCTAGAATTTTCACACATCAAGTGAGTGAAAAGCCCATTATGATATCAGTTTTAAGAGTTTTGTTGGGCCATATGTTCCAAAGTATTTGAAACCCTTCAAATTATATATGTAGGGCTTATAAATGCATGTCGAGTTGAATCTTCCATTGTAAGTGTTAAATTGATTTAACCAAAATTAGGTTGTTATTTTGGTCATCATAATCAGTTTTAGTTTTAACCACATATTATGACACTCAATCAATTTTTAGGGAATACAAAATTATAGTTTTCCAAGAATCTATGGATTTTCTGGTTAATGTGGATGGGATTCATATTTCTTCCTTCCAAGCCTTGTCCTGGGAGGCTAGATAGTTTTATTTTGCTCTTTTTTTTTGAGGATTCACCCCTTGCAAAAGATGAGGAGAATTTTATCCTTGCTTGTATCCCTTTCCTGATCTCCAAGGAGATGAATGATTGCCTCATTTGGCTGATTTATTTGCAAGAATTGGAAGAGGTCATTTTTGGGATGAATAAAGGTAAGGCCCCTAGACTCGATGGTTTTCTTGTTGAATTTTTTCAAGAATTTTGGGTATTATAAATTTGGATTTGCTGGAGGTTGTTCGGGAATCTCTTCATAGTAAATAGATGCTTCAAATGCTAAACTCTACTTTTAAGTTCTAATTCATAAAAAGGAAGATGTTGATCAGCTTGAATTCTTTCAACCTATTGCCCTCTGTAATGTGGTGTATAAAATTATTATGAAATTGATCATAGAGAGGCTCAAAGTTTGTCTTCCTTCTATTATCTCAGAGGAGCGAGGAGGTTTTCTTTAGGGTAAACAGATCTTGGATGGGGTGGTGATTGCTTCTGAGGTCATCCACTCTATGGTGACTTCCAAGGAGAAGTCTATGTTCATCAAGTTGGATATGGCCAAAGCTTTGATAGAGTTAAGTGACACTTTTTGCAGAGAATTCTCTTAGCCTTTGGTTTTAGTCAGGATTGGGTCAGCTGGGTTATGAGTTGTGTTACCCCTTCCTCATTTCCTGTTCTTATGAATAGGGAACCTTCTGAGCTTTTTGTGGCTTCTAGTGGCCTTTTTCAAGGAGATCCTCTCTCCATGTATTTGTTTATTATTATGGCTGAGGGTTTGGGAAAATTTTTGAATTCATGGGTTTCTTAGGGTAGTATTCAAGGCTGGGGTTGGGGCAATGGGCTTCTACAACTCTCTCATCTTCAGTTTGTGGATGACACTTCTCTTATGGGGAGGGCTTTCCTTTAGGAGGCAGGTTTTATTAGGTAGGCTTTGGATATTTATCTTGTTGCTTTGAGTTAGAAAATTAATGAGTACAAGTCTTCTATCTTCTTTTTTAATACTCAAGCTATTTAATGACAAATAGTTGATATTTTGAGGTTTCAAATTGGGACTCTTCCCTTTGTCTATCTAGGAATACTGCTTGCTATTGGTAGGCAACCTAGGCCTTCTTGGAAAATTTTGCTTTATAAGTTGCATAGTAAATTAAATCATTGGACTCATCATTGGCTTTCTACTGCTATGAGAGTGACTCTTCTAAAATCTATTATCCAAGCTCTTCCTATTTACAGGGGTTTTGTTCAAGCGGCTCCATATTTCTTGAGGGAATTTGATGCTCTCTCATGATAATTTTTTTGGAGTGGTAACTTGTAGTCAATCAAGTGGAGTCTTGTTAAGTGGGATACGGTGTGTAGGCCACTGAACGTGAGGGGCCTTGGATTATGTTCTACTATTTTGAATGTGAAAGCTCTTGCAACCAAGTTATATTGACGTTGGTGTACTAGTCAACATAAGCTTTGGGCTTGTATTCTTACCCATGATTATCTTAAGGATGTTAACACTTTTGATGTTCCTCATTACCCTTTAGAAGGAAGGGACTCTATGATTTGGAATACCCTCAAGTCGGGGGCTTAGTTGGTTAAGCATGGGTTTTTTTGGATATGTCATTTGGGTTCTCAAGCTCTTTTTTGGTGGGATTCTTGGGACGGTCCCCCTCCCATTCTTTCAGCTTACCCTCACCTCTAGTCTCTTTGTGATCATTTTACTATTGCTAGGTGGAATATGGTTGAGCATTTCAAGTCTGCTTGGAATATTGGATTGGTTGCTAGCCTTAGGTGGAAGCCCTCCTTGGATTGGCCACTAGGAGGGTTAGAGGAGGATAGACAAGAGTTGGCTCAAATTTTTGCATCACAGGAATGCAATTCCATGGTGGGACTGGATGTTCTGGCTTGGAGTAATAGTGATTTATCTAGCAAGTATTTTGTTTCAGCTAGATATGGTGAGTTACTTAGGTAGGGGTTTGGGGACATTGAGGTTCCTTGGTGGAAGCAAGTGTGGAATAAATTTTCGTGGCCCAAGTGTAATTTTTTTCTATGGTTGGTGGTCCAAAATCGATGTTTTAATCAAGGGATAACTTGTACAAGAAAGGGTTGCAAGGTCCCTCGATGTGCGTTTTGTGTGGAAAATGTGAGGAGATTGTCTTTCATATCTTTTTCCAATGCTCTTTTTCTAGGAGGCTTTGGCATCTTTGGTGGGATATGTGGAACTAGGTTTGTTGGCATGTCTCTTCTCTAGTAGAGTTCTTTGCCTGATGGGGGAAGACCCCTATTAAGACTTCTTTTCTTCATGATTCTTAGGCTCTGGGACCCACCTTTATTATCTATCATATTTGGTTGGAGAGGAATCACATGATTTTTCAAGAGGTGAAGCTAGTTGTTCAAAATTTATGGTGGGGGATTCTCCATTCGATGGGTGAAACTACTATAGCCAAGTGTGACTTGGTTGAGGGTTTGGATCTAGAGAGGTTATCTTTTGTACTCGCCTCAATCTTCCTCTTCAGAGGGGGGCTACTCAGAGTGTTGGTCAAGTCAAGAGAAATAGATGTCGTCATCCCCTTTGAAAGATAAGTAGGGAGGGGCGCTGGAGTCCTCCCCCTCAGGGTGTGCTAAAAATCAACACAAATGGTTCTTCTCATGGAAATCCTAGCCATGCTGGTATTGGAGGTGTTAGGCAGACTAGTTCGGGGACTGTTGAGTTTATCTTTTCTGTTTATAAGGACTGGTATATTAACAATGTCATGGAGGCTCTTGCCATTTTGTGTGCTATGGAGTGTGGATGTCGTCTTGGGTGCAGACAGATCATTTGTGAATCAGATTCTCAGGTGGTGGTGAATTTTCTGAAGAGGAAGCAATTAGATGATATTAGTTGGTAGTTGGCTGTTATTATTAAAGAAATTCTTAATCTGTGTGCTTCCTTAGATTTTGTTTCTTTCTGTTATATTCCGTGTGAATGGAATGGGGTTGCGGATTGTCTTGCTAAATGGGCTTTTGATTATTTGCATGATTGGAATATTGTAGATAGGAGTTAATTACCCTTGGATTTGTCTCAAAAGTTGGACTAATTAGTGGAGATTGATAGGGATGTGTAATCCCCTTTGTACTGCTCTTTTCGGTTTGAATAAATTTTTACCCCTCTTTTAGAGAACAGGTAATTGCTGAAAGAACTGATGGTGGTGTAGACTATACTCTCGAGTGCACTGGGAATGTTAATGCAGCAATGCAGGCATTCGATTCTTGTCACGATGTATATCCTCTTCCCCTGTAGTAAGCAAATGATGTTTCCATTACAGAAAAAGAAGATGGATATGTTGCACAAACTAACTAGAGTTAATCTTTGTGTGCATTTAACGGGGTGGGGTGTGACGGTTTTAGTGGGAGTGCCTCATTCTGATTCACTGTTCTCCACCAGTCCTCTGAATTTCCTGAATGAGAAAACACTGAAAGGAACCTTTTTTGGCAACTATAAGCCCAGGTCGGATCTGCCAGGTCTGGTGGAAAAATACGTAAACAAGGTAAGCATTACAGATTTCAAGTTTTTGTTATCCCTGCTGTTGTTTGACTATAGTTAGACAAACAGCTTTGAATACATGTTAAGTTACTAGTGCCAAATTAGCTCAAACGCCTGTTTTTCTGGTGCAGGAGATTGAATTGGAAAGGTTCATTTCCCACGAAATAGAGTTTGGTGAGATTAACAAGGCATTTGAGTTAATGATGCAGGGAGAGGGTCTGAGGTGTGTAATGAAAGTGAATGCTTAGAGAGGAGAGACTTGAGCGTTTTGGAGGTTTGGGTTTGCACAGACATTGTTGAACTGTTGAAAGATGGTTTTGATTTTCAAAGCTTTTCCTTTAAGAACTTATTCTATTGTGGGTTTAAAAACTCAGTTAATGATATGCGAGTTTTAATATTTCTCTAAATTTAAATAAATAATGTAAGGGTGTTCTTAAATTTTAGAAAAGATTTTAGTTGTTTTATTTATGTGATGTGGTTGTGAAGCTTGTGTTTATAGTGTATATTTTTGCATGAGATAATTTTAAATAAAAATGAACAAATATAATGTATTATTTATATTAAATATAATAATTAATTTTACATTCTTTTAATTGAATTGATTATAACTTTTTAAAATTTAAAATTAAGAATAGATATTTGAAATCAAAATATGTTTCATTTAATTAACAATTTTTTAGTATAAAGAAACAATATAGGATTTTAGACAGTTTGTCTAATGCATATTTTCTATTAAAAATATTAATGAAATAATTATTTTAATTTATTGCTTTATGAATTTGAAGTTGTAATTAAATCAATTTCTCAAATAAAATTAATATACAAAATTATATAATCTAAATCAGATATATGAATGATCTATTTGATCCTCTATAAAAATGAAATACACAGAGATATATATGAAAATTTAAGGGAGTGCCCAATTTTTTTATTTTTTGTTTTTTTAATACAATATATATTAATAATTAATAAATTATGAAATATGGTATAAGTTTATTTTAAGATTATTTAATTAAAAATATAATAATATCTATATATTTTGAGTACAAATTTTAATTTGTATAAATAATTATTGTACAATAAATTTGTATACATTCATTTATTTTGATATATAATATTTAACAATTATTAAATAAATAAGATATGCAACTTCTTACACAATTTCATGTCTATTATTTAAACTGGTATTAAAATTAACTATGCCAAGATAAATATATAAATTAATTTGATTCTTTAAAACATACTAATTTGAAAGATAAAAATCTTATGAAAATTAGTAGGTTGAAAATAATGCTTTTGAGGCAAGAGGACAATACTTATACTAAAAAGTAGTCAATGATAAGTGATTTGTTTTAACCATGAAATTTATATGAAGTCTGGCTTGTTTTTAAAAACTATCATAGCGCTATTAATAGTAATTAGACTTGTTTTATATATATATTCTATTTTTTAAAATTTTAATTAAATAGTTTTTATCAAATAATCAAATTTTATATATTCAATTTTAAGAAATGAAGTTATATATCAAATATATATTGCGTACTTAAAAAAGACATTTTTTTTTAAACCATCTATATTTAATAAATCATTATTACAACTTTAGTACTTAATATAGAGTGGATTTTTAATAGCACTCAATTTATTTTATGAATAGGTGTCAAACATTTCTATAAAAGTACATATTTTCAAGCTGATGGATATGAAATAACATCCTTAGATCCCATATGTCATATAATTTAGAACAAAACAAAGCATAAAATGAAAAGACACTAGATGACTAGAGTAGGTGCAGAAGGTGGAGGCGGTGAGTGACTATGACCTGGCCCAACCATACATTAGCAAGGTTTAGAGTTATGTTGAGTGGATCACACCCCTTGTCATATTTTTCTATATCTTCTTTAGAAGCTAGAGAAATGTTGGAAAAAAAGGGACAAACAACTAAGAGGGGGGGTGAGGGATGAATCAGTTATCAAATAAATTTAAACTTTTCTAACTTAACTTAACCTTAATCTTAGATCTGATGAATAAACAATTAACCACAAATAATTAACACGTCAAAGAGACAAAAAACACCAAGATTTTTGTCTTATATTTTTCTTTGGGAATCCCTAAGCCTTAGCATTTGTATTTTCCTTGGAATACCAACCCAAAGGCTTGGAGGGCATTCCCAATTACCAAAGACATGTTTTTGCAAATTCTACAATTTTTTCAAATAATTGGGTTTGTGTTCACCATTAGAATTGCATCTGGTTCAATATTGACAAAATTGAAAACATGGTTACATAATGTTAGGTTTTCTTTTAGCTATCCAATGATATATTTTTTTCACCTTTTAACAATGTTAAGTCTTTCATCCATAATTTCTTTTTTTTGTATGTCTCCTTTTTGCCAAAAAATAGTGTTTGGTGTCTGTTTCGTTATAAATTAACCATTCATCAAAATTTTAAATAAATTACATTTTTAGAAACTGGACTCCATTCTACAAATTTTAAAAAAATCAATTACCTTCAAAAAATTTTAGGGGGGGCATGGCAAAAATTTTGCTTTTCAAGAAGTGTCCACTTAGAAAATTAGTAAAAAAATCAAATATTCATTAAAAAATTATTAGAAAAATCATGCATCAACTATATACTATTAGCTAACTTTTGACTATAGTGATTTTAAAAATACTACTTTTAGTTCACCATGCTCAAGTTGTACAAGAGTTGCTATGTTATGTTTTTCTAACAAAAATAACACCAATTTGTGTACGTCCTTATTTTGAACCCCTTACTCTCAACCATTTTCAAAATAAATTAGTAGTTTAGAAAGTAGACTTAGAGCACTTCGATCCTTGTTTTTTTCCCATCTCAAATTTTTGAGTGTAACTATCCTCAATTTCATGTCCAAGGTCAGTATTTCCTGATTTCAGAAAAAAAAGTGTCCACTTAAGCCTCCTTTTTGGGAACCATCTTAGTGCACTTACCCCACAAAAAAATATAAGATTGTTTTATTTATGGCTTTTCTTGTTTGTAAATTATTGCAATATATTTAAATACTTTGTGTTCTTCTCCACAACACAATCTAATAAGAAGAATTAGCATTTGGCCATGAGTAACATTGGATGGAATTATTCCTAGCCTATGTGTTGCCAGGCCTCTGACATCGTATAGCAGGTGTTATTCTTTTCTTTTTTTAAGTTTAAAAGAGTTTTGTGTAGTGATAGAGAAGGCCAAAAAAATGGCATCAACATACACACACACATATACATATACATATATATATACATATACATATATCTACATATGTGTATATGCATACTATACACAATATATACATATGTGTATATATATACATATACATATACATATATACATATACATATACATATATCTACATATGTGTATGTACATACTATACATACCACATATATAAATAGATATACATTTAGATATACATAGGCTGTGCAATTTTTGTGAAGGTGGTTGAAAGCTATCTAGTGTTTTTCGCATGTGTCAATGCTCCCAAAGTGTTTGTATTACATACATACATACATACATACATACATATATATATATACATACATACATAGACCAACCTTTTACACAAAAGCCTTTGTATAGGGCTAACTATAAATTTTAGCATTGTATGGCAATGGTTACAATGGGATAAACAAGTTAATGTTATGGAATTCATTCTGTTGATGTCCACCTTAGGCTATATTGTTCCATTTTTGGCTTCCATTTAGTATCTATAGTTGCAACAGAACAAAATAATCAATGTTTTGGTTTCTATATATACATGCATATATATAGATACATATACATATATCATATATATATATATACATATAAACATGTATATATGAATATATATTCATATATATATACATTTAAATACATATCTATGCATATATACACATACATATACATATAAGTACATATATATGCATATACCTACACACACACACACACACATATACAAATACATATAAAAATATATCAAACCACAGGATAACCACACAAGTAGGAACTCACCAAGGGAAAACAACCCAAATTTGTGGCTTCCATTTACCATCTATGGTTGCAATAGAAAAAAATAGTCAAAGTTTTGGACGCTATATGTATCTATATATATATATATATATTAATACATAGATATATAGATACATATACACACACACAGATATACATATATATATACATATATGCATATATGTAAACACATACATTTGATGAATGTTGAAATTGAGATCTCTTGTCTTTTGTGGGTTTTCCAAAAAACATTTGATTTTTTTTGTAAATGCTATCTTAGAAGGATAGTAATGTGTACATGTAAACTATAAAATAAAACTCAAGGCAATAAGGGTCTTGTGTGAATGGCTGGAAAATAGTTAATGTGTTGTTTTTTTTGGTGAACCACCCCATCTGGCTTACAGTTGAAACCAATATTGATTCATTTAGGGTTGGCATTTTCGTGGTGAAGGTTTTGAGTCAATATGTTACTGGGAGCTTTTTGTGTTTTGTGGGTTTTGTATGTGTGTTACTATTGGAAGTCGTGTTTCTATTTTTGTTTAGAATAGCTCGCAGATAGTTTTAAATTTTGAATGTTGTATGCATATATGCATAGATATCCAACAAGTGACCGAATATCTACACATATGCACCAGGAAATTGTAGAGGATAGGGAAATGTGAATTGCATGCACGTTTGTTTGTGTATATGCATATGCAAATAGAGACATACATACAACTATGTTCATAGGTAGATGTATGAGTAGGTCTAGATAGCAATACTATGTTGGAAGTGATCTTGTTTGATTTATGGTTCGACTTTTGTGTGTATGTTTGTTTATACATTTGGCACTGTCATTTTTAGTGTTTTATGAGTTTGGCCATCTGGGTGAGTTTGGATAACAATATTGTTTCCTTCATAACTTTTGTTTTGTGGTGATGGTTAGAATGCAGTAAAATAGTTAATGTTATATGCTCCATGTTGTTTTGCATAAGGGATTGTTTGTTGTTGTTGTTTGTGTTAAGCTTATTGTTACATTATGGCTTGCATTTATTGTTGGTCTTATTAGGACCATCGCTAGTACATGCAAAGCATGCATTAATTAATTTTGATACAAACCAGCAAATGGAAGCCCTAAGAAGTGGGAGGCTGACCAAAATTCTGAGGGAACTTACAAGTTATCCACCATTATATCTCTTAATGCATGTATATATCTATGTATACGCATATATATGCATATATGTATACAAATGTGTGTATATATATATTAATGCACTGAAATAGTTAATGTTATGTCTACTTTTTTTTTGCATGCATCAATGGTTCTAAAAGCTCCGGGATACAATAATTTTGTGGTGTTCTTTGGCAAGTTGTCAAGAAAGAAAGAAGGAAAAAGAAAGTAAGAGTGAAGGCCTATTATTGAAGGAAGCGGGTAGAGGTGCATCTAATATGGGTTATTATTAGGAAAAATATTCCTTCATTGTCTAGATTGTTGATGGAAAGACTGTATACTTTTGTGGGTTTTTGCATGTCACTAACAATTGGCTATATTGTTTCATTTATGGCTTTGGTTCACTACGAATGGCTCAAAAATAGCTAATCTATTGCATTGCTAGAGTTACGGGTAATGTATTATTATGTGTGATTTTGGGACTCTTTGTTGTTGTTCAAGGTAGCTATGAACAAGGATGGCAAGATTTTGTTAGGGTGCAAGTGCATTCATTGGTTGTGTAACCTATGTGAAGGTGGTTGGACTTGGGACTCTGTTGCCGTGTCAAAGGTGGTGGGAATTTGTCATGAAGATAGAGGAGTCTGATGAAATGATGGAAGTGTAGGGGAGGCCATTGAAATATCATTAGCATTGATTGTTGTATGCTTCCCGTGTAATGGTCTTGGTGCAAGTAACATCTTTTTTCAAGTCCTTGGAAAAAAAAAAATGTTTGTACAATTATCAATACCATATTGTTCGGTGTCAGCCTAAGGTTTATGTTCTTGCTGAAGGTGGCTATGAGCGTAGAGGGAAAGCTTTTGTAAAGCTACAAGTGTGTTGAATGTTGTGCAATTTTAGTGAAGTTGGTTGAAGGAGATCTTGTGCTTTTTTGCATGTATAAATGGTTCCAAAAATTTTGCTCTGTGATATTTATATATGTTGTATGTTTATATATATATGTGTGTGTGTGTGTGTGTGTGTGTGTGGCTTTCTGCATGTGGCTGGCTAGAGAAAGTAATCTTGTTTGATTTATGGCTTTCATTTTCTATTTTGGTTGAAACACAATAAAATAATTGGTTGATTCTTATTGTATAGCTTGAACTATATTATGTATATATATGTATAGGTATATATATATGTATATGTATATATGCATGTATATGTATACATACATACATACATAGATATATGTGTGTGTGTGTGTGTATGTGTGTGTGTGGCTTTCTGCTTGTGGGTGGTTGTAGAAAGTAATCTTGTTTGATTTATGGCTTTCGTTTCCTGTTTTGGTTGGAACACAATAAAATTATTGATTGATTCTTATTGTATAACTTGAACTATATTGTGCCTTTCTACATCTAGCCATTTTGGAGAAGGTGTTGTTGAAATGGCTATATTTTTTCCAATTTATGAGGAGATTGTGTTGAGAAAAGAGTGTTTTTTTATGGGTTTGGTATTGTCAATTTTTGTAGATTTTTTGTTGAATGTTTGGGTTTTCTGGCTATATTTGCAATGAAATAAAATTGTAGAGGATATATATATACATATACTACATATATATATATATACATATATATATACATATATATATACATATACTACATATATATATACATATATTTACACATTTATATATATACATATATATATTATATCGACAGGGCTGACAATATAAGTCGAGCTATACAATAATAATAATAATAAAATCCATATCCTCTACAATTTAATTATGTTACAAACATAGCCACTAAACACAAACATTAAACACAAACACTACAAAATTTAATAGTAACAAACCCATAAAAAAATAGTCCTTTCTCAATAGAATATCCACCAAAATTGAAAAAATACAGAATTTCCAATTGCACCTTCTTGAAAATGGAATAATATAGCTTAAGCAACAAAACTATAATCAACAACACCTTATGGAAAATCCAATGAAACAATATGGGAAACATATTTTTTTGCATATGCACCTCTTGTTGGTCGTTTCAAACAAACCCCTTTCACCCAACTTTCTCCATGCTACCTTGCTTCTCAAAGCCTCCAAACATACGCAGATAATGAAACCCATAAACACAAGCCCACAAAAAATCATATTATCAAGTCCATGCAAAACCACTCATAGGAAATGCGAACCATAAATCAGACAACATTACTTTCAACAACCATCTACATCTACAAAGCCATAATATAGAACAACATGTAAAATAAGAATCCACCAAAAATCCATAACCTTAACAATTTTAATGTTACATATATATATTGACACTAAAATATACCCAGTATAGCCCAAGGCAGACAAAAAATAATCAATAATAATTAATGTAACCAAACATAGAATCAACAACATCAATTATTTTATTCTGTTCCAACCATAAGCAAAAAACAAAAGCCATAAGTCAAACAAGATTATTTTCTATAGCCACCCACATGCAAGAAGCCACAATATAGGCCGAGCTATACAATAATAATCCACAACAACTCCATATCCTCTACAATTTAATTCTATTGGATACATAGCTACAAAACACAAGCATTAAACACAAACCCTATGAAGTTTCACACTAAAAAACCCATACAACAAACACTCCTTTCTCAAGACAATCTCCCCACAAATTGAAAAAATAAAAAAATTTGAACATAGAATCAACAACATTTTTTTTTTATCTGTTCCAACCAAAATAGAAAGCCAAAGCCATAAATCTTGAACAACATTACTTTCTTCAACCACCCATATGCAAAAATCCACAATATAAGCCGAGCCATACAACAACAATCGACAAAAACTCCATATCCTCTGCAATTTAATTATGTTAGAAACATAACCACCAAACAAAAACATTAAAAAAAAAACCTACGAAAGTTGACAGTAAGAAACCCATAAAAAAATGTCCTTTCTCAACACAATATCCTCCAAAATTGAAAAAATACAAACTTTTCAATAACACCTTCTCTTAAATGGAATAATATAGCTTAAGCAACAGAACTATAATCAACAACACCTTATGGAAAATCCAATGAAACAATATGGGAAACATTTTTTTTTGCATATGCACCTATTACCGACCATTTCAAATTAACCCCTTTCCCCCAGCTTTCTCCATGGTATCTTGTTTCTTGAAGCCTCCAAACATACACAAATAACAGAACCCATAAACACAAGCCCACAAAAAATCATAGTATCAAGTCCATGCAAAACCACTCACAGGAAACACAAGCCATAAATCAGACAAGTTATTTGAAACAATCAACAATAGCTTATCACAAATGAAACAATATAACTGCCAATCACAAATCAAACAATACCAGTAAGGGGTTATTCCACGTGCACCTCTTCCCACTCGCTTAAAGCAAACATCTTCTCACCAACTTACCTACATAAGAAAAGGAAAAATGCTATCACAATCATTTCCAACCACCCTCCCTTGTAAAAAACACAATTTTTTGTCCGCCCACCTTTGTAGAAGTTACATAAAACATAATCCAACTTGCATGGGCTCATAGAAGCTAGTTCCCTCATTGATCTCAGCTCCCATAGCAGGTATAGCAATAGAATGACACCAAACAATGGGTCATTGAAAATTTACCAACATTCATTTTGTTCCCCGATGCATTAAAGGGCAGTTGTTATTACAACAATCCCCAATACATGCAAAACATACAACAAATAATGTTGACATGAACCAACGTTTAATTTTTGTAGCCTTCTCTATCCATGTGGCCTGACAAATGCCACTCAATTTCCAAAGCAACGACCAATAACCACCTCTGCCACCTTTTTCATGGTTATCAGAAGCCAAAAAAATTGTGAGGCTAACGAAAATTTTGGCCGAACTTATAACCCACCCACCACCTTGTCCCTGGTTACTAGAAACCTAGAAACTGATGAGACTGGAAAAAATTCTGGACAAAGTTGACACAAATAGCCTATCAACTAATAAAAGATCTTGTGATATCTTTTCCTCCAAATGCAAGTTGGCTTGTAGTTAACGGGTATTGAGAAAGGAACCTACACAACAAATCATGCCTGAGCTGCGTGAGGATGGCACTACACATCAAATCATGGCCTGGCAGAGGATGATGAGTGGCTTGAAAATTGATCGACATGCACTAATCGAAGGAGCCAATCAACATGCGAATCCTTCTATCACATTTTCCTCCCAATTTTTTTGGATATCTCCTGTCTACCACATGATCTCCAGGAAACAAATTGTGACAATACCCAATGGTGCATAGTCTCAGAAATTTTATCATAGCCTATAAATGGGATACATGCTGAGAAGGTGAGGCACGATGGAAACAAGAGCTGCAATTATAAAGGCACCTTTTGATGCTCCCATATAAACAAAAGTCCTTATCCAGTAGTTAAGAATGAAGCATTCGAATGCATAGGGACAAGGAATGCCATTATAATTGGTATTTAACCTTTATATCTACAAAACATGTCAACCTATGGCAGTGAAAACATGAAAATAGATTAGCCTTCACTTAGAAATTTGACTTTATGTTCAGGAGCTGCTAGAATCGCTTTATGAATGAGCCTCCAAATGTCTACTAACAACATCTATGAGGCACTTTCAAGTGTGACTATGGATAAACCACTAACAGAAAAGCAAGGAGGTTGAGGCCTCTTGGAGATTAAGAGAGAAGGTCTTTGCTTGCCCTTGCATGAAGTCTTTATCTCCGCAGTGACTGTAGACACACAAAATTGGCATAATGCATTCAACTAGGTCATATTCATCCATTCGGCAAATAAATCAAGTTTATTTATCAATCTCCTAAAGTCATCAGTTTAAATCAAATAAATCAACTTCATCCCATCACACTCCTTTTTTATTTAAATAAATCAAATATTTGAGTCAAATTGGTCAAAACATCCTAATCATCATTAGGCTAATCTAATCCTAATTAAATTAACCTAACCACCCACTTGCACAAATAAATCAATTTATTGATTTATTAAAATCCTTATTTTCTTTCTTCATCATGGCATCTTTGAGGAATATTCCCCAGGCAACATTTTCAGAATTTTAAATTCTGACATGTCCCCCACTCAAAATTTTAAATTCTGACATGTTCCCCACTCAGGATTTTAAATTCTGACATATCCCCACTCAACATTTTTAGAATTTTAAGTTCTAACATGTCCCTCACTCAAAATTTTAAATTTTGAAAGTCTTACATGTCCCCCCACTCAACAATTTTAAATCTTTGGCACATTGACCAAAATGTGCTCACTCCTCAACCACTCACAACTTGACAAGTGGCCTCTTCCTATTGGCCAAATTTTTAGTCCCACATTGGTCCCTTTTCAACACTCTTAGCATTTGAAAATCTATAAAATAGAGGCTTCATTCTTGTTCAAATCCTACACAATTCTATCATTTCATCTCCACAATCATTCATGTAAATTCACTCTCCTTGAGAACTGATTTTTCCCATATTACTCCATCATTATCATTGGCATTATATCATTTAGCTTAGCTTAAGCAAAGATTGGGAAAGGGATTCTTTCCATAGAAGCACCAATCCAATATGAGATGGCTCACTTCATGTTTTTCATGTGCTTATTTAGCTTGCTTTGGTTATTTGTTTGCCTTTGAAAGCATTGATGTATCATTTCATTTGGATGTTGTTATTTGCTTTGTTTTAAACTAATCATGCTAATGTGTGTTGTTTGTTTTGAGCAAATGCATATTTCACCATCTACATTATGGCGCTAGAGGGAGGGCTTAGATAAAGTTTTAAGCAAAAAAAAAATGGTTTTCAAATATGGGATTTTGAATGTTTTCAAAAATGAGTTTTTTATTTTTGTCCTCAAATTAATAGGCAATGAACATTTTCCTTATTAGTAAAAACACCTATATTTACACTCTGTCATTGTTTTTTCATATTTATGTTCTAACATTCATTTGAAATCTAACAAATTTGGAAGGTTATCCTGACGTGGTCTATTATTTCCTTCTTCACGTATCTTGACAGGGTTTGTTACTTATGCTCCTATGATGGTAACTACAACCTTTTCTGAAGGTGTCTCCTCACTAGCTAATAATCTTTGCTTCCACTACCAGAAATTCTCTCAAAACAAGGTGCTTATTGTATTGCTTTTAGTCTGTAAATTCCATTTGCGCTCCATTATTATCAATAGCCACCATACTTTCATAACATAATGCCATCGCTGCATTTTTATAGACTTCTTTCTTCCTCCCCAAATCACACCCCATGTTCAAAAGGATAGAATGAATGGCCAATAGAAATACAAACTTAGAACATTAAATGCTACATAGTTTGTAGACTTGTTGGGTTTGGTTTTCTATTCTTTTGGAAGTAAAGAAGCAATACATACAATACTACCGTCTCCATCATTATTCCCAAGTACCTCGAGCACATCAAGTATACTGTTGTAGATATAATCTTTTTTTTTGACATTTCAAGCTATATTCTAGTGACGAGCTACAACTTCAATGCCCATAGTCTATTGCATAGCTCCACATTGTATACACCAGCAGTTATGTTTGGGAGATCAATACAACTTGGAAGAATGTGTTTATTGTGGATTGCAATGTCAATGTGCACTTCATCTCTAATGTGCATGCAAAGTGCCTTCAGTTTTAGGTCAGCTGTAGATGTAGTTAAGGAATCCATCAAAAATCCATCATTATGGCTCATTATAAATTCATCAGTTTCTGCCATATGCCTCTTG
Source organism: Sequoia sempervirens (assembly GCA_007258455.2). Classification (NCBI taxonomy): domain Eukaryota; kingdom Viridiplantae; phylum Streptophyta; class Pinopsida; order Cupressales; family Cupressaceae; genus Sequoia; species Sequoia sempervirens. Next base: position 38,604,032 of record VDFB02000013.1, on the reverse strand, counting down.
CATCTTTTCCTTGCAACCATCTGTATATTTCAGCTTCAAACACCAAGTCATATGCTAGGATTTCTCCAACAGGACCATACTTTGTTGACTTCATTTCACCTGAGGTACTTATGTTAGTTATAGAGAGTTGCACCTTTCCCACGCATTCATGTTTTTCATTGTAAATAGGCCACCAATGAATTTTATCATTGGGGTCATCGGTTATAGAAGAAAAATTTATCCAACTTTGACCACAAGCATTTTCCTTACAATTTTGAACCTCTGCTATAAGAACGTTTGCTTAGCTCTTAGAAAAAAACATATGATTATCACCAGATTGCGGTTGCATCCACACAACTGACTTGGGTTTCATCAATGAAGCTTCTTCTTCAATTAAGCTCTTCAAATGAAGCGAGCATGGAAAGGTTTGGTATTCTAAGATTAGATTGTGTACTTAGGCATGGGTAAAAAAAAAAACTAACAGACATAAATGATATTCTATGTGTGATTTAATGTTATGCAACAGGGAGACTATTCGAGTAGCAACTTTCTGAGCATAAGTTAATGCGTAGTTATTATCTTATGTCTCCTATCCATGAATGGTGTCAATTCATTTTAAATAGAACGATATCTTCCATGATTCATTGAAGAGATATTTGAAAGTGACAGCTAGCTTTGGAAATTTTTTTTTTTGAAAAAAGGACACAATCCATATTCATATCTTTGTTAGAATATAAAAGATGCAATTTGTATGAGATGCATAGAAAAGATAAGAAAATGTTTGTTCTGGCAGAAAACATGGACTTTTTCTTTAATTTAATTAATGTTGAGCTATTGTCTTCCTGCTAACAATAAATCCATTTATTCATTTGTTCCCTGTTTGCTTCTTTCTCTCTCTGGCAATCGTCATACTCCTGCAATGTAGTTTTATTTACCCATCTTCACATGCCATGTCTCTCTATCTATTGCTGCTAAAATAAAAATAAAAAAACCATTTGGTCGCTTTTACACTAAGTTGCACTAGCAGTGGCTATCTCATCCACCCCTTTTACGGGCCTCCCTGAATTGTATGATTTGAATGCATTGTATCTTTGTAAAGTTATGCTATCAAACAATAATTATCTAAAGAGATGTTCCTACTATGCCAGTGACTCATAAATCCAAGTAGTTCAAAATTAAGAGGATTTGAATGCATGTAAGAAGGTTCACGGCTCGAGGATTTGACTTCACTGATTCCCTTTACCAAATAGCTGAGGTTTCTGACAATCCAAGTATTGGACAATTGTTTCAATCAAAATAATCCACGTACCACTATTATTTCAATTGAAATAATCAAAAATATGCATAGGTTATTAAAGTCATGAGAAGGCTGATGTTCCTGGTGGCCGCAATTATGATGCCTTAATTGAGTGTTGTGCTATGTATGAATCGGATACGTACTTCCAACTAGTGTTCAAAAAGATTAAACTATGTGATCTTGCAAAAGATTTTTTTTTTATCGTAGGAATTTGGTCTGCATTGACCTATGTCATTCCACATTGACCTTGAATCTTGGATTGACTCCTAGTGGAACTCTTTTTTTTCTAGTTGGAAGGAGGGTGGAGTTATATGACATAGTTATTAATTGCTCAATGGTATGAAGGTGAATGTATGATTACATTTTTAGAAGCATGTCTTCCTTTTTAGACTAACAGAGACTTTGCATAACAAGGGAAGGAAAAGTGAGGAGGATGGATTTTTCGTTCGCTCAAGGGTTTTACATCAAGCAAACAAATGGTGGTTTTTCTCTCGCATTAGAATCAAGCAAAAAGCGGGAAAATTAGAGTTGAAGAAAACTTGAGCATCATCATAACATCTGCACCAAGAATCCCCAAAGGACAACTTTCTCTTTGTTTGATTATTGATTCTTTATGAATACATTAATTCTGTTCGAAATTGTATTTATTATATCATTGAAATATTATACTTCTTATCTATGATTGGAGTTAAAGAAAACTAAGCATTTGAACCTGGAATCAACAAAGCATTTTTAAATGTTCAAGGCTTCCATTGACTACTTTAATTTTCTATTTTAAATCAACTAGATCATTGTTTTTTTTCAAAGTTGGATTAAAATTGAACCTTAGAAATTGACTAGACTTTACTTTTGGGCTAAAATTGAACAAGGAAAATTTCACAGTTCATCTTGGTGCTTTAAAATGAACTCATCATTGCTTTGAGCCTAAAACAAACAAAGTGTTTGAGTTGAGTGATTTTTTCTTTTGTCCATTTTGAATGCATATCCTCTCCCCTTTCTCTTCATGCGATCTAGGGTGCGAGAGAAACACTCAAAATGCATGTTATTGCTTTGAGTCACGTTTAGAGGGGCTTGCCTAAGAGACACATATGAAAGGAGAACTCGAAGGCGACTCCAACTGGTTTTTCATTTGGGCCGGTATATAAATGGATAAGACTAAATTGTCAAGTCCTCATAGTATGTAGGCCTTAGCCATACGGTGTCTTTTAGAAAGGGGTACTACCGTAAAATGTATAAGATCCCCTAGTAGGATTGATTAAAGCCTTTAGTGGCTTGCTAGATGCTCGCAAGGTGCCATGTCCTTGATGTTGTGTCATTAAGAATCTTATTTGTAGTTGCCAACCAGTCCATCCAATGAGTTTATCAAAGTGGTGCATTGGAACTTAGATTCCAAGAAGTTATTTGCCATGTCTAATCTTGGTTGAAATATAGAGGTTAAGACTTCATTCTTAACATACCTTTATATTTTGTCCTTGGTTGCATGTAAAGTCATCTCTTCTACTATGAAGGGCATCAGGCAAGCCCACTAAGAAAAATGTACCAATTGAGCTAGGATGTTATATTGATTGTGAGTCAGTTTGAAAACATAGTGCTTTGATTGAAAACATTGAAAACCAACATTCAACGAATCATCAAAATTGCAAACTCTTTAGGAGAAGTAAATATCCTTGAAAAAATTCACATGTTATTGCTTGCCCTTGGGATTTGTATCCTTAGAGTTTTCTAAACATTTGGATTTCATCTCAATATGCTTCTACTAAAGTCAACTTTAGGCAACCTTTGCCTTGATTTCCTCGATTTCCGCATAATGCACTTTGTGGGATGAAAGGGAATTAGGACATTGGACATTCAATTGAAAACCTAATCAAGAGTGTGTTTGTGATAAAAAGAATCCATTAAGCAAAGATTGAATCAATTGGACCCCACACATGTGCTTGGCATCTTTTGGTCATATGGTTTTCATGCAAACATTAGTCTTTTGATTTTGAATTACTCTTAGAGAAAAGTGTGTTCTTCAATATCTTGGCCTAGTAAACAAAGTCTCTCTAAGTATTTTAGGATCAAATCCAACACTTCATCCATCCAAACATCTATCAAAATCCATCCTGCCAAACAACTTTAGAGCTTTGGAAACATCATTCTAGACTTGGGTAAATCTCCAAAATCAAAATCACCTTGTTTAGTTAGGTGTAGGGGAATGCATCCTTTCTCATACATTTAATTGAATTAGCAATCCTTTGAACATCACATCCAACATCTTAGGGTTGACAAGTTCATTATCCAAATCCAATGAAAACAACCAGAATCAAACCCTAAGTCTAGCATTGATCCAAAGTCCCTAAATGTTCATCACTCATATCATTCACCCTTTTTCATCCTTCATCTCGTCATTGGTCCTAGGAACCTTAGAGGTCACTTTTGCAACAAGGTCAAAACACAAGGAGAACATAGAAAACAAACTTGATCCATACATCATGAGTAATCCAAATCAATTGAACGTTCAAAGCCTTACAATACCGATTGATTATCAAAAATCACAATTATATACATGGGATCATTACCTTCGACAAATTTCAATGGCACAACAAGTGTGAGTCTACCCAATATAAATCTTGGAACACATTTCCCAATGGTAGATCTAAACCCAAACCTACAAGTTTGTCAACTGAACAATCAAAGCTTGAGCCTTCAAACGAACAACGTCATCCCACCAAATCCCTACAAGCCAAATGAGAAGGTACCAAGTACAAGTTTTTGAAACATGAATCAAACAAACTTTGGGATAAATATGCTTGCGAATCAGACAAATGTTGTTCAAAGTCCAAACAAGATGTTAGCAACTCCATGTGTTAATCCAAGTCAAGGTAACACCATGCAAAATAAAAGTTACCTAAAACAAGGCAATGTGATTCCCAACATCAACAGTGTTCAGTTTCAACCAAATCAACTATATCAAGGAAGTCAAGATTGAAATAAAGATCAAATTTGGCAAGATAAAATTGCCACACTTACCAAAATAGTTGAGTCATTGTGCCAAGAGACATCTCCACCACCATTACCCATATCAACATCATTCCTTGGTTTAGGGATTCCCCCTTTACCTAGCACCAATCACTCCATCCAAATCAATCCACCGAACACCAACCAAGCCATCACATCAAACCCATTGAATATACCATCAACATCGCACCAATAGATGGTATCTAATTAAATAACATCAATCCTGAAAAATCAAAACATGGTCTCCCAAAGACCTATCACCATGGTCATTCTGACCATTCCTATCACCTCGATCACTCCAACCATCCCTATCACACCAATTATATCTCAATACCCCACTACCATGATCGCTCCAGGTGTATCTCAACCACTCATCACTACATCCAACACAATTCCAAATCTTCCACCACTACCACCAAAACCAAACATAGCAAGACAATATAATATTGCGCTAAAAGCTCACCAAGCCTACCAAAAGGCCATCCAACAATATCTAGCCATGCAACAAGAAACACAAGCTAAAAAAGTGCAACAAGCCTCTCAATCTACCCAACAAACACAAGCACAAATACGAAAAATGATAACTATTGGGGATAACGATGAATGTTCAACCACTTGCGATAGCATTGAAAATCTCCCCACCACAATTGATGAAAGCAATGATCAAAATCTCTCCATCAAAGAGCGCATTGAAGATGTTTCTATCTCATCCAACAATCAAATTGGCATATATCAAGAATCACTTTTCAATCATGATCAAAATCCACCAACAATACTCAACAATGATCCAATTCAAGAAATATCAACAACACCTGACTCTATGGTTGAAGACATTGACAATCTCTCCACCACAGTTGCTGAAAACAATGTTCAAGATCTCTTCATCAATGAGCATGATGTTTCCACCCCATCTGATGATCAACTCACCATTCATCAAGAGCTGCTTTTTAGTGACCTATTTCAAGGAGTGTTAGGATTATTTGATCCTATTGACATAATGCACAACCCATTTACCTATGATCATATTGAAAATGTCTCTACATCGCCTTATGAGTTAGAGAGAATATCTCAAGAATTTATTCCAAATCATGATCAACGTCTTTCACCAAGGTCTAGCAATGGTCCTTTCCAAAACCTATCAACACCCTTTGACCTTTTGGTTACAGATGTTGAAAGAATCCTCAAATCGACACTTGATCCAAGTACACTCAAAGATCAAGAAGATATTGAGCCACTTCCTATGTCTAAGGATGACATCCAAGAACCCTTTATAATCAATCCATCCTTTGAAGTTGACCCATGTCAAGAACTTGATCCAAAGCATGTCGAAAGCAACTCCAAAATTAATTAAGATCAAGAATTCATATCTCTGGGATATTACAATGATGTAATGAACACTCTCCTATCTATGCGAGATGTCACAAATGATGATCACATCCACATAGCACATACTCCTCCATCTACCCATGAGATGCGTTGTATGGATAGACACGTAGATGATCTTCATTTAAAATAGGATCCCTTTATTCCTGACATTGTTACACAAAAAGAGTAGGTTATTGGTTCCTACAGTCAAATTGAGTTATCAACATCAAGATAAGATAAATCCTGAATTTAGACTGAGGACATCATGTATAAAGATATCCAACGTTATCCAATCAAAGAAATAGTTTAGATAGAATAGGATATTTCAGAGTTAGTAGAACAGAAAATTGAAGTAGCATCATCTGCAGTGGTCATTTATCAGAGAATGCATTCTAAACAAGAGCTCTCAGAATAAGTAGAATCAAAGCATGAAGGTACTACTTCTACCATACTGGGGGGAAACTATGTCTCAAGAAAGTGTCAATATAAGGGGCATGAAGAATCTTTATGGTGAAACCATTGCAAATACTACAACCATCCATGTCATGAATCTTCATCCACCCATCACCCCATTCGTGAATTGGGACCAAATTAGAAGGAAATATTTGAATCAAAGTACGAAGGAAGTTATCAAAGAAAAATAAGTTGAGAAGAATAATGGAAAAATCAAATACAAATGGATACCAAAGAATACAAAGAAAGATCATCCCTATCAAACTCCATCAGTCAAAGAAACTATGGGGCAAAATAAAAAAGGGAAAAGTATCCATCAAGGATGTTCACAAAAGAAAAATAAAAATTTTCAAGCAACGTACAAAGTGTATCAAGCAATTGGTCCTAATTCAACTCACACTTTCGTATCCACCCATCATTGCTCATATTGCCAAGTTTGGAGAATCAAAATTTCCAAACTGTCAACCAATCCATCTCTTATCCCTAAATACACTCCATCCATGCCTCCACACATGATATCCAATTCTCAAATTTACCATGTATTGGCAATTACCCTTCATCATAAGGATTCTTAAGGCAGTCTATCACGGTGTGCGCACAGAGATAGAATTAACCCTGGTATTAATGAAGCAGATCAAAAATCTCAAAAGTTGCATTCAAGTGCACGTATCTTAGCAAAGAAACTTCTTCAAGAAGGATATCAATGGCACATTATGACAGGGGCATTTACATTAGCAACACCTTGTGATTCAGCATGAGCTTAAAATATTTCACAAAAAAAAGAAAAAAAAATGAAAATCCAAAAAAATCAAAAAGATTGAAAACAGTAAAAATAAAAAATTGTCCTCTTGTGAAAACTGCATATGCAACACTTTGGGTAAGACCATGATGAAAACTTGGCACACAGGCATCATGTGTGGAATTGAGCATCTACGTGCACCTGTTTAGGTGAAAGAATCTCATCCCATCCATAATAAATCAAGAATTCCATCCATCTCAGCCATAATAAATCCATTCATCCACGAACCATTTATCCAATCCATATTTATCCATCTGCATCTATCATCCAAGTTATCTTGATCTTGATGAAAGTTTGGGGTACACTTTACACTTGCGTACGGTAAAAATCTTGACATGGGTCATTTTCATTGATCCTATCCTATCCAACGTTATATGAGTGATGAAGCATTCTCCAAATGAGCATTCGTTATCCAAACACCTTATCTTATTGCAAAATAATCCTTGGCATCCTTTGTGTGCTTATCATATCCATCCATCCATCCATAACATAACATACATTACTAGATAGTGGGGGTAGATATTTACATCTTGCTTCGAGAATAAATCTTGATCTATATCCTCCAACTTACATGGTTATCCGAACATTGGAAAATGTAAAATCAAATTGGTCCACCACTTGTGATAAAAAATACAAATCACTAGCCCATGGCATATTTTGATGAGAAGATGTTTCTTATCAAGCTACATCTTTCATCGAACATTGATCCAAACAATCAATATCAGTCACATCTAACACACCCTTCAAACGTCACATCAAATCATCCAAACATCTTTTGTTCCAAACCAAGCTTCAACAATCCTAATCAATCGAATCCAATCAATTCATAATCTTGGGATATCCTTTCTGATCATTGTGTTGCTTAACACTATCCTTGCATTATTGTGCATCTTCAACAATGTTATCATCATCAATCCTGATCAACCAATCCTTGCATTGTTGTGCATCCTCAACAAATGTTATCATCATCAATCCTGATTAATCAATCCTTGCATTGTTGTGCATCCTCAACAATGTTATCGTTATCAATTTTGATCAATCAAATCCTTTCATTGTTGTGTATCCTCAACAATGTTATCATCATCATCCATCCATCGATTTGATCATTCAACCTTAGCTTGGTCTTCAACAAAATTCTAAACAGAGCACTAATATCATCACACATCCATATCCAAATCATCAAAATCATGCAAAAATTCAAACACATCAGAAAATCACAAAATCCAAAAACATTTGAAAAACATCAAAATCCAAAAACATTCAAAAAACATCAAAATCCAAAAACATTTGAAAATAAAAAAAATAAAAACATTTGAAAAATCATGAAAAATACAAAAAATAGCCTCAAAATAGTTCAAAAACGTCAAAAACATCCAAATATTTGAAAAAATCCATCCATCCAATTTTGCTTTCACTCGAAATAATCAATCATCCATAATAAACTGATCGTCACCTTCATCCTTTGGCAAAAAAAATAGAAACAACCACAATAATTAGCAAAAGCAAGCTTCAATTGCAAAATCAAAAAATCAAAATAACAAACCTTTAAAACAAAATCAAACTTTTGATCATTTGCAAACATGTCAGTCAACCTTATGTCAACAACCTATCAATCAACTTATCAAATCATCATCATCCTATACAATGCATGTCCTAGGATATATCGTTCTGACAATGGGCATCATTTTGGATATCACTTTGGATTCTTATCCTATCAAAACAAATCCCTTTGGCTAGAGATGTGAAGAACATTAGCTTGTTTGCGTACTTGATCTTTTCTTTTGATTTATCTTATTGTGCTCATTCCAAGGACCTCTCGATGATATTTGAACGAAGGATTTAGAGAGATAGGAATGGGGCAATGATCATTATCTTTTATTTTTTGTTCTTGTTGGACGTTCTTGTAAAATAACTTGGTGAATACTTGCTTTGTTAGGTACGTTCTAGCAAGGCTTCCATATGTCAAGTGTGAACAAGAGTACTCCTATATGTTTGTCGAGTCAGAGTCCATCACACTAGGTACAATGCCATCCTAGTTCTTTATACCTTGATGCATCATATCTATGTGTATTATCAAACATAAGGTAAGTAGCCCTTTTAAAATCCCAATCCTTGATAAGCAAATCTATCATCATCATCTATCATCATCAACATTATCTCTAATAAAGTCTCGTCAAATCATGGAATTGTTGGATCCTCTTATCATCATCTAATCTCTTCTTTTCTGTGCTAACATAACATCATCAATTCATCCATCATGCATCCATCTTGCATCCAAAAAAATGTTAGCATACCACATATCATTCATTCCTTCACATGCATTGCTTTTGCATCATCATCATAATATAGATCTGTTAGTCTAAGAATCTGCATAAAACATTCATTCCAAATCATATAGGCATTATCACATCATTCATCTCATATACATTGCACCATCATCCATAACCATCCATTTTGAATCTCTTTATCGCGAGATTGACCCTCAAATCGAATCTTTTCCTTGATCTCTTGAGGGGGAAATGTACCAATGTACTTATTTCTGCTGGGGCATCCAAAAAATCAGAAATTTTTTGAATTTCGATCACAAAAAGTTTATTCTTTGAACCAACACAACAAGTACATTGCTTCAAAGAGGGGTAAAATGTAGACATGCAAAATTGGCATAATGCATTCAACTAGGTCATAT
>VDFB02000013.1:38556967-38594353 GCA_007258455.2 Sequoia sempervirens | reverse complement strand
AATATCAACATATTGATAGATATATGTTGATATTTTCTATTTTATTTGCTAAAGTTAATGAAATAGTTTTTTTTTAATTTTCCATGGCACAAATATCAACATATAGATAGATATAGATTCATTTTTAACATGAGAAATGATAAAATGAAAGGAACTAGCTATATATTTGTAGATCTAGTATCAACTTTACAATCTTTTTCTAGCCTTTGTAAAGTTTGAAAAATAAAATATAGTACTAAAATGTCCGGTGTAATTATTATTTATTATTTTATAATGTTTTGTAAGATATTTGAATATGTCTAGAGATATTTTGATATTTTGAATTTTTAACAATAATTTACACATGAAATATAAATATAAATAATTAGAAATTTATTTTAATAATGGATGAAACATAAATATTTGAATCTAATGTCTTAGATCAATAGATTGGTAGTTGTTTCATAGTAGATAACAATGGATTGACCGAAACATGAAAGAAAGAAAGATGATCATTGAGGCTTTAAGAAAATTCATAAAGCTTTTGTGATCTAGGAAAATCAATACCTTTAAGATGCAATGGAGGTGACCCCTCAATTTTTCTTTATTTATAATATTATACTAGATTTTTCTTCTTTCAACCTTACATTGGCTCCCTCAGACCTCATAAGGTTTACGTGAAACCAATTTTGGGTTTGACTATTTTGAGATCGGCCACCACTATCACTACTATGGCCTACCTCTAGATCTCAACAAATATTGGATGGAAAATTATCTTCAAGAATATAATTATGGTTAAACTTCATATTTATTTTATCTGAGCTAAAGTTAAAGATTTGAATAATAAAAATATTTTATAGTATTTTTTTGTTTTATCTAAAAAAAGGTAAATATTTAACACACTTTTAATAAATATAATAGCAAATATCAACATATAGATAGATATATGTTGATATTTTATATTATATTTGCTCAAGTTAATGAACTAGTTTTTTTAAAAAAAATCATGGCATAAATATCAACATATAGATAGATATAGATTCATGTTTAACATGAGAAATGATAATATTAAAGGAAATAGATATGTATTTGTAGATCTAGTATCAACTTTACTTGAATAGGATCTATTTTGAAGGTTGTACCCCTTGATTTGCATATTAAACTCAGACAAGCACACAAATCTGGAAGATGAAATAAGGCTCTCAGCCCAAAGCGCTTATACTGAGGTTGTTGCTTGCAACTCGACTCCCGATGAACATCATGCCCATTGTTTATAAGCGAGCAGTGAAGGCCTGGGAGCATTCTAACAAATTCACCCCTTTTAAAAACTACATAAGTTAGTTTGTAGGGAATCAAAAATCTGGCAAAATTGGTGAAATTGGTGAAATCTGGTGAAATTTGGTGATAGGCAATTGCATTCCCCTGGCGACGACGCATTGATAGGTATGCTCGCTCCTTTTCTGTTTTCTCTTTTAATGCATTTATTAAGAATGCATCCTCTCCCTCTTCCTTCTGCCACTTAGCAAAGGCTGTACCCCCTATTTCATCTTCGGCTACGCCTAGGGCATTAATGGAATATGAAATTCCAAGCATAATTAATCCCACAAGCAATTCTTTGCTTGCAAGACCCAAATCGTTCTCTGAGGTGATTGCTAACTCTGGTATTTCCATTGACGCGAGTGCTAGGTTTAACTTATCGAGTGTTCATGGAGTCGGCGAATTTGGTAAGAACAATGGGGTTGTTCCTTTACCTTTCTCTATTTCTCCTAATCCGGAAATGCTTATTGAAATTATGAAGGAAAAAAATAAATTAAGGAATTCTGCTATTTTCTTCTCTGCTATTGAAGTGGATAAATTCCCTCCTAGGAAATTTTTAGATGATTGGTTCCATAACTATTGGAACCTAAAACTTGGTTTCCATATTTCGTTCTACAGGAAAATTCAGAAAGGTCTCTATGTAATTTTCTTTGCTAATCATGAATCCCAGGCCACAGTTCTTAAAAAATAGTACTAGACCGTGGGCTCTACCTCCTTTCGTGCCCTGGCTTGGTCTCCCAAGGCCATTCATGAGGAAGTTCTTGCCCTCTCAGCCCCTCAATGGATATTGGTTAAACAGATCCTACCATTTCTATGGCATTTCCTTCCCCAATTGCTTGATCCACTTAGTAAAGTCATCTGAATGGATGACACTATGAGATTGGTTCCTCATATGGATGCTAGGATACTTATCTCGTTGAATCCTGGTAAAGAAATTATGACTGATATTAACATTAACGTCTATGAGGACAATTTCTCTTGTCCTATTGAAATTCTCAGAGGTATGAATGCTTGTTTCTTGTGTAGAAGAGAAGGGCATCTAAGGAAGGACTGCCCCATCCTTAAGAAAAAACCTATGTCGGCTAAGCCCTCCCCTCTCTGAAAATCCACTTATACTACTAACCCTAATGTGGAATCCTCGATGAAAAAAACCCCTCATTTAGCTGAGCCTTCTAATCCCCCCCCACTATGGCTTCCACCTCCCCATCCATCCCTGCTGCCCTTTCCCCTTATTTAATCTCGGCTAACTCCTTGTCCTTTGTGAATGAGACTCGAAATGGCGGGTTCCAAACCATGGCCAAAACTTCCAATAAGTGTAGACGAAGGACCAATAAGCAGGCTAACACCTCTATTGTGGGCTCCCTATCCTTAAATCCTCAGCTAGCCTCTAGCACAGACAACCCCATCCTAGCCATCTCACAGGAAATCCAATTTTGCTCTCCCCAACAAGTTTGATACTCAAGGACCTCTCTGACAGTCACATTGACTTGGCCCCTCACCAGAACTTCCCTCATAAGATCTTCAGAGAGCTTAGTGATGACTGTTTGCTTGAGGTTATCCATGCCTACAAGTCCTCCTCGGTTTCCACTATTCTCCATCCAAAGCATACCATGGATGTGGATACCCTGTCCCCTACTGGCTCAGATAATGAGGATGAATTCAAGGGAGATTTCCCCACAACTAAACGATGGGGGAGGTGCTTGGGCTCCAAAAATAAGAACTACTCTAGTACGAAGCTTGGGGATATCCCTACTATTGACATGGCCCCAATTATGGGGTCCGCGGACCTTTGTCCCCCCCCCACATGTTTCCTCATGAATTGCATTTCATGGAACATAAGGGAGCTTGAATCTACTGATAGGAGGTTTTTTATTAAGTGGTATTTAGATACCTATAAATCCATGGACTTCTTGATGTTGCAAGAGATTAAAGCTATTGGATACGTTCTTGATTCCAATCTTAACTTCCTGTGGAAAGATGCCATCAAGTACTATACTAACCACCCTAGGGGCAGGGGTGGAGTTGTGCTTCTGGTTAGCATGAGATGGGAGAATTATATCACTGGCAATGGGCTCTCCCCTTGTAACAGAGCAGTGTGGATTACTATTAATTACAATAAAAATGTCTTTAGCATATGCTCTGTTTATGCCTCGAATGATTTTAGGGAGAGAGCGAGCCTCTGGGACTGGCTAGCTGCTCACCCTAATATCCCATGGCTTGTGGGAGGGGATTTCAACATGGTTGAATCCTAGGAGGACAAAGTTGGTGGTCTTTTGTTTGCTTGGAAAGACCTAGAAAAAGTTCATTGGAATAGAATGAAAAATGCTAAACACTTCTTTGACCCCTTGGCTGGAAATAAAGACACGAACCCTAGCTTATGGCATACTTGGTGTAATTTCCAACAACGTCTCTCTAGAATATATTCTAGGCTTGACCAGTTCTATGCTAATAAAAATTTCTTCTTTGTTTTGCCTGATAACCTGGGCAACTCTGTCCTTGTTACCTCCACTCCCTTCTCCGATCACCATCCTATCTCCACCTGTATTAGAATTAATAACTCCCCTGTGTGCAACAAAGGCTCCAATCTGAAGTTTATCCTTAATACTAGTCTTCTTAAAGATGAGGATACTCTTGTTTCCATTCATATCATTAGGCTCATTAATAGGAATAACTTTCCCTCCAGCTCTCACATGGATAGATGGAACATGAACATTCTCACCTGGCAGAATCTGTTAAAAACCATTGGCCAAAAAAGGCCAAAGATTATAGGTTTACCAAAAAAAATCTTTCCTTTGACCTTCAGAAAGCTAAAACTAACATCCAATCCAATCCCACAGACTATGATCTCATCTCTCATGTGATTAATGCTAAGGAAGCCCTTAGACAACACCAATAGGTTAAAACTAGAGGTGCCAAAATTAGATCCCGTGCTCACTGGCTCTAGTTTGGTGATCATGGATCCAAATTTTTATTTAACCTCATCAAGCATAAATAGTCTAATGAAACTATAGAGAGAATTATAGTTGATAATCAAGAAATAACTAACCTTGACAACATCAAAGAGGCCTTTGCTAAATTTTACCAAAATCTTTTTGCCTCTAAGCATTCAGAGGAGGCTTCCTCCCTTAGGAATCAGTGTAGATCTCTTATCCCTAATAGGATCTCCACTTTTGATGCTAACCTACTGTCCAAAGATATCTCCTTGGAGGAAATTGAAAAAGCTATTAACTCCCTTAATAATGACAAGGCCCCTGGGCCCAATGGCCTCCCTGTGGAGTTTTACAAGGCTAACATTAGATGGATTTGCAAAGATCTTCAAGATATCTACTTGGAAGGCCTAGCTAGGGGTTCCCTAGGTAGCTCCATCAATAGGGGTATAATTAAGTTGATTCCCAAGGATGGGGACATAGCTTTCATTAAGAATTGGAGCCCTATCACTCTCCTCAATGTCTCCTATAAAATTTTTGTCAAGATCCTGGCTCTGAGACTTGAGAATATCCTGCCCAAATTTGTTTGTTCTACCCAAACTAGCCTCATTAAAGGTAGGTATATTCTTGAGAATCTGATCACCAGTTGGGAAGCCATGAATTGGGCCAACTACTCAGAAAAATTCTGCTATGTTTCTTCTAGATTTTGAAAAAGCCTATGACAGGGTGGAGTGTAGCTTTATCTCCATGATGCTTGAGGCCTTCAGATTTCCTAGTGTTTTCTGCAACTCTATTATTGTGTTGCTTAATGATTCCTTTGCCCAAGTTGATGTTAATGGCTCCCTTTGAGATTCCTTCCCCCTTGGTAGATCCATCAGGCAAGGTTGCCCCTTGGCCCCTGCCCTCTTTGTTATTGCCTCTAATGCCCTATATTACATTCTTAGAGATAACTCTATCTCCCCTATTGTCAGGGACATATATCTCCCTAATAATGAAGAGCTTATAAACTGCCAATTTGCTGATGATACTGCTATTGTCTTTGAAGCTATTGCTAACAAATTTGAAGCTCTGAAAAACAAACTCAATTTGTTTTGCACTATTTATGGCACTCGTTTATCCCACTCCAAATCTATTTGCCTTGGATGGGATGAGCAGCCCCCTGACTGGTTTAAAAACTATGATTTTCAATGGGGAGGTCTGCATAAAATTGTGAGATATCTGAGCATACATTTTTCTATTGAACCCTCCCTTAAGGATATGTAGTCTTGGGTTAAAGATAAAATCACTAAGAAGCTAGATAAGTGGCACAACAGATCTTTTTCCTTGGCTGGCAGAGTTCAAGTCTGCCAAAAAAAATATTTCTTCCTACAATATCTACTATTCCTTAGCTTGGATGTTCAGTAATTACCAAATCTTGGAAAAACAAAAGGCTGTCAGGAATTTTCTTTGGTCTGATGGTAAAGGAAATAGAAATATGCATGTTGTTAAATGGGATTGGTGCCATACTAATAAGCTCCTTGGGGGTCTGGGCCTCAAGGATCTTAAACTCCAAGGGATTGCCCTTGCCACCAAATGGATTTTTCACTCTATGGATGGTAATGATCCATGGAAGATCCTTGTTAGGAACAATGTAGAAAGGGGATTCCCCAAAAATGTTAAAACTTGGAAGAATCTGCCTCTTAACAATCTGATTATTGGCAACTTTCCTATTGTTGTTCAAGGATCTGCTATCTTTAGATACATATGGAAAGCTTGGGATCATGTCAAGAAGTATATTACTAAATAGGCCTTCCATGATGATAATCAACTATATGGTGAAAGGTCCATCTGGTGGAACTTACACTCATCTGGCAAACCCCTCGCCCTCTCCCAAGGCTGCTCTGCTAGATACTGATCTAATAAGGGCATTTCTCAATTGGCTGACCTCTTTGAGGAAGATAGGATAATTAGTTGGGAAGATCTTAGAAACAATTTTGATATCCCGACCTCCCAGAAGAAAACCTATAATATGATTCTCAAAGCTACCAGGGACCTTCCTACTACTTGCTATATGGACTCTCATAGATATTTAAACTATAAATGGCTAGATGGGACCACTATATCCAAAATCAAAGCTAAAAACATCTACAATGTGATTGGGCATTCTGATGCCATCATTGATCATGTCAATTTTGTTTGGTACTCCACCCTTGATGTCTGCTCTTGGAAGAAATATTTTGATTTTGTGGAAAAGCCCTACTAAACCTAAAAAAAAATGCTTTAAATGGCTTTTGGTTCTTGATAGGCTCCCAATTAGAAAAGATAACTCGACGGCTAATTACTGTAACCTATGTAGATTACTCGAGTTTGGTAGACACATTCTCTTTGACTGCATCTTTGCTAAGGAAATTTGGCATATGTTTTGTATCACTTATCCTATGAATATTAATATTCTTGAAATTGTTACTGGGCATATTGATGGGCTTAAGAAAGATTCTAATTTTTTTTGGAACATTCTCTCTTCTAATATTTTATGGTAGATTTGGAGATGTAGAAATGAGGAAAGGTATCAAAACAACCCCAGAGTTCTTACTGAGTCTTTTTCAAAAACTCACATATTTTAAAATCTTCTTGCAGGTTCATACTACTATGTTGATTGAAAAAGAAAAGCTCAAAAGGTCCCTAAAGACGGGGTATGCCACTTTCTTCATCTATGAGATGAAGGATGGATATGTTTGGAGGGAGAATATGGATAACTTGTAGATGTTCGACAGGACTTGCAAAATGCTTAACCAAGAGGTTAAGGAAAACAATAACTCCAATACGAACCAAATCCTTATGCTTGGGCAAATTTAGGAGAAGAAAAACATTGTGTGGATGGAGGGATCTATGGGGTGGACTGCCTAGGTAGACACCCATGATGATATCTTACACTAGTATTTTGGTCTCCCTCTTGTATCTTTGTATAGGTCCTTCTAATATGGAGTTTTTTGATGCCCTTGTTGTAAGGCCTAGCTTCTTTGAGTTGTAAATTTCGATGTAACTGGTTTTGTTCTTTTTTGTGAACCCCCTATTTATAATATAAAAAAAAACTTTACAATCTTTTTCTAGCCTTTGTAAAGTTTGAAAAATAAAATATAGTACTAAAATGTCCAATGTAATTATTATTTATTATTTTATAAAGTTTTGTAAGACATTTGAATATGTCTAGAGATATTTCGATATTTTGAATGTTTAACAATAATTTACACATGAAATATAAATATAAATAATTAGAAACTTGTTTTAATAATGGATGAAACATAAATATTTGAATCTAATGTCTTAGATCAAAAGATTGGTAGTTGTTTCATAATAGATAACAATGGATTGACTGGAACATGAAAGAAACGAAGATGATCATTGAGGATTCAAGAAAATTCATAAAGCTTTTGTGATCTAGGAAAATCAATACCTTTAAGATGCAATGGATGTGACCCCTCAATTTTTATTTATTTATAATACTATACAAGATTTTTCTTCTTTCAACCTTACATTAGCTCCATCAGACCTCCTAAGGTTTACATGAAACCAATTTTTGGTTTCACTATTTTGAGGTCGGCCAACACTATCACTACTAGGGGCTACCTCTAGATCTCAACAAATATTGGATGGAAAATTATCTTCAAGAAAATAATTATGGTTAAACTTCATATTTATTTTAGCTACTCAACTTAAAGATTTGAATAATAAAAATATTTTATAGTTTTTTTGTTTTATCTAAAAATAGGTAAATATTTAACACAATTTTAATAAATATAATAGCAAATATCAACATATAGATACATATAGATTCATTTTTAACATGAGAAATGATAAAATTAAAGGAAATAGATATATATTTGTAGATCTAGTATCAACTTTACAATCTTTTTCTAGCCTTTGTAAAGTTTGAAAAATAAAATATAGTACTAAAATGTCCAGTGTAATTATTATTTATTATTTTATAAAGTTTTGTAAGATATTTGAATATGTCTAGAGATATTTTGATATTTTGAATGTTTAACAATAATTTACACATGAAATATAAATATAATAATTAGAAATTTATTTTAATAATGGATGAAACATAAATATTTGAATCTAATGTCTTAGATCAATAGATTGGTAGTTGTTTCATAGTAGATAACAATGGATTGAATGAAACATGAAAGAAATAAAGATGATCATTGAGGCTTTAAGAAAATTCATAAAGCTTTTGTGATCTAGGAAAATCAATACCTTTAAGATGCAATGGATGTGACCCCTCAATTTTTTTTATTTATAATATTATACTAGATTTTTCTTTTTTCAACCTTACATTGGCTCCCGTAGACCTCCTAAGGTTTACATGAAACCAATTTTTGGTTTGACTATTTTGAGGTTGGCCACCACTATCACTACTAGGGCTTACCTCTAGATCTCAACAAATATTGGATGGAAAATTATCTTCAAGAAAATAATTATGGTTAAACTTCATATTTATTTTAGCTACTCAAGTCAAAGATTTGAATAATAAAAATATTTTATAGTTTTTTTTGTTATATCTAAAAATGGGTAAATATTTGATACACTTTTAATAAATATAATAGAAAATATCAACATATAGATAGATATATGTTGATATTTTCTATTATATATGCTCAAGTTAATGAAATACTTTTTTTTTAATTTTCCATGGCACAAATATCAACATATAGATAGATATAGATTCATGTTTAACATGACAAATGATAAAATTAAAGGAAATAGATATATATTTGTAGTTCTAGTATCAACTTTACAATCTTTTTCTAGCCTTTTGTAAAGTTTGAAAAATAAAATATAGTATTAAAATGTCCAGTGTAATTATTATTTATTATTTTATAAAGTTTTGTAAGATATTTGAATATGTCTAGAGATATTTTGATATTTTGAATGTTTAACAATAATTTACACATGAAATATAAATATAAATAATTAGAAATTTATTTCAATAATGGATGAAACATAAATATTTGAATCTAATGTCTTAAATCAATAGATTGGTAATTGTTTCATAACTTAGATAACAATGCATTGAGAAGAACATGAAAGAAACGAAGATGATCATTGACGCTTTAAGAAAATTCATAAAGCTTTTGTGATCTAGGGAAATCAATACCTTTAAGATGCAATGGATGTGACACCTCAATTTTTTTTTATTTCTAATATTATACTAGATTTTTCTTCTTTCAACCTTACATTGGCTCCCTCAGCCCTCCTAAGGTTTACATGAAACCAATTTTTGGTTTGACTATTTTGAGGTCAGCCACCACTATCACTACTAGGGGCTACCTCTAGATCTCAACAAATATTGGATGGAAAATTATCTTCAAGAAAATAATTATGGTTAAACTTCATATTTATTTTGGTTGGTCAAGTTAAAGATTTGACTAATAAAAATATTTTATAGTTTTTTTTTTGTTTTATCTAAAAATAGGTAAATATTTGACAAACTTTTAATAAATATAATAGAAAATATCAACATATAGAAAGATATATGTTGATATTTTCTATTACATTTGCTCAAGTTAATGAAATAGTTTTTTTAAAATTTTCCATGGCACAAATATCAAAATATAGATAGATATAGATTCATGTTTAACATGAGAAATGATAAAATTAAAGGAAATAGATATATATTTGTAGATCTAGTATCAACTTTACAATCTTTTTCTAGCATTTGTAAAGTTTGAAAAATAAAATATAGTACTAAAATGTCCATTGTAATTATTATTTATTATTGTTTTGTAAGATATTTGAATATGTCTAGAGATATTTTGATATTTTGAATGCTTAACAATAATTTACACATGAAATATAAATATAAATAATTAGAAAATTATTTTAATAATGGATGAAACATAAATATTTGAATCTAATGTCTTAGATCAATAGATTGGTAGTTTTTTCATAGTAGATAACAATGGATTGACTGAAACATGAAAGAAAGAAAGATGATCATTGAGGCTTTAAGAAAATTCATAAAGCTTTTGTGATATAGAAAAATCAATACCTTTAAGATGCAATGGATGTGACACCTCAATTTTTTTTATTTCTAATATTATATTAGATTTTTCTTGTTTCAACCTTACATTGACTCCCTTAGCCCTCCTCAGGTTTACATGAAACCAATTTTTGGTTTGACTATTTTGAGGTTAGCCACCACTATCACTACTAGGGGCTACCTCTAGATCTCAACAAATATTGGATTGAAAATTATCTTCAAAAAAATAATTATGGTTAAACTTCATATTTATTTTGGTTGGTCAAGTCAAAGATTTGAATAATAAAAATATTTTATAGTTTTTTTTGTTTTACCTAAAAATAGGTAAATATTTGACAAACTTTTAATAAATATAATAGAAAATATCAACATATAGAAAGATATATGTTGATATTTTCTATTATATTTGCTAAAGTTAATGAAATAGTTTTTTTAAAATTTTCCATGGCACAAATATCAAAATGTAGATAGATATAGATTCATGTTTAACATGAGAAATGATAAAATTAAAGGAAATAGATATATATTTGTAGATCTAGTATCAACTTTGCAATATTTTCTAGCCTTTGTAAAATTTGAAAAATACAATATAGTACTAAAATGTCCAGTCTAATTATTATTTATTATTTTATAAATTTTTGTAAGATATTTGAATATGTCTCGAAATATTTTGATATTTTTAATGTTTAACAATAATTTACACATGAAATATAAATATAAATAAATAGAAATTTATTTTAATAATGGATGAAACATAAATATTTGAATCTAATGTCTTAGATCAATAGATTGGTAGGTTTTTCATAGTAGATAACATTGGATTGACTGAAACATGAAGGAAAGAAAGATGATCATTGAGGCTTTAAGAAAATTCATAAAGCTTTTGTGATCTAGAAAAATCAATACCTTTAAGATGCAATGGATGTGACCTCTCAATTTTTTTTATTTATAATATTATACTAGATTTTTCTTCTTTGAACCTTACATTGGCTCCCTCAGACCTCCTAAGGTTTACATGAAACCAATTTTTGGTTTGACTATTTTGATGTCGTCCACCACTATCACTGCTAGGGGCTACCTCTAGATCTCAACAAATATTGGATGGAAAATTATCTTCAAGAAAATAATTCTGGTTAAACTTCATATTTATTTTAGCTGCTCAAGTTAAAGATTTGAATAATAAAAATATTTTATAGTTTATTTTACTTTATCAAAAAAAGGTAAATATTTGAAACACTTTTAATAAATATAATAGAAAATATCTACATATAGATAGATATATGTTCATAATTTCTATTATATTTGCTCAAGTTATTGAAATAGATTTTTCTAATTTTCAATGCACAAATATCAACATATAGATAGATATAGATTCATGTTTAACATGAGAAATGATAAAATTAAAGGAAATAGATATATATTTGTAGATCTAGTATCAACTTTACAATCTTTTTCTAGCCTTTGTAAAGTTTGAAAAATAAAATATAGTACTAAAATGTCCAGTGTAATTATTATTTATTATTTTATAAATTTTTGTAAAATATTTGAATATGTCTAGAGATATTTTGATATTTTGAATGTTTAACAATAATTTACACATGAAATATAAATATAAATAATTAGAAATTTATTTTAATAATGGTTGAAACATAAATATTTGAATCTCATCTCTTAGATCAATAGATTGGTAGTTTTTTGATATTAGATAACAATGGATTGACTGGAACATGAAAGAAAGAAAGATGATCATTGAGGCTTTAAGAAAATTCATAAAGCTTTTGTGATCTACGAAAATCAATACCTTTAAGATGCAATGGATGTGACCCCTCAATTTTTATTTATTTTTAATATTATACTAGATTTCTCTTCTTTCAACTTACATTGGCTCCCTCGGACCTCCTAATGTTTACATGAAACCAACTTTTGGTTTGACTATTTTGAGGTCGGCCACCACTATTACTACTAGCGGATACCTCTAGATCTCAACAAATATTGGATGGAAAATTATCTTCAAGAAAATAATTATGTTTAAACTAAATATTTATTTTAATTGCTCAAGTTAAAGATTTGAATAATTAAATTTTTTTTTTTTTTTTATTTTTTATCTAAAAATAGGTAAATATTTGACACACTTTTAATAAATATATTAGCAAATATCAACATATTGACAGATATATGTTGATATTTTCTCTTATATCTGCTCAGGTTAATGAAATAGTTTTTATTTATTTTCCATGGCACAAATATCAACATATAGATAGATATAGATTCATGTTTAACATGAGAAATGATAAAATTAAAGGAAATAGCTATATATTTGTAGATCTAGTATCAACTTTACAATCTTTTTCTAGCCTTTGTAAGGTTTGAAAAATAAAATATAGTACTAAAATGTCCAATGTAATTATTATTTATTATTTTATAAAGTTTTGTAAGATATTTGAGTATGTCTAGAGATATTTTGATATTTTGAATGTTTAACGATAATTTACACATGAAATATAAATATAAATAATTAGAAATTTATTTCAATAATGGATGAAACATAAATATTTGAATCTAATGTCTTAGATCAATAGATTGGTAGTTGTTTCATAGTAGATACCAATGGATTGACCGAAACATGAAAGAAAGAAAGATGATCATTGAGGCTTTAAGAAAAATATATAAAGCTTTTGTGATCTAGGAAATTCAATACATTTAAGATTCAATGGATGTGACCCCTCAATTTTTTTTTATTTATAATATTATACTAGATTTTTCTTCTTTCAAACTTACATTGGCTCCTTCAAACCTCCTAAGGTTTACATGGAACCAATTTTTGGTTTGACTATTTTGAGGTTGGCCACCACTATCACTACTAGGGGCTACCTCTAGATCTCAACAAATATTGGATGGAAAATTATCTTCAAGAAAATAATTATGGTTAAACTTCATACTTATTTTAGGTGGTCAAGTTAAAGATTTGAATAATAAAAATATTTAATAGTTTTTTTAATTTTTATATAAAAAAAGTAATTATTTGACACACTTGTAATAAATATAATAGCAAATATCAACACATAGATAGATATATGTTGATATTTTCTATTATATTTGCTCAATTTAATGAAATAGTTTTTTTTTTAATTTTTCATGGCACAAATATCAACATATAGATAGATATAGATTCATGTTTAACATGAGAAATGGTAAAATTAAAGGAAATAGATATATATTTGTTGATCTAGTATCAACTTTACAATCTTTTTAAAGCCTTTGTAAAGTTTCAAAAATAAAATATAGTACTAAAATGTCCAGTGTAATTATTATTTATTATTTTATAAAGTTTTGTAAGATATTTGAATATGTCTAGAGATGTTTTGATATTTTTAATGTTTAACAATAATTTACACATGAAATATAAATATAAATAATTAGAAATTTGTTTTAATAATGGATGAAACATAAATATTTGAATCTAATGTCTTAGATCAATAGATTGGTAGTTGTTTCATAATAGATAACAATGGATTGACTGGAACATGAAAGAAACGAAGATGATCATTGAGGCTTCAAGAAAATTCATAAAGCTTTTGTGATCTAGGAAAATCAATACCTTTAAGATGCAATGGATGTGACCCCTCAATTTTTATTTATTTATAATATTATACTAGATTTTTCTTCTTTCAACCTTACATTGGCTCCCTCAGACCTCCTAACGTTTACATGAAACCAATTTTTGGTTTGACTATTTTGAGGTCAGCCACCACTATCACTACTAGGGGCTACCTCTAGATTTCAACAAATATTGGATGGAAAATTATCTTCAAGAAAATAATTATGTTTAAACTTCATATTTATTTTAGCTGCTCAAGTTAAAGATTTGAATAATAAAATATTTTATAGGTTTTTTTGTTTTATTTAAAAATAGGTAAATATTTGACACATTTTTAATAAATATAATAGCAAATATCAACATATAGATAGATATATGTTGATATTTTCTATTATATTTGCTCAAGTTAATGAAATAGTTTTTTTTAATTTTCCATGGCACAAATATCAACATGTAGATAGATATATATTCATGTTTAACATCAGAAATGATAAAATTAAAGGAAATAGATATATATTTGTAGATCAAGTATCAACTTTACAATCTTTTTCTAGCCTTTGTAAAGTTTGAAAAATAAAATATAGTACTAAAATTTCCAATGTAATTATTATTTATTATTTTATAAAGTTTTGTAAGATATTTGAATATGTCTAGAGATATTTTGATATTTTGAATGTTTAACAATAATTTACACATGAAATATAAATATAAATAATAAGAAATTTATTTTAATAATGGATGAAACATAAATATTTGAATCTAATGTCTTAGATCAATAGATTGGTAGTTGTTTCATAGTAGATAACAATGGATTGACCGAAACATGAAAGAAAGAAAGATGATCATTGATGCTTTAAAAAAATTCATATAGCTTTTGTGATCTAGGAAAATCAATACCTTTAAGATGCAATGGATGTGACCCCTTAATTTTTATTTATTTATAATATTATACTAGATTTTTCTTCTTTCAACCTTACATTGGCTCCCTCAAACCTCCTAAGGTTTACATGAAACCAATTTTTGGTTTGACTATTTTGAGGTCAGCCACCACTATCACTACTAGGGGCTACCTCTAGATCTCAACAAATATTGGATGGAAAATTATCCTCAAGAAAATAATTATGGTTAAACTTCATATTTATTTTAGCTGCTCAAGTTAAAGATTTGAATAATAAAAATATTTAATAGTTTGTTTTGTTTTATCTAAAAATAGGTAAATATTTGACACACTTTTAATAAAGATAATAGCAAATAAAATTTAATAAAAAATTATTTTATAAATTCCATTTCAATTTTATTTTGATCAAGAGGTTGGAATGTTTATAATAAATATAATATTTTTTTGGTGATACATTATATTCTTACTTAAAGAGCTAAATAGATCACTACATAAATGTACAAAATGAGAGTTTGTTAATTAATTTTGATAATTATAATGATGATATAAGGTGTAGTTGATAGCACAAATAACAACATATAGATAGATAGCAATAAATATAAATTGATTATAATATATATGTATGCATTACTATCAAAATTGGTTCAAATAAATAAGGGAGAAATAATTCATCATGAAAAAATGAGAAATATCAAAAAATCATGTTAATCATTGAAGTACACAACATGCTTGATATATATGTCAACATGATAATTTTAAATGGTTTGAATCCAACAAGTTTTCTCATGTGCTATTGGCTATTTCTCTAGCCCATGAAGAAGATAAAATCAAATATGATGAGGGGTGGGATACCCTTGGTGTCACTCTAGACCCCATTGATATATGGGTAGGCTTTATGATAGGGATCCACTATCTCCACGTTATGCAACTATTCTAGCCATCTAGTGACATTTATGTTTATGCTTTATTTTATTTTGAGTTGTGCATCATATGAATTCCAGTATGTGATTTTCTATCCACCCACTTTTTTTCTCAATATGTGTACCTTTATTATCTAACTTAATAGAAATGTTCACACGTATTCATTAAAAAGGGGTGACATTATAAATCCACTCTATATGAAGTTAGAGGTACAATAACGATTTGTAAAATAAATATGGTTATAAAACATATATTTTCTAAGTACACACTAATATGCACTTGATAAATAACCTCATTTCTTAAAATTGAATATTAAATTTGATTATTTGGTAAAAAATATTCAATTAAAATTTTAAAAGTAGGTTTTACAAAAAATCAAATTTTAGAAAATATTAATTTAATTATTGAAAAGTTTAAAAGTAACATAAGAATTTCAAATAATTATTCTAAATTGTATATATTCCTTATTAAAAGTCTCATAATAGTTTAAAAGAATAATAATTCACTTATATAAAAAGAGATTTCTTTCTATATTTAATAATTATTAAATATTATTTATCAAAATATGTGAATGTGTACAAATCTATGATACAATTTATACTCAACACATATATCATTAATTAAATAATAATAAAATAAACTTAAGAATATATTTCATAATTTATTAATTATGTATATATTATAATTTTTAAAATAAATAAATTTGGACACTCCCTTCAATTTCCTATCTGCATGTCCCTTATAAAGCATGCAAGTACTAGTTTTGTTTCATTTATTATTTTTTATTTTAAATATATCATATTTATTCAATTTTATTTAAAATTATCTTAATGCAAAAATATACTATAAACACGAGCTTCACAACCACATAAAATTCCGAACCAAGCGTTTCTAAAATTTATTAAAACTCAGATATCACTGAGTTTTTATACCCACCATAGAATAATTTCTTAAAGAAAAAACTGGAAAATCAAAGCCATCTTTCAACAGTCTTGTTCACTCTCTAAGCATTCACTTTCATTACACATCTCAGACCCTCTCCTTCCATCATGTACTCAAATGCTTTGTTAATCTCAGCAAACTCTATTTCGTGGGTGATGAACTTTTCCAATTCAATCTCCTGCACCAGAAAAACAGGCGTTTAAGCTAATTTGGCACCAGTAACTTAACATGTATTGAAAGGTGTTTGTCTAACTATAGTCAAACAACAGCAGGGATAACAAAAACCTGAAATCTGTAATGCTTACCTTGTTAACGTATTTGTCCACCAGACCTGGCAGATCCGACCTGGGCTTATAGTTCCCAAAAAAGGTTCCTTTAAGTGTTTTCTCATTCAGGAAATTCAGAGGACTGGTGGAGAACAGTGAATCGGAATGAGGCACTCCCACTAAAACCGTCACACCCCACCCCTTTAAATGCACACAAAGATTAACTCTAGTTAGTTTGTGCAATATATACATCTTCTTTTACTGTAATGGAAACATCATTTGCTTACTACAGAGGAAAAGGATATACATCGGGACAAGAATCGAATGCCTGCATCGTTGCATTAACATTCCCAGTGCACTCCAGACTATAGTCTACACCACCGTCAGTTCTTTCAGCAATTACCTGTTGAAATATAGAAGAAATTCATTGATATTTCAATATTAGGAAAGGGCGAAATCCATAGATTCCTGGAAAACTATAACTTTGTATTCCCTGAAAATTGACTGAGCATCTTATTAGGAAAGGGTGAAATCCATAGATTCCTGGAAAACTATAACTTTGTATTCCCTGAAAATTGACTGAGCATCTTAATATGTGATTAAAACTGAACCTGATTATGATGATCAAAATAAGAACATAAGTTTGGTTAGATCAATTTAACATTTGGAAAGGAAGCTTCAACTCTACATGCATTCATTAGCCTTCACTCTTATAGTCAAGACCACATTTTTCTTTGTTTATTTTTGAGACTCTCATAATGGGCTTTTCACTCACTTGATGTGAGGAAATTTTAGAAAACACATTATGTGCAACATCTTTGTTTTGTGCTAAAATGAAGTGTCCAATCTTGCAACCTATCTATCTCTTTGTCATAGAAAAATATATTGAGCACAAAATTGCATAAAAATAGGCTAAAATAACCTCTTCTTCTTTTGAGTCAATTTTAATATCTAGAAAATAAATCCTATTTTCAGATAAAGTAGATCCCATTATGTAGGCTTCTTCAATAATGTCCAAAAAACCTTTTACAAACACTTATTTCTCCTTATCACATAAAAAACACCTTATAACAACAAACCACCATCTATTTCTCCTTATCACAAAGAAAACACCTTAAAACAACAAACCACCATCTTATATCTCCTAAACAACTTATAATATCACACTATAAATTTATCTCCTTTAATAATGCACATCAACAAACTTCCCCTTTATTGCAAATCTCTACAAACTTCCAAAACACACACTTTCTTTTGGAAATTCAATTATAGATACAAATTCCAACACTTGTTTCTCCTTATCACATAAAGAAAACCTTATAACAACAAACCAACATCTTATATCTCCTAAACAACTTGTAATATCACACTACAAATTTATCTCCTTTTAATATTGCACCACATCACACTACGAAAATATGACTCAAAGCCCTCAAATACTTCCCCTTTATTGAAAATCTTTCCAAACTTCCAAAACACCACACCATACTATGAAATTATGACTCAAAGCCTTCCAATGCATCCCTTTTATTGAAAATCTTTACAAAATTCCAAAATACCCACTCTCTTGCAGATTCAATTCTAGATACAAATTATATTTACCATTACCAACCAACCAATCAAATTAAACATATTTTTACTCTTTAATAATATCAAAAAATTTAAAAAATAAAAGAAAAAATCCTTATATCATTCCTTATATTAATAATAGTAAATGTTTTCATAATATATCAAATTTAAAATTAAACATTCATAATAAATCTATTTTTCCTTCCCATTCAATAACTCCCACCTTATTAAATAAATAGTAAACTGCAGCAAATAAAATGTTTTCTCATACCTTGATCACTCCAGAAAGACGACTCTATCAAAGATTTTATACCCTTCACATTCACTGTTTGAAAGTCTCCGACTCACTTCCAAAGCTTTTATCACCACTGATGGATTCCCACGAAAAAAAAACCTCCATAGTATGAACGGCTTTAGTCTGTATTCTCCACAAACTTACAACCAGAACTTAGCCAACACCTTATGTATTTTCCTCCTAGGCCATCACAACTTTGTAGTTAAGGCACTGCAACAATTCCCAATATTCTTGCCCATGCTTATCAAAATATTTTTGAAGCAATTGGCCCGCCAAGATAAACATAATACACCCCCATCTCCACTCTTCTGCATAATACTCACCACCACAGCCTCTCTCACACCATACACACTCAACAACTGATCTCTGATACTAATTGAAGGAATATAGAAAATAATAACAAAATTGAAAAAAATTCTATATCTTGTAGAATAGAAGATATATAAAACTTAAAATTATTTTATTACTTTCATTCTTCATTATATTCTGAGAATACATTGTTGTACTTATAAATTTAAAAATATAACTGAAATTTATTACTACCTATGAACAAATAACTTATATATACCTATAAACAAATAATTTACTTAAACTAATGTTCATTATCTTTCAGAAACAACATAAATAATTGAGGTTAACAAACCTGATGAACAGGTTTCTGGTGGTCTTTTGGGTTTATACATTCGGTTACTCCGAATTCCTTTGCTGAAAATGAAAGCAAAGCAAAGAATGAGGAAAAGACTTTGCTGGAAAGAGAAAGTGCAACACATATATATATATCTTTTTCTACCCTTGCATCAAACTATCCTTCACACCTTTTTCAAATCTTTCGGGATTTGTATCAACGCCTATAATTCGAGAAGCTCCAGCAATTCTTGCTCCTTCGCAAGCCTGAAGTAAAAATTAAAAAATAGCGCTAAAATAAGAGTTTTGATAGACAATAATTGAATATAGAAGTTTGAAAGGAACTGGTTAAAAATCTCTAAACAGTTTCTACCAGAATCCTATTTTGAATCATTTAAATTGCGAGTATTAATTACAGTATACAAATACATATTATTCTTACCCCCAGCCCAACGCCTCCAAGACCGAATACTGCTACAGTGGAACCCTTCTTTGCTTTAGCAGCATTTAATGTAGCACCCATGCCTGATTTCAGACAATAACTGTAACTATACATATATAATAGACATTAAGCAATATTTGTCCATATCAATTAGCTACTAATGGTTATGTACCTGTGGAGACACCGCAGCTTAGAATACAGGCTTTGTTGAGAGGAGCTGCAGGATTTATTTTGGCAACACACCCAACGTGTGCAACGGTGTATTCACTGAATGTGGATGTCCCCAGGAAGTGATAAATGGGCTGTCCTCTGATGGAGAATCTCGTTTTGCCATCATTAAGCATAACCCCTCTGTCCGTGTTAATCCTCAGCAAGTCGCACATATTGCTCTCTTCTGATTTGCAGTGCTTGCAATCTCCGCACTCCCCTGTAAAGACAGGCAGTACATGGTCGCCCTCCTTGAGATCTGTTACTCCTTCTCCTACACTTTCTACAACTCTGCCATTCACAATTGCCAATAGAGTAAGTAGTCCTTTCAACTGGGCCCAACTGACTCAAATTCATTCAACTAAATTTCTACTTAATGGGTGCTCAACTTTGGGTGAAATTGGGTTTTGGGTATTTGGGCTAGACAAGCCTCAGATGCACATCTGAACTAACCAGATTCCTCAATTCCTACTACTATTTGAAGTTGTTTGAGATATGTTATTTTAGCTATATGAGATACAAAGGCAAGAGAGCCTACCCAGCTGCTTCATGTCCAAAGATGCGAGGAAAAAGAGGAGTGTGGCCCTGCAAAAGAAGAAAAGCAGCACTGAGATACAGATTCAAGAAAATTTCGGCTTGTTGGTATTGATAGTACTAGTTATACCTTTGCTTGCCAGAAAACAAGGTCTGTGCGACATAATGAAGTGTAAGCGATTTTGATCCTAACTTCCATGGCCTGTGGAGGTGCCACTTCCACTTGCTCGATCTTCAAGGGCTCCCCTGCCGCCCATGCCACGGCAGCTGCTTACAAAACCAAATTGCAGAATTGC
Organism: Sequoia sempervirens; assembly: GCA_007258455.2. Taxonomy (NCBI): domain Eukaryota; kingdom Viridiplantae; phylum Streptophyta; class Pinopsida; order Cupressales; family Cupressaceae; genus Sequoia; species Sequoia sempervirens. Next base: position 38,573,513 of record VDFB02000013.1, on the reverse strand, counting down.
TTTGCATTAAAACGGATGAACACTAAAACTGAAATGCAAATAGAAATGATGGATTTCTCAGCTTTCCACTGACCTTTACATGTAATGACCTTTCCTTCTGTTGCAGTAGCCATTTTTCTTGATATTACTGTAAAGGGTAAGCTTAGATTTCTTTTGCACAATTTGAATGAATTCATTGAAATTTGGTAGAAGAGAGCCTTCCTTATATAGGCATTGGCTTGCAGGTCCATGTTAATCATATCTCCCCGCTGAGCTGTCACCAAAAACGCAACGTGATAGGATCGTTTTCCATTGAAACAGATGAAACGTCATCTCTGCTATTAATGGCCATATTAAGGCATGTTTATCCTCCCGCAGAATTGCGGCGAATACGATATCTTTGTTTTGAAAAGGAAAGTTTCGTCCTTTTTTCCGACTCCAGATCATCCCTCCTTTAAAGACTTCCCTTTTTCACTGATTTTCATAAAAGCTTATCCGCCTGTGATCTTATAATTTCATATTGTTTTAATTAAAATTCAGATTTTTTATTATTTTGTTTAATTAATATAGTAATATTAAAAAAAAAAATTATTATATTTATTATTTTCTAAAATTATTGAGAAGATAAAGTTGGCTCATATTTTGGAACTCATTTGTGAATTTAGAAATCATTATCCAATTTATAAATATTTAAAATATTGATAATTTAAACTCACAAATAATAATAATTCTCTTTAAACTTTTTTTTTATATATCCATATTATATATGACTAATCCAAAAAAATCAAAAAATCATTTCAAATAAAATACAATTTACATTAAAATAAACTTCAATTAATAGCATCACTAACCAACGTACATTATATTTTTCCATTCTCTTTAATAAAATAAAATACCTAGCAATGTGAATTTTTATGGCTCGTTTCCGATTGAAACGGACGGAACGTCGTGCCTGTTATTAACGGCCATATTTACGCATGTTTATCCTCCAGCAGTGATACGGCGAAACTGAAAGGATACGTTTCTTTTAAAAAGGGAAAGTTTTATCCTACTTATCAAAAGTTTTATCCGCTTTTCCTACTCCAAATACTCATCCATTTAAACACTTCCCTTTTATCCAAACGTGATCCTACAATTTCGTATTATTAGTTCCTGCCCGGAACTATAGCGAAGCGTATAAATATTCATCTCATGATTAGATAGGTAAGTAGTTATGCATCTCAAGTCATAACATTTAGCATGTAAAATTTTCAGTAAGAAGTTCCACTTCTGGAGGGGAGTCGAGAGATTAATGAGGAGCAAACCCACTCTCCAAACCAACTCTACTAACTATTTCAGTGCCTGCTACTAACTATTTCAGTGCCTCCTAGGGAACTATAGGCACTAACTAGTTATTAATGTTTTGAACTTCAACCAATCAAAATTGATTATTTTCTTTCATACATTATATTTGAAGTTTTTTCTAAAGTTAAATGCATATTTTTTAACTTTTGTAATTTTGAAAATTATTTTTCTTGAATATTATTGGCTAAAAAAATTTAGATAGGTAGATTTTACGCCACTTTGTCTTAATGTTTGCACATTGGAGAAATGCAAAAATTGTCACCAAATTAAAATTGGAAATTGTTAATTATTCTATATAAAAACTTCATTTAATTTAACCATTAAGCTATTTTTTAAGAAATTTTTTAACTCTTCAAAATTAGTTTACTTTAGTTTACTTGTTATATTTTCCAATTCTATTCATTTATTTACTTGTTAATAATTATTTAAATAATAGTGGTTTAAATAATTTATTTAAATAAGTTTAAATAAATTATTTCAATAAGTGTAAACAAATTGTTTAAATAATTCATTCTTATAAATTTAAACTTAAACTTATTTAAAAAGATCATTTAAACTTATTCAAATAATTATTTAAACCAATATTTACCACTTATATAGTTAACAGTAAACTTTATATGACAAATTTAAATTATATTATTGTTAATATTAAATTAAATAATTTAAATAAGTTTAAGTTATATAAAGAATGTGATATTTTAGTAACTATTAAAATATAAAGTTAAACACTATTAAAAATTTAAATAAATTGTTTAAACCACTATTTTTATTTAAAACTAAATTCAATATTATATTAAACCATTAAATTTACATTATAAAGTTTTAAATAATTTGATATATTGACGTGTTGTACAAATAATTCAATAAATTTAAATGAATTTTTAATAGTGGTTTAAATAAATTATTTAAACCACTATTAAGAATTTATTGAGCATACAAATAAATTATATAAATCAATATTAATAATTTATTTAAATATATTTAAATAATTATGTCCATAGGTGTTATACAGTGAAAGCAAAGTGCCTAAGAGCTTGTTTCAATAAAAACTCTTCTAAGACCCTGTGTCAATAAAAACTCTTCAAATTTAATTTGACGTCCTTGCTACAGTAAGAGTGGTAATGAAACATCAAGGTTTTTTTACATAAAAACTTTCCATTAAATCTGGGCTAGAGTGAAAATCTTGATCATTGATAATCCATATAATAAATAACCAATGGAATAAAGCAAAGAAAATGGTTTATGCAGTTGGTTACGTGGTGAATAATAAAAAAGGAACATAATGAAGCAAAAAGAAATGGTTACCTAGTTGGTTATGCCCCCAAATAAAGGCAAACAAATGTTACCATGTTCAACAACACATAACGACGTGGATGACTATTGCAAAAAGCATGGAAATTCAATAAATATCAAACCCACCACATCCACAATTTCCCTTAAAATGTACTCATTAATGTGCACATAATAGTTGTTGGCAATTACTTGCAAATATATGATTATTGTTGCCAAATTCAGTAGTTTCTTAATTTCTTAACCTTTCTTTCACTAGTAGATTTACAGTGTTGTAGTATTTGTTGTAACAAATGCATTGTTTTGCTTAATTATATTTTGCAATATTATCTGAATTCTCTTCCTTAGGAACATTCCACTCTTTCTCACATAGATTTGACGCCTCTTCATTCATTGTTGCATATTTTTCAGCATTGAGTTTATGACTGCTTATTATTTTGTATATTGCTTGACAAGGTGGTGTTGAACTCAACCATGCCTCGAGTTTCTTCTTCAAATAGCGTTTCGAAGGTATAACCCCTCTCTAATCATACTAGTGCTTAATGTTGTTTCAACATTTATCCACAAAAGGAGTAAGATAGCTCTCTAAGGCAATGAAAGTCATTAGATAACTCTTGTAAGCTTTCACATCCTGTTAAGTCTAAATAACATTTTGATAGTGATAAAATTTATTATCCTCATGGCTTCCATAAACAAGCTTCATAAGGAACTACACTCTCAATTAATGGTAAGTAGTTATCATGTGGAGTTTCTTGAATCCTTTTGTTCTTTTTGTTACATTTGTAGGAATAATATATTATCGTTAAAATGATCAGACCATAAATTGTGAATTTTCTCAATTTCATGTAACTAAAATTTTTTGACCAAACAAACAAACTTTATTGTATCTATTGTATGGTAGTTCATAATATAGAAAAAATAGAATCTGTGATGGACCAAAAAATTAGTGATAGAGCACCCTATCATGCATATGGGAAGTCCTATAGTTGAATCTCATCTGGTATATGCATTTTAACAATATCCAAATTTAGATGAAAACTAAAAACCTCATGCCTTTATAGTTACATAGTTTCACTGAAATCCACATGCATAATTTCAATACAATTTTACTTCATCATGCTTGAGATGTAAAGGAAGACAATAAAATTCTCTTTGAAAGATATTAAACATGGTGCAATTCGTGAGATACATAAAAGGTGCATACAATATCTAAAATATTTTCTGAAATTCAACAGGACTGGAGCATCCATTACCTTGTTGTCTACTTAAATTATTTTTCTCTTTTTCCATTCTTTCCTTTTCACTATTGTGGGTCACAAAAGTAGCTAAGGAAGCCTGTTCAGTATAGTTACAAAGGATCTATACCTCATGTAAATTAAGATTTTCTACAAGAAAATAGAAATTCATCAAAGGACAACAAGTCATATCACAATACCACAAAGGGGCTAGTAGCTTTGGTGATAAATCATTTTAAGTTGTTGAGAACTTCAAGCCGCTGAGGTGAAATTATTGGGATTTTATTATTCATAAAGTAAGGATAACTCCTCAGGTAATTAGAGTTGTGACATTTGTAGCTTGCAATCACATAAGATTCCTTAGGATTAGTTTGAAATCTTGTAACAATGCATACAACATCCATGATATCTGGTCTAGTTTGATTCAAGTAAAGCAATCTACTAATCATCGATTTGTATCTAGTTTGATTTTATTTTAGAGAATCATCATCTTGTGTCAACTTGCATCCGGTCACCATAGGTGTACCAATTGGCTTTTAATCTTCCATACCAAACTTCTTTAAAATTTCTTTCACATACTTGGACTGAGATATGAAGATCCCTTTATCTAACTGAGAAATTTGCAATCCCAAAAATAATTTCATCTCACCAATCATAGACATCTCAAACTCATTCTACATCTCATCAGCAAACTTCATGCACAAACTATCATCTCCTCCAAAAATGATATAATCAAAAAAGATTTCAACAATCAAATTTTTATCATGATCAATCTTGAAATACATATTACTATTAGAAGTACATTTATTAAATCCAAATTTTGGCAAATACTTGTCCAATCTGGAATACCATGCTCTTGAGGCTTGCTTAAGTCCATACAATGCTTTCTTCAACTGATAAACCATATCTCCCTGATCAGTCAATTGAAATCCACTAGGTTACTCAACATACACTTCTTCCAATTCACCATTTAGAAATGCTGACTTGACATCCATCTAATAAACCTTGTAGTTTTTGTAAGCAACATAAGGAAGAAATAGTCTCACAGCTTCAATCCTAGCAATAGGGGCAAAGGTTTCTTCAAAGTCAATTCCTTCCATTTGAGAATATCCTTTACACACAAGTCTTTTTTTGTTTCAAACAACTTCACCTTGCTCATTCAACTTGTTTCTAAAGACCCATTTAGTTCCAATTACATTTTTGTCCTTAGGTCTCAGAACAAGAATCCATGTATTATTCTTCTCAATTTGTTGTAGTTCCTCTTTCATTGCTTCCACCCAATGTTCATCTTTGCATGCTTCATTGAGACTATTAGGCTCAGTCTTTGAAATCAAATAGTACTCTTCTATAATTTTTCTCCTAGTCTGAACACCTTTGTTCTTATCACCTATAATTTGATCTTCTGAATGATTTAGTCTCACATACCTTGGAGTCTTAGGATGTTCTTGAACTTCTAGCTCTTGTGATCTCCCTTCTACACTTTCATTAGTTCCTTCATCTTGATTTTCTTGATTCATTGGAATGATCTAGACTTGATTTTGAGTCTAAACTTTCTTTCCTATGATAGAACTATTATTCTAATCATCTGAATCATATCCACAGGTTTTGGATAGTCTAACTATGTCTTCATCAACCTTGACATTTTCATTTTCAACTGCTTTCCTCAATCTCTTATTGTAACACTTGTAGGCCTTGCTTTTAGTAGAATAACGAAGAAATATTCTTTCAGCACTCCTAGCATATTATTTACTCCAAAATATCTCTTCTAATAAATTATTTACTCCAAAATATTTTGAAATATCTAATAGTAGGCTTATGATCAGACCATAGCTCAAAAGGGGTCTTACCAGTATCACATTTGACTTGTACCTAGTTGAGGGTGTAAACAGTAGTACTCACAACTTCTCTCCAATAGATATGAGGAACATTTCCTTCCGACATCATATCCCTAGCAACATCTTGAATTGTCCTATTCTTCCTTTCCACAACTCCATTTTGTTGAGGGGTCTGCGGGGCAGATAATTGTCTCTTTATCCCATGCTCTTCACAAAAAGAATTAAACTCATGTAAAGTGAATTGAAAACCTTTATCTGATCTCAAACATCTCAAACATTTAATCTTCAAACCTATCTCTATCTCAACCATAGCTTTAAAAATCTTGAATTTCTCTAGAGATTCATATTTTTCCCTTAAGAAAGTAACCACATCAATCTAGAGTAATCATCAATAAGTAGCATGAAGTACTTGTCTCCTTGTAAACTTCTAACTCTAGAAGGACCACACAAATTAGTATGAACAAGCTCCAACACTTTATTTGAACAATATTGTTTGCTCTAAAATGAAATTCTAGTTTGCTTCCCTAACTAACATTCCTTGCATATAGTATTAGTAAGCTTTACCAACTTAGGAATATCTCTCACTACCTGAGTAGATCTTATCTTGATAATATCAACATTTCAAAGTTTACATGATACATTCTCCTATGCCACAACACACTTTCATCAACTTGATCAATCAAACAAATTTTACCAGTAGCATTTAGGTGAAAGATGTTTACCTTTTGTTTTTGTACTTGAAATAATCACATTTCTGGAACTCCCTAATATTCTACACTTTCCATTCTTGAATTGAAGATTGTATCCCTTGTCAACCATCTGTCCAACACTCAAGAGATTATGCTTCAAAACTTCCACATATAAAACATCATTAGTATTATTCTTACCATCAAGAGAAATGGATCCTCTTCCACATATTACACCAACTTTGTCATCACCAAATTTTACAACACCGCCATCATACTTTTCCAAGCTCACAAATTTGTTTTTATCACCTGTCATGTGATGAAATCATCCACTTTCAATCATCGATTCATATTTCTCTTAAACTTAAAAAGCTAGGGCTTTCTCCACATTTGTACAAGGGTATGTGCAGGATCATGATGGGCCAAAAAGTGGCAATATGATGGGTATGTGGTTGACGACTTTTTTTTACAAAAAATTGATGAAACAAAAAGGGTTTTTAAAGGATATTCTCAACTCTCCACCAATATAAATTATGCTTTACTTTGAATTTAATAAGTAATTATTATTCATTTTCTATTCAAATTATGACTAAATTCCTAATTAATAGACTGATTAAAAAATATCTATAGCTTTCAAACGGTATCACATTTTATGAATCCAAAACATGCATCACATTCTATGCTTCACATACTATAGGATTAATAAAAGAAAATTTGAATTTCATGAATTTTTGACAAAGTTAGGGTGGTCAGACATACAAGTTTTTTATATTTTTTAAAAGTTGTAATAAAAAAATCATAATAATTGTTTACTTAGAAAAAAATTACAAAAAAGTATGCATCACATTCGGGCATGAGTCCTCTACTTATATCTAAAATCTTATAAAAAAATATTATCATTTTATTGTGGTTAGGGTGGTCAGACAGACACCTACTTCTTATTTTTTCCCTAAAATTTAAGTACTCTGCATTGAAATTCTAAATTTTCACCAAATAGATTTTTCTTTTTAAAAAAACCTAGTACTTTAGAAACTACATTCAATTTACTACAGATTATATTCTTACATATTTTAAAAATAATATACATAACTTATTCAAATTTTTACGTCAAGTTGCCTAACTCTGATTTTTTTGCCACTTAAGGGCTTATTTTTTCCATGATGATCTTGCACATACCCACAACTAATAGATTCAGTAAACACGAGATTATTTTCCTTTAGAGCAATAAATACCCATTCGTCCTCACTTACATTCCCTTTATCAGATTCATCATCTATCACACCATCAACAGCATAATAACACTTTCTTTTGAATCTAGGCTTGTTAGGTCTTGGCTTAGGAACTCTTTTTGGACACCTTGATGCAAAATGGCCTATCTTATTGCAATAAAATAATTTAATAGGTAATTTCCTCTGGCTTTCCTTTTTGACAATAAGTACTTCAAGCTCCTATAGTTTTCTCTCCTCTTCTTCAATCTCTCTCATTTTCTCCTCATACTTGGATACCTTTCTAGAAGAACTCTCTCCCAAATCATATCTTTGCTTATCTTTTCCAAAGGTAGTAGCCTTGAATTTAGATTCTATCTTAGGAAGAGCATCACCAAACTCACTTAACTCAAAAGTTGTAAGCTTACCAATCATCATGTCTTTGGTTACATTTGTTACAGTCTGGAGCTCCTCAATAGCAGTAGCAAGTTCACTTTATATGTAGCAGGAAAAGATCTAACACTTTAGCAACAATTTTTTATTCTTCCAATTGTCCACCAGCACATTTAATACCGCACACACCGCACACAAGTTCATTCACTCTTTCCATGAAAGAAGTAATGTTCTCATCATCACCCATTCTCAACATTTCATATTTCCCTTTCAGACTTTGCAACTTAGCAATCTTCACATTAGCATCACCTTTATACAAAGTTTCCAACTTTTTCCAAATCTCATAAGCAGTCATCAGATTTATAACATTTGTCATCTCAGAATCAATCAAAGTGCTAAAAAATGCTTCCTTAGCCTTGATATTGTACTTGGATTCCTTAATCTCATCTACAGTAGAAGGACCATTATGTGGAATGATATACCTATTCTTTGTAATTTTCTAGTAGATTTCACCAATGCATCTTAAATGACACTCCATTCAATCCTTCCATAGAGAATAATTTGTTCCATCAAATATCAAATTATCCTTCTTATATGTTGCCATCTTGGACCACCTCAAGCTATCAAACTTATTCCAAGGAACCTGCTCTAATACCAATTGTTGGAAACATAAGGGCAAACAACTGAGAGGGGGGAATGAATTAGTTGTCATAGAAATTCAAAACGTATTAAACTTAGTAACCTTATTTTCAAATCTGATCAATAACCATGAAAATATGAGTCAACAACACATCAGAAACACACATAACACCAAGATTTTTTTCATGGAAACCCTGTTAGGGGAAAAAGCACAGTGAAGGTTAGTCCACATAATTATACCCTGCTAAAAGTGTAGACACCTAAATTTGGACACTTAATTTTTCCAAATTTATCCCCTTTTGTCTAAGCATCCCCTTATTTGCATTAATTAATATCATTATTATTTAATTAATATCCTTCATTCTGCCAAATCCCTAAGGTATTTAATTAATAAATAAATAACTTATCTCTTTAATCCTCCTTTTCATCAAATGAATTAAATAAATATGGCATTTATTTAATTCCTCACATGTCACATCCCTTTCTTAATCCTAATTATTCAACTAATCTCATCATTAGGGATGTGCACATGCCTAATCCTTGATTAGGATGTGCACATGCCTAATCGTTGATTAGGATGTGTCACATCCTCCAACTTTTGCAATTTGGCCTCTAATCTCTCTTAGCCACCTAACCCTCCTCTAATCCTTCATTAACTAGCATAATCAACCTCTCAAGGAATTTTTAATTCATTTTATCCTTCCAAGGAATATTAAATTTCTTTTTCTCTTCCCCATGTGATCTTTAACTTGTCACATCAAGCCACATGTGAACTCTTCCCCTTCTCCCACTTGCCTCTAATATGTCATTAATTTGTCTAATCAGGTACTTGCAAAACCTTAAACACTTAATTAGGTCAACCTAATCTCCATGTCATTTATGGAATGTGTCTTAAGTCAACCCTATTAAAAGATTTCTCCTTTTGGAGAAGGAATCCCTTTCCCCATGTGAATTTTTAATTCACATTTAATCCCCCAATGCATTTCAAAGAATTTTAAATTCTTTCTCTCATTCTCATGTGGATATTTGAGGAGTTTTTAATTCCTCACATGTCCTCTCACCCACACGGGGACAAGGACCTCCTTTATGAGGAGATCTTGTCCAAATCCCAAGGTACCATATAGTACCTCCATGTCATGTCCACATCATCCTTTTCAAGCCACTTCACATGCCACGTGTCAAGATGTGAGGGCTTGTGAGTTCTCAACTCACCATAGCCCTACATCTTGGCCTTGTTGGTTTAATCTCAACCATCCATTTCTCTAGAGAATTCAAAATTCTCTATAAATACCCCCTCTTTTCTCTCATTTTGAGGGTGAGATCATTGTGCTAACCAAACTCTTACAAATTTTTCATTTGAGCTATACTTAGCCAAATATTTGCACTTGCATCCATTCCCATCCATTTTTTATCCACCTTGTACCCCACACTTGTATCTTTTTTCCATCAAGAGGAGGATATATCATGTCAAAAATCGAAGGGAAAACCAAAGGATAGCTCAACAAGGTAAAATATTCCATTTTGTTTTGTTAAGCTAATCATTTGTGTAATCTTGAGGTGTTAGGTGTTTAGGTGGTTTCTTATATGTTTTTTGTTGCTACTCATTTTTTGGGACCGCGTTTTCCCCTAATCACATTTCTGGCACGCCTGGTGGGACCCATAGAAGGGTCTATATCTTTTGCATTCTCTATTTTTTTACTTTTTGCAAGTGTAGATTGTAGAGGGGCATACCCGACCTAGCAAAGGGGTAGACCCAACCATCCAGGGGTGGACCTAACCTCAAGGGGTGGACCTGACCTAACAAACAGGTGGACTTGACCTCTAGGGGTGGACCCGACCTTGCCTAGGGGTGGACCTACCCTCCATAGATTCCAGAAAATGAAAAGTCTAAGATTTTTCATGGAGGGGCAGATCTGACCTTTAGACAAGCGAACCTGACTTCCAAACAGATAGACCTAACCTAGACAACTTTTTTCAAAAGGTGAAATTTTAGTATTCAACACTTTTTTTGGTCATTTTAAGTGTTTTTGACCTCCTAATGTGTCATATTTGTTTCTATGCAAGCATCTAATCAACATTTGGAAAGAAACAAGGACACGAATCATTGACAAGTTTCCTTGTATGGTTATTTATTTGTCAACTGCTACTTATTGTTTTGTATAACTTAGGCACATAGCTTAACTAGGGGTTTCAATTAACCTTGTGTGTTGTGTTTGATGGTAAGCTATTTGACATATCCAAACCCCTTGCGCCATTTGGTGATCTTGGGTGATGAGAAATTGTAGCTTACCAATTATTTGTGTCTCCCTTTTTTTTCTCTTCTTAGCGGGACCTACTTTGGGATTTCATCACCCCAAGAGACGATTCCAACCATGCATACTAGCGGGATATATAAAGGAGGGAGAGTGAAAGTTGTGCCCCAATCCAACCACATTGTAATTGGTGAAGTGTCAAGATGATGTGAAGAGTTGGTCTGAACCTCTAGTATCTTGCTAAGGTTCCCTATTCACGCTTGCAATGGGTTGGTGTTCATAGTTTGAGCCTCATGTACCAGGTGTATATTAAGGAATCCTTAGCAACCATGTTCATCCTAGAATAAAAGACTATGTTAGCCATACCCCTTCTACTAGTCTTAGGATGTGATGTCTAAATTATCTTCTTTGTGTGAAACCAGTAATTTTCTGTTCAGTTGACTCAGTCATATTCTTTTGATTGATTCTTATTGTGTTTTGGTTCCTTTTCCTTAGTCTTCTTTCCAAAAATAAATTTTATACCTATCCAGGGGTGGGCCTGACCTCGAGGGGTGGACCTGACCTATTACAAGGGTGGACCTGGCCTCTGAACCAACCCCTTTTCAGCCTGTTTTAGCCAATTTTGACCTAACCTCTAGACAGGAAAACTCGACCTCTGGACAGGCGGACCTAACCTTTAGACAAATTTTCTGGTCCTTCATCTAGTCATTTTGGAAGTCATTCCTTCATTTTGAATTGTCATTTTCCTGTATGAGTGATCATTCACCCATTCTAAACATTCATTTCCTCATTCTGAAAGTCAACCTCCACCATCAAGCATCCATTTACTCATTCTGAGTAAATGGTCATTCATTTTGAACCTTCTTCTATCATTTTGATCTCTTGTTCACCCATTTTGATCAATCATCTACTCATTCTAAGTAATCTATCATTCATTCTAAGCTTTCATCTTCTCTTTCTGAGAGTCATTCATTTGTTCTTAGCAATCGTTTACTCGTTTCGAGTGGTCATTCATCAATATTAATCATTCGTTTACTCATTCTGAGTAATCTCCCATTTGTTTCGACCTTTCATCCATCCATTCTGAATCTTCGTTCTACCGTTTCGATCATTCGTTTACCTATTCTGAGTAAACGTTCATCCATTTCAAACCTCCTTTCATCATTTTGAATTATCGTTCTATTGTTTCGATCATTTGTTTACTCATTCCAAGTAAATGTTCATCCATTTCATGCCTCCTTTCATCATTTTGAATTCTCATTTTGTCATTCTGATAATTTTTTTACTCATTCTGAGTAAACAATCTTCCATTTCACACCTCCTTTCATCATTTTGAATTCTCATTTTGTCATTTCGATCATTTGTTTACTCATTTCAAGTAAATGTTCATCCATTTCATGCCTCCTTTCATCATTTTGAATTCTCATTCTATCATCTCAATCATTTGTTTACTCATTCTCAGTAAACTTTCATCCATTTCAAACCTCCTTTCATCATTTTGAATTATCTTTCTATCGTTTTTATCATTTGTTTACTCGTTCTGAGTAAACGTTCATCCATATCATGCCTCCTTTCATCATTTTGAATTCTCATTTTGTCGCTCGAATCATTCATTTACTCGTTCTGAGTAAATGTTCATCCATTTCAAACCTCCTATCATTTTGAACTCTCATTCAAGAGTCCTAATCACTCATTTACTCATTCTAAGTAATCTTTCTTCTATTCCAAACCTCCACCTTCTCATTCTGATAATCATTCATGCATTGTGAGCAGTCGTTTACTCATTCTGAATAGTCATTCATCTATTTTGGTCAATCATTTACTCATTTTTAGTATTTGTTCATCCATTTTAGTATTCATTCATCCATTTTTATCATTTGTTCCTCTAATCAAATCATCATTTTCCCCATCCAAATCCCCTAAACTTCATCTTGGGTTATTATCCAAATTGACCTAAGTGTCTAATCTAATCATCATCATCATCTACTTAGGATTTTCATTTGTCCTGATCCAGTCAATCATCGTCGTCAGCCCAATCAATCCATTTTAAATCTCAAAGTGGATTTGGTGTTGTAATCATCCATTTATCCTTTAATCCGATCAATCAATATCCTAAGTCACCTAGGCTAATCTCTGAACGGGGTTTTCCAATCCCTTTCGTCATCCTATCCAATGCATCATTCAATCTTATCAATCATCAATCGATCTTATCCAATCCAATCCAATTGCATCCCTATCCAATCACCCTCGACCCAATCACTCTACTTCCATCTTGAAGTACATTTGGTGTCGTAATCATCATTTGATAATCAAATCCAATCATCAGAATCAATCCCATCGCATCATCCAATCATCCTAGTCTAAGCTTTAATCCAATCCTGATCTGAGCTTAACCCAAATCTTGATTTGAGCTTTAGTTTGTTCCCATCAAAAATATTTGATCCATCCTCTTTATACTTTCACCATCATGAATCCTTATCCTCCATCAATAGTAGTAAAGGGAAATGCTAATTACGTCAACAACGATAATGAAAGTCTTGTTGATCAAGAAGAATATGACATAGATCCCCTTGACACTATCATTGCTAGTAAGCTTTCTCCACCCGCTTTCCAAAATCCAATCACCCCTTCGATTTATCCTATTATGTCTTCATCCATGCCTAATCATGCTCCTTATGCTACCTTTGACAAGGGATATCCATCATATCCAGGTGGCTTTAGAATAGTGGTTTACACTTTATTAGAGGAAGGAAATTTCACATTTTCTTTTTTCACCATATTGCATGGGTTCGGCCGAACCCAATGGTTCAACCGAACCATTTCTTTGGTTCAGCCGAACCCATGCTTCAACCGAACCAAAGAAAACCTAAATAAAAAAAAACATATTTAAATAGGTTCAGTTGAACATGGGTTCGACCGAACCCCCTTAATATGACAAAAAGAAAAAAATCATTCATTTTAACCTGTCACTTTTACTTGTTTTACCAGTCACTGTCCCTACTATCCCTGGTGCATGCAGCGACCCAAGAGTGTGATGGTGACCAAAAAAAGGTGTTTCTTTCCGGCCAAAGAAAATTTGAGTTCGTCTGTTCAAAATTCATCATTCCAGTTTGCATATCGAGCACTATTGACAGGTTAAAATGAATTTAAATTGCATTTGTTTGAAATTTTTTAAAGCATTTTCAATATAGTATTTTGCTTCCCCGTTTTACATATATTTTTGTCTTGTTAAACACCTTTCAAGAGAAAAATGAATATCAAAACTATCAACTATCTGTTAGGGGATGAGAGGTTTATAATTCAAAACTACACCCATTGAACTTGCATTTATATTTGGCATGTATTTTAACTTGTCCAATTTTTTTAAATCAATCCAAGTGTTTGAGTAAGGAAAAATGAGTTTCCTCCCAAAGTTAGTGCCAAAAAACATTATAATGGCTCTCAACATAGTCTAAAAAATGGAGATAAATAAATTCCTAAAGACTAGAAGTGTAGGGGTCAAGGTCACAAAATAATTTTAAAACTACAAATTTAGGGTCAAACTTGTAGATGAAAATGTAAATTTCATACATGTAGGAGTGAACCATGAAAGTCATAGCTTGGTTTGTTAAGGTGTCTTAATATTAATCTTATAAAAATCAAGAATCATATCATTTGATTATGTACATTACAATAAAATATCTCCATATAACAAATGAAGCTAAAAACCCTAACCCTCTTTGTCAATTCTATAGTGTGCTTGCTACATGAGTAATTTTTTTATGAAAACCATGTTTAGGAATGAAAATATCCAATCCCTTATGCTTCTAAACTAAAGTTTGCAATGCTTATGGTTCTTTTGGCCTATAGATTCTTGAATCATTTTATATTATAAAACCTACATATAACCTACTTTGGCTCTAATAATTGTAAACCCTTTAGGAATTCTAAATTGTTTCATCTTGTCTTGATTTTCCCACCATTGTTATTCCTTTTGAAATTTTTACAAATTAGGCAAAGAATCCTTGCACTTATATAGAGGATCCTTAGGTATGTTCTTAAAATTATTTAAGGTTAAATGACTTAATCTAAAATAAAGGCATATACGGATCTCTTGCAATTGTAACCTCTTTACTAGTGTTCAAACATATTTGATACCTTGATGGCATGACATAGATGATGTTGCTTGATATTGCTTTATCCATGGATACCCAAGTAAAATATGAGATACATCTAAAGAAGAAATAATATGACATAGAATAAGAACTTCCCTCATCTTTTAGACCAAAAAATTAAGGTAAAATAATGTATCCTATAGTTTCAATCAACATATCATTAGTCAATTTTAAATAAACCCTCAAATATGCATATGCTTGTTTATAAAATGATGATAAAACAAAAATTATTCAATGCATACATTTTATTGGTGAGTAAGATCAATAAACACACCCTTACATGGTTCATGATCCACACAAAACCAAAGGACCATTATAATTATTTGGTAATATCTCACAATGTGAAAAAGGTGTCGAAAAAATTAGCATACCTAAACTGTAAATTGACTTGTCATAAAGTGGGTGGGTAGCTTAGTGGTGGAGATTTGCATCCTAACTAGTTCATGGAAATTTCAACATGGTATTAGAGCCAAGCTAGGTGCATTTGACACCTATGTTGTGGCTCAAGGGAGTGTGTTGGAGAAATGATACACACCTAAGCCATAAAAGGACTCATCACAATGTGATCCATTAGCTCAATAGTAGAGCATCCTAACACCAAATGGGAGGTCCTAAGTTTGAATATTGGTTAGTCCATAGAAATTTCTATAAAGGTCAATCACTAGTACATAAGAAGAAGAATAAGTACCCTTATAATTTTTATTAATACCAACAAATCATTCCTCACATGTAGGTGAATCAATGATTTCAAGCTCGTCAACATGTATATGTACCTCAATCTCATGACCCTCATATAAAACCATTTTATTAGATTTATTTAGTGTAAAATATTTAATTTTTCATTAGGAGGAACAATTGAAGGATTGACCCCAATATTAACCTCCAACAATTTTTTTTATCAATCAAATCCTTAATCAATTATTCATAATCCGCTAAAATGTTGAGTATAATTACAATTAACTCTACTAGATTTAATAACCAAATTCTTTCTCATTATATCTTTTTAGACAATTTTAGATTTATCTAATGGCCTAATAGGAGGAAGTGTGTCATGCAAACCGCCTAAGTAGAATTTTATGACATTTTACAAAGGGAGGAAAAGAGTTGGAGGCTTTAGAGTCATGATTATATTAGAAACATTTATAATGTATAGTTTGTACAATGGTCGACAAATTATTTTTACTATCCTTTTGGAAATAATTTTTCTTTTCAAATTTAAAAGGGTAGGATGATGTACATGAAGCATTAGAAGATCCATAATTAACTGTGGTAGCCTCTAACAACTTTAGTTCTTAACATTCATCTCACTTGCACATGAAAATGTTAAGAATGTATATACTTTGTAGATCCTTGTTTACAGTCAAAAAATCTAAAATAATAAACTTCAATCTAACATTCCCAATATTTGCATTGGCCAATTTCAATATTAAAAAATAGACCCAAATGGAAGATAATACTATTAAATTCCATGGGAAGAAATTTACCAATAACTTATCATCATACACAAAATCAAAATATGTAGCACTAAAGAACC
>VDFB02000013.1:38445642-38556867 GCA_007258455.2 Sequoia sempervirens | reverse complement strand
ATCCATGCATCCTATCTTCATCCATCTCACTCCTTTATTTTCCTATCCTTCTCTATTGCATCCTTCATGCTTACTCGCACATGACATATCTAGAGTGGGGGCATCTATCTTCCTTTGTGATATAGTCCTTGGAGACATCATTCATTCCATTAGAGAAATTCCTTCCATTTCCCTATCCTCATCTCCTTATCATTATATCCATCTCCCCATCCTTATCTTTTATCCCTCCAAAAAATCCTTATATCCATCTCTCCATCCTTATCTTCCTATCCTTCCATCATAGCATCCCTTTTCATCTATCCATCTGGTCATCTTTTCCTCATCCAAATCCTTATCTTCCTATCCATCAATCTAAACAATCCTTTCCACCCCATCCTCTATCCTCATCCCATCTCATAATCCCTTGTCATTGGTATCTAGCTATAGGCTACTCCCCATGCAATCTAATGCCAGCTACTTCATCATCATCACTTATGCTTCTTTTACACATATTTTCAATCTCCTATCCTTTCTCATCATTCATCTATCCGTCTTGTCGTCCTCCCACTCCATCTTTGCTGATTTGGATAACTATCCCATCCCTGAGCTTTGTGTATCTATCTTGTCTCATTGTATCGGTCCCATCATTTTATCCACTTGTCATGGTTATCTCATCAGCTTTTATTCATCATTTTTCTTTGGCCTTTTGTCGAACTACATTTCCCCTGCGCTTTCATTTAGGAAAGGTCAATCATTTGATCTACCCCTGGGGATTTGTCTATCTACTCTTTTATCATCTATCATTGATCTTCATTGTCCACTTTTCTCCTTTTCTCCATCCTATCTCTGTCATCAACCTTTTATCGAACTACAAGGGCTCTACGCTTTCATGTAGGCAAGGCTAATCTTTGATCGGCTCTCGAGCCCCTAGGTCACTAGGATGCGTCAGTTTCCTATCTTTTGTCATGTCTCTTGTGTCACGTCATCGATCTATGCCCTTATCCAGCTGGTTCTTAACAAATGAGATCCACTTGTATCAGTAGATCCAATTGGTTTTGAATATCCTATGTCATATTGATCTTTTAGTTTAGTATCCATCATCAGTCTCAAAAAGATACATCCTTTCTAACATACCTCATCAATCCCATCCATCCCTTTGATCCTATGGAAAAGGACTTTGAAATTGATTGTGATCTTTTGATGCTTTTGCTTTTGTTTATCATTTGAGCTCCCTATCATCACTTGTCATGGTCGCCTTGATCCATCATATCATGGTGTGATTTGAATAGTCAACATAGGGGTGTATCTTGATCTTTTCTTTGTTGTTGTCTTCTCGGTTGTCTCACGTAGTACCCACCAAGATCCCCGAGGTCTTGTGTCATGCTAGGGAATCCTTGTGTGCTTGTGGTTATCCCAATACCTGGCCCAACCAAGGTCATCGCAACTTTGGGGTGTTGGGATAGCCTTCTTTTTTGATGTGTTTGTTTCATGCATTGGACACTAATCTACCTTGGTCCTTTATAGCTTGGTGTATCATGTCTTCTGCTATAGCAAAACTCAGTGCTCCTAAAGATGGAAATTGCATATGGTTTTCATTTCATCTCCATCCTCTCATCTATCAAAATCTCGCCCATCCATTCATCCTTCACTCTCCCCTCCCAATCTCCTACCACCTTTTCATCCTTTCTTACCCATCACTTTGCATCATCTTCCTCATATACCCTTTGCATCCTCTTCCTCATATACCCCTTGCATCATCTCCTCCATTTTGAGAGAACACCTGTGTTCTCTTGAACCTACATGTCCTCTCGAGGGGGTATTCTTCATCCCTAATTTTCATCATTTTTTCCCCTCCTAGTCATTCCTTTGAATGACTGGGGCATCTTTCCCAATCTAACCATCTTCTTCTAGGTCCTATGTTTTAATATTCTTTGAAATGATTGGGAAAAATTTAGACACCTAAATTTGGACACTTAATTTATCCAAATTTATCCTCTTTCGTCTAAGCATCCCCTTATTTTCATTAATTAAGTAATATCACTATTATTTAATTAATATCTTTAATTCTTCCAAATCCCTAAGGTAATTAATTAATAAATAAATACCTTATCTCTTTAATTCTCTTTTTCATCAAATGAATTAAGTAAATGATATTTATTTAATTCCTCTCATATCACATCCCTTTCTTAATCCTAATTATTCTACTAATCTCATCATTAGGGATGTGCACATGCCTAATCCTTGATTATGATGTGTCACATCCTCCAAATTTTGCAAGCTAGCCCCTAATCTCTCTTAGCCACCTAACCCTCCTCTAATCCTTCATTAACTAGCCTAATCAACCTCTCAAGGGATTTTTGATTCCTTTTATCCTTCCAAGGTATATTAAATTAATTTTTCTCTTCCCCATGTGATATTTGACTTGTCACATCAAGCCACATGTGAACTCTCCCCCTTCTCCCACTTGCCTCTAATAAGTCATTAATTTGTCTAATTCGGTACTTCCACAACCTTAATCACTTAATTAGGTCAACCTAATCTCCATGTCATTTATGGAATGTGTCTTAAGTCAACCATATTAAAGGCTTTCTCGTTTTGGAGAAGGCATCCCTTTCCCCATGTGAATTTTTAAGTCACATTTAATCCTCCAATGCATTTCAAAGAATTTTAAATTCTTTCTCTCATTCTCATGTGGATATTTGAGGAATTTTTAATCCCTCACATGTCCTCTCACCCACATGGGGACAAGGACCTGCTTTATGAGGAGATCTTGTTCAAATCCCAAGGTACTATATAGTACATTCATGTCATGTCCACATCATCTTTTTCTAGCCACTTCACATGCCACATGTCAAGATTTGAGGGCTTGTGAGTTCTCAACTCACCATATCCTATATCTTGGCCTTGTTGGTTTAATCTTAACCATCAAAATTCTCTATAAATATCCCCTCTTTTCTCTCATTTTGAGGGGGAGATCATTGTGCTAACCAAACTCTTGCAAATTTTTCATTTGAGCTATACTTATCCAAATATTTGCACTTACATCTATTTCCATCCATTTTTTATCCACCTAGCACCCCACACTTGTATCTTTTGCCATCAAGAGGAGCATATATCACGTCAACAATCGAAGGGCCAACCAAAGGACGGCTAAACAAGGTAAAATGTTCCATTTTGTTTTGTTAAGCTAATCATTTTCCCAATCTTGAGGTGTTAGGTGTTTAGGTGGTTCCATATATGTTTTGTGTTGTTGCTCATTTCTGGGACCACGTTTTCCCCTGATCACAAAAAGTATAGAGAAATATGAATGGGTAATGCACATGCATTTAGGCACACTACCTAGCACTCACTGCTCAATTACAAAGCAAAGACTCGTTGTCTTACAAAATATTTGGATTACATCGAGAAGATTTGAACTGAGAAAATAGAATCTGCTAATTCCTAATTATAGTTCTAGTTAAGCACATGAAAACTTCTTCACACTCTGCTCACTCTTCTTCACACTCTATTTCTACCTTTGAATGATTAGTATATTATTCACACATCTCATAAACATGCATTTCCTTCAAATGGAATAAAAAATTGTTTATATATATCCACAACAAGAGATTACATCGCTACATGTCGGCCTCAACAAAATAATAAAACAAATCCAAATTGTTGGCCCAAAACAACAAATAATTTTCAATGTGAATCAACCAATGTCAGCCACAACATAATGAAGACCCAAAATAAAACACTCAAACATCAAAAGACCTTCAAGAATTATTCCTCGAAGATCCACAACACGCTACAACACCCTGTTGGCCAAGAACATGATAAAAATGAAAACGCGAGAGAAAATATCTAATCACAAGCACAAAAATCAATATGAACATGCAACACAGATATCTAGAACAATCTAGAAACATCCACAAACATCATGAATCACTAGAGAAGCATCCGCAACAATTGAACTTACTAGAATCACATCATCTTCATTCAGGAACACCAACTGAAGCAATAGAATGACTATCAAAACACAACTTCTCATAACTCAAACAAATCTTAATGTGGATCTCTGAAATTTAATGTGGATAAACTAGATATACTCAGTATCAAACCCTTTAATCCACAACCTCTGATCATCAAGGTACTGAGCTAACCAACTGACTGAAATTCACTTCACCATTGACAAGCTACAACTTATGTTATTACAACTTTTTCAATATCCTCTACATATATAGCTTCTAATGACTTCAAGGCCAATAGTGTTGACATCAATGACAACCACATATCAGCAACACAACCACAACATCCAACAATTATTTACCCTTGTATGTCTCAGATAGATTGGCTTTCATGGAGATCATGTGGAAAATTGATTTCATGGATTATGAAATGTTTAGAAAAGGAAAAAATGGCACTGTAATACATCCCCAATGTACTTTTTCTTACTTCAAGATCACTGTCCCTAAGGGGTATGAAGATTTTGGCATTATGGTAAATAATCTCATAATTCCTATCAATGAGATTTTAGTTTTTGATCCAGAAAGGTTTGTGGCAAGAAGAAGACAAAAGGGCTTAGGCATCATACACCATGAATTTTTATATAGAGATGATGTACTAAGGAATATGACAAGTGATGAGGTTGTCATGGCTAGGAAAATAGAATGGACAACTATGACAAACCTTGAGGAGAATATTATGAAAAGGAATGCCTTCTACATCAGTCCATACAATGTAATTGCAACAAGATATGGATATCCTAGAACAACCTATAGATGTTCAAGAGGTCAATGAGGAACAAATGGTAGAACATGTGCCAAGAGATGAGAAGGTGATGAATTTTTGGCTAATGCTAAATTTGTGTAGACCAAAGAATTTTAGGAGTTTATGATTCAACAATGGAGTAAGGAAATAAAAGAGAGACTTGAATTAGCCCGAGTTAATGCTAAACCTTCTCATTATGAGGAAGCTCAGAAAGTAGAGGAAAATAAAATCGGGGCTGAAATTATAGCTATTACTCCCATTGAGGCTTGAAGGATTGTTAAAGATAGTGGAATCGTGTTGTTACTAGGATGTACTATCACTGCTACCATAGCATATGATGCAGTTAGGAGAGATCCTCAAGATTTGATATTTGAAGATCAATTTGAGGATAAAGTATTTGGTTCTAGATATAGTCCAAAGTTGCATACCCTTACAATTTGGTCTATGGCACCTAATACTAGTAAACATGAGGTTGCTAGACCTATTGACGAAGTTATTGGTTCACTAGTGGTTAAGAGAGCTATTGACATAACTCCTATCTAGGAAGTTGAGTTAATTGTATATCCTACAATGCTTAGTGTAGATATTGCACATATTTCTCAAAAGAAATATGAATCCTTGGTTAAATAATATAATAAGGCCTTGAATGAGCTGAATCAAATGAGAGCCACTATTTAGGCTGCTCAAAAGACAATGACCCAACCATCTTCTTCTTGTTCTTCATTTGATATTTCTACACAAGATAGGGAGACTTTGGCTCTAAGAATTGATTATTTGATAGAAAAGTTGACTGCTAAGAAAGAAAATGTCAAGCAGGCCAAATTGGAAATAGTTAGGGTGGCCAATGAATGAATGGAATAATTGGATTGATAGGGTAAATGCTTTGAAAGAAATGATGCCGAAAATAAATGAAGACCCCAAGGCACCCACAAATATTCCTGACATCTTGCAAACTATTGAATCAATAAATGAGATAACTACTTTCCATGGAAAGTTAGGTATACAACTCTAGAGTAAGTTGAAAGTATTCAAGGAGATGGAGGAATGTGGTATGCCTCAAATTTTGGGTCCAAAAGGTGAACTGCATCCATTTGACACCTAGAAGAAAGATTTGGGAGGAATTCTTGGAACAGCTATGATGACTTTGTCTATCATTGATTACATCTTGCTCAATTCAAATATTGATGCAATGGTGGAAATTGAGTAAAAAATGGATATGTTTGTTAAGTAAGCCAATATTTTAATTGATGTAAGGTACTCTCATTACATTACTAAGGTGTAGGATTCATTGAATATTAAATGACCCACTAAGGAGGAATAGAACACTTGGTTGGAGAAATACACAGAATGAATCTATGTGAGGATTAGTGAATGAGGAGAATAATGGACAGGAGAAGAATAATACATAGCCCAAATACAATACATATTAGGCTTTTGGTATAACATGGTAGAATATTATTCTCTCCTAAAAAATCAAGCGAATGGCATGTGGTGCTAATGTGGATTAACAAATTTTAACATTTTTTTGCTTTACTTGCCATGCTTCGTAAGTTTTCTTGTTTTGATTCTCCCATGGTTGGCATTTTGAACACATGGGGAATATCTTGAAACTGTCATAACAAACTAATGATTTTTTTAAGGTGGGACCTTTTTTCCATGAAGAGTTGAGGTTAATTTTGCCTGATGTTTGCTTGCTCCACCTAAAGACTCAAGTGTAACTGAAAGTGGAATATTTTTACAAGTGGTCCAATGGGATCATGACATGTGTGTTATTTGGTCTGAGGCTTGTTTGCTCCTTCATCTCTATAAGAAGGAATTTAGGGCTAGAAGCATGAGAGTTGAAAAAAATTTGAGTTAATACTATTAGGTATTCAATATAATATGAAGCAAGTTTTAGAGTCTTTTTTTTAATTTTCTTTTGGAGTTCATACTTATTCATGTAAGACTAATAATGATATAGCATTTATAATACAGAGTAATGTTAGTTTCATGGTTATTGTCTCTCCTTGTATGTGTATTAGGAGTTATGATTGAAATAAATCAACGATTTATTTCATTTGTCTCTATCATTTCCTGGTAGATGTTTAGTTTCATGCTTGCTTATTGATTCAATGAATTCATGTAAGTGCTTGTATGAGATTAATGACTTATAGGAACTATGTGATAGGATATTTGTAAGAATTATTAATCATGAACATCACAAATAAATTTTGTAATGCAATATTTCTTGAGGTTAGAGGTGCTATCATCTAAATTGTTATCAAGATATATAGAATGGTATTGAATCTGTGCCTAGGATAAAGAAACTAGTTCATACAGAGTATTTGTGTTACACTTTCAGTGTTGACTCATTAACTACTCAATCTTTAAATCATAGAATTTCAAGCCTAGGATAATATTGTTGTTGTTTTGTGTTAGAGGTCCACTCTCTCATACTCAATATATAACATCGATACATAAGCTTCCAACTTATTTGATGCATATTATTGAATGGTTTTATGAGATATATTTGTTATTGACAATGTATTTGAGTGTAATTGTGCAAATTTTTTAAGTATACATTGTGGGATCACCCTCCTGGGTTTCACAAAGCCCAAAGAGTAGGAATAGAAGTTTAGCAACCTCTATTCATTCATTGGCTAGTCCCTTTGGAAGTGTTGATAATTGAAAATGGAAAAATCCATAGGTATTTATAGAGATCAGTTTGGTTCTTAAAAAATTTATAACCAATAGGTGTTGCACCTACTTCAAGACCAGAGGAAATGGATATTTGAGGATGAGGTAACACATCTACAATGTGTCAGTCTTTGGCATGTTTACACCATGTCATAGATGATATATCATGATCCTATGTTGATGGAATTGATGAAGAGGTGGGACACCACCACATCGAGCTTCCAATTTCCCACTGGAGAGATGACAATTAATTTGGAGGATTTTTATCATATCCTTGATCTTCCCATTCATGGCAGATGGGTGGAGTTGGATGACACACACTTAGCATAGGAGCAATTAGATGGGGTCTGATACTGCTTTGGTCATACAAAAGGCGGGGATGGGACTGGACACATAGACACCCGATTGTTTGATCAAGCCCAAACCATTGTCCCTTTACTATGCCATGTCATGGTGGTCACTTTCACTGCACAGATCACCATAGATGGGCGGGGTTCCCACCTACATCAGGGCCTTGCCTACACCATTTGGGAGATGGTGGAGTGGCACATAGTTTTTGTGTGGGGGCACAACATGCTCGTGCACCTATACCGGGAGCTCAACCAATACGTGCATGACAAGTATCGGAGCATCACTACATGCATGCTCCTACAATTGTGGTATTTCACCCACATCACATGCATGAGGCCAGAGGGCTTCTCGCATATGCAAGTTTACACTGTTTTGATGGCCCACTAGTATGAGCCCACTCAATAGTGGGGACATGATGATCTGTATTTCTCATGGCTACAATTTGATACCTTGATGCCAAATTGTATCAGATGGAGACCTCATCGGCTATTCTAGTGGGTTGATGATGGTAGGTTCCTTTGGAACCTACAACATGAACAATTCATTCTTGGTCACACCAATTTTATTATCATACCGTACTATTGGAGCTAGGTCGTGCGATAGCATGGGTGGACCCAGACTATCCCCCCTCCTATCCCCACATACACTCAAGTTATTCAAAGCATGGAAAGGCTCAGGGATAATCCGCATCCCACTCAAATAGACATTTTCCTCTTTGATGAAAAGGCCAACAATATTGATCTACCGATGATGGGCATAGTGGACAATTTTGGCATAACCTAATTTTTTTGATGTGGTGGGAAACTCACTGTCCCACCCCAGTGTTTTTGGCATATGCCCCCATGGGGGATCCTAGTTTATAGGGGGACATGTTGCCATAGCCACCTAGGCAAAGGTGGAGGCACCAAGACAATGGATATGAGTAGGAGGAGTAGTAGCAGGAGCATGCCAAGGAGGTTAGGGTGGTTGAACCAAGGCCAAGGTGATGACAGAGGATGTCCTCTTCTCCACCAACCACTTTGGTTTCATTAGAACCATTAGCCCTTGTAGTGTTTGAGGTAGCTCCAGACCTTTGGTGGGGTGGGACTGAGAGCTCCTACTCCCCCTAACCCATTCTGGAAGCAAAGGGATCCAAGTATGACAGTTGATTATGTCATTTCACTTTAATTATTTCAATTTTTATCTCATGTACATGTATATTATGTGTTGGTTTAATATCTATACATTTCATGGTACTAATATACATTATCTCTTTGTGGTTGTAGAGGATACTCAGGGATGAAGTGGGTTATTTACCCAGTGCTTATCAGAGGTGGCCCCTATTGTGCCTATCTAGGGGGAGTCTTAGATGTGTACTGACAAGTTTTAGTGGGATTTCATGTCCACCTTTTTGAGCTGGTAGCATGCCGAGGGACTACCTACAAGGAGGCACAATTAGAGATTATGTAGAAGACTATTGTTTCTACCACATTCTAGGGGCAGTGTGACCAGTTGTCGAGTGAGTTGCCGACGACACTCGTAGAGTGAGATGTGATTGTGACAAGGCCTAATGCTGCCAATTAGGTGCATGAAGCCCTTCAATGATGTCTTAATGAATTTGTGGGATAGTCAATAGTTGTGATCCTGGCGGGTGATCAACAATTGTAGCAAGAGCTCATTCAGGTCGTATGCAGATATGCTCTCTTGAGGGGGAGATTAGGGGGATGTGTACAGTGATGTCCACCTCACACTCACACTACTCCTAATCTATCTCCACTGTATAGCCTGGCCCCTAGCCATAACCAAAGCCAAAGGACTGGGAGCCACATGCCCAGGCCAGAGAGAGCTTCTTTTTGTATATCATTTTTGTAGCCACGACATATATCTGTAGAACTTTTTTTGTATAGAAACTGATACATATATATAGTAGTAACTCATATTTTGACCACAGTGGCTTGATACATGTACATGACATTTGATATTTATACATATATACATGAGATATTGATTCTTATGTTATGGCATTTTTTACTTGATGTGTATGTTCCTTACTTTCATGTATTTTGATGTTATGGATTTTATGTGTGCATGGATGTATGTTTACATTAGATGCAACTATCATGATTTAATGAACACACATGGATGTATATTAATTAAATACAATGATGATCTAATTTCCTAAAAATATATAACTTAATGCATGGATGCATAGCATAGCAAAGCACACGTATGTATGTCTCTCACACACACACACACATGGCTGCATCATAAGACAAAAATTTCATGATGTGTTAATGAATAAATTTCAACATATGCAATGCTACAACCCTTAAAGGGTGAACATTTTACATGTAACACATTAGACACTATGCATAGTATCGATAAAGATGCATTGCATTAATAGGTTCTTTTAAAGGCATCTCATCCATAGACAATAACCCATAAGCACTCGAGCCACACACAAAGATAAAAATGAAGGGCCCAAGAAATTAGGACTAAATTTTTTCCCTTTGATTAGGTAGTGCATTTACATTTATCTGATTCTCATAGAGAACCAGCTCACCTACCTTGAAAGTCCTAGGAAGTACACCTTGATTATATTATTGGGATAACAGTCATTGATAAAATTTAAGATGACCGAGGGCCTATAATTGGTGTTCATCAGGCATCTCTAGTTGATGTAAATGATTAGCTCAATAAGTTTCATCATCAATTAACCCCTTAAGGGAAACTTGCAAAGACGAAATTTCCAACTCTAAAGGAATTATAGCTTCAGAACCATACACAAGGTTGTAGGGAATTTTTCTTGTCATCGTACAAACACTCGTGTGATAGGCCCATAAAGCATATGTTAATTGAACATGCCAATCCTTACCATGTTTATTCACTATTTTGCGAAGAGTAAGCTCAAGAGTCTTGTTAGATGTTTTAGCTTGGCCATTAGATTGAGGATAATATAGTGTAGAAAATCTATGTTGAATGTGAAACTTCTCCAAGAATTACTTTACTTCTTTGTTCTTGAATGGTGTACCATTGTCAAAAAAAAGTGTAGAAGGAAATCCAAAATGAGAAATGATGTTGTTTAGAAGAAATCTACAAATAGCTTTAGCATTTTTAGATCAAATCAGGATGGCTTCGACCCACTTCGTGAAGTAATCATATACAAAACCCATTTTGCAAAAAACCAAGGGGAGGTTTGGTTTTGCAACTCTTGTGTAGGAGCATGGATAAGATGACTATGTTGTTGACATTACAGGCATTTTTTAATAAAATCAAAGGAATTTTGTTCCATCATATTCCAAAAGTACCCCATATGGATCAATTTTTACACCAGGGATTTACCACCAATGTGTCCACCCTTGGAGCCCAAATGGGCTTCCTTAAGGGAAAGAGGTATTTTTGCTTTAGTGCTCGACATTGAAGCAACAAGTTGTTATAATATTTCCAATAGACAGTTCATCCAACAAGACAACATAATGGACTGAAATATTTCCTATATGAGTGCGATCATTTTTCATCACACTATAAGGAAAGTTTCTAGTCTTTAGGTAGTTGTAGATGTTAGAAAACCATTCTACCAAGTCTATGTGAGAACACACAATGGCATAAAATTCAGGTAGATTGGAAACTACAAGAGATCGAAGGACCTAAACCATGAAGTGGTATTCTTTCATATCTTCATCCAAAGGTACCAGGTAGGCAACACTTGCCATGGCATCAATGCATTGATTTTCCCTCCTAGGGACATTGTCTATCGTGAAGGATGAGAACTAATTAAGCAAGGACAAAGCCAAGTCTCAATACTGAGACAACTTACTTTTCTTATCATGATAGGTTCTCGTAATCTAATTCACAATAAGTTCAAAATCACCAAGTCTATGGAGATGTTTTTCTTTTAGTGCAATCGTGACATGCAAGCCAACAATGAGATCTTTGTACTCAGTGATGTTGTTGACCTACAAGGGAAGTCTAATTGAAAGGAGAGAGGGACTAGCTTACCTTTAGGTGAGATCAGAACTATGCCTACTCCAGAGGTAATCTGACATCTCGACCCATCGAAATACATCTTCCACACAAGGTCATGATTGATTATAAAAAAATTCTCATTGGGGAATAAGTACAAGCCCAGGAATGAGTGTCTGCCAATTGATCAAAAATCGCCTAACCCTTTATTGATTTTTGAGTGACAAACTTTATGTCAAACTCAGAAAGCAACATTACCCACTTTACTAACCTCCCAACAAGGTTGGCACTAGAGAACAAATGCTTTAGAAGGTCACTTTTCACAATAACATGTGTTTTGGCATAAAGAATATAGTGTCTTAGCTTTTGCATTGCAAAGATGAGAGCAAGAAATTGTTTCTCCATGGATGAATAATGTTTTTCATAATGAACTAGGACATAACTAATTTAGTTGACCACTCTCTTTCTCGGCATCGTCATATACTAAGTGAGCAAGGCAGCCAAAGTGTATGGTGATGCAACAAGGTAAAGGAAAAAGGGTCTATCTTCCATAGTTGGCATTAGTACGAGAGGATTGGCCAAATAAGTTTTGATTGAATCAAAAGCCTTCTAGCACTCTTCATCCCATACAAAGTGAACATCTTTTTTCAACAAACAAGTGAAAGGAAGGGTATGATAAGCCAATTGAGATATGAATCAGCAAATTTCCTAAATCTTCCCTTGTAAACTTTGTAACTCTGTAATACTCCTAGGTAGAGGCATGTTAATAATTGCACCAATCATGTTTGTGTTGACCTCAATTCCATGATGTGAGGCTATAAGTCCCAAAATATTTCCTACGTCTACGTCAAAGACACACTTCATAGGATTAAGCCTCATCTTATAGAGTTTAACTATTTCAAAAATAAGATGAAGGTTTTTCACATGATCCTAGTGGGTTATAAATTGCACCAAGATATCATCAATGTGGTCTTCTAGAATTTTATGAATGAAGTCATGGAATAATAGGGTCATTTCCTATTGGTAAGTTGCTCCCACATTCTTTAACCCAAATGGAATGACCACATAATAGAAGTACCCCAAGGGGTAGTGAAGGTTGTCTTGTACTGATCTTCCAGGTTAATATAGATCTAATTGTAACCCGAGAATCCATCCATGAAATATAATAAGGTATGGCCTACAGTCGATTCCACAATCATGTCTATATTAGGTAACAAGAAATCATCTTTAAGAGAATGTTTTTTGAGATCATGAAATTCAATACATTTACGAATACAGCCATCAGGTTTACTAACAAAAATAATATTTGAGATCCAAAGGGAGTAGTCGATTGGATAGATAAAGCATGTTTTCAACAGCTTTGCAATCTCATTCTTAACCAACAACACGAGCTTGGGATTGATCTTTCAAATTTTTTGCTTAACTAGCTTGGAATTAGGACATAGAACAATATTGTGAACCATTATAGACTCATCAATACTGGTCATGTCCTCATACATCCAAGAAAAGATACCAAAGTGAGAATGTAGAAGGTCTGAGTGCTCCATAGCTTCCTAAAAAAAAAGGCACTTCCTGATCTTAATCACATTTTTAGAAGAGTTAGGACCCATCAAGACTTCAGTAGTATCTCCTTTGAGAAGAGAACTACGATCTTCAAGATACAGTATTGGAACATGATTATCAACATTAGCTAGAGGGTCCTCCTCATCAACACTCAAGATAGATTCTCTAAAATATGCCTATTTACTCAAGCGATATGGGAATTGCCTCTTATGATGAAAAGGAGGCAAGGAGGAGTACGTACCTAAGAATTCCTCAAGTGCTTCATCCAAAGAGAAAACATCTAGAGAGACTTATTTGGCCTTTTCCCCATCCTCTATCAATTTAGGATGGACCAAACTAAGAGGTTTGACTGAAATCATATTAACACTCCATCAAAGTTTATGCTTAGCTTGTTCAATAGAGTATCCCAAACCCAGATAACACTTACAAGGCTTAAACTGGATAGAGACCTAAATCCCTTGCTCAATATGTCAAAGGAATTTTTTCCCATAGCCATATTGAGAGGCACGTCTATAGCCAAAACCATAGCACTGTTGGATCTTAGTTGTGTTTATGGTTTGTCCTTGATGACAAAATCTCTTTCAGTTGGTTTCCTTGTCAGGATGGTTCTTTTTGCATATCGCAGGTATTGGTTGTTTCTCATTTGAGCTTAAACATATCAGCATGAGTATGGCAAGGTCTCCCCGATCCACTTTGAAATGTCTGTGTTGCCTATCGGCAAGACATTTATGATGTCATGTCAATTGAATTTAACATACAGGCTGCTTTCAGCGTAACCATCTCGTTGTCTTGGTGACAGTGGAAAGATCTATTGGCAAGAGTTGTGTTCACCACTGGGAGGTCTTATCGAATGAGTCGGGTCTCACCAACTAACTCATAAGGTGGTTCATTGGCGTAAGAAATCCCTATAGGCATGTTGTTTCATCGATCATTTTGTGTCTTGGCAACTGGCACAAGGAAGATTATTTCAGCAAGACTTGTCTTTTGTTTCGGCAATTAAATGTGATCTCTATCAACATATGTTATTCCGTCGGTATGTGGTCTCAGCAATATTGGTATGTCACACCGATCGGAGATTAAAAGGAAACTCATTGACAAGAGCTTAAGGCTTCTACGTGAGGTTATAATGAATATGCAATATCACACCGATCAGTGGTGGATGGATGCGTATCGGCAAGAGTTTTGCTTCAGTGGAATGTCATAGCGAACTTTTTGGTCTTTTCAACTAAGTCTTATGAAGTGCGTTTAGCGAGAGATTGGCATTGTCTCAGCGACTCATAAGAATTGAAAAGTATTTTCGGTGAGACTCTTTCATCGATATGAGGTCATGGCAAGTATGGTGTGTCTTCTTGACAAATTCAAATGAATGACTTTCGGTATACCAAAGTTGATCTCTATGATGTCTCTCCGATATCAAAAGCTATAGCGATAACAAATGATGGTTTCATTTTAGTGAGAGAACCCTTTTGTCTCATTGACCAGAAGGATGTTATGAGATCTCAGCATAACATTATGTATTCGATATGACTTCTCTCGACTCTAATGGGTCTTGGTGAAAGCAAAAAACATAAGGTTGTCTAGCAATGTTAAAGTTGCCTTCGGCATAATGTGTCATCGATGGAAATAAAAAGGAATAGGGAAAACGTTTTGAGTTTACTCTTTTAGCTGGGTATCGAACGCTAGCCTAGCTGCCATCTTGAGTGTTTAAATTTTTGTTGTTGCTGATTGTAATGGTTTTTACAGTGGTTTATGGAAGGTTTATTTGGTGCATTTCTGGCTGGAAGCTCGATAGTGGTTGATGGAGCCATGGGAGTTACAAATTTGTTTGGTATTTTTATTTGTGTTTCATGCTGCACATACTATTTTATAATCACCATTTTTCTTTAACTGCTCTCTGCATCTCTATTACTAGTATAAAAAATGATGCCTTGACTAAGTATTGTCATTTATGCATTAGAGGTTATGATTTTTTGTGGTGGACAGTTGTGCTTTTTATGCAGAAAAATGAACTCATACGTTACAGATTTGTTGAGAACGGCTCTTAGCTAGGTTGGTTGTTCTACCGTCACTCCTGAAGACTGTTACCTATTTGGTAGATGTATAAATAGAAGCAGAAAACTCTTTTATGTTGTTGTAGTTGTAATTTTGAGATTAGCATTCTTTGGCTGTATGAAAATATATGGATAAAACTCTGCAATAAAATATGAATAACTAGATACAGAGATTGTAAATTTCTTCTCTATGAAGTATTTTAGGGATTCAATTGTTGAATCTTTAAAGTATTTTGTAGATGAGAAAATAGAGAAATATGTGCTTAACTGAAAACAGAGAAATCCTCTGAGTTATTATTTTTGTTTAAAACTTAATTTGAGGGGTTGGTACTCCTTAAGATAGATATCTCTAAACAAGGGGTTGTTGCTCCTTGAGTGGGTGCTCCAAAATTAGCCTATAAGGCATTGTGAACAGTTGATTAAAAGATTAAGCCTGGAAGGCATTTAGGGAGTGGTTTTTATACCCCAGGAGAGTTTTCCACTCGGAAAATTTTGTGTCACTTTGTTCTTCTGTGTTCTCACTGCTTTACTGTGTTGTTGTTTCAGTTCACTGTTGGGATCACTACTTTTCTCAATTCTATTTATGAATGATTGCATTCAACTCATGAATGCATTAATGAGAATAAATTAAGATTAAATCTGAGCTATGTTTTTGAATTTTTGAAAATGAGTCAAATCTGTTAAGACACTAATTCACCCCCCCTCTTAGTGTCATTTTAACTCCAACAATTGGTATCAGAGCGTAGGGTCCCCTGATAGGTTTAATTACCTTGGATTGATATTGGTCTTGAAGTTTGTTTTTAATGGCACATTCTCAAGACGGTGCCTCTGTAACCAGAGCTCTATTATTTGATGGAACAGATTATGTGTTCTGGAGAATAAGAATGGAAGCTTTTCTTGTTTCTTTTGATGTTTATGTTTGGAGCATTGTTTTAGAAGATTACAATGTACCAGCCACTATTCCCACTGATGTTGCCAAAAAGAAGAAGTATGAAACAAATGCCAGAGCTAGGCATTCCCTCTTGTGTGGGTTAACTAAAGATGTGTTTATTAAAGTCATGCATTGCAAATTTGCTCATGGCATCTAGGATAAACTTGAAACTGTATATCAAGGGAATGAGAAAGTCAAATTGTCAAAAATCATTACTCTCAAACATCAGTTTGAGGAGTTGAAAATGAAGAATGATGAGAAAGTGGTTGAATATTTTCTAAGAGTTGATGAAGTTGTCAATACTATGAAAGGTCTAGGTCAAGAGGTTAATGAATTTGATGTGGTCACAAAGGTTGTTAGAACCTTACCATCCAAATTTGAATCTAAGGTTTCAGCCCTAGAAGAAAAGAAACACTTTGATAAACTTACCTTAGATAGCCTACAAGGAATACTTACTGCCTATGAAATGAGAACTAGCAAAAACAATACAATAGGAAAAGAAACTGCTTTTAACACTGAAAAGGAAGAAAAATTCAAATTCAGTGAATTAGAGTTGTCTGATTCTAAAGAATCCCATTTTGCTAGAAGACTTAAAAAGGGGTCAGGAAAATATAAGGGAAAACTTCCCTTTAAATGTTTTAACTATGGCAAAATAGGTCACTTTGCTGCAAAGTGTCCCTATGATGTTTAAATCTGTGACAACGAGACAAGTGAAATATAGCCTAAGAAGAAGGCCTTCAAACCTAAATGAAACTTCTATTTCAAAAAGAAGAAAAGTCTATTTAGTAAGGATGAATATGATATTGAGTCCGAAGATTCATCAGGTGAAGAAGATGAAACCTTGTTCATGGCTGAAATTACTCAGTAAAATGATTCAAACACAATTGACGTTGAAGAAGGTGAAGTAGACCTTGAAAGCGAGCTGAAATGTGCTTTACAAGAGATCAGAAAACTCAAAAAACAAGTTCTTACTCAAGAACATAAACCAGATCAAGAAATGGTCTCTCTGAAAACTCAGCTTGAAGAAGCTAAAAGAGTTGAATTCTGTCTTCAAGAGACTATAAGCTGCAAAGATCAAGAAATTCAAAAACTAGAACAAGAAGTAGTCCTTCTTAGGAAGGAAATTGAAAAATATGAAAGCACTCTAAAACTGAATGAGATGCTCAGCAAGCAAAAGATGTATACTGATAAAACTAGTGTTGGTTTTGAAAAGGGTGAATGCTCAACTAACAATGTAAAACAAAACCCCTCTTCTGAAGTCAAGGCTTTAGGTTCAAATCACTCATAATTTGGTAAGGATCATGTTAATTTTTTAAGAAGTAATAGACCTTCATATAGATTCAATCCTTTTTTCTATGGTTATTGTTTTTCTGCAACAAATTTGGTCATAAGGTGAGCACTTGTAGGCTTATGAATTCTAGAATTCCCAAGTTTGGTCTTAAGCAACACCATGGTTTTGTTAGACAAATCAAATTTTTTAAATGCAATACTTTGGGACATTCTGTCAAACAATGCATAGCTAATCTGCAATCGAAACAGCAGAAAATTAAAAAGGTTTGGAAACCTAAGACTGTTAACAACATTGAACAAACTATGTTGGTTCAAACTACTTTTCATTCCAAGAAAAAGGACTTATGGGTCTTGGACAGTGGATGTTATAACCATATGACTGATGACAAGGACAAGTTTATAAAACTTGAAGATTATGTAGGTGGATACGTTAAGTTTGGTGATAACTCTGGTATTCAAATTAAAGGTAGAGGTTCACTTCTTCTGAATGAAGACACTCCTATCTATAATGTGTACAATGTGGAAAGTCTCAAGCACAATCCTCTAAGTGTTAGTCAAATTTGTGATAGTGGTTATCATGTTCTTTTTACTTCACAGGGATGTGAGATTAAGAACAAGCTTGGAAAGGATGTTACAGCTAGAAGGAGGACAAAAGGAAATGTGTACAATCTTCTTGACTCATCATGCAATGACAATAATCAAGGTATGTGTCTAATGGGCCAAATTGAAGAGACTTGGTTATGGCATAAAAGATTAGGACACATAAACTTTGAAAATCTAGTTAGAATCAGTAAAAATCAGAATGTTAGAGGTTTACCAATTCTTAACAAGCCAGAAAATTTTGTGTGCAAAGAATGTCTAAGTGGTAAATAAACTAAAATTAGTTTCAAAACAAAAGAACACTCTTCATCAAAACCTCTACAGCTAGTGCATACTAATTTATGTGGACCAACTAGAACAAGGTCTATTAATGGTGAAAAATACTTTATGCTTTTTGTGGATGATTATACTAGAATGGTTTGGGTCACATTTCTTAAGCACAAATCAAAAGCCTTTGAAAGGTTCAAAATCTTTCGTAAAATGTTTGAAAAGGAATCTGATCTAAAACTCAAATGCCTTTGATTAGACAAAGGAGGTGAGTTCACCTCTCAAGAGTTTATTGATTACTGTGAACAACATGGTATTAAAAGATAGTATGTTGCAACTAAAACACCTCAACAAAATGGGGTAGTTGAACGTAAAAACAGAACTGTAAAAGAATGGCTAGAACAATGTTAGATGAAGCTAAGTTGTCTGATATGTACTGGAAAGAAGTTGTTCATATAGCTGTATATATTTTGAATAGAGTGCAGATTAGAGTGAAATCTAAACACACTGCTTATGAACTGTGGTATGGAAAAACTGCTTCTGTCAAATACTTTAAAATTTTTGGAAGTAAGTGTTTTATCAAAAAGGATGATGATAACCTTGGGAGTTTTCAATCCAAGAGTGATGAGGGTATCTTTTTGGGATACTCAACTCACATCAAAGCTTATAAATTTCTCAACAAAAGGCTTAAAAATATTGTTGAAGTTGTTAATGTAAAATTTGATGAAAGACCACATTTGAATGTTTAGACTCTTTGCAGGATAATGAGGAAGAAGAACTTAAACTTGAAATAATTTCAGAAGGAGCTGAAACAACAAAGTCTATTGCTGAATCAGCAAGCCCTAAAAATGAAAAAGCAAGTCCTCAAAAGGTTGCATCAAATGCTCCTTAAAAAACTCTAGCTATATATCACCCCAAAGATCAGATTATTAGGGATAAAAATGCAAGAGTTCAAACTAGAAGAAAGGCTGCAGAATCTCATGAAAAGGCACAAATTGCTTTTTGTTTAGTTACTCAGTTTGAGCCTAAATTTTTTAATGAAGCTCTCACAGATTCATGTTGGATTAATTCTATGCAGGAAGAAATTGATCAGATTGAGAAAAATCAGACTTGGGAGTTAGTCCCAAGACCAGATGACAAGAATGTCATTGGAGGAAAATGGATTTACAAAAATAAGCTTGATGAAAATGGTAATGTTATTTGCAACAAAGCAAGATTTGTCTGCAAAGGATATGCTCAACAAGAAGGTATTGATTTTCATGAAACCTTTGCACCTGTTGCTAGACTAGAATCTATCAGAATATTCTTGGCTTATTCTGTTTACAAAAAATTTACTGTTTATCAAATGGATGTCAAAACTTCCTTTTTGAATGGCTATTTAGATGAAGAGGTCTATGTTGAACAGCCTGAAGGATTTATATGCAAAGATAATCCTAACCATGTTTATAGGTTGAAAAAGGCTCTCTGTGGCTTAAAACAAGCACTTAGAGCTTGGTACTCTAGGCTGGACAGTCATTTAATCTCTAATGGCTTTGTTAGAGGAGGTGTAGACAGTAATCTTTATGTTAAAACTGAAGGTTTTGATATTTTGGTTGTTGAAATTTATGTTGATGACACTATCTTTGGCTGCAATAATGTTACCTTGAGTAAAAGGTTCTCTCAGATAATGGAAGCTAAGTTTGAAATGTCAATATTAGGAGAATTAAATTTCTTTCTAGGTCTTCAAATCTCTCAATGTTAGAATGGAATATTTCTTTCTCAAACCAAGTATGCTAAAGAGATGCTTAATAAATTTCAGATGGATGAATGCCATCTAGTTAGCACTCCAATGATTACTAGATACAAACTTACTAAGGTTGATGATTCTCCTGATACAAATCAAACTGAATATAGATCAATGATTGGTAGTCTTTTATATTTAACTGCCTCTAGCCCTGACATTATGCAGGCAGTTTGCACTGTTGCATGTTTTCAGGCATCACCTAAAGAATCTCATGTTATTGATGTTAAACGGATCTTTAGATACATTAAGGGCACTCTTGATTATGGTCTTTGGTATCCTAGGAGCAATGATTTCTCTTTGATTGCTTATACTAATGCTGACTGGGCTGGTTGTTTGGATGATAGGAAAAGCACTAGTGGTGTTTCATTCTTTCTTGGTCATCATTTAGTGGCATGGCACAGCAAGAAACAAGTATTTTTTCTCTCTCTACTACTGAAGAAGAATACATTGCTGCCACTTCATGTTGTACTCAAGTACTATGGATGAGTCAGACTCTTTCAAATATGGGTATTGATGTTTCTAAACTTGTTTCCATTCTTTGTGATAACACTAGTGCGATAAATATTTCAAAAAACCCTGTTATGCACTCTCGCACTAAACATATTGCTATCAAGTTTCACTTTCATCGAAAAAAGGTTTTGGCTAATGAAGTCTCCTTACAGTTTGTTGGATCTCAAGATCAGGTAGCTGATATTTTTACCAAGCCCTTAGCAAAAGAGTTATTTGAAAGGTTGAGACTTTGATTGGGAGTTATCTCTCAATTGTTACTTCACTAAATCTCCAAGCTACTGCTTAGGGGGAGCATATTATATGTTTTGATTCACTTAAAGCTCTCCTACTATCTTGGTTGCTGCACTGGTACTCTTTTTTTTGCAGTTGTTTCTCATGATATTTTGGTTGGCTTCTCAGTTGTGTTATGGCAATGCACTTTTTCTTCTATTCTTTGCCTTGAGGCAAAAAGGGGGAGTCATTTCTATTTTTCCATCAAGGACAAAGGGGGAGTTTGTTGGATCTTAGTTGTGTTTATGGTTTGTCCTTGATGAAAAAATCTCTTTCAGTTGGTTTCCTTATCAGGATGGTTCATTTTTCATATCATAGGTATTGGTTGTTTCTCATTTGGGCTTACACATATCAGCATGAGTATGGCAAGGTCTCCCCAATCCACTTTGAAATGTCTGTGTTGCGTATTGGCAAGACATTTCTGATGTCATGTCGATTTAATTTAACATACAGGCTGCTTTTGGTGTAACAATCCTATTGTCTTGGCAATAGTGGAAAGATCTATCGGCATGAGTTGTGTTCACCACTGGGAGGTCTTATCGAATGAGTCGGGTCTCACCGACTAACTCATAAGGTGGCTCATTGGTGTAAGAAATCCCTATCGGCATGTTGTTTCATCAAGCATTTTGTGTCTTGGTGACCGACACAAGAAAGATTCTTTTAGCAAGACTTGTCTTTTGTTTCGGCGACTAAATGTGATCTTTATTGGCATATGTTATTCTGTCGGTATGCAGTCTCAGTGATATTGGTATGTCACACCAATCGAAGATTAAAAGGAAACTCATCGGCAAGAGCTTAAGGCTTCGACGTGAGGTTATAACGAATATGCAATGTCACATCGATCGGTGGTGGATGGATGCATATCGACAAGATTTTTGCTTCATTGGAATGTCATAGCAAACTTTTTGGTCTTGCCGACTAAGTCTTATGATGTGCGTTTGGCGAGAGATTGGCATTGTCTCAGTGACTCATAAGAATTGAAAAGTCTTTTCGATGAGACTCTTTCATCGATGTGAGGTCATGGCGAGGATGGTGTGTCTTGTCAACAAAGTCAAATGAATGACTTTCGGTATAACAAAGTTGATCTCTATGATATCTCTCTGATATCAAAAGCTATAGCAATAGCGAATGATGGTTTCATTTCAGTGAGGGAACCTTTTTGTCTCATCAACTAGAAGGATGTTATGAGCTCTTGGCGTAACATTATGTATTCAATATGACTTCTCCCGACTTTGATGGGTCTTGGCGAAAGCGACAAACATAAAGTTATCTGGTGATGTTAAAGTTTCCTTCGGCATAACGTGTCATCGATGGAAATAAAAAGGAATAGGGAAAACATTTTGAGTTTACTCTTTTAGCTGGGTATCGAACCCTAGCCTGGCTGCCATCTTGAGTGTTTACGTTTCTATTGTTGCTGACTGTAATGGTTTTTATAGTGGTTTATGGAAGGTTTATTTCATACATTTCTGGCTGGAAGCTCGACAGTGGTTGATGGAGCCATGGGAGTTAGAGATTTGTCTAGTATTTTTATTTATGTGTTTCATGCTGCACATACTAGTTTATAATCACCATTTTTCTTTAACTGCTCTCTGCATCTCTATTACTAGTATGACAAATGATGCCCTGACTGAGTATTGTCATTTATGCATTAGAGGTTATGATTTTCTATGGTGGACAGTTGTGCTTTTTATGCAGAAAAATGAACTCATATGTTACAGATTTGTTGAGAATGGCTCTTAGCTATGTTGGTTGTTCTGTCGTCACTCCGGAAGACTATTACCTATCTGGAAGATGTATAAATAGAAGTAGAAAAATCCTTTCTATTGTTGTTTTTGTAATTCTGAGATTATCATTTTTTGGCTGTATGAAAATATATGGATAAAACTCTGCAATAAAATCTGAATAACTAGATGCAAAGATTGTAAATTTCTTCTCTATGAAGCATTTTAGGGATTCAATTGTTGAATCTTTAAGGTATTCTGTAGATGAGAAAATAGAGAAATATGTGCTTAACTGAAAATAGAGAAATCCTTTGAGTTATTATTTTTGTTCAAAACTTAATTTGAGGGGTTGGTACTCCTTGAGATAGATATCTCTAAACGAGGGGTTGTTGCTCCTTGAGTGGGTGCTCAAAAATCAGCCAATAAGGCATTGTGAATAGTTGATTAAAAGATTAAGCCTGGAAGGCATTTAGGGAGTGGTTTTTATACCCCAGGATGGTTTTCCACTTGGAAAATTTTGTGTCACTTTGTTCTTCTGTGTTCTCACTGCTTTACTATGTTGTTGTTGTTTCAGTTCACTGTTGGGATCACTACTTTTCTCAATTCTGTTTATGAATGATTACATTCAACTCATGAATGCATTAATCAGAATAATATTGAGATTAAATATGAGCTATGTTTTTGAATTTTTGAGAATGAGTCAAATCTATTAAGACACGGATTCATCCCCCCCCTCAGTGTTGTTTTAACTCCAACAAGCACATTTACAAAACTTTGAGAGATGGTGGTTCCACGTATAGAGCATCATTCAATGAGTGGACATCAAATGTATCTACAAGAGAAAAAACATCTCCTTTACCTGATTCAAAAACATTAGCCTCCTTAGCAAGAGCAAGATTATCATGCTTAGTAGAGGAATGACTAGTCTCTTAAATAGGATTACAACTTTCCTTTTCAACGGGAGTATTGTCTACTTTCTCTTCAGAGCCATTCGAGGTTATTGGAAGTTTTAGATGAGTTGGGTTCAATTTGTATTCCCAAATAAAGAACTTGGAGAATTCCAAGGACCCAATCATCACCAAGTAATGCATTAGATTCAGAAGAAGTAGATGGGGAGGACTTATGACTCTCTACTTTAGGAAGTTCTTCTTTAGCAGTGCTCACTTCGGGGACAACCTCCATAGAGGGTATTGCTAAGGAACATTCCATCGCATCAAAATTCAAGGATGGAACACAATTCTTAAGAGTGGAGATAACCGATGCTTGACTAGTAGTCACTAGCTCACAAAGGTGAATAATTTCCAGGTCAATTTTCACTGACTACTCGATTATTAGCAACAAACTTAATGGAATGATGTAGAATGGAAGTTACGACACCCATATAAGCATGAATCCAAGGTCTCCCCAGAAGCATATTATAAGGAAAAGGGATAGAAATCACATAAACCAAGGTGGGTAAGGTAATGGGGCCTAGCTGCAAAGGAAATATTATCATGCCTAGATCCTGTCGGCCGACATTATCGAACCCACAAATATACAAAGAAGTAGCTAAAGAAGAAGAATCAACTTTAATCTTAGGTAATAGATCTATACCACAAATATGAGGGTCTAACTGGTGTCAACGATGGTACACCTAATACCAATAGTATTAACATTAACTATAATTATTAAAGGTTACACTTGTTTCTACACATCTAGAGGTGGGAGTTATTCCAAATAGAATGTGATATTTGGCGAATCTGCACGAATATGAGCCATCAACACATTAACATGCATCAGCCTAGTAGAGGAAGGTAGGAGGATCTTCTACAAGGCTTCTTGAAGCATACTGTTGATGGGTGTTTTGCACACTTTCTCAACATAGGCAGTACATGAATGTACTACCTCTCTTGAAAGGAAATCTCCCATGGCAAGGTGCTAAAAATCTCCCCAAGGTCTCTCGGGTGTTAGGTCATGAATTGCATGGAACTCAGTTGATTTTGATATGATTTTGTTGGTAATCATAGGGAAAACTTACATAGTTGGATGCGAGGTGGATCTTCAAATACGAATTTTATGGGATGGAGGTCGAATTTCACTTTGCTGTAGGTTTGGACAACGGTCCAAAACTTTGATGTTTCTTCAATTTTGGCTTTACAATGTGCAATGAACCTTAGTGTAGGTTATTTCTTAAAAAAACAAAAAAGAGCAGGGAAATGGTGATCAGTGATAATGGAGTTCCTGCAATGGACAACTTCCTGGAAACAATATTCCACTTAACCAGAAATCTCATAGTCTCATGGATTTTGTGCTATCTTCTAAGGTCTGCAAATATTTTGTCTTTCATTCACCATGTGCATGCATGAACAAAGATGAAAGTGTGGAGCAGCTTTGAATTTAAGCCCAGACTAACTTTACACAGCTATCTACCATAAGCAAACAACAAAAAGTATGGACTAAGAAGGCATCTACATCACAGGAATTTTCACAACCACAGAACAACATTTCTAAAATCTATCAAAGCAAGAATACAACTAACTGGAACAGTAGTACAAATCTAATTAAAGCATCTAACAATGGAGATTGAATCAAGTAACATGTGAAAAACTTAGAAAATGCACCAAGTCAATGTATTTTCATTATAAATTTCTACAGCATGTCTTTACAACAACTCAACTCTCTTTGCAAATGAGAGGAGAGCCCTATTTATAGTGCCTAAAAGGTCAAATGAATGGCCAAGATTAATTCTCATTGTGTTGCCAAGATTCATTACAAAATAGGGTTTCACCAATCCTCAATATATTACAATTTTAAAATTACATTTTGTCTTCTTCCTTGTTTTGTCCTCTAGTGATGGCACTGTAGCACTTTTGTCCTTTTTCTAATTGCCCTTTTACTATAGCTACTCCTTAGGGAGCTCTTCATTGATAACAGGGTTGTCCTCTTGCTTCTTCGATGTTGTATATTCCATGAATTTTAGTATGATTGGCCGGAGTTTGTCTACCTCGATGATCTCATACCACAGCATTTGGTAGCTCCATTCTTTGGCATTATCCTCCAACTTCTTCCAGTCTTCGTTATACTTTGTGCCCTGATCCTTGAGTAGCTCTGATTGGTCAAAGGCATGTGCAACAAAACTTATGAAGTCCATCATTATTTCACTAGACATCTCGTCCTCCATCTTCTTCTGGAAGTAAGGTTTTACCTTTTCTAGATCCATCTGCACTACGGGCATGTCATACTCTGTCATCAACTTGAGATAGCAAGCACATTCCACTCTAATTTACTTGATCCATTCAATGTCAAGATCCACTTTACTCATGATTTTCTCCAACCTTTCCTTCTTGTTGTCAAAGTCCCACCACCACACATCCATTAACCAGTGGTCGTCCTTGTTGAATGCAAGCTCTTTTTCCCATGTGGCCTTTGACAACTAAAGGATAGCCTCGATCTTTGGAAATGTGGATTCATATGTTGCAGGGAAGTCGGTGCAGAGCTTCTTTGAGTTTTCCAAGGATTTCTACAGATCCAAGAACTTGTTGGTTGTCCGAATAGCTCGGTTAATTCCCATGTTTCCGATGTACAAGACTTGTCAGAACCAGCTCTCTGTAGTCTTTTCCAAGTTCTTCCTTCTCTCCATCTTATCAATCTGCTCTTTGGAAAATAGTTGGGGTGGAGCTGTAGATGTGGTAGGTAGGTCATCCACCGATGACCATTGTTGGATATAATCTGTCAAAGTAGCTACTTGTGCTTTAAGCTCATCCTTTGAGACCTTGTCCTGCTTTATCAAATGCACCACCGTAGCCACTGACTCTTCAAAGTGCCCCACCTTTTGGTCTCTAGTAGCAATCCCTAAATCAAGGGTGGAGACGTTGTAGGTTGTTTCCTCCTAGCCTACCACAAGCGTTGCTATTTTCACAGCTCGAGACCCAGAGACATCCATCGTTATCTTGGATCTGATCTTAGGCTTCTTCTCTTTTCTCGTTGTGATCTTTGCTCAGGATAAAGTAGCTTCTAGTCTTGCTCTCGGGTCTTTTAGTACAAGAGTTTTCTTTTCAAGCTGCCTTTCAAGCCATTCAGGCACAACAACCTTCTCTTTAGGTGACTCATGATCACCTTCGCTCCTCTTGGCCAAGGCCTTTGTTTTTTATCTTCTGTGGCCCTTTCTTCCTCCTTGGTAGTATCTCCTTCTTCTTCATCGAAGTCCTGGACGAACACAAGGTGTTTAATGGGAGGCTTGGTAGACAATTGCTGCATGGGACTTCCTTTCTTTCCACTTCCTTCCCCTCCTTTTCTTCAGTTATCCCAACCTCGTGTATGTGTTCCTCAAGTTGCTCAATTTCAAGGCTCTTGACTGCTTGAACCTCACCCTCAGGTTTATCTTCCTGTTGTTGTCCTTCTTCTTCAAGAGGTGACCTTTCTGCCTCTTTAGTGCCCTTCGGGTATAGGGCCATCTTTTCCTCAAGGTCATCATCGAAAGCCTG
Organism: Sequoia sempervirens; assembly: GCA_007258455.2. NCBI lineage: Eukaryota > Viridiplantae > Streptophyta > Pinopsida > Cupressales > Cupressaceae > Sequoia > Sequoia sempervirens. The sequence continues at coordinate 38,529,718 of VDFB02000013.1, read as the reverse complement.
CACGATGACCCTACCACCAGCATCCTCTTCCTCATCTCCGCTCCCAGAAGAGCTTGTTCCCTCTTCCTCATAGGCCACCCTGTCAATAGTGCGGTGTTCATACTCCGAGTGCTCGTGGTATTCATCGGCCTCCTCTTCAAAGGGCTTTGAGGCCTCTTTTTCTCACCTCTCCCACTCCTCAAATATTAACATGGTGGCCTCCATAGCCGGTGGCCCTATCGGCAATTGTGAAGGTTTAGTAGTAACGAGGACTTGTGCAAGGGTCGCCTGAAGAGTGGGATCCATAAGGATCTGGGAGAGCTCAGGGGGAGATTTTGCATATGTCTTGAGAGAGCCTTAGGTACAGTGGGAGCAGGTATTGATGCTGGCATTGTAGCTAATGGGAGTGATGTAGTGGGTGACATGGCTATGAAGGAAGGAGGAATAGTCATGGTGGAGGAAGAGTCAATTACAATCACAGGCTCAGTCAAGGGTGAAGGGGAAAGATGGATAGAGATGTCCACTACTGACAGGGAAGTGGTGATAATGGCCAGGGAGGTAGATGACGAGGGAGCCAAAGCAGGGAGAGCCAAAACAGGTTTTATTTGATCAGTACATTTTGCCTCTTCTTCTTGGACTAAGGGCTGCTCCTCCGTACCTCCTGTTTGCTTAAGCCTCTTATAAGGTGAGCCTCCTGGATCCTTGTATAAACCTTTGGGTCAGGAGACTGCTCCATTTCTATCTCTTTCCTCTTCTTGGATCTGGTAACTGGAGGAGACTTGAATGTCCCGCCCGTTGAAGTGGTGGCCACGGCATCCTCTGTGGCACTTGGTTCACTCTTGAGTCCTTCGTATGTTAGGACCACCCCTCGCTGTTTTAGTTGGGCTACTTTCCCATCAACCCACTCCTTGGTATGAGTCAAGATTAGCTTGGATATAATATCGAGGTCTCATCCCAGTCAATTGTTGGTATTGGAAAATTGGCGACTGTGGGGTACCTGGGGTCCATTATGGTGCTCTTGTCTTCTTCAACTTGGTCTAGTATGGGAAACGGCTACACCTTTCTTATAAAATACATAGTCATCAGCATATAGTGCCTTGCACGTACCTCTTTATCATCCTGGAAATCCCCCCAAAAGTCTTCAATGTGGGGTAGATGAGTGAATCCTGATCCTAGTGCCTTCCTCACATGCCCATATGGGTCCATTCGCGGGCGGGCAGTGTGCAGGTGAAAATGATAATCTTTTAATTCCTTCTCAGAGTTACTAGTGCACTCAGAAGTTTGTAATTTATACATGCCCTAGCCAAGAGTCATGGGATAAGAGATCCCTACTACATGTTTTCCATTGAAGATCGTCTGTAAGTGCTGGAGTTGTCGAGAAAGCTCTGATAAGATGATTCGGTCATTGGGGTATCAAGGCAACTTATTTGGCCTTTCGGTGAAGCCTTGGGCATGGATGTACATGAAATTTGGGTATTGAATGAAGAGGAAGGCGTACTACTTCAAGAATGCCTAGGCACTATGGGAAACCCTACTCTCAAAATCCCCAGCAATCATATTAATGATATGGCCGATGAAGGCGTCATTGACCCTACAGTACTCCTTGAAGTTTTGGTACTGGAGCTAGGGGTATCTGTCATAGGCCTTGAGTCTTCGACCCTGCTCCTCATCAGGTGCCACAAACAACCATTGTACTACCTCCGGTCCACCAAGGAATAGACGAGATATGAGGTCATGTAGAATTTGGAACTCTTCTTCACATTGACGAACTGCTCATGGAAGCAGTCACTTATTATACCTCCTCAATAAAATGAGGTCTTTGTGGTAACTTCTTCATTCCCACGAAGGATCTGCCCGATAAAGTACACCATCCACTCCTAAAAGAAGGTAGTTGTAGGAAGACCCATCACCCTACTTAGCATTATGACCACGTCATGGTAATCTTCATGGAAATCACTGCGGAAGAGTTAGTGAGGAACCTTCACAGCGCTGCCCCACTTTTCCTTAAGCCAATTTTGATTTATTAACCTTTTGCATCCTGCCAGGTTGTCATCCCATGCTGCTTGGCATTCCTCTACAGTAGGCGTTTCCATTTCTTGAAAAGTGGGAATGTGGAAGGTCTTTGTGATTCCTTCAGCCGACATGTCGGCGAGAACTTTACCATCTCTGTCAACAATTGTCCTCGTGTCGGGCTGGTATGACTGCCAACAAGCCATGACCAACTCAGGAGCTACGAGGGATGGAGGGAAACCTACAGCTTTTGCAATTCCACTTTGTCTGAGTAGTCTTTCATTTTTTGTTGTTGGGTTGACTCTAACCCTTTGAATAAACTAGTCAATATTGACATGGTTGATATTGGTGTCGGTGATTTCTTTCCAATCCATGGTAACCTTTGAGTGTAGAGGTTCACCCTAGAATTGGTACTTCATTTGGTCATTGTCCTCTTTTCCTTGAGGATTCTTGCCCGAGTTCTTTCCTTTGTCATTTTCCACAGCTATGCTTGAAGGTCCTACACCTGATTCCATATATTCTGCGAGCAAAGGCATAGTCAGTGCAACTGATCATGAAAGTCTTCATGTTAGTCAAAATCCCATGAATGAAATCAACTTTAAGTAATTTATCGTTCACAAAATGATACTTCCACTTCTTGATGACATTATTCTTTTAATTGAGGGCTCTTGGACAATCCGGGTCTGGAGGCCTGGACTTCCCTGGCAGGAATGCTATTTTGAAAAGGTAAACGAGGTCGAGTGACCTGGGAGATCTTTCCCGACTGAATTTTGATGGTTTAAAGGGATCATAGCAAAGAGGGCCTAATTTAAGCACGTGGGTTGAGGTCAGATTTGAAAATTGAGGTCATTTGGATTGATTTAGGAGCATCCTGAGGTACAAGGCCAGAAAGTCGTCTAGAGTTAGCCATTTGGACCGCCCGAGCAGAAACAGAGTTCCGAGAGCAGAACCCCGGGGTCTGAGACCTGGTGGGTTCAAGGGCAGTCGACAATTTTTTAGAATTTAAAGCAATTGGGCCAAAGGGGCTAGGATGCCATTGTGATTTCACCATTCGGGATGGTGACAGTTGGGTGGAAGTCCGGAAGGGGCAGCCCGGCGGACCGGACCCGGCATCGGGGTCGCACGTCAAATTTAAATTTGAGTTACATGGCGATCAGGAAGGTGGAGCCCCGAGCTCAGACGGGCAGGAAAGAATTTCCTTTTCGAAACGTCAAAGGAGGGACGGAGTCCTAGAGTTCAGAGCCCGGATGGGGCAAGGACATTCAAAGTTTAATGCCAGATTCCTAGTGACACATGGAAGCCTGGCGCCCGGAGGGCGGGAGACTGCCGAGGTTTTTCCGTTTGAAATCTATCTTTTATATGGACGGATGAGGGGACCTTGGAGCTCGGAGGGTGGAAGTCCGGTGAAGGTTCAAAATTAGGGGTGGCAAAAGCCAAACAGAGTTCTGAAGGGTGCGACCCATGACGTGGGGAGACGCTGCATGCCCACCGCTCAACACAGCGAAGACCCCGCGGAAACCTATGGACGGAAGTCCACCGGCCGAGACTCAGGAACCTGGAGGGCACTTTGGTAAATATCGATTGCCGACGGTGAAGGGGAAGATGGGCCGCAGGGCTCGAGTGGACGGGACAACTTGGCTGCTTAAGATGGTGGCATCTTTGTGGAATTTCAAACACGGAAGTCTGGCGGCTTGGGCCTGAAGAGTCAAATTGCCATTTGGAGAATGTTCGTTGTGTTCTATTTTTGACCACCAAGAGAATACTCGGGCTTGGAAGGTATGAATGCCTCTGCACGAAGAATTTATGCACTGAAGTGAAGCTCCAGATTGATCATGAGGTACTTTGGAGGGTTTTCTCAAGTTTTTAAGACATGGGTTTTGTGTGAAACGTCACATTTTATCTTTTTAATGCATTTTAGATCTGGGTTACTTGTCACTTTAGTTTAAAATCATGAAAATGCTTGGGGAGGGAAAACGACAAAGCTACTTCAAACACTTGATGTGGCAAGGTGTGAAATTGACCAACGGTCAGCAAGTGACGGCAACGGGCGTGAGGGCGATGATCTACGAAGATGGGGATCCTCTCTGGCAAGCACCTTGACCTCTCTCTACAACACTGAGAAGTGAGAATGATAGATTTGGGAAAGATATTTATATCCCCACTGCCATTGATGGCCACATTAAATACAAGTATGGTAGACAATTGGGTTGGTGGATTCAAATCCACAAATGGTGGCGGGAAGTTTGGGGCCCGAGGGGTGAAAGGACGCAAGGCGACGGCTATCTCTGAAAATCCTACATGGAAATCACTGGCAGAAAAAAGGAGGTTGGGTCCCGGAGAGCAAAGTTCCACCAGAGGTCTGTCATCTGGGAATGATGAAACCCCCACGGAACTTCAGAAGCGGAAGTCCAGGGTCTCAGGCCCAGCAGGTTCGAAAGCGACCGAAACTTTGCAAACTTCTATCGGACGGAGAACAGGGGTTCGGGTCCCAGGGTCCGGGAAGGCGGAGGTCATCCGCCATTCAGGATGGCGGATATGATGAGGAAACCTGGCCAGGGAAACCCGGAGGGGTTGGCCTAGCTGGGCCCAAGGCCGCTAGCAGAGGAAAACTACTGAAGAAACCTCGTGAGGCACCAGAACTTGACAAAATTAAAAGGGAGAAGTATGGTCAACTCATGATGATACTTTGGAGGTGTGCTGACCACCTAGGACACCAAAATGGGGCACGTAAAATGAGGTGGCGACAAAACGACCTGGCAAGTCAAAAGAAAAAGAGGGTCCCCATTCCGAATGGGGTGTGTGTGCTGAGGGCACAACACATACCTTGGTAAATTGTAGTTGCCTAAAGCAAATCCCAAAGTGAGATCTTAGCTAGAGTAACACGAAGTTGCTCGACAAGATCATAATCACCAAGTGCTTTAGTCATAGTTTTAGGTGTTGGAGGAAGACTCGGTTGAGAAGGTGGTAAAGAAGTAGGAACTTGAGTAGTTTGAGATGTAGAAACAAAAGGTTGTTGATCCAAATTTTGTTTGTTTATTCTTGTATGATATGTGTTCCTGACAACATTATAAGAAGCAGATTTCATAGCTTTTATGAACCTTGAATACAAATCTAGCGAATCATCATGATATGAAATTCCATAGATAGAATGATCCTTCTTAGGAGAAGAGATGGCTAGATTTAAGTAAATGATGGGCTTCTAAGGGCTTCAAGAAGCCACAGAGACCACCACAACATTTACCGACTCTTCAGCTTATGAAGAAGAAATTTTCTCGAAATATTTATGGATAGGGGAAGATACTTCTAAGAATTCATCAAGAGATTTGAACCAAAATGTGAGATAAGGGGGATTCACTACTCACAACTCTCTTCATTCTCAAGAGAATCCCTGGGAGCAAACTACCCTTAACCACCTCAATATAGATTGAATGAAGAAATTGCAAAGAAAGTATATCTAGACTATTATCATAAAAGACTGCTTGAGAACTTGGGAGAGCAAAGCTTCTAGATTCCTACCTCCGAAAGAGGAACTCTCAGCCAAAGGACTATAGCGCAGATTCAGGATGCCAATGCAGTGCACTATTGTCCAAATGACATGTTGGCATCCTAACCAATAGAGAGCTCAAAGACTCAAATAGGAAAACCAAAAATTTACTATCTAACAGAGATCTTGAGTCCATTAAATAGAATAACGAGATAAAGAAAAAAAGTCAAGAGAAAGTACAAGGAGATCTAAGAGGGAGCTTACAAAAAACTAAACATTTGAATCCGCACTCCAAGCTTCACTTTAGCAACCTGCAGACAAGATGGATGAGGAAAAATGTTGGGGTTGTATAGGGGTTTTCCTCAATTGAACCCCCACTTTGGTGTTCCCACCTCGACGAACAACCAAATAGATAGAGAGAGTAATTGAAATGGACAAAAAGGGAGTGGTGAAAACAATCCTCACTTTAGGAGGAGAACCTGCACCACCAAATATTAAATGAAGAAATATTTCTAATCCATTCACAAATAGAAAAGAGAAAGAGAGCATTACCAATAGGCCTTGATCCCCTCTTGAACACACAAATGCACTGTTGAATTCTTTCTAGAGAGATTTGGCTATTGAGAGGACCTCAATCCAACAAAGCTTCTCTTGTAGAAGAGGTTAGAAAGAAATGAAATTGAAGAGAGAGAATTGAATGAATGAGAGACAAGAAGGGGCTTTGTTGCATGCAAGGGCGGCATAGATTTGTTACACCCGAAGGCTTGGCTATAGAGACACATGTCAAGAGTCAATATTTGAGATTCCCAATTTCAAACTCAGAATATTGCCAGGATGCTAGCATCTCATGCAGATGTCCACGCACCATGCAAGCATCCAAGACACAAGTTTTTCAAGAAATGGATCATCAAGCTACTATTGTCTCGCCATTGGAGCATATGGAGTTAGAATCATGAAATTCTGACCCATGGGGCTGTTGTTATTAATGCATTTAGGTGTCATAAATTCTAGGAAAAGTGTTAAAATATGAAATTTCCCCTAGGTGCAATTTTGCAAAATTACAATAATATTATTAAAATGTATTTTAAAAGTAAATGTAGCACTCATATGAAGCACAACTATGAATAAGTAAAGACTTGTAAAAGCCATGCTTTGTATTGATTTAGCACTTTAAATATAGAACCATATGATGGCGTTGTTGTCACCTGGATTTTGCACCCTATTGAATGTAAAACTCAACAATCTAGTGCAACATGGGAAGACCTCTAAAGATGTGGGTTTCTTGTAAACAGAGGTCAACCTCCAGAGAAGGCCAGCTTCCTATGGTGTCGCCTAACTACTGATTTCCTAAAGGAAAAGGGAGAAAGAGTGCATACAAATAAAACTAAATACTATGGTGATACACCGAACTGGTAAGAAATCATGAAATAAAAAAAAACAAGATGAGAATACACTAGAGAACTAATGGTAGCTATTTCATTTACTCAACATAACCCTTTTGAACTTATGCATCATTCTTAAGAGGCTTGATCTACATACATATTTTGAGGAAAGATAAATTTCATAGCTTTAAGGTACGAATGTAGACTTAGAAAAGCACAGTTGAAAACTTGCATAATTGAAAAATAAAGAAATGAGAGTAATCTGAACACTAACACTGGCTTTCAAGGTAAACTCTGTGTTTTATATTCTAGAATCAAAATGAGTTACAAAGCATACATCAGTTGAGAAAGGATTATTAAAAATCACTAACTCTTGAGAATGCATTTTCCGAACTCCTTTACAAAGAGGCAAAAATGTCTTATATACAAAAGATGCCGTCCCCTTAGGGCTTACAAAAATATCAGTCTTCATAAAGATCTACCCCTAGATATTTTAGACAAAGTTAATGCTCCATTCAAGTGTATCCCTGTTGTCCATGTCGGTGAAGAGTCGCTTCCAGGAATGGCCTCCTTGATCTTTTGCAACCACAACATTAACTTCCAGTCTTCATGTCCACCTTTGAACCTCTTTGCCGAGCTGCATTGAACACCTCCGAGTGGTGCCATAAATGTTGATCTACCCTTGCTAGCAAATAGCCCATTTGTCCCTGCGGTCCTCGCCCCTCTGTTTACCAACGACACCTCCTAGATATCAAACTGATCCCTTGCTTTATCTTCAAAGTAAATCCATGTTTCTTTCATTCTGTTAATCTTCTTCACTGGGGTAAAACTGCCATGGCTCTCCTATAGCTCATTTGAATTGGTTGAATTTGCACCACATAGGTTTCCAGACATTCAGAGGTTGCATGTTAGAATCGCATGTCTGTAAGACACTAATCATGTCTCCCCGATGTGAGCACATCACATAGTAGCTATCAGCATAGCTTGGGACTGTCGGCGGGACCTCATATTGAGCTGCGGGAGTTATACCGATATTCATCTCCGTGGGCATGCCGATTGCTATTGGCAAGACTCCCCTCTTTTGACAGGACCTCATAGCGAGCTCCTTTCTTCTCCACGAGCTCACTATATTTCGGCAAGACCCTACATGGGTTGGCAAGACGTTACATCAGGGCATTTCATTTCGGCGAGACCTCATCCAGTTGGTGAGACATTATGCTGATGATGCCTTGCTTCGGCGAGAACTCCTATCGAGATCTCTTTGTTTCAATCGGGGAGACCTTACTTGGTCGGTGAGACACTACACCGAAGGCAACACTTCGCCGAGACGTCGCTAGTCACCGAGACATCTCCCCGAGCTCTTACTCTTCCTTCGGCAAGACACTAGAAAGTTGGGAAGAACTCCTGCCAAAGCCCCATCATTATACCTCTGTGCTCCTCCATCGAAGAGACACCCATGTGTCGGTGAGACCTCTTACCAAAGGAAAAACACTATACTGAGACCCTTCATTCTTTGGCAGGACCTCATGCTTTCGCTGAGATATCATGGTGACTCTACTTTCCTTTGCGTCGAGCTCACATTCTTTCGGTAAGAGGCCATCAGGTCGGTGAGACATATTGGCGAATCCATTTTGCTTCGGCAAGACCACGTTCAGTCGGTGAGACATTACACCGACCAGACCTTCTATCAACGAGCTCCACCTTTTTGGCAAGACATCGCCCTATCGGCCAGACAATATACTGATGTTAAAATCTCTTGGCGAGCCCACTTCATCTCGGTGAGACCCTATTGGGTCGGCAAGACTTCTTATCGAACTCCTCCTCTCGGCGATGAGTTTAATTTTTTGTCGGGGAGAGATCACTTGTTCGGTGAGACCTCATAGCGAGGTCTTCATTCTCCCTGAGCTTCTTCATTTTTCAGGGAGACATCGCTATGTCAGCAAGACTTATGTCAAAGGAAAAACCTTTGGCGAGACCATCAGTAGTCAGCCAGACATCTCAGCGAGCTCCACCTTTTCTCCCTGATGACATCTCCTTTCACCAAGACCCTCGTTAGTCACCGAGACATCTCCCTGAGCTCCTATTTCTTTGGCTAAATCCCTGGCCTTCGGCGAAACATTACACTGATATTAATCCCTCTCGGTGAGACCTTCCTCTATCCGTAAGACATCTCCCCAAAACCATGACTTCATATTGAAGGCACCACTTTGTCGGCAGTACTTCTCCATTCATCCAGACCTCATGTCGAAGCCTCCATCTCCTAGTGAGTGTAGACCCTCTTTCGGGGAGACCTCCTTCATTCGTCAAGACATCACATCGAGGGCATTTCATTTTGGCGAGACCTTTCCCTATCGGTGAGACCTTTCATCGATGATTCCTCCCTTTGCCAAGACTTCCATCTTTCGGCCAGACCTTGCGGCGAATAAAAACCTTATACCGAAGGCACCAAACATTCGGTGAGACATCACTCGGTCGGAGAGATATAAAACTCATGGCGATCCAAAATTCCTGGCAACCAGCATACTCAGCCAAAATAGAATGTGCTACTAGTCAGCAAGATAGCAAGAGGGTCTTCCCGACTTCCTTCTCTGATGAATTTTTTGCACCAAAACTTATCAAGGCATGCCTCTAATAGACCTCCTTGTGAAATATCCTCAAGTGTGTGATCTAACCCTTAATGCAAATTCCCCATTTGGCCTTTATGAACCTCTAAAACACAAGTTGCTCTGCCTGATTGAGCCCGTCGGCAAAAATTGGGTAATAGGCGCAACCTCATATATGATTACATTGCAAAGTGTAATCTGCGCATAAAAACCATTATATAAACCAATAGAAAAATTCATAAGTCCAACTTTGATTATACTTTAAAACAACATTATAATATGAAGGGTGAATGAGTAAGGCATTCAAAGGAAACGCAAGTCTAGGAAAGAGAGTTTAAATGCAAATAAATGAGTGAGGCATGTATATGAATACAAGGTGTAGCTTTTCATGGATTATAAGCCAATGAATTATAGAGAAAGATAAAACATATTTGCATATGAAAGATACATAGGAAATCACAAAGGTTGTGTGTTAATATGAAAGACTATGAATACTAAAAAGTAAGCCAATGCTTAAAGCATCAAATAGAATAAGGTTTAGGGTAATAGCAAAGCACATAAAGTAGTGAGTATAGATTAGCACATAAGTTGTATGAAGACCAAGTGAAAACATGAATCAAAGCTCATGTAAAGGATATATGTTGTTGTGTAATGCTTTTTAGATGAAAGTAAATGTAGTTTAGAAAACTTTGAAACAATCAATAGCCACACCATGAAAGTGGCACTAAAAAATTTGAGGTTGTGTCATATTTGATAGAATTTGTAATGCAAAAGAAGTCTTTGAATTAAAATAAGCTTGCTAATAAGTATGTAGAATCAGTCAAGCGAAAACTTGGCATCCTTTTGAAATACAATTCAAATTAGGGAACCTGTTTTGAGCTTGTTGTCCTAAATTCTAAGTCAACTTAGCCATGAAACTGTCATGTGTTGCAAACCTATGAGTGAGTCATTGCATGAGGAAGAAAGGTGGAAAAAATACATACTTGTTTGTAGACTATTTTTTCTCACAAATTAGTATAAATAGAGATGCCCATTCTTCCAAATGCATCACTTATCATTCTGATTATCTTGATGTTATTTTTCTATGAGTTGAGAACTATTTTGGTATATCATATTTGTGGTTATTGTGAGGTTTAGTGAGAAGTAAGAAGATGTTTTTCAAGTGGATCTTGGAGGAGGTTTCAATCAAACTTGAGGATTCATACTAGGAAGGATTTTAATCAATTGGAGCATTATGCAGGCATGCTAGTTTTTATACCTTTATCTTTATGTTGTAAAGGATAAGTTAGTTTATTTACTATGTTGGGAAAATAGTGATTTTGAATATGTTGTGGTGTTTGTATATTTCTTAGTTGTGCATTACGTTGTAGAACCTATTTTATTAGTTATATTTGTATGTACCCAATATATGGGAAATATTTGTATGTATGTGTAGTATTGATAGTATACGTAGTTGTCATCGATATATGTAGAATTTTTATACTAGACATATGTATAATCAAATGAGAAATTTTGTTTATATCGATGAATTGAGGTAACTCAAGTATTTGACATTGGCATGTTATTCTAGGAAAACCCTAGTGGATAATGAGGTTAGAAAATATAATGGTAGTGTTGGTATAACAGATATGTTGTTTTCAATAGTATGTGATGTCATGCAAAACTTATTGATAATATTTACTTGTACAGCCACTTGATCATTTCTCTACTTTTGAATGAAACCCTAGGTTCAGAATAACCTATATTATTGGGATTTTTACTTGATTGTTGGTTTATGCACATAGGTTAAGATTAACCTATATAGTTTGATTGATCATTTGATTGTTGTTTATATCTTTGATTGAGGTCATTTAATGTTGAAGTTTATACTTTGATTGAATTCATTTATTGATGAGAATTATACTTTTGATGGGATTCGTTTATTATTGAGTTATATTCTTGATTAGAGACATTTATTGTTGAGATTATACTTTTTGAAATAGATTCATTTGATGTTGTGACATTGTGAATACCATATGGATGATTAGGTTATTCCTTGGGTTGGGATGATCCATAGGAAAAGGGATAACTTCTGTATTTTAAGATACTAGGTAGTTAATTCATTTTAGTTATGTGATGTTGTGTGGATTATTCCTAGGATTGGTCAGATATGTGGGAAAGGAAGGTAACCTAGTTATAGAGTATAATGGTCATTTTAAACCAAGTCAAGCTAGGATGTTACACCCCAATTGTGTAATTACTATTTACTATTACTATGTAGGGTAAATATGAATGTAATTTGTGAATTCTAGAGATGAATAAATTTTTCTTGCACCTTGTTATAAATGCATTATGAATGATAAATTATTTCATTTGATGTTATGGAAAATACTGTGCATATAAGTGGAATGAATGATTATTGAATTAATATTCTAACTTTGGAGATTTATTGTGTATACTACATATTTTGTGAGTAGCTAACTTATGTGGGCATGTGTTAGTGGTTGCAGGTATATGTTCAATTCCTCTAGGCAGAGGGGAAGTATCACTTAGGATAATAACTTGGTCGAGTAACCAGTAATGTAAACTATTTGAGCTTACACATACACCACAGTAGAATAATAGAGCTGAGCCATTATGTGGGAAGTTGGTAAGTCATCCTTAGTTGATGTGTTTGCATTAGTAAGAGTCTTATTTACTATTAAGTGCATTATTTGGGTGATATTTATTTGTTTGGCCTTATGAGTTCTTTCTTGTATTACTATGTTTGTATTGATGAGTGGGACATACATGGAGTATGTGTATATATATACAAATGATGCATGTCAATTGGATCTAACGACATGTATATGTATATGTATAGATGTACCTCATGTAGAGGCTTATCAATACAATAGTAATTGTGTATGGCTATTAGTTGAATCGAATGTGTATATATATATATATGTATATTATATATATCCATATGTATATATGTATCGATACATGTGTACGATGGAAATGGACATATAGATATGTTCATGTATCAATATATCTATACATACGTACATATATGTATATAGAGGCATATACTTATATACATATATATATGTATACAATCAATATATTGTGATTATTATGTGAATGCTATCTTGATTATACTTATTTGTATATTGAATGTATACATACATAGTTGGCATATGATATATATAAATATAAATTAACATATATAAATATATATACATATACATATATATAGATATACATTGATATTTATATATTTGTATATGTGATATTATATATATAATATGTTATCACGTGCTTGAAATCGACTATCATTTACAATGATAGAGGTCAATTGTATTACTTATGGTTGTACTTTGACAGGCCGAGTTTTAGTCATGTTGCCATGCATAAAGGAACACATATACTTCAAAATAGCTTGCAACATTAAGTTGATATTTGGAGGAGACTTAGTCGATGTCTTAGTTGGGTATAAATTTGACTTAGTAAACTCTTTCTAATGCCTTGTCATTGGTAAATATCAAACAAAAAATATTGAGCTTTAGTAGTAAGTCGTTGACTTCATCAATTTTGATAAATGAAAGGAGTCGAATAATATGAAGACTACGTCAATTTGTTCTATGTGTCACATATTTGATATTGACTAATTCAAATTTATATAGTTAATCCACCAAATTTTGGAAGAGCTATTTTATCTTGGCGCCACCTTATGAATCCTATTCATTGTAGATGTTCATTGTGTGAGCAATTTGAATTATGCTTTATCAACATGTGTTGTTTTAAAATAGTCTTTCATTGCTATCACCATAGGAGGTCAATCTATAGTATTGTTTGGTTGAGTATGTCCTTCCTAGTGTGCCACCTTTTAGCTATGTGGATTGAGTGGTGTTGCATGGTAATTTCTATCAACATTAATGCCTATTCTATTGTATAAATAGTAGAGAAAACTCACTAGTTTGGGATGCATCCCATATGCTTTATGCATAGCATTTTATACATTTTTCTCTTCAATTCATAGCTATAATATTTTGTTTTATTTGAGAGAAAGTTGAGAGTATTTGTGAGGGCATTACTTTATTGATTGAAGTATGTCATCAACTTGAGAGAAGAGAGTTATTGTGGCACATTTGAAGGAATTTACTTTGAGCTAGTTGCAGCTATGGGAAAACTGGTTACAATCAATCAATTGGATAAGTGAAACTCTACATGTGAGGATATTTATTCTTTATTTGCTATATTTTTGAAAGATTATTCTCCATGATTGATGTTATTTTTCTATTATGAGTACTTGCATATATGGAAAGTAGTATTGCTTGTAAAATAAATGGAAGCTTCTATTACTACTAAATTATAATGTGCTTGTGTGTACTCCATAATAGGAGGTTTATGTTTATCATAAGTATTACATACTAGATATGATTAAACATGAGTGGCATGTGTGTTACTCTTAGCTAGGTTATTGATTTAACTATGATAGCTAGTGTTTACTCCTAGGATTTCTTATCTAGTATGGGAGGGAGCTTGTGTATTTACTTTATTAAAATAGATTTATTCCAAGTTTTTAGAAATGGTGATAGGTTATATTTGGGTAGAAATATTATCCTTTGAAGGAAATACCTATGTGTAGTTTATGATGGCCTTAATTCAAATCGGCCTTTAGTAGTGTATGTGATAGAATGAACTTCATTCAGAATTTTGAATGAGAACACTTTGGCCAAAGTAGTGTGTCTACCTCTAGCTCCACTATCAATTCACCATGATCCAGTATTACATGCTAGTTCTAGATTGTGGGTTTATAAGTTCCAATTATGTAGGACACGACACTATGCTTAGTTGGTTGTCATTATATGGTTACTCTATCAATCTCTTCATCAAAAGGAAGGGCCATCTATGGAATGATAGATGTGTGAGGGACTACATATGAGTTAATGGTTGGCATAAAAACACTTGATCCACGCTTCTCCTCCATAGCAGGCGACAAAAGAACCAAAATTTGGAAGGAAGGATCATGGACTTTCTATAAGCTATTTGTTCTAAAGCTCATTGAGCTATGTATTTAATTGTACACATTCTTGTATTATTGTTGTGTTAGAAAATATGTATGAATTATATTAAGAAAAACACACTTAGATGAAAATTATTACATTACGGAAATTCAAATTAATCAAATGTAATTCAATAACAAAATTTCCTAAAAAACTTACCATCCTCCTGGGTATGTGCAGGATCATCATGAAAAAAATGGGCCCTTAAGTGGCAAAAAATTCAGAAAATCAAAATTAGACAACTTCACGTAAAAAAATGAATAAGTTATCTATATTATTTCAAAAATATGTAAGAATAGAATCTATAGAAAATTGAATGTAGTTTCTAAACTGCTAGGTTTGATTAAAAAAAAATCTATTTGGTGAAAATTTGAAATTTCAATGCAATGGTACTTAAATTTTAGGGAAAAAATAAGAAGTAGGTGTCTGTCTAACCACCCTAACCATAGTAAAATGATAATATGTTTTTATAATATTTTAGACATAAGTAGAGGACTCATGCCCTGATGTGATGCATAATTTTTTGTAATTTTTTTCCAAGTAAATAATTAATTATGAATTTTTTATTACAACTTTTTTAAAAATATAAAACTCGTATGTCTAACCACCTTGACTTGGTCAAAACTTCATGAAATTCATTTTTTTCTTTTTTTAATCCTATAGTATGCAAAGCATAGAATGTGATTCATATTTTGGATTCAAAAAATGTGGCACCGTTTGAAAGCTATAAAAAAATTTCAATCAGCCTATCAATTAGGACTTTAGTCATAATTTGAATAGAAAATGAATAATAATTACTTATTAAATTCAAAGTAAAGCATAATTTATATCAGTGGAAGGCTGAGAATCTCCTTTAAAAACCCTTTTTGTTTCATCAATTTTGGGTAAAAATATAGTTGCCAACCACATACCCATCATATTGCCACTTTTTGGCCCATCATGATCCTACACATACCCTCCTCTATTCAAAAATGTCTAAGTAATTCATGCTCTCAGATCTTGTTCCTACACAAACCACTGAGATTCCATCTAAGAAACGAGCAGCCTATCCATTTATAATGTAGATTATGAACTTACACCTATATGATTTAATGAATTCAGTTGCATGAAATGATAAATTGACATGGTGAAATGAATCAATATGCACAAAATGATAGGAAGCGAAAGATAATGCAAAACTATGCTAATGCTAATGAGATTAGAATTGATTTTACATGATGAATTAAACTATGAAATGCCTAAAGGATCCATGATCCAAACAAAATTGTCAAACTAATCCTATATACTAAGTTGATAATGCAAATGAAGCTCTAAAAAATCAAGTAAAATTTTGTAGAGTGACCTTATGCAAAAGCTGCAAATTGGGCTCAATTTATAGATTTTTCCAAGGCATTGGGTGAGTTGGAAACCATGAGTGATCAAGATTTAATCTAGAGAATCCAACGCAGAAGAATGAAAAGGATGGAGAAAACAAGGAAAATGTTCCCTTTAATAAAACCGTTTTGCCAAGTGTAAGAGGGAATCATTTGGATAAAGAAGCCATGTGTCTTCAAGGTGGTTAAATTGTTGAGAATAATTATCCAATTTAGAAAATAATAATAATCATTTTCATGTGACACATGGTGAGTTGGAGGGTGAGGTGGAAGGTAGTTATAGAAAAGTATGTAGAAATGTGATGGAATTCAAATTTAAAATTTTGAATTAAGCGAGAGGGAAGTTAATTAAAATAAAACAAATTATTTAGATTCGCTCACTTTAATTAAATCGTGAAAGAGGTGAATTAGAATAGAAGAATTAAGAGGAAAGGAACTATGTGAATAAATTTGATTTATTTATGTAGTAGAGGAATAAAAATTGATTAATTAAATCATCAATATTTAATTAATATTCTCGAGACCAATTTTGATTGTATACATTTTCCCCCTCTTTGAAGTGATGTGTTTACGCATTACTTCAAAGAAAAATTTACCAATGCTGCTAAAAAAAAATTAATGATGCCCTGGATAGTTTTTTCAAATGATTTACAACTGTATGCCCCCTCAGGAGATAAATCAAGGAATTTGTGATGATAAAGGATTTTTTATGATGATAATAATAAAATCTTGATTGGATAATAGTGTGTCAATTTATCTCTTGATATGAAATAATCTGAGTTGCTCTAATTAATTGCCTCTCAAAGAAATTAAAATAATGCCACCAAAATAAACCCCCTTAATTACCCTTATTAAGAGTTAGAAAGTAAAAAGGATTTCATTTGTGCTAATTTCATTTTGAAAATTGTTTGACATGAGAGAGCATTTGTGAGATTTTGAGCAAGATGGTGTTCCCCATGCAAACACATCGGTTCAAGCCGGTTTGACGGCACAATTGTCTAGCGGGATACGGACCTCCAATAAGATTTTGAAACCTCCCTTGTCATTTTGAAATGAATTTTTCCACGTTTTCAATATGGATTTTTAAATTGCAAAATCTTTTAGCGCTTTTGAAGTTTTTCATGGCACCTAGACTAGGAGTTTTGGTACTTCTGCCAATAGTTTTGACACTTTGGTTGAAAGTTTTGGCCCATCCAAAGGTTGTTTTGGCACCTAGGAGGTCCGAAATGGTGCTTCCAAGTGGCCATGGATCAATTTTTAGAGTTTTGGTGCTTTTGCGCCCTGTTCTAGCACTTCCACCCGAAATGGCGCTTTTGCCCTTTTCTCTGACACATCTACCAGAAATGGCACTTCTACCAATTTCTCTGGTGATTTCATCTGAAATGACACCTCTAAGATTTGTTTTGGCATTTTTTCTAGAAATGGTGCCTCCAAGCTACATAATGATGCGTTCACTCAAAATGGCACCTCCACGGTCTATTTTGGCACTTCCAAGATAGAATGAAGATGTTTGTTATTTTCTCCTTGAATTTTGATGATTAATCACTTTTAGTCATTGATTAGGTTCTTGATGATAGGATAGATGATGTAGTGACCTCATGATAGGCGAGATGCACTAATGATGATGTCATCTTGATCTCATGATAGGCAAGAGTCAAAACAAAAATGTTGATGAGACTTGATGAAAATATCATTAGGACCGATAGGGTGATTGATTTTGATGTTTGATCGGTTTGTTGATTTCGATTTGATATGCTAATTTGCGATGTTTGAAAAATGATAGGAGACAGATTTGGATAATCTTTAGTCTCGAGAGCGATTTCCATTGACATGGGAGATGATTCTACAGCTATCCCATGTTGAGAGAGATATCATTGATAGATGTGGTTTGGCTATTTTGATTTATGTGCCTCGGGTTAGGATTAACTGGGGATTGTTGAAAACACTAGTAGAGAGGTGGCATAGCGACCACAACACTTTCCATCTACCCACTAGAGAGATGGCTATCACACCGGAAGATGTGTATAGGATTTTGTAGATTCCTGTGGTTGGTGAGATCATCACTTATGATTCTACTAAGTAGGGAGGGACAAATACACTATGTCAAGTTTTCCATGATGATCAGATTGTTGGATGCTGGATTCCATGGTTGGAGATATTTTCTAGTGATTTTCCTTTGCCGTCCATTCTTGTGGGATTTATCGGTGACTTTTTATGTCTCGACAAGAGAGCAAAGGGGTTTTATGTTGGTTGGGGGTGCACACTAGAGAAAATGGTTTAGTTCAAGACCCATTTTGCTTGGGGTTCATGTATGCTCACTCACCTATATCATGATTTGCACTAGGTAATCTACCTTAGAGGGGCTAGCTTGTCTGTCAAAGTCACATTTCTCCATATTTGGGCTTGGGAGCACATTGCGGTTACACAGCTTAAGACTAGCAAATTCCAACATAAATTAGGAAAACTAGAGTATTGGCGATGAGTTCTCGATGATTTGGATGCAGTCATCTGGTGGCCATATGTGGATTGTGAGAAGTGGGCAGAGGACCATCTAGAGGTTCCCTATTTTATGACAACTAGATATCTTATTAGGTGAACTTTGTACATCATTGAGATATTTTTGTTACTAAGGGTACTGACACAGTATGGCCGAGTGTAGGGGATACCATAGGGATCATCCCTATATGCTCGCAGGTAGTAGGATTTCATAGAGTGGGGACCAATGTTGTCTTATGATGTCGGCTATGATGAGTAACTGCATTTATAGCTAGTGTTGTGGTATTATCATCTAGAGATAGTTAAGGGTTACATGAGTGATGAGTATAGAGCATATTGTGGCCAACATCTATTTCTGAGGAATCCCAGTCTTGACGAGCCTATGCCACCATTTGAGGATGACAAGGATAGACCAACCAGATGGAGACAAGGTAGAGATGGGGGGGATGAGGAGGAGGGAGAGGGTGGAGAGGGGGTTGATGATGGTGATGGAGGGGATGACATGGGAGTAGGTGGAGGAGATGGAGGAGATGGAGGAGGCAGAGCACATTCTGTCCTTGACATCCACATGCCTCACAAGAGGCAGTCCTTGGTGGCACCAACATAGCAATGTGTGCAGATACACCTACCTTCCTAGCAGTAGCAGGCCTAGATCACCACCTTACACACACAAGTCCATACTTTTCAAGGACAAATTACAAAGTTACAGTGGCAGTTGGAGACATAAACCCAGCTATTGACCCAGGTGTAGGCATAGCTCTTATAGGCACAAAGTCAGATTCAAAATTTGACAACTGAGAGAGATGTTGCCCAGAAGCAATTGACAAATCTACAAGGTCAGGGACATGCACAAGGATAGGATACAACACTAACTATAGAGAGAGATGCACTGAAACGACGAGTCAAGTAGGCAAAGACCATTACAGAGAGATTGCAGCAGGCTGCCACGGCATCAAGAGTTGATTATTTTAGGGAGATTTGACGTACCTCTTAGGAGGCTTAGTTTTACAGGAACTGGTATCATGAGTTGGTTCCTCCTCAAAGGCGAGAGATTTTCAGTAGATCTTAGACGAGTAGATCATAGTCCCGGATGGTGAGTATGGGGGTGACACAACCATTTCCAGGGGATTAGAGGGATCCAAGTATAGGTCCCTCAGGTATAGCAAAGGGAGGTATAGGTCCAACGATGCTAGCAACCTCAAGGGGTAGTACATCCTAGTTTCTCATATTTGATGTATTGCGATGTATACTATGATACTTGATTATGTGGCCACCATTCTTGATGATGATGTATTTTGATCATTTTGATATCCTTGTACATTTGATATATTTTTGAGATATATATATATATATATATATATATATATATATATATATATATATATATATATATATATATATATATATATATATATATATATATGTAGTGATGATGTTGATGATCCTATGTGTTTATGCATTGGTTTATGATGGATGCATTTAATTTCCATGTCCCACAATGTTCTACGATGATTTTATGATGATGATATTATAAAGATGTCATGCATGTTATGTGTTATGATCCTATGCGGTTTTATGCAAATGTCTACATGCTATTATTTTTGTATTTTTCTTATGCAATGATGTATGATGTATGATATGCAAGATGATGTTAATGCAGAGATGAATAATTCTAATAATAAATGAATTTATATAGTCCCATGGTAACTTATGTTTTGTATTTTTTTTATGCAAATATTATGATCTAATGCATGTATGATGTTTAACATATGTTGATGTCTAGGATGCATTACTAAATGGTTATGGATGAAAATGATATGATCAATGTATTTGTTTTTCCTGGATTTTTTTGTAATGCAAATATGTGATTAATGACATAAATGAATGCCTAGATGATATGATAATACTATGAATGACATCCTAATGTTTATGCTTATAAATGATGTATTTTTTGGTGATATCAAATGTACTCAATTTTTTGATGATAGAAATAACATCAGCCTTGGAAAAATCTAAAAATACCATTATAGCAACCAATATAAATGCAATCTAGATATACAATGCTAATGATGCAATCATGTCATCCTAGTGATTTCTTGTGCTTATGATCATCATTGAGCTTTCAAAATGTTGAAAGTGAGTACAAACATCGATGGTATAATTAGACCATGATGACCTAAGTACTACTTCCGTGACAGTTGATAATGCAAGTTAACACAAGCATCTAGGTATAATTAGACCAAGATGAGCTTAGAATTTCTTGCGTAAACGGACAAAAGTTAACCATTTTCCTATGTGAATCCAGAATGTCATCAGTGATACACTGTAGATCATGTCCCACGATGATTCTCATAGTAATAATGATTAACTCACGAGTAGAAGACAAGGAAAAATATCATTCTCAATCATAGCTTTTCTGGTTCTTGGACATCCTTGAATTGCTCCTGAGAAATGATAACATCAATCATAATGCAAACAATTTAAACATTTGTGTAAAACTGGTAAAACCATGATTTAGAATAGCATCATCCTTGTAACCTCAATTTTCTATTGTTTTTAGGATTTTTTTGATTTTTCTACTTTTTAGATGTTTTCTAAGATTTTGACCAAGGACCTAACGTAAAGACCTATCCTAGGGGTCTCAGGGGCTGATCAAAGATAAGCCTTGCCTACGTTATACACGTAGAGATCATGTAGTTGACCGACTCAACTGATTTACAGGACCAGAATATGAAAAAACACTTAATTACAACGAACTACAACAATGCAGTTCGACAAGGTGACTCTATTTTCAAATTTTTTGGATTTTTTACCTTTTTATGGATTTTCTGACATGACAAGGATGTTCGATGTGTTTTCGATGATGATTGATTATTCCACTTCGGATGCATTGTGATCATTATTTTCATTGTATTTTTTCCACTAATGTTTTCCTATTGGTTCAAGCCCAAAGTTCATTTTCCCCCAGTGACTTCAGGATTTTTCCCACAGTGGACACAAATCAGTTTATTATGGATATGTACAATGGTCAAAAAGTCAAGATGAGACATAACTAGCTGCACAGGATTTGTGTATGTAGCTCGAATGAAGAATATGGATGTTAATGGTATCCAGCCAGAAATCAACGTATGTTCTTATAGAAGAAGAAGTCGGCCTGTCACAACTAGTGCCTGTATGCCAGGTCTTCACTAATTTCTTTTATTGCACTTTTTCAAATTTTAAGATTTTTTTATTTTTTTATTTTTTTTGTTGTCACCAAGATGCCTGTTTGCCAGGTTTTCTCCAGGGCGACCATTTTTTAGGACATTTTCTGATATTTTTGGATTTCTTTGGGACTTTTTCTTATGTTTTTGGATTTCTTTAGGACTTTTTCTTATGTTTTTGGATTTCTTAAGGACTTTTTCTATTGTTTTTGGATTTCTTCAGAACTTTTTCTGATGTTTTTGGATTTGTTCAAGACTTTTTCTAATGTTTTTGGATTTCTTTAGGACTTTTTCTGATGTTTTTGGATTTCTTCAGGACCTTTTCTAATGTTTTTGGATTTCTTCAAGACTTTTTCTAATGTTTTGGCTGACTTATGTGTTGAATTTCTTGAGATGAAGACTATTCATTAGCTCTTCAAATAGGTCACCTTCAAGCGTAGATGGCTGATATGCTCCTGAACCATAAACTGACACAATGACGAAGGGTCCTAACCAATTTGGTTCAAATTTTCCTTTCTTCTCTTTTTCTTACTGATTAGGTGGGTTTTCCTTCAACACTAAGTTGACCACCAACTTGAAATGTTCTAGGTTTAACCCTATGGTTGTAACTTCTAGACATCCATTGTTGCTAAGCCTTTAGGTGATTCACTGCATGTTGGCATCACTCATCTAACAATTCTAGTTCTTGTAATCTACAGGTCTGGTAGTCTTCATCAAGGATAATACCTTTTAGGGAAACTCAGAGCAGTAGTATTTCAACTTCAATAGGTACAATGGCCTCAAACCCATATGCCAAAGCATATGGTGTAGCTCATGTTGGTGTGTGAATACTAGTGCGATATGCCCACAAAGCGAGATTCAATTGAATGTTTCAATCACATCCTACATCATTAACAGTTTGCTTCAAAAGGTTATGTGCAGGATTATCATGGAAAAAATAGGCCCTTAAGTGGCAAAAAAATTAGAAAAACCAGAGTTAGGAAACTTGAAGTAAAAATTTGAAGTTATCTATATTTTTTCAAAAAAATGTAAGAATAGAATCTATGGAAAATTGAATGTAGTTTCTAAACTACTAGGTTTATTCAAAAAACAAAAAATCTATTTTGTCAAAATTTAAAATTTCAATGCAGTAGTACTTAAATTTTAAGGAAAAAATAAGAAGTAGGTGTTTGTCTGATCACCCAAACCACAATAAAATGATAATATTTTTTATAAGATTTTAGATATAAGTAGAGGAATCATGTCTAAATGTGATGCATATTTTTTTGTAATTTTTTTCCACGTAAATAATTAATTATGAATTTTTTATTACAACTTTTAAAAAATATAAAAACTCGTATGTCTAACCACCTTAACTTGGTCAAAACTTCATGAATTTTTTTTTTTTTTAATCCTGTAGTCTATGAAGCATAGAATGTGACACATGTTTTGGATTCAAAAAATGTGATACCATTTGAAAGCTATAGATTTTTTTCAATTAGCCTATCAATCAGGATGTTAGTCGTAATTCAAATAGAAAATGAATAATAACTATTTATTAAATTCAAAGTAAATCATAATTTATATTGGTAGAAAGTTGAGAATATCATTTAAAAACCCTTTTCATTTCATCAATTTTGGGTAAAAAAAAGTCATTAGCCACATACCCTACACATACCCATTATATCACCACTTTTTGGCCCATCATGATCCTACACATACCCAAAATCTTCAGGATGGCTTTGTTGGAAGCCTTTCCCTGACCATTTCCCTTAGGATAATATGGTGTAGAGAAGCAATGTTGGATTTTGAACTTCTCACACAATTCTTGCATGTCTTGATTTTTGAACAATCTACTGTTGTCAGTGACAATGGATTGTGGAATGTCATACCAACAAATGATGTAATTGAGGATGAATGATGATATTTGCTTCCATGTGATATTGATTAGGGGAATGGCTTTAATCCACTTTATGAAGTATTTGGTAGCTATGATGATAAACTTGTGTCTGTTTGATGAAGGTGGATGAATCTTACCAACAAGATCCAGTACCCATTGACAAAATAGCCATGTGGATGCAAAAGTTTTAAGTTCTTGTTCTGGTGCATGGATGAGGTTGTCATGAATCTAACATTTCTAACACTTCTTCAAAAACTAGAAAGACTCTTTTTCCATAGTTGGCCAATAAAATCCTAAACGAATAAGTTTCTTGGCTAGGGTTAGACCACTCGAATGTGTTCCACAAACACCTTCATGGACTTCTCATAAATCCATTTCAAACTCATCACATTCTAGACATCGTAAGAGAGTTCTGTCAAGACCTCATCGGTATAGTAATCCACTACAAGTGTATGTCGGGTGGCTCAGCGAATGAGATTATGTTTTTGGTTTCATGACAAGTCAGGTGGAAGAGTTTTATCTTTCAAGTAGGTATAAATCTCACTATAGATTGAGGTATTGGTATTAGACAGATGACATGAGATTCAATATTATCATAGGCGGAGGAAAAAAATAGTTCCACCAATAACTCATAACAACTTCTTTTCTCTAGAATTTGTAACAAGGAAGCAATAGTAGCCATGGCATCAACGGCTTTATTGTGCACTCTTGAAATATGTTCAAATTTGATATCCACAAAGTATTTCTTTAAATCATCTAACATTCTCTTGTAAGGCATCAATTTTTCATTTCTTGTTTGATAATCATCATTGAATTGGTTTATGACTAATTGAGAATCTCCAAACACTTGCAATTCTAGGACCTTCCATTCTACTGTTGTTTTGATGCCAATGATTAATGCTTCGTACGCTGCCATTTTTTTGGTAAAAGGGAACATCAGTCTATATTATTTTGGTATGTTATGTCCTTGTGGAGTGACAAATAGGATTCCCCCTCTTGATCTGTGTTCGGTATGTGATCCATCAAAGTACAGTGTCCACTGTTTCGCAGCCACAACAAGAACATCAACATTTAGAAATTCAATGTGTAAAGCATGATTATCTGGTAATGGTGCCTCTACTAACTGGTCAGCAATCTCTTGTAATTCTATGGCATTCCTATCTACATATTGGATATCAAATTCACTAAGCATCATGACCCATTTATCCAATCTCCCTATTAGGTTTGCTTTCCTGAGGAGATATTTGGGAGGATCAATTTTGGCTATCAACTTGATGGTGTGAGTTAACATGTAGTGTCGTAGTTGTTGGGTAGCAAAGACTACTACTAGACAAGCCTTTTCAATTGAGATATAATTGATCTCATAGCCATTTAACATCCCGCTGATGTAATAGATTGCTCGTTCTTTACCTGTTGAATCTTCTTGTGCCAATAAGGCTCCCAATGATGTCTCTATTGTGGCAATATATAACAATAGTAGCTTCCCTTTTGTTGGTGGTACTAGAACAGGTGGATTCATTAGATATTGTTTCAAATGGTTGAAGGCTCCTTTGCATTGCTCATCCCATTAGAAGGAAAAAAATTTATGTAGCAGATGAGTAAAGGGGTCGGTCTTATCTATGAGCTGTGAAATGAATCTACGGATCGATTGAAACCTCCCTTGCAGAGAACGGGGTTGACTAATGTTCTTTGGTCGTGGAATTTCTATAATAGATTGGAATTTGGTTGGATCTACTTCAATCCATTTTTCTGAAACTATGTACCCCAAGAGTTTACTTGAAGTTAACCCAAACACACATTTCTTAGGATTTAGCCGCACATTGAATTTCTCCAATCTGGTGAAAATTTATCTAAGATCTCTAGATATCCCTCCCTAGTATATGATTTGGATAATAAATCATCAGCATAATCTTCCATGAAAGTATGCATCATGTCATGAAAGATTGTTGTCATTGCACATTGGTATGTAGCACCTGCATTCTTTAAGTTGAATGAAATGACGTTCCAACTGTAGACACCTAAAAATTACCTAGGCCTACAAGCTTCATTTTTACCACTTTCGTCCTAGCATAAGTAAGACATTTAATTATGTCCTTGGTCCACATTCGACTATTGATTAAATAATTCATAATTATTTAATTAATTCATGTCCTTTGATTCTTTATGATTATTAAATAAATAAATCTTAATTTATTTATTAAATACGTCACTAATTGTCTAAGTCTTTCTTTAATTAAATAGATTTCTTAATTTATTTAATTTCCCTTTCTGCGTTTAATTATCCTTGATTATTAAATAAATAAATTTTATTTATTTATTTAATACATCACTAACTGTCCAATTAAATAAATTGATTAATTTATTTAATTAATTAATCTTATCTCTGAATTAAATAATTTAATTTAATTATTTAATTGCTAATTTCATATTCTTCTCATTTTAAATAAATTAAATTATTTAAAATGTCATGTCAATCCTAACTGTCAGTCCTTTTTGATAAATAATCTGAAAAGATTATTTATTATCTCTCAAAATTCATAATTTGAATTATTTTAATTCAAATTAGTAATTAATCTTCCAAAAATCAAGTAATCGGTGATTCTTGATTTTCCAAATCTTATCTTCAGTCAATCTTATCTCTTTGATTTTTTGAATCTTGCAAATCGGCAATCTTATCTTCTTGATTTTTTGAAAATATTTATTTTCTAATTAATTTGTCTCATTTATTCTCCACCATCGATCCAATTTTATTTTGACCGTTCGATTAAGGATTTTTCCCTAACCCTAATTAGGGATTCTCAGGTTTAATCTGGATCGTTCATTTTAGGGTCTCATCACTAATTTATCTTGTTCGTCCGTTCGAAATGGCCTTTTCTATAAAATGCCCTTTCCTTCTCATTTTTCATACCTTGACATTTTTACGTAATTACTATAGTCATTTACTTAGCTTCACATTTCATTGTCATAGACAATTGTAGTATTTCATTATTGGCATTAATTTTTAGGCATTTGATTAATATTGACATTTGTTTTAGACATAGGCATTGGCAAGAGTCATAGGCATAGCAAATCCTTCAAATCTTGTTGTAGGGCTTAGACATTTAGATTGCTCGAACGACGAATTTGAGGGCAACATACATTTCCAGCAAGCAAGAAGGTGTAACGAAGATCAATCATGGAAGATGAAGATTTATGGTAACATTGTTCCTTTTATTTTCATATTATTTCCTTTGTACTTCGTTATCTCATTGGATTTTTATGTTATTTGTGCTAACCCATTTAACAATCTGATTTCCTTTGATTACACCAACAATTTAAGGTTCCCCATGGAAAAGTAAAATTTGTTTTATCCTAATCCTCTAGAGCTATTTTAATTTGATAATACCCAAAAAATCCATCCATCAGTGATAGCATGCCATTCCCTACTGTCATGTCTACTATGATGTCTATATTGGGCAGAGGGAAATCATCTTTAGGACAAGCTTTGTTAAGGTCTTAGAAATCAGTGTAGATGTGAATGTTGTTATCAGGCTTTGAAACTGGTACTATATTAGAGATCCACTCAACATAGTCAATGGGTCTGATGAATCTTGCATCTAACAATTTCAACTTTGCCTTTACCAATAGTGTGATATGAGGGTGCATTTTTCTCAACTTTTTTTTGACGTGTTTCACTCCTAGAGGTAATGATAGATGATGCATGATGAGTTCTGGATCAATTCCTAGCATGTCCACATATGACCAAGCAAACTTGATCTATTTTTCTATGAAATTTTTTTAAAATTTTGGTTTTTCCTATTTTGTCAAAGATGTTGATAGATGAATATTCTTCATTGTCCCTTCATTGTCGATGTTCACAAACTATGTGGGTTCAATCAAGACTGTGGATATTTCCTGAAATTGTTCTAGGAGAGTATCAAATCTTCCATCCTTTAACGCCTCAGAGAGGTTTTTTCCATTGGATGTGCTCTTTGTTTTTACTTTTTTCAGATCTGGTATTTCCATTGAATGGTTTTCAATATCAAATCTATTTCCTATATCATTTATTTTGCAGTTGGAAGACTTGATGCTCCCTTGTGTGGAAGTCTTGTTACAATGTTCATTGGTGGAATCTATTTCGGATCATTGGCATAGAGGAAATTGGTGATGGTGTCATTGTTTGAAAATGTAGGGATGTCAAATGGCTCAGTTAGGTCCCAATCTATAAGCTCGGGATGTATCAAGGGTAAGCAGTCACCCAACGGGTTAAGGTCAGAAATGGTAAAGGTTCGGATAGCAATGTCTTCCATTAGTCTAATATTAAAATTGAGGTCTAGAAGGTAACTCTCTTTCAAATTACATGTTTCACTTTGATTTGAATCATCTTCACTGGAATAATCAAGGTGTTGTGATCCATATTCAAATGGTCTTGAACCTGACCTTTGTCCCTCTTCAAATAGGGATGCATATTTATGTACCACATCAATATCCTTGTCATGACAAGACTCTTCTGATAGTGAATCCCACTCATATTCATTGGAATCAATTTCATGCTCTTCGTTGGCTTGTAACTGTAGGATTCTTTCAACCACCTTTTCTTTTGTGTCCTCTTTATAGCCCAATCTAGTCTTATCTTTTGGATTGATTAAAATGGGTTGGTTCTACAATTTCCTCTTTTCTTTTACCCATAGGACCTTTCCCTTCATATCCCATCTTTTCCAAGATAGTGAAACATTTTCCATAATGATTTGTATATATAGTGGCCACCGCCACTTGAGATTCCTTGTCATCTTTATAAAGCCAGTTTAGAACATCATTGTCTTCTTCTTCATCAAACTTGGTGCTTTCTTTTATGAACCATCCATCAAATTTGGTGACTAGTTGTGGGGTTTGTTGTGTTGATGTAGAGGGTCGTCCATAGACCTTTGGAGAAGAAAAGTGTGAAAGAAATAGGGACCATTCAAAGAAGTAATCACCAACACCTTTGTCTTTGACTTGGAATTTTTCATCAAATTGTTTTGACAAGGAATTCAATTGGGCTTCAGGATTTGAGTTTGTGGATGAAGTAGCTTCTTCTTTCTTCTCAGACTGTTTAGATGTGGAATTGGATTGGCTTTCATTATTTGTGTAAATGACCAATGGTTTGGATGAGGAACTTGACTGGCTCTACTCATTGGAAGTAGTGTAAATGGAAGCTTCTCTATTACGAGGTACAAATATATCTTGGATAGATTTCAATGTATTGCAATATTGAGGACTATTTGAATCAGCAAAAATGATAATTTCCTGACCACCAAAAGGGAACTTCAGACATTGATGGTAAGTTCATGGGACTGCTTGCATCTCATGGATTCATGGTTGACCCAATAGCATGTTATAGGTCAAATCTTTGTTTAAGACTTGGAAAATTACATCTTTCTAGATGGGTAGGATGATCAACCCTTTTGAAGCTCTTTCCTCATCATCATATGCTTTTATTGTAATCTTTTTCTTTGAATCAATTACATTCCCAAAAAATCCCAAGGCACAGACAAGATTTAAAGTACATATATTCAGGCCAGCTCCTCCATCTATTAAGACATGTTTGACACAATTTTTATGGATTAGGACTTTGATATGGAGACCAGCATTGTGGGCATGAGAGATGGATGTGTCATCATTTTCAGAAAAGGATAAGCAATGTGGCATGGTTAAATGTCCCACCATGGCTTCGAGTGTGCAAACTTCCAGATTCATTGGTACTATTGTGTCCACTAGGGCCTTTTCCAAAATCTCTTTGTGAGTAGGAGAAATTTTGAGTAGTTCCAATATAGATATTTGTGTAGGGATCTTTTTTAATTGGTCCACTATGTTGTATTGATTAGGTGAGATGGCAGACATTTTTGTTGAGCTTCCTTTTAGAACATATTTAGCTTGAGCCCTCGTTGTCACATTCACTGGTATACTGTCTTGTTTCCCATTGATTTTGATGACATTGATTTGGGTATCCATTGTAGTCATATTTGGTTGTGTATCATTGATTTTATTTTCAAAGACGATGACATCGTGTTCTGGTTCAATCAGGGTGTCACAAATTAGATCACTATTTGGTGTAATTTCTTGGTGGTCATCGATTTCAAACGTACTCTTCTGCTTTTCAACTGTTGAGATATGATTTATGACAGTATTGTAGACACGTAAAATGTATCGATTGACATTGTGCATCTGATCCAGACTACTAACATCATTTCGTCCTGATTCATCCCTCAGTCTAACTATTTAATCAAATCCTCTTATTTGATTAAATTCATCAATATTCCTCTCTTAATTAAATAAATCATTTTATCTAATTAAGTCTCTCTCTTTTGTTAATTAAATTAATCATCCTGGTCTAATTATCCCTATTTAATTAAATAATCAATTTTATTTAATTAAATCCCTAAATTCTATCTATTAAATTAAATAAATTAAAACCTTGTTTAATTTAATCTAACAAATCATCCCTTTTTAATTAAATAATTCAAATTCTTTATTTAATTAATCTCTTTTCACTTTCTTCTCATTATTTGATTTAAATCAATCCATAAATTTGAGTCAAATAAGTCACATCATCTAATATCCTATTAAATTAATTAAACCCTTGATTAATTTAATCTCTCATCATGTCCCATCCTCTATATTTTGCAAGTTGCGCATGAAAATAGATTTAATTGATCTATTAAATCTCTATTCTACTCACAAGGCATCTTTTTGGAATATTCTCTAAGTTTGAATTCAAAAATTCCAAGTGGACATGTACATCCAACAAGGCAATAACTTCATCTTACATGTCCTTTGTCTTGAGCTAAGTGGCATTTATTGCATTTTCCATTCCCTCTTGTAAGTCATTTCAACAAATTTGAAATTCAAAAATAAGCATTTATTTGCACAATCCTCTAAACTTGCTCATCTTTCATCCACTCATGGATTGACAAGTGGCATCTTTCCATTGGATGAATGTTAGTCCCATATTTCTAAAATTTGGACATTCATCCTTCAATCTCATCTATAAATGAAGAGCTCCTCTCCTCATTTCATCATCCACAAATTATGCAAATTTACCATGCTCAAATGTCTATCAATTTTCATCAATCACCATTGAATCTTAGTTAGGTTATGCAAGCTTTTGGCTTGGAACACTCCTCAACAACATCAAAGTGGATCAACTATCATCAACACATCAAGCTTGCATCATAGGGATTGGGAAAGGGCCAATTTTCACATCAAATTGGCACCAATTCCCGCATGGGATCATGTGTTTGCTAGTCTAATTAGGATTGAATCTATGTTTTGTTATTTGCATTTGTGTTTTTCATTGTTTTCTTTCCTAATTTGGGTTTGGTGAATGGATTTCATGGGGAATCCTTGTTCTACCTTGCAATCTCTAACTTAATGTGTTTTTCTTATTATTTTGTAGGTACTAGGATTGGAGTTTGCACATTTGGTACTAGGAGGGAAAAATCTCATTTTTAATCACTTTTCTCACAAAATTCCGTGTTTTGTTTGTACACAGAAAAATTCCAATGTTGGGAGCTCAGCATCATTGTTTTAGCATTGCTGACCCTTCCACGACGTTGTATAGCACCGCTACAAAATCAAACTCCGACGCTAAAGTCTTCCCGCCCAAATATTTGAATTCCAAACTTTGTCACTGGACCGGTCTGACCCGCTGAACTTTCCAAAGAAATCAAACAATGATGCTGGGAAAAAGGGTGATGCAGTTGAGCTCTCTAGTCTTGACACAGAGCGACACTGACTGGTAAGCATCATTGTAGAGTGCCGCTGAGAAATAAAGCTCCAATGCAGTCACAGGTTGCGCCGCTGGTAGGGAGTAAAAAGTGTAAATTGAATTTTAGCATGTGCATTTTGTCATATGATCAATTTATCATCTGATTTCTGATTTTTAACCTTTGTGTTTTGCAGAATCTGACAAGTTTTTGTTCTTGTAGGTTGGATCAATCGAAAACAAAAGAAGGATAAGCATAATGAGGATGTTTTACATAATCAAAGTGTTTTTAAACACTTTAGTGTTTGTTCAGCACTCTTAGGAAACTATTTTTCCTTTTTACTTAGAACACTAATTTCGTTTGGGCTTAAAAAAAAAAGAACCCTTTTCAATTTGTGAAAAGGTTTAAAATGAACATTAGGAATACAACTTACTAGAGTTTGTTTATTGGTTAACAATTGAGCAAAACAACTCTCATTTGTCTTTTGGTGCTTTAAAATGAATTCATAATTTCTTTGAGGGTTTTCAAAATGAACATGTGCTATTTTTTTTTGTGAGGGCTTACTTAAACTAACTTCATTAAAAAAGGACGTATGTGCTTCTCTCATGCTTTATAGCGATCTTGAGAATCAAAAGGCCTTTTTTGTGATTTTAGGGTGAGATAAAGCAATCACCTCCACACTTTGTTTTGGGTTTAAAATTGAAAAAAATCTTGTGCGAGTGTGAATGAGCTTGTTGCATGTGTTCTCCCTTTGTTTCTAAACAAGGGTTGATCGAACTATGAATAATTTTATTCACTTTTGTTTATCTTAGAGGGCCTTCCTTGGGGAAAAAAAGTACTCAACCAAGGGAATGACTCAACTGGTAACGCTCTAAAGCCAAGAGTATTTCCAACTAGGATATAAATGTGGGTATTAGAGTAAATGCCAATATCACGCGATTGATTATGACAAGATGGATCCGAAAGGGAACTCTTGTCGTATGGGTCAATCTTGACGAACGGAAAGTCCTAATTAAAACCCATGTTTTAAAATTTCCAAAATCCTTAATCTATTTGTTGGTGCAAGAACGGTCGTTCTAAAGACACCCCACACTTTTATGGTCTTTTAGTAGAAATGGAAAGCATGACATGGGATTTTCATGGTTTTTGATGCTTGGTTGCCTCGTATAAGTGAGTGTCGCACGTGGAGGGGAGCCAGTGGGGTCAAGCATCTAACCATTCGCTAAAGATAGGCATAGCTAGACTTGTCCAAGTGGGAATCCAACAAATATTGTCTTCCACATCCATAGGGTTGTACTTATTCTTGGTTGCAAAATGCTTTGCTTGATCAAAAACATCTTGAAAACAAACACTTAATAGCATCATCCAAATTTCAAAACCTTTAGGAGACAAATACAATTGACTCAATCCATGTGCTATTGCTTGCCCTTGGGATTCACATCCTTAGAGGTTTCTAAATACATTGGATTACATCTCAATTTGTCTACTAAAGTAAACAATAGGTAACCCTTGCCTTGAATTCATCAAATTTCCACATAACATACTTTGTGGGGTTTAAAGAAATTAAGACATTGGACATCTAGGTTGGAAAACTAATCAAAGAAGTGTTTTTGGTAAAATAAAGCCACTAAGAAAAGCTAAACAAAATGAACTCTCACATATGTTGAAACCTCATGATTTTGAAGAAGTTCAAGATCCCAAAACCAAAGTCCTTGAGTCAAAGTTCAAAATTTAGAAATCACACTCAAAGGATCATCAAGAAATACAAAAGAAAGTGCAACCAAAAGCAATACATCAAGATAAGCAAAAAGGTCACAAGGTTCTATAGGCTCATCCCTTTGAACAATCCTAAAATGTATGCTCAATTTGAACCACTTCTTGGTTAGAGAGGTCCTTAGAAGCATTGCATGTTCTTCAACACCTAGGTCTAGGAAAACAAAGTGTATTTTTAGGTTCATCTTTAGGATCAAAGGGAACTAAAAAAAAATCATCCATCAAAACATCAAACAACATCTCATCATCACCTTTTGAGAAATCTTGAAATCATCCTTCATGCTAGGATTTTTGGAAAAAATCAAAATCATCAAATCCTTGAGACAAAATCCTTGAAATCTTTATCAAAATCATCTTTGGTTAGGTATGTGTAGATGCATCCTTTTGCATATACTTAGTCAAAGTTATCAAACCATCTTGTTTAGCTAGTATATGTAGATGCATCCTTCTTCATATGCTTGGTTAAATTATCATCTTGTTTGAATAGGTGTGGGTAGATGCATCCCTCTCCTTACACATATTCAAATTCTCATCTTTCAAGAAAATTTACTCCTTAAGATAATCATCCAACATCTTAGGGTCTTTTTGTTCAAAATCAAAGCAAACCTAAATCAATCAAATCAAGGACAATCCCAAAATCAAAAGTAAAAATCCAAAAATATATCGAAAAAGCCCTATAAAGCTAGCATTCCCCTCAAGATTTATCAAAAGATCAAAACATTCACATCATCCATCTCTTACATCATCATCATATCACCCTTTTTTTATCCTTAAAGATATCCTAAATATTTCTCTTTTGTGCATAAAGTAAAGATCAATCCAAGGAATTAAGAGATTCACCTCCCATATTATTGAAAATTGGTCCTTGTTTTATGGTTCAAACTAGATCTCAATACAAGGACATGGAAGCCAATAAAGAAACACCTACTCAAGTGATCTAAGCCAAACAAACATTGAAATGAATCTTTTCAAATCAAGCAATCCTTTGACTCTCTCATCATCAGAAAACCCACAAGAGGAAACTCAAGGAGAAGATCCTACTATTGGGATGTCACACAAAGAGATAATTGAAATGCTCCAAAATCCAGAAAACCATAAGATCATTAACATCATGATGATGCTTAACCCTTCACTATACATGCTTGAACTAGAAAAACAAGGGGCCAAATTACCTTCTTATTTCCATGTAAGTACTATAGTGGAGACATCTTTTCCCCCAATCTCATCCACCATTCCTATCTCATCCACACCCTTATCCCAAAGCATCACTCAAAACATTCTACAAATCACAACATCTTTTGCTCCAACCCAACCTAATTTCAATAAGGGAAATTCATTTCTTAATGCTATTCAAACACACCCCCTTGTTAATTATCAAGACTTGGATGCAAATACAATTTTGGAACAAAGAATACCTAAAAACCCATTACATAAAAAATTTCCCTCTCACTCTCCATCATGATCCATCATCATCATTATTCCACGCAACACCTCAAGATTCTCTCCTCACAAATTCACAACAAGAGGGAGACATGTTCGGACTTAGGGGAATTTTCAACATCACACCCCTCACATTTCCACCACTTTAATCATTTCCATCATCATCCACACCCCTCCTTGGCTTAAGCCTTCCCCCTTTACTAAATATTAACCAAATCAACATCCTAAATATCAACCAAAACATCACGCAAAACTTGTCATTGATATTGCAACAACAAATGAAAACTACACAAGCAATCACAACATCATCAAACACCCCCCTAGCATCTCAAATTATGGTTTCTCAAGGACTAATCACATCAACAACACCATTCATCACCACATCAACAACACCATTCATCACTCAAATCACTAACATGACATCACCACTCACTACCACCACAAATGCCATTCCACCACCACCCCCACCACCACCAACTTCCAACATATCAAGCCAAAACCACATAGCATTTCAAGAAGCTTAGCAAGCTGCTTTTCAAAGAGGATTCTAGCAAGTGCAAAAGCAAAAAGCCGCACAACTAGCTCTTCACCAAGCCACTCAAGCTGTGCAAGCTGCTCAAGCTCAAATTCTACTACAACAACAAGTGGCACAAGCACAAGCCCAAGCACAAGTAGTGCAATCACAAGCTCAAGCTCATGAAAACTCCCAATATCAAGCACAGCAAGCACAAGCATGGGTACAACTACAAGCAACACAAATGCAAGCATATCAACAAGCAATAAAGCAATATCAAGAGCAGCAAGAAGCAGCCCAATTGACAGCCCAACAACAAGCAGTGTTGTTGGAACAACAAGCGTTGTGGGAACAACAAGCATTGTTAGAACAACAACAAGCACAACAACAACAAGGACAACAACAAGCAATCCTAGAGCAACAACAACAAAATCAACAAAAAGTGTTGTTCATACAGCAGCAAGTGCAAGCATACTTAGCTCAGAAAAATGTGCAAATACCATCAAACAACACACCAACCAACCCAACCTCCAACCCACAATTGAAACACCTTAGAACACCTTCATCCCACCTCCTGATCCACAAAAAGATGTAATGACACAAATCAGGTTTCTCTCGCAACAAGTGCTTGATCTTCAATCAGGGTGAACACAAAAACACCAAGCAACTTATGTCCCTATCCATTTGACAGGAGCCTTGTGATGAAACAATTCCCTAAGGGATTTAAGATCCCCAAGTTTGACAAATATTGAGGGATGGAAAACCTTGAAGATCACATCAGGGAATTTTAGGTTCATTGCATGGAAGTCACATGTGATGATACTTATCTGATGTGGCTATGTCCTGGAAGCTTGGCTGGCCACGCAATGGAATGGTTTTTTTTCCTACCTGCATGCATTAAAACATTTCAATAAATTATAGACACATTCATTAAAAATTATGCATGCAACATTTCCATGGATGCTAGTCTAGAAGAACTCTCAGCTCTAAACCAAGGAAAGGGTGAATCCTTCGCTTCA
Source organism: Sequoia sempervirens (assembly GCA_007258455.2). Lineage (NCBI taxonomy): Eukaryota > Viridiplantae > Streptophyta > Pinopsida > Cupressales > Cupressaceae > Sequoia > Sequoia sempervirens. The sequence goes on along the minus strand of VDFB02000013.1, from coordinate 38,493,812 downwards.
TTCCTACAACAATGGCGATCCAAGGCCAATCAGAGCAAGTGGACCATGCCCGAGGAACAACAAGTTTGCACTATCATAGCCAACCTTGATGGCCTCTTGGCATTTCATCTCAACGTTCAATGGATCACCACATATGACCAGTTGATCCCCAAGGTGCTCAGCATCGAACGAGCCCTTATGACACAACTTGCAGGATCAACTTCATACCCTGAACAGTAACACAACCACCCACCCACCAACTACAATGATAAACCTTGCATGTGGGAAAGGAATAAAAATGTCACCAATGGTGGTGTCATTGATGCCAAAGTTGTCATCAGTGTTCCCCATCAAAATACACCCACACCACAAATCCAAACCCAACACCAAAACAACCATCAAACAACACAACAACCAAACCACAGTTCGACAATCAACAATCTCAATGATCAAAGGGGACCACCTCAACAGAACAAGAATTATCCCAAACGAAAGTACACTGCTTTGGGGGAACCATTAGAAGTCATCATGAAAAAGCTGATAAAGGAAAAACTCATCAAGGCCCCTACCTTTGAAAATTACCAAGAACTGGATGTGAAACCTCCCTGGTATAATGAGAATCAACTCTGTGAATTCCATAAAATCAAAGTCCATACCACGAAAAACTATATGATATTAAAAAACATAGTTCAAGATCTCATTGACCAAAGGATTATAAACGTGGAACAACCAACAGGAAATCAAGATCTTAAGATATACACAAATCTAATGCCCAACCATGGCAACAAAGGGAATAATAACAACACTGATAAAGGGAAAGGCACCCACACAAATGTGAACCACGTGTATGAAACTATCATTGCCTCCCTAGATGAATACTGCACAGTCATCACCATCAAAGGTGCCCACGCTGATTGTGGAGTCACCACAAGAGGCAGTAAAGTCACCATTGCAGGATCATCCCAGCAAAACAAAGTCCCTGCATCTAGATCTATCCCCAATGGCTATAATGTCCTAGAGCAACTCAAGAGAACGCCAATGAAAATATCCATCATGGAGTTGCTAAAAATATCATCTTCACATAGGAATATTCTTGAGGGAGCATGTATAGTTAGTTCGTTGATCCATTTATCTGGGCGGGAGGGACCCGCTAACACTTCCTCATTCAGGATCCCCGAGCCCTTGTCGGTTGTGAGAAAGGACTCCACCCAATAGATAGCTAGCTCCACCTGCTTCTGATGTCCACTCATATGAATAAATAGCTTCGATTCCCCACACCTTCGGGCGGGTTGAGGAATCCCACTTGATCGGCAGACTCCAACTCCCTTCTGGCAGATGAACCAGGGGAGAATGACCTAGAAATGCCTAATTTGATCTGACCTTCTATTGATCAATCACTCTTGATGGAGAAAATGAGGGTTCGGTCGGAAGTTAATCACTCGGCTTGGCAAAGCCATATAAATCGGGCTTTCTCGGGGTTGCTCAGTCAAAGGCTTTATCGGTCGCCATAGAATTTTAGGGCTAGATAGGGGTGGCCTGTTGAGGGTGATAGCCAATGAAGCAGAACTCGGTCACCCGCCCTACTATTCTAAGCATGATCCTGATTCAGATCAATGAGCCTTAGAATAGTAGGGAGGCTGGGGGGTTGCCAGGGTTGGGTGGGACTAGAAGGTTCTCGGGCTGAGGAACGAGATCATTAGATAGAGGAGACGGAGTCGGGTTAGCCATAGAATTTTAGGGCAAGGCGGATCTGGAGGGATGAAACCCACTCGACCTGATTCGGTTACTGAGCCGAGGGAAGGAGGACCGGTAATAAGGGCCCCCACCCTATATCTCCCCCCCACCCGGAAAGTAAGCACCCCCCATGAACCCCGGGCTATAATTCTCTTGGGGGCGGATGGGAGCCCACAAAATTGTAGGGGGGAAAGGGCCTAATTTGAGGCTAAGATTGACCTTAGAATAGTAGGGGCCCCACTACTATAATTAATTGGAAATCTATACATAACATGCCCAATTATAGTAGTGGGGGGCCCCTACTATTCTAAGGCACAAGAGTGGGGAGTGAGCAATCTTTCGCATCTTTGTAGGGCCCCATTTGAGAAGCGTGATAGGTGGGGTGGTTAAGCTGTAAAGAGCGCCAGGTAGGTTTGGTGCGCTTCCACCGCTTCCACCCAACACCGGGTAGGGGCTTTCCCATCCCCCATCATTTTCCACCCACCATGAAGGCCCCCTTCTTTCATATTATTGGGCCCACCCAACCCGAACCCATAGAATTTTAGGGGCCCTCCCCGCTGGGTGGGTGGTTAAGGCTATTCCACAACAACAACAAAAGGAACCGATATAAGGGGGGGCCCAAGGAACCGACGCCCCCCGAGGGTTTGCCCAACCTTCATCCAAGTGGGAGGCGGATGGGAGGGAGAGGTCGAACAACTGGGAACAAGTGTTTCCATTGCCGGGGATGAACGATTGGTCGAATGCATTTGATCAAATGCCTATGACGCTAGGGATAGTGCCCAGCGCAAGCCGTTGAAGGTTTCCTGGATGAAAATATCCATCATGGAGTTGCTAAAAATATCATCTTCCCATAGGAAGATTCTTGGAGAAGCTTTGGCCTCATCTACTATCCCCGCAGATCTTGATGCAGAGCAATTCCAAGCTATGGTTGAAAATACCATTACGCTAAATCTCCTCACATTCTCTGACCAGGATTTCCCCACTCAACCATCTCACAACCGTGCGCTTCACTTAGAAGTCATCGTACACAATATCAAGGTCGAAAGAGTCTTGGTGGATGGAGGTGCAGGTTTGAATATATGTTCTCTCAGCCTCATCAAACAATTGAAAATCCCAGAGGATTCTATTGACAAAAGAAAGGGTATGATGATAAGAGCATATGACGATCAAGAAAGAGTGTCCCAAGGCACAATCAAACTCCCTATTCAAGTAGGTTCAGCTCTCATGGAAACCACTTTTCAAGTCTTGGACCTTGACTTACCATATAACATCCTTCTGGGATGTCCATGGATCCATACAATGAAGGAAGTAGCGTCAACTTTCCATCAATGTGTGAAATTCACACATGAAGGACCAAAAGTTACCATCCACAGAGATCCCAAACCTTTCTCATATTGCAAGAGTCTTGAAGCAAAGTACTATAAAATCCCCCAAGTACCAAAAAATAATGAGGGCCCATCCACACCATACATTGATCCTGCCACTCTCACATTCACTTCTGCGATAGAGACACCCGCCATTCCCACCATCTCTGACATTAAGCTCATCATCCAAGATAACGGTTTTGGAAACTACAAGCTCCCTAACAATTCTTTTGTGATTGGAGAGTTACCACAATCTCCTAGACCACGAGGACGTCCACAAGAAAATGAAGCCTCCACATCTCAAACATCTCCTGAAGACTATCCCGAATTCACAAGGTGGGGAGATCTTGGCCAAGAGGTTATTGAGGCAGATCCATCAAATATGCTATATCAAGATGAAAGACCAGCAACTAATTTACCAATGGATGATAGAAGAAAGGGTCTACAAATGATGCTCGCAATGGGCTATAACAGAAATCAAAGACTGGGACAAAACGAAAATGGCCTTATAACACCTATCATTCTGAAGACGCAGGAAATAACAAATATTCGCCTTGTATGTACTCCTCTGAGTATAACCATACATGGCTGAAGTGCTTCAGTTAGAACAGTTAATAAACCTCCTCAGCCAACCGTGGCAGAACTACAACTACCAGTATCCACAGGTCATGTTTTAGATAACTATACGTTTTTTATAACCGATGTCTATAGTAGTAGCAATGATGAGGACCCCACATCCAATCTACCTAGGATTTTTGAGGACACCAATCTTTGCATGATTATCACCCTATCTTTCAAATCAGATCATCAAATTCATGAGATTCACCTAGTGTATCCCCAACTCATCGACTATGACCAACGAGGACCACCAATTCTTGATACCTTTGAAAATGATGAGGTGCTCTCAAAATTCATGGGACTGCGAGATAACATTATGTGTGGGGATCACAAAGCAAGGTTCATAATTGAGCTAGATACACATGCCTATTATGGGGAAACAATTGAATCCCTTAGTCGTAAAAGTGAAAATTTAAGAATCATATCTAAGTCCTTGAGTGAAAACCACACTGTGGAACTCTCTGACCAGAAAAAAGTAAAAAGAAAGGATGCATCCAATGGTGAAAACCTCTCTAAGGCACCCGAGGATGGGGGATTCAATCTTCCTTCAAGAGCTATTCATCAAGAAAAATCAGCAGTCCTAGCAGAAAGGTGCAATCCAATCAATCTGGGAATAGAGGAAACCCCACATATCATGTTCTATGTGGATTCATTACTATCAGACGAACAAGAGCTCCTAGCAGCATTCCTAAGAAAAAGATAGATAAAATTCACATGGATTTATGCTGACATGCCAGGTCTTGATCCTGAAATCATGGTCCACCACTTAGCAGTATATCCAGAAGCAAAGCCTGTTAAACAAATGCTTTGAAAAATGCACCCTCAGATCACCTTATTGGTCAAAATGGAGCTAAAAAAGCTATTAGATGCAGGATTCATCCGACCGATAGATTATCCAGAATGGGTGTCAAACTTGGTACCTATTTCAAAACCTAATGGAGGCATCAGAATCTACACAAACTTTAGAGAATTGAATAAAGCATGTCAAAAAGATGACTTCCCACTTCCAAACATCGACATGATAGTAGATATGATAGTTGGACATGAAATGCTATCACTAATGGACAGATTCTCAGGGTACAAATAGATCATGATAGCTAAAGAGGATCAACATAAAAAAAAATTCACTTTTCCATGGGGGAATTACTACTAGAACATGATGCCATTCGGCTTAAAGAACGCAGGAGCAACATACCAAAGGGCCATGACATTGATATTCCACGACATGATTCATAAGACGGTCGAAGATTATGTTGACGACATCCTAGCTAAATCCAAAAAGAGAAAAGATCACATAGCAAACCTAAATGCCATTTTTTATAGGCTCAAGTAGTACAAGGTCAGATTAAACCCAAAGAAGTGCATCTTTAGCGTACAATCGAGAAAATTGCTAGGATACATAGTATTAATGAGGGGCATCGAGGTAGATCCAGCAAAGGTAAAATCAACCTCGAGATGGAGGCACCAAAGACATTAAAATAATTAAGAGGTCTCCAAGGCAGACTCCAATCCATTTGAAGATTCATAGCACAGTTGGCAAACAAACAAAACCCATATTCTTACCTACTCCACAAGGGAGTAATGTACAAATGGGATACCAAGTGTGAAGAGGAATTCAATCAAATCAAAGAATATATACCGACACCACCAATCCTAATGCCACCAATCCCAAGAAAACCATTGATCTTCTATGTATCAGCAATAGTAGCATTCCTTGGAGCTCTCTTAGCTCAGCATGAGGAAAATGGAACAGAAAGGGCTATCTATTACGTCATCAGAACAATGGTAGGGCAAGAGCTAAACTATTCATTCATAGAGAAAGCATTCCTAGCGGTAGTTTTTGCATCACAAAAATTTAGACATTACATGTTGGCACATAAGATAAAACTAATCACTAAAATTGACCCCCTCAAATATCTATTGTCAAAGGCAATTCTCACAGGAAGAATGGCCAAATGGGTGATGATACTATCAGAATATGACATAGAATATGTAGAGTGAAAGGCAATCAAAGGTCAAGTCATCGCAGATCAACTTGCAGAAGCACCCATCTATTCAGAGAATCCCATTGTCTCAGAGTTTCCAGATGAATCTATTTTCAATCTTAATGTAGCTTACCACTAGAAACTGTAATAATTTGATGGTTCATACACACAACATGGATCAAGAGCTGGCATTTTCTTTATCACCCTACAAGGGGATTGCATACCAAGGTCCTACAAACTGGTGTTTCCCTGCACTAATAACATTGTAGAATATGAGGCCTTAACCATAGGTCTCAGAATAGCAGTGTAGTGGAACATTATAGCTCTCAAAGTATATGGAGACTCTCAATTGATAATAAATCAAGTGAATGATGAATACCAGACCAAGGATGAAAAGCTCACTCCATACAATAAGTTGGTGGAGACTCTTAAAGAATCCTTCATTGAAATAACATTTGAGCAGATTCCTAGAACCAATAACAAAGCAGCCGATGCCATGGCAACAATTGGGTCCTTACTAGATATCCCCCACAATGTTCCAAAATATGAATTCCTGATAGAGTAGCTTCTCATTCCTACATTCGAGGTACCATAATCAGAATTCGTGTGCGAAATCATTGGTCCTAGTGATCCTTGGTACCATGACATTTACACATACCTTCGAATAGGAGTCATATCTACCAATTTACCCTCAAACCTAAAATGAACCTTTGTAAAAAGGCATCCATATTTGTCATCCTAGGAGATATGCTATGTCGTAGGAGTATAGAAGGAACCCCACTACACTGCTTAAATGCCTAGGAGGCATTAACTTCTCTAACTGAAGTACATAATAGTATTTGTGGTTCACACTCGAGTGGGATGACCATAGCTAGGAAACTATTGAGGATGGGGTATTATTGGCCCACTATGGAAAAAGAAGCACATGACTATGCCAAAAAGTGTCTACAATGCTAGCAGCATGGAGACCTCATCCATGCTCCAGCTCAAGAGCTTCATCTTATCATCACACCATGGCCCTTTTCACAGTGGGGCCTCAATCTCATTAGAAAGATAACTCTGACCTCATCTAATGGCCATATGTTCATCATTACTGCTACGGAATACTTTACTAAGTGGGTGGAAGCCATACCGATGGTGTACATAACTGGGAAGCAAATTTCAAAGTTCATACTGAATTATCTCATTTGTCATTACAATGTCCCACAAGCCATTATCTCAAATAATGGGACACCATTCAAAAATCAGGATGTTCGTAACTTGTGCGAGAAATTAAAAATCCAACATTGCTTCTCCACCTCGTACTATCCCCAAGGCAATGGCCAAGTAGAAGCTACAAACAAGACCATTCTAAAAATCCTCAAGAAAATAGTCAATGACACAGGTCATAACTGGTATTTACAACTTAATCCTACCCTTTGGGCCTATCAAACCAGTATCTGCACACCCACTGGTGCCACTCCCTTCTCCCTGGTCCACGGATCAGAGGTGGTGCTCCCCATTGAGATCGAGCTCCCATCCCTCAGGATATCACTACAAAATCTCATCACGGATGAAGAGTACCGAGTATCAAGATTAAATGCACTAGAGCTATTGGATGAGCGACGTATAGATACTTTGAATCATTTGCAATTCTATTAGAATAGACTCAAAAGGAGCTACAATAAGAAAATCAGAAGCAAGATGTTCCAAGTCGGAGAGCTGGTCCTAAAGGAAAATTAGAAAAAATATCCCAAACCCAAGCAGCAAAGGCAAGTTTGAACCCAATTGGTTGGGACCTTTCATCATCACAGCAAGTTAAAAATCGAGGGCATATTAGCTATCAACACTTGAAGGGGAACTTCTGCAAGAGTCTATGAATAGCTCTCATCTCAAAAAGTTCTATGCCTAAATCTTTCAAGGTATAAAACCAAAAAATCCAAAAAATTAGAAAATGTCCTAAAAAAATAGTTACCTCGGTGAAAACCTGGAAAATAGGCGTCTTGGTGACAAAAAAAAAAATCAGAAAAAGAAGGATTGAAAATAGTAAAGAGAAAAAAATCGTCCTCTAATGAAAACCACTACGGTGGCACTTTGGGCAAGTACCTTGGTGAAAACCTAGAAAACAGGTGCCTTGTGTAAATAAGCACTATCCATCCACCCTTTGTGTCTCCATCATCCATTGCATTCGAATCTCCATCCATCACTCATCCACTCACATCCGCATCATAGCTTGGTCATGTTTTCGTATCATGATCCCTCCTAAGTACTACTCAGCCCATCCTCAAGGTCAGTTTTTCCTGCCTTTATCAGAGTAGTCTATTGCATCACGTTGGGGGCATTTTCTCATTGGATCGTATTTGTGTATATTCTTAAAGTCCTAAAAATAAAAAAATCCAAAAACATCTAAACATCAAAAGATCCAAAAAATCAGAAAATTGTCAAAAAGTCAAAAACAAAGTCATCTTGCCAAACTAAGGGTCTCTGAGTCTTAAACGTAGGAAAGGTTGATCTTTGATCATCCCCTGAGACACTTAAGTTAGTTCTTTAGGATTCTATCATATAAACTAACATTTCATCATGTATATCTTCACCTATAAATCAGTCAAGTCATCAGTCAAACTACGGGTCTTTGAGCCTTGAATGTAGGCAAGGTTGATCTTTGATCATCCCCCGAGACACTTAGGTTAGTCCTTTAGGAGTCTATCATAATAAACTGACATTTCATCATGTATATCTTCATCTATAAACCAGTCAAGTCATCAGTTGAACTATGGGTCTCTGAGCCTTGAACGTAGGCAAGGTTGATCTTTGATCATCCCCCGAGACACTTAGGTCAGTCCTTTAGGAGTCCATCATAATAAACTGACATTTCATCATGTATATCTTCATCTATAAATCGGTCAAGTCATCACGAACTACGTGGTCTCTGCGTGTATAACTTAAGCAAGGCTAATCTATTGATCAGCCCCTGAGGCCCCTAAGATAGGTCTTTAGGTTAGTCTCTTGGTAAAAATCTCAGAAAATCCCAAAACATTGTAAAAAATCAAAAATAAAAACATTTGAGAATCTTGAAAAATACCAAAAAAAGCCTCAAAACATCTCAAAAGATAAAAAACATCCAAATCTTTGAAAAAATACATATATCTCATCTTGCTTGCACCTGCAATAACATCATCCATAATAAACAATTCGTCATCCTCAATCTTTGGTAGGAAAATCAAAAACAAGTCTAGCAGGTTGAAAGTGAAAACTCAAAACATCAAGTATTAGGTCTAAGTCAGTACGTAAGCAAGATGGTCAACTCTTTGTATCAATAGCTCATCATCCAAGTGGTCCCATAACAATCATTTGAAAGAACGCTCTGGATAAACGAAATGATGTGCCGCCATCCACTAACATGTCCTAGGATGAATCCTTCCTACAATGGGCATTATCTTTTGGCAATAAGTTTTGGTTCTTATCCTTAAAAACACATCCTCTTTTGGTTAGTGCTATTGAAGAACATCAGCTTGTTTGTTTACTTGGTCTTTATCCTTTTGACTTATCTTTATGTGCCCATTCCAAGGACTTCTTGATGATATCCAAACAAGAAGATTTAGAGAAATAAGAATGGGGGAAAAGATCATTATCTTTTGTCTGTTGTGCTTGTTGCACGTTCTTGTAATATAACCTTGGCGAATACTTGCTTTGTTAGGTATGTATGGAGGAGGTTTTGGACAACTTGTTGACTATTGCATGGATAGGTTATACCTTTCCATGTTTTGGTCCGAGGTGTTTGAAACTCCTGAAGTGCATCCTAGTAAGGTTTTCGTATGTCAGGTGTGAACAAGGATATTCCTATTTGTTTGTCAAGTTAAAGTCCATCTCACTAGGTACAATGCCATCCTGGTTTTCTATACCTTGATGCATCATACCACGTGTGTTATCAAAGATAAGGAAATTGGCCCTTTGAAAATCCCAACTCCTCAGAAAGTGGTCATCATCATTTGCATTTCCATCATCTTGTGTCTTGTTGAAATGACTTCCTCTGTTTCAGTCCCTTCTTGCTCATCGTGCTAACAAAGTACTATGACAGTTGACCATCATCATCCTCGTCATCATCGATCATGCATCCACAAATCATTGCCATATTGCATAAATGTATCATATATGAAACATATGCATTGCATTTCCATCATCATATAAATATGGCATTATAAGCATTCATCGTAGATAAGCACATCCATTTCATTACATTGCATCCATTTTATTACATTACATTGAATCCATTTATTGCATCACATTGCATTTATCGCATAAATCATTGCATAACATACATTACCACCTATCACATAAACATACATCATAGGTACATATGCATTATAGACAATCCATTGCATACATACTTGCATAACATTATAAGGTCATCTCACACATTACGCTCATTTACATAAAACATCATCATACCACTGTGCACTAGCATATCATTGCATCACAATAAATGCATCACATACATACATTATCATTTAATATGTTTAGGATAATAATGTTTGTTATTCTAAGCATCTTAAAGAAACCATCTCATTTTGCATCATCAATACACATCATATAAAACATTACCATTGCATTGTATTGTCCACTAATCATCCATATCATCTCCTAAATAGCATCACAATCATTTCTTGCATTACATTTCATTAATTATTCCACATCATTATAGGCATAAATAGAAACATAAGGATCCATCACATGCAAAGCGTATATCCATCCATAAACATTTCATATATAAGAATGATTCACATCATTTTGCATGAACACCATAGATCATTTCCGTATCATTTCGCATATTGCATATTACATATCATCATTTGCATAAATAGGTCATCATATAAATGCATCATCATATACCATCCATTCACATAAATACATTTGCAAAAACACAATATAGATCTGATCATTACATAATGCATTCATCATCAAAAGTAAATACATCCATAAACGAACCATATAAACATCATTGCACAACATATAGAAGTAGAATCATGCATAAATAAATGATACACATCACATCGCATAACATCATAATCAGAATCATCGGCTTGTATATATATCATAATGAAACTATCATAGTACAAAATAAATTGGATCATTGTACATATATGTCAATCAGTACAAAAGGCCAATAAAGCTATCAAAAAAGAGCCCATAAGGCACAAAAAATGATGTCATCTCAATCAAAAGGAGGCCTAACCCTCCTATCTGCTACCCTCACCTCTATCCCCATGACCCTCTATTGGTCTAAAGCTAGTCTGCTATGAGTACTTTGGGACCCGTTCTGCTCTCGGTACGGCCTCATGATAATATCTTTGATAATACTCGGCCTCTCATATGGCATCCCTATAGGACCAAATCGACATTGTACCCTGGGAGGAGGAGGCTGCCATGCTCTCTAGTTGTTGTCTCTGGCCTAGCTCTGTAGTTTCCTGTAAGTTTGTGGCCTGTCTCTACTGTATGGCTTGATCCCTCTCGGCCCTAGCTTGGTCTCTCTCAATCTGTGCTTGATCCCTCTCGGTTGTCACAGTCTTCACCTAGGCCTACAACTATGCAATCAATGTGTCTCGGGGATCCACCTTCCCTACTAGTTGTGCATGTGGAGGTTGTACCTGAGGCTGATCCTTACCCTCAACCTATGGTGGTGGACCTGCTGGTGCCTGCTCCTAATCTTGCATGTGCACATCAAGCTGAATTGGCTGATCTGGCTACACTGGGGGCCCCATTGGCTAATCTTGTCTTGCATCAACCTCTATCCTCGTCCTCCCCCTCTGTCTCTCACTCTCTGCCTATTAGGAACTGCACCTGGAATGGTCAATCATACGGGTGGTTGGAACCAATCCCTATACGCCTATGTCGTGCCTAGATCTATAGGCCCCTGATCATAGGCCCATGGTCGAGCTACCAACTGCCTAAAACTATCAACGGCCTCTAAAGCAGGAATATACCGCCCCCATGAAACCTGTGCCAGCGTGTGGGTGAAAACAGCCACGTAATCATTATCTGACCGGTTTGGGGGTTAACCAAACTGACATTGCACGTGCTCGGGAAAATACCTCTCAATCATCATGTGGTCCTCCCCCTGCATATAGCAGTCTTGGTGAGCATAGAACAATTGTTCAACATCATCAGGCCGACCAAGGTATAGATGCCAGATGAATACCTGCATCTCACCCAAGACCCTCCGCCAGTAGGGGATCTCGTGCTCACCTATGTGTGTAAAGGACACACTGCCTCTATAGCGCCACACAAGGGGATCCTCAAGTAGCATCAGAACTGAAACAATCTACGGCTGAAGCACAACAATGTGCTCCCATGCCCACACATGAAGAAGAGTCACCCCTACTCTGAGTGCTCTGCCATCCATGTAGATGTATCATACAGATCTCTAAATAAAGAAGCAAGAAGAATCGGCCCCCAAGCAAAAGGGACCAGCTTGTCTCGAACCATACGCTCCCAACAATATCCCCAGCCAGGACTGAAGTATCAACCTCATCTGTCAGGGGCAACGAGACCCGAAGTGACCGCTACAACAACTAGGCGGAAGGGAGGTGCCAGGGTCATGTGTCGCTCGAGCTCAATTTGCCCCTCGCAAATCACAATGTCCTCTATAGCAAGGACTCTATGGAAGGCATTGCGCCCCTCATCCATGTCAAAAATCACTTGTCGACCATGAATTGGCAATCTCAAAATATGCCAGACATCCTCTAAACTGACAGTGGCCTCGCCAATGGGAAGATGAAACAAAGAGGTATCGTTGTGCTATCTCGCGGTCAGCGCTAGTAGCATCCCTAGGTGAGTGCGAATAGGCACTGCATAAGCGATATACCATAGCCCCATGACCTGAAATCGATCCTGATCCCTATCGCTTAGGTCTCTCAAATAGCTGAACAGATCACGTGACCTGTGCTCTCTGGAGTAGAGCTCCCTCACTACATCCTGCATCAAGGAAGGTCACCATGTTAAACTTTTTGAAAAATTCTTCACCGGGCGTTCGAAAAACCGCTCCAGTAGTGCAATCCGTGAAGGTGTCGTAGTTTGATTTCTAATCAAACTCTTATGCTAGGGCATAAAAGACCAAAATAGCACCGTCGTGGTGCACTTTCCCTTCTAGCGGCGCACTTTAGACAAATGCAAGACTGCCATGTCACAGTTTCCAAACCACCTCACCAACCCCGAGCTCAGCGTCGCAATTTGGAGTTTATTTTCAAACTCCAAACTACACTGTCGTGGGGAAATATCACACTGAGTGGCCTAGTTTTATTTCTAAGTGGCGCTATATAGCGTCACTATAGAATGACCAACTTTTAAAGCATTAAATGAAGGCTAAAAATTTAAAAACGAAGCTCAAGGGTCACTTACCGGTGCCCCAATGCCAGGTGGCCACTGGTACATTCAAAATCGATCATAAATGTGCAGGGGAGGCTATCGTTGTGCAATATTGTCAGAAGGTCAAAGCTCAAATCTCAAGGTTGCTAATGGATGTGTGTGAAAGTGACTTGAAAGTGACCCCTCTGACCCCTTTTAAGCTTGAAAATTAGGGTTTTTTAACCCTAATTGGCTATCCTGCTAGGGTTTTGGACCCCCAAACCTATTTTTGTCTAGTTGAGGCCTGTTTTACATTGTTTTATTGCGTTTAGACATGTTTTTGGCCTCCTGGAGCCTTTTTGGACTTGTCGGGCACCTTGTCCTCTTTTTTCGCAAGATCACCCAAAAATTGGAAATTTTCATCCAATCTCTTGAGGGGGCATTATAATGGCATGTTTTCTCTTGCCAGGAAGCAGTGGGGCAAGATTTTAAATAACAATAATTTTTGGGTTTGATCGAGATCGTTTATTCTTTGAACCAAGGCAACAAGTGCATCGCTTCAAAGAGGGGGAAAATGTAGACACGTAAAATGTACCGATTGACATTGTGCATCTGATCCCAACTACTAACATCATTTCATCCTAAATCATCCCTCAGTCTAACTGTTTAATCAAATCCCCTTATCTGATTAAATTCATCAATATTCCTCTCTTAATTAAATAAATCATTTTATCTAATTAAGTCTCTCTCTTTTGTTAATTAAATTAATCATCCTCATCTAATTATCCCTATTTAATTAGATAATCAATTTTATTTAATTAAATCCCTAAAATCTATCTATTAAATTAAATAAATTAAAACCTTGTTTAATTTAATCTAACAAATCATCCCTTTTTAATTAAATAAATCAAATTCTTTATTTAATTAATCTCTTATCACTTTCTTCTCATTATTTGATTTAAATCAATCCATAAATTTGAGTCAATTAAGTCACATCATCTAATATCTTATTAAATTAATTAAACCCTTGATTAATTTAATCTCTCATCATGTCCCATCCTCTAGATTTTGCAAGTTGCACATGAAAATAGATTTAATTGATTTATTAAATCTCTATTTTCCTCACAAGGCATGTTTTTGGAATATTCTCTAAGTTTGAATTCAAAAATTCCAAGTGGACATGTACATCCAACAAGGCAATAACTTCATCTTACATGTCTTCTGTCTTGAGCCAAGTGGCATTTATTGCATTTTCCATTCCCTCTAGCAAGTCATTTCAACAAATTTGATATTCAAAAATAAGCATTTATTGGCACAATCCTCTAAACTTGCTCATCTTTCATCCACTCATGGATTGACAAGTGGCATCTTTCCATTGGATGAATGTTAGTCCCATATTACTAAAATTTGGACATTCATCCTTCAATCTCATCTATAAATGAAGAGCTCCTCTCCTCATTTCATCATGCACAAATTATGCAAAGTTACCATGCTCAAATGTCTATCAATTTTCATCAATCACCATTGAATCTTAGTTAGGTTATGCAGGTTTTTGGCTTGGAACACTCCTCAACAACATCAAAGTGGATCAACTATCATCAACACATCAAGCTTGCATCATAGGGATTGGGAAAGGGCCAATTTTCACATCAAATTGGCACCAATTCCCCCATGGGATCATGTGTTTGCTAATCTAATTAGGATTGAATCTATGTTTTGTTATTTGCATTTTTGTTTTTCATTGTTTTCTTTCCTAATTTGGGTTTGGTGAATGGATTTCATGGGGAATCCTTGTTCTACCTTGCAATCTATAACTTAATGTGTTTATTCTTATTGTTTTACAAGTATAGGACTGGGGTTCACACAAGTATCATGGACATAGTTCACATTCTTTCCCTTGTTGTTTGTTGTGGAGGACTTTCCTTTTTCATAATTCAGCAAAGGATTTTTAAATGCCTCATAATCCACATTTGTTTGGAGTCCCTCTATTCATATGATTTTGGCATCTATCAAGTCTTGTATTTTACATTTCAATTGCATGCAGCAATTTGTTTGGTGGCCTTTATGTTGATGAAATTCACAGTAATAGGCATCATTCCACCATGACAATTTCACATTTGGTTCAAACCCTCGCGTGTCTGGTAAAGTTATGAGTTTTCTCTCAAGAAGTTCTCTTAATGCAGATTCGTATGATTGACCCAAAGGCATAAATTTCCTACAATTCGATTGTGTTTGATATGGTAAAGAATTTCATGGGGTGTTACTTTTATTGTTACTATTTTGATTGTTGGATGAGTTGATATTTTAATTGGTAACTTGATTATTGAATTGCTCGGTTTTGGTTGTGGTACTTGATAGATTAAAAATTGGTTTCGCGTATGTGTTTCAGTGACACCTTCATTGGGGTTTTTTGTTTCTTGTCCAAAATTTAGGTTTATCATGGTTAGGGTTGTTTGATCCTTCATTGTGAATTTTCAATACTCTTCTGACTAGGGCTTCTTCAATCTTGACACCGTTTTCTATCATTTTCTCAAAACTAGGGGGACATTGTAATTGCAGTCGATAGCTCAATTCGTTGTTAAGATTATCAATAAAAATTTCCATATTTTCCCATTCAAGAATGGGATGAGCATACCAAGAAAACAATCATCTCCACCTTTGTAGGAATACAAGAAAGGCTTCCCCTTGCTTTTGTTTGGTGTTACAAAAATATTTCATAGTGATCTCATGGGCAATGTTGTTCAAATATTGTGTGATAAACTGGTTGACCAATTCTTGGAAATTTTTTATGCCTAGTTGCAACTTTGAGAACCATTCCATATAGTGCCCTCCCAAACTATGAGGGAAGAGTCTCATTAAAAATGTGTCCTCATGAGTGAATTTATGTGTGATTTATATTAAGACAAACACACCTAGATGAAAAGTATTACATTAGGAAAATTCAAATTAATCAAATGTAATTCAATAACAAAATTTCCTAAAAACTTGTCATCCTCCTCTATTCTCAAATGTCTAAGTAATTCATGCTCTTCGATCTTGTTCCTGCACAAACCACTGAGATTTCATCTAAGAAACGAGTAGCCTATCCATTTATAATGCAGATTATGAACCTACACCTATATGATTTAATGAATTCAGCTACATGAAGTGATAAATTGACATGATGAAATGAGTCAATATGCACAAAATAATAGGAAGTGAAAGATAATAAAAAACTATGCTAATGCTAATGAGATTAGAATTGATTTTACATGATGAGCAATCTGTCCCTAAAGTCGTAAAGCATGGAAAGACGTTTTTGACGATCCTTTGGACTAAGAGGTATGGATTTTGGTTTTTAAATTTTAATCTTTCATGAAGTCATTGGATAAAAACCATGTTTAGACTCTTGTCAAGGCTAAAAATGACTCTAGACTGGAAAAATACTTGAATTTTGGTTTCAAGATGGTGGATGGGAATTGCATTTAGCTCTCTAGTTTTTGGGTTTTCTTGGTGGAAGCATCATTATAGTGGGAAAAAGTTCCAAAAAGGCAGAAGCACTATAGAAAAGCTCAAAGGCACCACAGAAGCAGGCGAATGTGCCATAGAAAATGGTCGAAGTGCCACAAAATGGCTTGGAAGCACCAAAATTTTGGGTGAATGCATTGGTAAATAAGGTGAAAGCATTGAAACAGAGGGTGAATGCATTAGTAAAGTTGGTGGAAGTGCTACAGAAAGCAACAGAAGTGCCGAACAAAGTATGCAACAGTTTGTTTCCAGTTTGTTTGGTTTTTTCTAGTTTTTGGTCAAAAGATGGTTTGTTCCAGATGATGTATTCTAAATCACAGTTTCTGTAGATTTTCTAGTGTGTAAAGTTTCATTTGGGGTCTATTTTGAGAACAATTTGACAAGCACAACATGCATTCCCTAAGGCTATGATGGACTATATTCTCTTGGATTCCATGCGGGTTTTACCCCAACCACACTTATCTTTAGTGGATGAATTCAGAAGCTTGGCCACACAAGCTCCCCCTTACATTGCACTCTCTTCTCAAGTCAACCAGGCTTCCAGCCTCCATGAAACTCTCATGGTAAACTGATCATGTCTACTAAAGACCGTGAGAATGTGGATGCCTTCACATTGACCAGTGTTGTACCAAGAGAATAGATAAAGGATTTGGCCAATTCTATAACAAGGGTTCTAGTAAGGACTTTTTGTTCTTGGGGGATAACCCATGTGGCGAGAGATCATTGTTTCCCTTCTCATTGGGACTATCCTCATGATATTGGCCTTTGTTCCAATACCCACATTTATATGTTGACTGGAAATACTCTTGGCTTTAGATTGTTACTGGTTGAGTCATTCCCTTGCGTGAGTACTTTTTCCCCAAGGTAGGTCCTCTAGGATAAACAAAAGTGAGAGAATATACCTATAGTTCAATCAATATTTATTTTGCATGAATAAAGAGAGAACCCTACTCACACTCGTAGATTAACAAGAGCGGGTATGGTTTTTGGTCACCCAGTTAAGGGGAGAGCATATGCCTACCATTCAAAACACACCACAAACAATGAAAACGAAATGGGTCTGAATTTTTTATCACCCAATTAAGGGGAGAGCATATGCCTACCATTCCAAACATGCAACAAACATGGTGTTCTTTCCATGTTAATTAATCTATGTTCCTAAATTAAAGCAAGAAGGAAAGGTATAAAATCTAGCCCCTACATCAAATTCATTAGTATTTTATCATTAAATTCTCTTTGACAAGCATTTTGGAGTTTTAGCAAGGTCTTTGACAACATTTAATGTACCCTACAAAATAGAAAATCCAACATTAGTTTTCCTTCTCGGGAAAAATTATAGAAATAACTAAAAGTGCCATAACAGAAAGCCAAAGTGCCAAAAAGACAAAAGTGCCACAAAATTGATTGAAAGCACCACAAAAAAGAATGAAAGCACCACAAAAAATGGTGAAAGTGCCATAGAATCTCCCTAATGCGCCACAGAATGGCTTGGAAGCACCAGAAAAATCCTTCAAAGCACCAAAATAGTTGGTATAAGTGTCAGAAAGTCTTTCATAAGCACCAGAGAATTACACAGTTGTGCCAAAAAACTAGACGTTCGAATTTGCAAAACACAATTTCCATAAAGTAACAAAATAACAGGGGCTAGGCCCCATGGTGGGCCCCAATTCATGTGTGTTAGAAAATATGCATGAATTATATTAAGACAAACACACTTAGATGAAAATTATTACATTAGGGAAATTCAAATTAATCAAATGTAATTCAATAACATAATTTCCTAAAAACTTGTCATCCTCCTCTATTCTCAAATGTCTAAGTAAGTCATGCTCTCAAATCTTGTTCCTGCACAAACCACTGAGATGTCATCTAAGAAATGAGTAGCCTATCCATTTATAATGCATATTATGAACCTACACCTATATGATTTAATGAATTCGGCTACATGAAATGATAAATTGACATGGTGAAATGATTCAATATGCACAAAATGATAGGAAGTGAAAGATAATGCAAAACTATGCTAATGCTAGTGAGATTAGAATTGATTCTACATGATGAATTAAACTATGAAATGCCTAAAGGAGCCATGATCCAAACAAAATTGACTAACTAATCCTAAATACTAAGCTGAGAATAAAAAAGAAGCTCTAAAAACTCAAGTAAAATTTTGCAAAGTGACCTTATGCAATTTCTCCTTATGCAAAAGCTATAAATTGGGCTCAATTTATAGATTTTTCCAAGCAATTGGGTGAGTTGTAAGCCATGAGTGATCAAGATTTAATCTGGAGAATTTGACGTAGAAGAATGAAAAGGATGGATAAAACAAGGTAAATGTTCCCTTTAATAAAATTGTTTTGCCAAGTGTAAGAGGGAATCATTTGGATGAAGAAGCCATGTGTCTTCAAGGTGGTTAAATTGTTGAGAATAATTATCCAATTTAGAAAATAATAATAATAATTTTCATGTGACACATGGTGAGTTGGAGGGTGAGGTGGAAGGTAGTTATAGAAAAGTATGTAGAAATGTGATGGAATTCAAATTTAAAAATTTGAATTAAGTGAGAGGGAAGTTAATTAAAACAAAACAAATTATTTATATTTTCTTACTTTAATTAAATCATGAAAGAGGTGAATTAGAATAGAAGAATTAAGAGGAAAGGAACTATGTAAATAAATTTGATTTATTTATATAGTAGAGGAATAAAAATTTATTAATTAAATAATTAATATTTAATTAATATTCTCCAACCAATTTGGGTTGCGGCCCTAGCTCAGTTGGCTAAATCTTTCCTATTGCAGGAGGTTGGTCACGAGGTCTAGTCTCCCCCACCCCCGTGGCACTGGAGGGCGTGTCGTAACAGTGCCACTGGTCATGTTAAAAAGTTTACCAGGTGCAGTGCAGTTTATAGGGCGTTGTGCTACCCGATTCTTGTAGTCTAAAATATATATATATATATTCTCCAACCAATTTTGAGTGTATACAATTGTAACTTGTGAAACTATTACAATGAAATGGAATCCTTATTGTATTTTGTTATGACATCTGGGTAAACCCACAAAAGTCATTTACAATTTGAATGAGGAAGGAAAAATAACAAAAAATGACTCCATGCCAAAAAAATCATTCTTGGGGTTCGAACAAACTCATTGGTTCAAACGAACCAAAAGAGGGTTCACCTAAACCAAGGTTCAAGCAAACCTATTGAATGCATCCCACCAAAAAAACCAATGTAATCCCCTTTTTGAAAGGGGGTTCGCTCAAACCCCCTCTCTACCACCAAAAAAATCAAAAAATTGGCCCTTCGAAGCTCAGGTTGAGGATGAAAATGGAGGATACTTCATGAACCCAACTTGAATCAGGTATTCCTTGGAACATGCTATCCAACAACTATAATTTTAATATGTTTTGGTTTTATTATCTATTTGTTTTTTTAGTTTTATTAAACATAGGTTTTTCATCAAAAATGAAGCTCTTTGTTCAACACATGTGGAAAAATAGAAGATTATAAAAAAACAATTAAAAAATGAGTGCACCACATATTCAATTCCTTGATCCAACAAAAAAAAAAAGAATTTCGATACATACAAAAAAAATTTACATGTTATACAATCTGCCTATGTCTGAGTTGTAATTGGTTTGACTTCAAAACTTGATTAAGGAAAAAAATATTCAATAAAACACTATTTATCCAAGTGGAAGCACTAAATATCAGAGTTAAAAATCTAAATTCGAAAGAATTAGAATTTACTCCTTCATGGAAAAAAAGTTATGCATTATACGGTGAGTGTCACTCCTTAAAAATGTTATTTTCTTAAAAAAACTAGTTTTCGAGGGAGATGGAAAAAGAGGTGCAATCTGACTCCAAATTTTTTAAAAAATTATATATATTTAGAATCTACAGACAAAATTTCACTAAACTCTTATTTGCATCATCTTCAAATTCCTCACAATTTAGCCACTATAGGGATCCGAAAGTGAAGATTTAGTTAAAAAAATTATTTTAGTGTCCAGTTTGGCCAAAAATTGTAAGCCACTATTGTGGGATCACCCATCTTTGTTTGTATATCCTCAATAACGAAAAAAAAAAATTTATTGGCTTGTTACATAGTTTATTTACTCGCACAATGAAAACTTAGGAAATTTAACTTCAATGAAGGATTGGCATGTTACATAGGAAGGTGGATGAATGTGTGACATCTACTCTAAGTTCAAGGTAATGGAGACTTTGGCCAAAGTAGTGTAAGTAGCCACTATTTACATTATCGGTTTCAGTATGATTTGGGATTATGTACTAGGCATGAGATGTTCATACATGTAAGTTGTAACCACTATATGTTAGTCTAGAAACATATAAGACACAACACCAAGCTCAGAATAGGCTATTGTTAGGAGTTTACCAAACCAATCTCTTCGTCAAAGGGTAGGTCCATTTTACTAGTTAGGTAGATGTGTAGGGGACTGCAATAAGTTCATGGCTGGCATAAAAGTGCTTGAGCGATACTTCTCCTCATTATTTGGCAACCAAGATTTGGGATGTATGCACCAATATTGGGGACAACTAGAATGTATGCACCAATGATGGGGACATCTAGAATGTATGCACCAATAAACAAGGAAAATATTATAATTCCAGGACTCATTAGGTCTTATGTGATGTTTATTGTTACACTTACACTTTATATAGTGATTATCACATGTAGTATGTGATTCTTTCCCATTATCACACCTAGAATGGATGATAGGAGAAAATGTTGGCACCTATGATGTAGTATGCAATGCATAAACATTCTTTTATCTACTTGGAGTGCACTTAAAGGGGTATTTTTTGTGAACATTCCATTTTAGTTCCTTATGTTCAAAAATTCACTTTGCTACATCTTAGACATTACCTCCTAAATATTTTGTAGGTCCTAATGTCCCAAAATCCAACATCCACACTTCCTCATCTAAGCATCCCTCGTGATGTGCATAACCATTTATCCTAGTTACCCTCAATCACATGGTATTTTCCACCCATCCATCTCCTCTTGCTCTTATTATCCTATTTATTACCCCACATATCTTCCCCATCATGTCCCTTTAATCCTTTCCTTCACATGGCCCACTTCCCACTATCCTTGCTGCAAAGGAACCTTGGAGAAGCACAACTTTTGAGTTCAACAATGTTGTACCAACCTTCAATAGTCATCCTATATGGGCTTCCTTTCCTTATTATGGAAACAAGATGTTTGATTCCTTCCTCTTAATGCACTTATTCCTTATTCAATCCCTTATCTTCCACCCTTATCCACATCCATCCACCTTATTCCAAAAAGGGGGAAAAAAAAGGAAAAAAATATAATAAAAAAATTAAAAATACTAGTTAAAGAGAAATAATTTGTTGATTAGTAAAAACTTTTAAAACATGTGCTTTGGAAAATTACCATGATGAAATCATGGAAAAAAGTGTCATGTATAATTCCCTCATCCACTTGCACTCATACACTTGGTGACAAGTTTCATCCTATTCACTCCATATTATTTGTATCCCATCCCCATCCTACCTATATTCTTCCTCCCATATTCCTATCTATTATATCCATGTCCCCCATAATCTCTCATCCTTCCCAATTCCTCCACCCTCCTTGCAATCTTGATAAGGACATTAAAAAAATATTAGAGCATGTTTTGGACAATAAAACCCCTAATTTCTCTATAGTATATCCCTCTTTCATATCCTCCATCCATAAATATTTTACTACCTTCAACCATTAAACTATCCCTACTAGCCCACCATCTCACCTTACCATGTTCTATGAATTTGAGTATACTTTCCCACAATTATTTCAGCACATCCCCCATACTATAGCTCTAACATGTACCATTACCTTACTGTCAGTTCACCTCCTTAGGTTCCAATCCTTCTCCATCCCCTTATATTATTTCATCTTGACCATACATAATTTTTATACTCCCTATCCTCCCTCTCTTTCTACATAATTGTATCATGCATCCCAATAACTCATTATATATGACATATCTATAATGAGGGTGTTATTCCTATGTGATCTAGTACTTATAGATCATAGTTGCATCCCTCCCCCTATCCATCATGACCTTCCATTTTTTCTCATCTACTATCATTAATCCATTTATCTCCTTCCATCATATCACTACCATAATACATTTTCCCTAGACATGATTCTTCCTTTGTCATTAATATCTAGCTTTAGTCCACCCTGCATGCAATCCAATTTAGTCCACCATTAGTCAAATAATTCTAGTAGTCCATCTCTCTTAGTAGTCAAATGCTCCTAGCAATATGAATCATAAATAAATCATAATTCACACAAATCCAACTAACAAATATAAGAATATCATCCAATTGCATTCTTGGTCTTATTCCCAACCTTGCTATAGCCTTGATCAAATCATTATTGTCATTTAAATGTATCCTTCCCAATATTTATGTTGTTTCAAGATATAAAATTCCCATGTCAATAAAACTTTTCTATCTGCCATCAATCAATAATGGCTTCTTAGCTTTACCAAGGCAACATCATGTGTGTCTAGATGAATTGTTTTGTGCATGCTTTCTTACTTTATTGTGTGCATTATCATTTTTTTTTTCATTTTTCTTGGTCCTTATAGCCCAACTACCATAGTGGTATCATCATCTTACATATTATAGTGTTATAGGATATAGGGTTTCTTGTAACTTATCTTTTTCTTATGCATGGAACACCTTGTCTCCCTAGTTCCTTATAAGTTGGTGGATAACATCGCATGCAATATCAAATAAAGTGTGCTTAACCTAATGCAGTGTAACAACACATTTCATCCTTCCTCCATTATCTCTTCATACTTCCATCACCCTTTCCCTAACATCCTAAGTTATCTTTGTCTATCTTGCATCCTTCATCCATTTTGAGAGTGCACTCATGCTCTCCCAATTCACCTATCCTCTTGAGGGGGCATAATAATCCTCATTATTCTACTCGAATAATTGAGAAATCTTACCTAACTATTTTATTTTAATCAATTTTATTAGATTATTTTAAATGATGCTACTTTGTAACACCATCTTAAAGAGGAGGAAATGTAGACACCAAAAATTGACACATCATTAGTTACCTAATTACCTAACCATTCTCTCTATAATTGATTGAATAAATTCTTATTTATCTAATTAATTATTTAATTTCTATTGTCTTATTAACTAAATTTAATTTTTTATTATTTAATTAATAAAGTCAATATTCATCCACTATTTATCGTTATTCACATACATCCCATTTCTACCATAAGAAAATTAATCATACATCTTCTATAGTCTATCTTAGATAAATAAATTTGAATATTTATTTACCGAAGTTCATATATATATTTAATTTATTTTTTCATTCACTTAAATGCATTAGTGAACTAAAATTAATTAATTCACTAATCCCCCACTTGCACATTCCTAATTCTAGTCATCCACCTCTCAAATCACACACAATCCCCTGATGTGTACAAAGGTATGGCCTTTGTATACAAGACATGGGCCTTTGTACATGTCAAAGGACTTATCCATCCTTCAAGGGTAATCCTAAGTACCTTTTCATATTGTCCCTCCACTTTCTCCAAGAGGAATCTCCACCATTTTTTCCCCTCATTCCATCTACGTCCCTCTATCTCCACCAATCATGTGAGGACACATAAAAGTTGACGAACATAAGCCCTTGCTCTTTACTTTTAATCATGACCATCCAATCCTTGGGCCAAAATTTTATAGATTAGCCTCATCCTAAGCCATTTGAATCACTTAATGAAATGGAACCTTATGATCTGTTAGTGAAGGAACTCACATACCACATTAAGAATATTGAATACAACCACCATTGCTTGGTGCAACAAGGATTGGTATTGGTGAGAAACTTGAGTTTTCATTAATGTTTGCAAACTCTTATGTTTTATCTTGAATATTGCATTTGTTTTGAATAAGTAAATTATATTGTTTAACTTATCAATTTATACTCTATATTTCATCCACACATATAACTAAAATCAACTAGAATTAGCTCAATGATAGTCTAGATAAACTTCATAACCTAAACCATTTATTATAGAATATACGAACACCATGAATCGAATACTTGATATAGCAACATTACCTATATTTAGTCGATAGACAATATATAATGTGAGAGTTGAGCCTGAAAAACAAGTTTCAACCATCATTTAATGGTAAACAAGTTATCGTTTAATAGTAAAAGCTTCCAAAATATCAGGTAAAAGCCTCGAAAATATCACTTATCACATAAAATCTAGATAAATATTTATTTGACAATTGGATGGGAACAATCTATTTTCATTTGTAGTATTTTTTATCAATTTGATGGCAACTTTTCGTTTTCATTTGCATTGATTTATGTTTTATATCTATACATGCAAATATTTCATAATCAAATAATACTTAATTTTTTTAAGAAAAAAATATAGATTTGTTTAAGTTTATTTAAAAATTCAACCTAAAATATGGGCTATCACTTAACAAGGGAAAATATATGGGCGCTCCTATCACTTAAATAAGGGAAAATTTGGAATCCCTTATGTTTCCCAAGAAATTCTTCCTGTAGGCCTTTCGCTGTCCTAGTTTGCTTATGGCAGCATGCTAATACAATAATAGCTTCTTTGCCTGACTTAAATGTCACACACTAAGCTTTGACTGCTTAGTGTGGACGTGTTGTAGGCCCCTTCTTAACTGGTCATTCTTCCAATATCCGGTGCCATTTTAACTTTTGTCGAGAGCCCTTTCCCATTGTCGTTTTTATTTTTGCTTTTTCCGTTTTTATGTATTGTTGCTCCATTCGAGGCCTTTCCCGTTGCCATTTTTCTTTTTTCTTTTTCCATTTTTATGTATTGTTGCATCCAACCACCATGAAGGATTTATTGTTGATTTATTGCTACTCCAACTATCCTTGTTTCCTGCGTCAAAATTTTGGGCGCTATTTTATCTACTGAAACTTCGCATTGTCAATCCCAGATGCACTATTTTGTCCATGACCCATATTGACTGAGCATTGTCAAAATTTGTATGACCCTTTTCACCAATATTTTGCAATTTTAAAATTATCTACTTTGTTTTCTTTTAATTTGCAGTTGTAATTGCAGTTTTGAAGTCAGTTGGCTCTTCGTTGATTTTCTATGCTAAGTCCACGCAGTAATTGTAGTTCTTTTCCAAGATGTCAATTACTTTTTTTATGGTTTTAAATTGAGAATGATTAACACTTATATATACGTTGTTTTTTCATTTTAATTTGTAGTTGTAAGATTGCCAATAAGCTTTGGTTCTCCATAAATGTTTCATAAATCAAATAATTATGGATAATTTGTGGTATGCCCATATGAATAAAAATTAGTAATTCTTATTTATATATATATATAACAAGCAAAATAGTTTTCAGGTATTTAATAATGCTTGATAAAATCAACATTATTTTGACCTTTGATTGTACAATAATAATAAAAACTAATGTATAGCAAGATTTATATACCTCAGGCTAAGACATCCTCCCAAGGATCTACCTCCTTTAAAATTTAGTAGATGAAACATAAATGCTATGACACACAGGAACACCATAACACTTACAAACTTTACTAGTACTGGGCCATGCCATTGACCCACACATGGGATACATGATTTGAAGTTTGGCAATAGCATGTTTGCAACAAGAGCCTAGAATTTTGTTTCATCTTGCACCTTTTTTGTGGTGTTTAAAACAATGTACCTTGTGAAATTTCACACAAAATAGGGTTAGATTCTTAATTCAACATAACACATTCATTTCTATTAATTCATTAAATATATTGAAATCACAATATCTTAAATTACAAAATCAGTCTCCACACATACATTCACATGCGCATACACAAAATACAAACATATTGTTTAATTTATTTTCATATCACCATCTTAGTCCAAATTACAACAGGATATGAGTGTTGAAAAAAAGAACATTGTTATGGGGATGTGACAAAATTGTTGATTCAATGGAAACTAACAATGCTTTGCAAAAGGCTACTGGTGAGCTCTGTGTTTTCCTACTTCAGGAAGATATTATTAAATTTATGGAACAAAATAGAGCATTGAAAACTTAAAATTAGATCATTACAAAACAAATTCCCAATTGGGACAACCTGTTATACATCCTACAAGACAAGGTTAATTGTCTCGAGAGGCTTATTCAAGACATACAGTTCCCAAAAGATCCTTAGCTTGATCTACAGGGTTCATATTGAGATACTACATCATCATCATTAACTTAATTGAATCATGCACCCATCAAGATTCCTTTGATGAAGTGTTAGGAGTGCAATACACCTTTGTCTTGTATCTCTTCAATTTCTAAAAATTTGATTTTATATGTGGTATAAATGCCTTCATCAATTTTGAAGAGATACAAAATTGTTATACAATATACATTATAGTAGTTCCATAATAATTTGTATACTTCTTGAATATTATTGGTTACCATGATGCTTTTCACTTGAGAAGACACATATAACACAACATACCATAATATTATTTCTAAGATTAAGGATAGTGATGATTGTCATGACCATATGAGTAGTTGTGTCTATTATGATTATGGTTATACAATATACTTGGGATATTGTATTGTGTAGTTTATATAAGGCTAAGACATTAAGACTCATTGAATGGAGTCCCTTCATTGTCTTTCTAATACAATGATTTTCATCACTCATGTAATTGTCCTCATTTGTAAGTCTTCCAAATTTTATCATAATTTTCTCATAGATTTCATTAATGTCATGTGACTCTAGGACTTCCTTAGAAGGAAATTACTATCCATAGTAGTGCTATGGTATTTTCTAACAACCCAACTTCCTTCATTTCTTGTAATATTATTTAGGGTGGTTTTATAGAAATTAATGAGAAAATGAGCTACAAGTCTATGCTCTAAGATACATAACAATCATGAATATTGACAGTGTGTCAAATTATGATATTGCTATCATGAATATTACTATGCCTTGGTATCCTTCATTACTAATATGAGGGCCTTATCATCGAAAAAGAGGCTAGTTTGTAATTTCACACTCAATAAAATCAAACAAGGACAATTGTATTTGTTATTCATGACAATATTTTGACTTTCTAGGATAATGCTATCTTAGTGATACTAGATGTATTTTATGACATTTTTTAAGTGATGTTAAATTATCATGAAAATCCTATTAAATGATTCAAGATTAGCCAATTGGTGATTACTATCCTATAAGAGAAAAATGGTATATTTTTACATGAAATGATCTTAGTCTTGATACTAGCATTTATGAAATAGTCCTCTAGTTTTTTTGGTTGACTTCTAATTGATACCTAACAACAAGGTGGGAACCTTCATAATTTAGTACCTAATGAAATTCTATGTAGAACATATTATTGTTATTGTTTTTTATTATGCTAACCTTAATAAGACTATATAGGCACATGACCATCCTACAAGATTTATAGCATCCTTAATAACAATAACTATCTGAAATGTTTATGGATTTAATGATTTCTCAAGAGTATCCTTTTGTACTATTGTAGTTCTCTACGATGGAATAATGATAATGCATAGAAATTTGAGTGAGCATCTAGCCTAATTATGATAGTGACCTAGATTTATTGTTATCTTATGGAAACATTGGTACTCTTACTAGTTGCTATGAAAGAATTATAACTCATGTTGATAAGAAAAGTTATTTTATGACATGTTACTAAAGTTTAATATCCATGAATACAAATCCTATTGTGTATTTTTGATATTGAAATTAACCAAATCATATCATATTAATATTTATTATTGATTTCACTTTTATAATCATTGCCAACATCAACATTCGATATATTTAGGATCTTTACCTCTAATTTTGACAATGGGCATAATTGAAATAATTTAACCTTTGCATGTTTTGAATGGTTATCAAACATGTCTAGAATTTCTACCAAGTGTGTTATATCATGTGTACACATTTTTAGTTAGATTCTAACACTTTTTTTTCTACTAGATCGACGTTGATTGGTCTCACATCATGGACAAAGACGTTCAACACCCCCTAGGGGGAAGTTCTCATACAAAGACCTATCATGGGAGACATATACCTTTAAAGGCTCACGGTTGCTTTCAGCTTGGATTGAGCATGATAGATTAAATGACTTTATTGAGAGAGAGAGTTCAAGGGACTCCTACCCAAATCAATTTTACAAGAGTCACAAAAGGAAACCCACTCTGAATACAAAAAATATGATTAATAGTCATTTGAAATACATGTAAGAATCATATGCTAACTACAAATGTTTATACTTACTATTGTGTAGTGCAAGATTGTCTCTAATAATTGATCAATTATATTTATTAATAGTTTGAAGATTATTTGTGATTTTCATGGTATTGGTGTGTGTGTGGACCAGATGACTGTATAGAAAAAAATGCAGCACCTTTTGATCCTTCCTTGGTTCCTAAATTGGGGAAAGGTAGTAGACCTAGTCATAAACATACACAACGTGGTTGTACCTGTCATTTTAGCATATGAATCATGGTTCATAGGCCAAACCATGTTTTGATATGGTACCACCAAGTTTAACATGTGGACAATGAAGGCATACCTTGTCATAGTCAAATAATGTTTTTTTGGGAACAAGGTCCTTCTTTGCACCATATATTAGCAAACAATTGCATCAATGGGTGGAGTCATTATTATTGATTGGCATGCCTGTAGATGAAATGCATAAAAAACATAAGCAAATGGTGCATGAGAAGATGACCATGTTTGAGGGTCAATCTTCTA
The DNA here is from genome assembly GCA_007258455.2 of Sequoia sempervirens. NCBI lineage: Eukaryota > Viridiplantae > Streptophyta > Pinopsida > Cupressales > Cupressaceae > Sequoia > Sequoia sempervirens. The sequence continues at coordinate 38,464,483 of VDFB02000013.1, read as the reverse complement.
GGGATGATTTTCTTACCATGGATGACAAATTGCAAATATTGATCGTAAAATTAAGACATCAAGCTACATGTTTGATAGTAATGATGCTCTTTTTGTGAAACAATGGGTTTTGGAAAACCCTGAAAAGTGGTTTGCATATCAAGATTATAGTGCCACTTTTGTTGATGGAGATGGGAAAATCCCATTTGTTTTGGGAATTCAATTACCAAAGCAACTTGACTGGATGCTTCAATATGGCCACAACAACATATTGGCCATGGATTCTACATTTGGTACTAATGCAATGAAGGTATGTTGTGTATTCCTTAGTAGATTTGAATTGAAAATGTTTACAATCAAATACAAAATAGTATTGATACATTGTACCTTATGTCATACAACAGTTTCAATTGTATACAATTCTTGCATTCAACTCAAAGCATATGGGGGTGTCGTGGCATGGGTCATTATGTCTAGGTCTTGTGCATATGATATTGCATATTGGATGCACTTCCTTCTCCAATAGGTTCACTTGAAGAATATTGAATGGAAACTAAATGCATTCATGGTGGATGATGTAGCTGCTGAGATCAAAGCTATCAGGTGTTATATTTTTCATTAAAACTTTGTACATTTTTTTAAATATTTTAATACATCACATGTAAGAATATTAAATATTGAGTAAAATTATTCATGATGCAGAGAAGTGTTTTAGTGTGATGTATATCTATGTTCTTGGAATTTTAGACATGTGTGGTTGAAGAACTTGATCACAAAGGTCAAAGATAATGTAGAAAGACGAGAGATGTTTGATAGACTTGGATATATCATGCATCATTCAATATATGAGGATTCTACAAGGAATGAGGTTCACAAATTTATTGAAGACTTTAAATATACACAATCGTCTTTTATTGAATATTTTAAGGGATGGTGGTCTAACAGAATGAGTATGTGGGCTAGATGTTTCCATACACTAAAGTATGCAGGGCAAGAGACAAATGGTGCCATAGAGTCCTACCACTCACACCTAAAGAGACGATTCTTGAAAACAATCAAGTGTGTTACAAATCGTTATGTTGATTGGTTGGTAAATCAAGTAACAACACATGTTTATGTCTATTATTGGTGGATGCAAGTTAGCAAGAAACATGGTTTCTATAGGAAATTTGATATTGAGAAGATTGAAAACACATCTTGGGTTCGAGCCTTGCAAATTCCAGATGACCATGTTACATTCAATGACACTGATGATCGCATAGCATGGGTGACAAGTGAAAGTAATCCTTGTTTTCGATGTGAGGTATATAGATCCTCACCTAATCTATGTATATGTGCTCTTGCAACTTCTCAATACAAGGATATATGTGCAAGCATGTGATCAAAGTGAACTTGACGAGGGAGAGACAACATCTATCTAACAACTTGCATGAAGACCTTGATAATATTGCTAATGTATAGTTGATTCTATGGAAGATGGATGCACCACCAGTGTCTCTAATCATTTGGTAGTTGAAAAAACTAATTCTTTTATTCTATTGGTTATCATTCTTTGCAAAAAAATGTGTTTTAAATGTGTTGCAATGTCAATGTAAGAAATTAATGAAATTGATGGGATTAGAAATAATGAAAAATGTCATCTCTTAGAGGATTATTCTGTACATACATAGGTGACATTATAACCACATTTTTCTCATTCCAATTCATGTTAGTTTGATTAGTAATTTTTAAAATATTTCTATTTTTATTTGTAGACTATTGACAACAGAGATGGAGATGCAGCAATAGAAAATAAGTTGCAACTAACAAACATGTTTCAAGTAATTTTGACTCACACATCTGATTTGGCAACACTTAATTTCATTGAGAAGATTTTAAAGGACTTATCAAACAAGGTCAAAAGTAGGCACATCTCATCGTAGCTCGGATTAGACCATCCAAGTGTGCATCCATTTTGCCCTGTACAAGATGGATTTGGTCACTGCACTCTTCATCGACAAAAAGACTTGATTGAGTGCATGAATGTAAGGAGAAGGTTGATTATCTCTAGCAAAACACCTAAGTTTCCACAAATTCCACGAAATCGTAAGCGTCGAAATTGGTTTGATGATCTTAATAGGGAAAATGAACAAGAGAAGGATCATACCTAGTACAATGAACGTAATCTTGACATGGTTGACAACACGGAGTTTGGAAGCATGCAAGATACTATTGCAAGCGCACATGATTTTATTGAAAAAACATAGGATAGTGTCATCATACTCAAGTTTAGTTGTGTAGTAGAAGCATTTTTAAGACTTAGGAATGCCATGATTTTATTTTTAATGTTACAAAAATAACTAAAATATTTGTTAATTTCCAATTAGTTGAACTGGGGGATATGGAAAACTATTATGGTCAATCATGATCTATGTATAAAATTATTTTATTTATGATGTACTAGAGTTAAGTTATATCAAATGCATAAAAAAAATAACTATGTATCAATTTAAATCCATTCACGGGAACATGTCTAATATGAATGATCAACTAGGGCTTCTAGAAGCCTTTAATTTATTTTGAACATATCTAATATTATCCATAAGTCAAAATTTATATTCATATGAAAGAAAAATAGTTAAATGTGATGTTACTAAAGTTTAATTTTTATATGATCATGAGATAGGGATGGCGCGTCTGGTCTGTGCGAGCCGAGCTAGGGCGCCCGTGCCCTAGCTCGTTTTTCTGTTTTTCTCGTCTGTTCGCGGAGGGGAGGGCGGGTGCTTGTTGTTTTGGGGTTTTTTCTGGCTGCCTGTGCGGATTTTCCCGTCCTTCTTGGTGGTTCATGGTCCCTGCCGGTTTTCTGTTGCTGTCACTAGTTTTGGGCCGGCGGCGGTGGATCTCCTAGCTGGTGGGCGTGGTTTATTCATTGTGTGGGTGCCGCTGGGTTGGCAGAAGTCTTCGATTTGTTGTATTCCCTCATTTGGAGCTGCGTGGGGGGCGGTTGTGGTGAGGTGTGGGGTCGTGCGGGGTGGGTGAAGCTTGAGGCTGCGAGTGGGGCTTTGTGGTGCTGTGGTGTGGGGTGTGGGGGAGTGGTGAGATCTGCGATCGGAGCTTGTGAGGAGTGGAGTGGTGGGTTTTTGTGGGGGCCCTTCCTTGGTGGGTGCGTGTGGGGGCTATCCCTCGTGTGGGAGCTTGTGCTCCTGTGTTCGTCGTAGGCTTGGTTCTCTGTCGGTGTCGTTTTCTTCTCAATGGAGTCAGGGGAGCCTTCGGGGGAGGGACCTAAACTATATTTTCGTTCCGCTCTTGGTTCGCAGCCCTTGCCCTCGGGGTCTCATCTTCACGATAATATTTTATTTTCTCAGAATGTGGAAAAGAATGTGGAGGGTTTGTCAGGAGGGTTTCGTGTTCCCAAGATTAATGGGTACCTTGAACGGTGCAAAGAAAGGCCGAATGTTGTGATCCCGATGGAGATGCTCGAGGATGATATTGAGTACTACTCAAGACACTCGTTGTATTGTAAATTTCTGGGTCTAAAGATTTCGTTACAATTTCTAGAGACATGGGCCCGAAGGACTTGGATGCCAATAGGAGAGATGGAGATTCGGCTCCTCGCTAATAACTATTTCATGGTCACTTTTGACTGCATGGCAGATAAGATCAAGGTTTTTGAAGGAGGCCCTTATTTTTACAACCAGGTGGGCTTGTTTATCAAGCCGTGGCATGCAGGATTCAATCCGGCTGAGGAGATTCCTAGTCGGGTTCCCGTTTGGGTTAGGTTGCCGAGGTTACCGGTTGAGTGTTGGCGGGAGGATGTTCTGCATTTACTTGCCTCAATGCTTGGTAAACCTGTTGGTTCTTCGCAGCAGACACAGTTCAAAAAGGTAATGACATTTGCCCGATTCTGTGTGGAAATTGATTTAAGTAAACCCTTGCCAGATGCTTTAGAAGTGTGTGCAGGCTCTTACTCATGGGTTCAACAACTTGATTATGAGACTTTACCCTTTAGATGTCGGTTGTGTCATGAGTATGGTCACTTACTGCGTAGATGCCCAAGAGCCAAGCCTTTGGAGACTAATACTTCCCTGCCACCTAGGAATCCTTCTGGGTTGGATAAGGGGAAAGGCCCTATTCAGGGTGGTGGTCCTGGGGAGGATGGCTTTCTGCCTGTCAGACCTCGGAATAGAAATAAGGGGCTTAAAAGGCCTCTGAAAGAAAGACAGGATGAGGATTCTTTTAACAGATTTGAGGTGTTGGAGGGTCTTAGCCAGCAAGAAGTGAATCCAGGGTTGGTTGATTTGGATCAGGGCAAGCTGGGGGCTGAGCAGCAAGGGCAGTTGGTGGAGCCGGAAATGGCAAACCATCAGGTGGGAATGGATTCGGTTGTTCAGGATGTTGATCTTGGCGGGGGAGGCTTTGGTCAAGAGGGGATCAGCCCAGGGGTCTCCCTCGTCCCTCAGCTGGTGGGATCCGTGCAGATGGAATCAGACTTAAGGATAGAGGCTCAAAGAGAATCAGGTAGCATGGTGGTAAAAGACAAAGTGGCTGGGACGATCCCTGAGCAGAAAGTTGGGTTGGTGGGAGGAAAAAGTAATAAGACGTCTCCTCAATTAGGCATCCTTCAAAAAGATTTTAAGAAAGGTGGAGTGGAGAAAGGGTCTAAGCTGGGCAGGAAGAAGGACTTGGAAAAGATCAAGATGATTGGGGAAAATTTGGTGGAATCAGGGTCAGTTAAGACTCTGGACTCGCACTTTACCAGCCCTTTGAAATGATTGTCCTATCCTGGAATGTTAGGGGCTTGAACAGTGGCCCTCGACAAAAAGCTGTTCGGAATTTGGTTAGAAGTCAGTGTCCTGATATTCTCTTTTTACAGGAAACAAAGCTTTCTGTGGATGGTATGATGGGTATTATGCCTAAGCTTTGGATGAATGGTGATTGTCAGTGTATTGGTGCTCTGGGTGCCTCTGGTGGGGTTGCTTGCTTATGGAACCCTCAGAGGATTTGCCCCCTTTGGTGGTTTTCTTTCAAGTCCTCTATCTCTATGGTGGCCTCTTGCTATGAATTGGGGGAAGTGGTACTTTTCTCCAACATTTATGCACCTGTTGATTTGCAGGGTAAGCAGCTTTTGTGGTCAGATATTCGGTATGTGCGATCTATGAACCCTTACTTGCCATGGATTATTGGGGGTGATTTCAATGCTATCACTGAGATTGCTGAGAAGCGCGGGGGTACCATGAGATTGGAGGCTTCCGCTTTCCTCTTTCAGGATAATATTTCTGCATTGAATCTGGTTGATATCAAGCCAGGTAATGGCCACTTTACCTGGAATAATCGACGCTCTGGTGAAAATGGCATTGCAGAGCGGTTGGATCGGTTTATGGTTTCTTGCTTTTGGGTGGGTGATAGGTGGGTTACGTGCTCAGAGATCTTGGATTGGAGGGGTTCAGACCATTGGCCCATTAAGCTTTCTATCAGCCTGGTTGGGCGGACCCACAAGCCCTCTTTCAAATTCCAGCTTATGTGGCTTCGGGATCCTGTTCTCCATGATTATGTTGCTCGTGGTGGCAGGAGGGAAGACCATCTTTTGGTACGGCAATGTATGTCTTTACGAAGCTTCTTCAGTTTGTTAAGTATAAGATTAAACGTTGGAATAAGCAATGTTTTGGGAACATTTTTAAGGCCAAGTCTGATGCGCAAGGTAAGTTGGATGGTATTACGAGGTTGATGAGGGAGAATGGGGTGTCTGAGGCTCTGTTGCAGGAGGAATCTAGGGCTTTGAAAGATCTTGAGGAATGGGAATTACGGGAGGAGATATTTTGGAAACAAAAATCTCGGATTGACTGGCTTCAGGAGGGGGATAAAAATTCAGCCTTTTTCTTCAATTCTGTGAAGGCGCGGAGGCATGGTAACTCTATTCCTGTTTTGATTTCTGACGGGGGAGAGAGGTTGAAGTCTTTTCAGAGTATTTCTGATGAGGCCGTCCATTATTTTTCTATCCTTTTTAGAGAGGATTTGCAGGGGTGTGCGGTGGGAGAGGCGCAGGTCCTTTCCTGCATCCCCCACTTGGTGTCTCAGGAGATGAGAATGGATCTTATGGGGGAGATCACTCTTGAAGAATTAGAGGGGACGGTGTTTCAAATGAAGAAAGGAAAAGCTCCTGGCCCTGATGGTTTCCCAGTTGAATTCTTCCAAGAGTTTTGGGAAATTATCAAATTGGATTTATTAGAAGTGGTCAAGGAGTCGCAGCGGAACAAGCAAATGTTAAAGGCTCTGAATTCCACCTTTCTGGCTCTTATTCCAAAGTGCGATGGAGCGGATAGGATGAGCCACTTCCGGCCTATATCCTTGTGCAATGTGGTGTATAAGGTTATCTCAAAGCTTATTGCGAATAGGCTGAAAAAGTGGTTGCCATTACTCATATCTGAGGAGCAAAGTGGTTTTGTGGAAGGCAGGCAGATTCTGGATGGTATTGTTGTGGCTACTGAGACCATCCATTCGATGGCTAACTCTAGAGCTAAGGCTATGTTTATCAAGTTGGACATGGCGAAGGCATATGACAGAGTCCGATGGTCTTTTCTTCAGAGGATCCTTGCCACTTTTGGTTTTGGGGATGATTGGATCCAATGGGTCATGAGTTGCATCTCGTCTGTGTCCTTCTCTGTGTTAACTAATGGGATGCACTCGGAGTTGTTTGAGGCTTCGCGAGGGATAAGACAAGGTGATCCTCTTTCCCCTTACCTTTTCATTTTGCTGGTGGAAGGCTTGGGGCGCCTTCTAAGGAGCCAGGTGGAGCTGGGGCTTATTCAGGGGTGGAGGTGGGGTGGTGACTTACCCCCTTCGTCCCACTTGCAGTTTGTGGATGATACTGCCTTGATGGGGATGGCTACTGTTAGGGAGGCTACTAATATTCGACGGGTGCTGGATATGTATCTTGAGGCTTCAGGTCAAGCAATCAATGAAGCTAAGTCTTCCATCTATTTCTTTAATACTCTGAATCCTATTCAGAGGCGAATTGCACAAATTCTTCGCTTCCAGATAGGGACTCTTCCTATGTCTTACCTTGGGGTTCCTATCTCGGTGGGCAGACTATCGAGGGAATCTTGGCAGCCTATTCTGGATAAATTTCGGGTAAAGGTTACCCATTGGACCAATCGTTGGTTGTCCTTTGCTGGGCGGGTGCAACTGCTGAAATCTGTTATCCAGGCTCTCCCTATTTATCGGTGTATGCTCCAAGTGGCTCCGGCGGGTTTTGTTTCTGAGTTGGACTCTTTGGCAAGACAGTTTTTATGGGCTGGTAGTGTGATGACTTCCAAATGGAGTTTGGTTAAGTGGGATACTGTTTGTCGTCCTAAGCAGCTGGGGGGTTTGGGGTTGAGACATTCCTCTCTGGCTGGGACAGCGTTGGCGGCGAAGCTTTATTGGAGATGGTGCATGGAGAAGGATAGGATTTGGGCTAGGATTCTGTCCTATAAGTACCTTCAGGGTACTCTTGGAGATGATATTCCTCGCTATCCCCTGTTAGGTAAGGGCTCAGCGGTTTGGGCTACCCTCAAGAAGGGAGCGGTGCTTATCAAGGATGGTTTATTTTGGATTTGTCGGAGAGGGACGGAGGTTCAATTCTGGTATGATTCCTGGGATGGGTACCCTCCCATCCTATCACAGTTCCCTGATTTGATGGCTTTGAGCAGGAGCTTCGAGGATGTTGGCTGGACACGGGTAAGTGATTTTAAGGTGATTTCTTACCAGGGTCAACTTGTGAGTTCTAGATGGTTGACACCTGAGGAGTGGCCGATTATGGGCATGGAAGAGGATTGTAGGGTTCTGCACAGTATTCTTTTGAGCAGACAATGTAACCCTCTAAGGGACAAGGATATTCTTGCTTGGTCTCCTAATCCAAAGGGGCACTACACGGTTGCATCTGGATATCGGAGGTTATTGTCTCAAAGGGTTGAGGGGGAGGAAGTTCCGTGGTGGAAAAAGGTTTGGAATAAGTTTTCTTGGCCGAAGTGTAATTGCTTTGCCTGGATTTTGGCTTGGAACAAGTGCTTGACTTGGGACAAGATCCAGATGCGCGGCTTTCAGGGACCGTCTATGTGTGTGATGTGTGGGAAAGGTGAGGAAAACTCTTCGCACCTTTTCTTCCGGTGTCCTTTCTCCCTGCAACTCTGGCATTTCTGGTGGAATGTTTGGGGAATTCCTTGCATTCATGCTTCCTCTTTAGTTGAGTTCTGGAATAGCTTGGGCAGGCCTCCCTCGGGGGCCTCCTTTTTGCAGGATGTGTGGTTGGCAGGCCCAATTTTGTTGTTATGGCAGATTTGGCTTGAAAGGAATAGGAGAATTTTTCGAGGTGAAGTGTTGCAAGTTCAACAGGTGTGGTGCAGGATTCTGGGGATGATCCAGGAGACTATCCATGCCAAAGGGGATGTGGAGTTGCCTTTGGATAAGAAGGATGCTGAGGTGGTGGCCCGATTGGGTATACAGGGGTTTTCCCAGTTGGCCTCTGGTGGGCGGAAGGGTAGTCGAGTGAGGCAGCGGGTCCAGAGGCAGGGGTCCTGGGTGCCTCCCCCTGTAGGAACCTTGAAGGTTAATACTGATGGTTCTTCTAGGGGAAATCCTGGCCCAGCTGGGGTTGGAGGGGTTGGGCGGGACTCCTCAGGTTCGGTGGTGTTCCTTTTCTCCATTCATATGGGGACACAGACTATTAACTTTATGGAAGGTTGGGCGATTCTTTATGCTTTGAGAAAGGCCTACGAGCTGGGGTGGCGTAGGGTTGTTTGTGAATCTGACTCTCAGGTTCTAATTAACTTACTTAATCAAGGGAGGAGTTTGGATGTGAATTGGCAGTTGGCGGTTCTGGTCCAGCAGATTTTGCAGATTAGATCTTTAATGGAGAGAGTGTCTTTTGTCCATATTCCGCGGGAGTGGAATAGGACGGCTGACTGTTTGGCCAAATGGGCTTCAGAACATCTGGTGGATTGGAAGATTGATGAGTGGGCTCAAATCCCTCCTGAGCTTAGCTCGGATCTGGGGAGGGTTCTTGCTGAGGATACTAGGGGTGCTAAATGATTTAGTTCTGGCTCTTGTTGGTGGTTTACATTTTTCCTGGGCTGGTGCCCTTGGCTTGGCTGTAATTCTAGTTTCTGATTTTCAATAAAATTTTTACCCCTTTTTTTAACAAAAAAAAAGTTTAATTTTTATATAAATCTAGTTGTGAATTTTACAATCATTGCCCACATTGATATTTGAAATCCTTGGGATCTTTACCTGTAATTTCTTAGTTCTTTTTTATCTCTAACGTACTTCTATTATTTCCAACAAGCTACCATATTGTGTTCTCTATGCAAATTCTTAAATTTGTCTTGCTATCAATTTTTTGAATCTAGGTAGTAGTTGGTGAGTTAATTATAAAATGTTTCATATGGGTGAAGCCAACTAAAGAGAACAATGTCTAGGCCATAGTTTCATTGACTTTTTCTGATATCCAATTGTAATTCTCTAAATTTGATTTCTAGGTTTTTTATATATTTTATCTTTGGTATGACAATACCATTATTAATATATGAGAGTTTATAAAAGGATGTCTTTCCCTTTTCATTGCAAAATTGAGTACATATAATGTCAAACTTTCTTTAAGTATTATAAGATAAACCTTATACTAGTTAGATATGTAGGGAGATTGTATAGATTACTTGCATGACTATAAATTTTGATGATTATGCTAGTTTTTCCAAAGATCTAGTCACCTTTTTTGGTAGTTTTGATGATTTGGTAGGATTTTGTAATACTTGAATGGTTTGGTCTTTGATGAGGTTGATAGAGGGTATGAGGAACCATTCTATATATTTGTATTAGCATGAGGTCCTATGTAGATATGGAGTCTATATGATCACTAGGTGATATCCAAGTATTCTATGACAAAGCTCAAGGTTAAGGTAAGGATATAAGAGTTAATATTTATTGATGAAAAATCATATGTATTAGGATTGAAGGGTACTTGAACTTCTTATTAATTTTGAAATGCTTTAGTTGTATGATTAAATTTGACCATCTAGGAAACCTTATAAACCTATCTATAAGAGTTCTCTTAGTGATGTTTTAAAGAGTATGTTCACTATTGTTAATTATATGTTTGATACATGTTCACTATTGTTAATTATATGTTTGATACAATTTGCATATACAACATTATTGAAGAAATAATGAACCATTTGCACATAATTTCAATACCCTTTATCAAAAGTTCATAATTTGTACGTCAATTTTAAAAAATTTGATAACATTCATTTGGCTAAAATTTGGTAGCATATTTGTGGTTTTTTAAAATGTTTGACAACATATGTCTTTTGATATAAAAATGTGAAAGCTAATAAATTTTTTGATGCAGGTGAGCAAGATGTCACATAATGTGCATAAATGGGTATTTGATTGGTTGCCCAACTATCACTGCCATCTTCCATGGAATGTCCTCCTTCGTATAGAGCAATTGGGTGTCCCCCATTGGTTGAGAGACAAGATGGTGAATAGAATTAACACAAATGGGCCAAGGATTAGTCTAAGCTTTCATGATAAATCCTTGACTATATGCAGTCCCTTGTTATGTATGATGAGCACACATGATTTTTAAAATAAGAGTGTTGAATGTAAAGTTGGTTGCATGTGTACATACATGTCTTGAAAGTATATGTGAAACTCTAATTTTGATATCTAAATATTTAATATAGAAAATAGGACATGATGATTAGAATTTACATTATAATTTCTCTCTCTAAAAAATTATTTTAATAGTATCTTTCTATGTTTCACAATAACTAAAGTACAAGGTTAAAAAATGTATATGTATATTTCCTATTACATCTGACAAAGCTCCTTTATCCTTTATCTCTTTGAGGCATTTTGTCCTACAATTCATGTGCTTTGTCTATTCTTCCACATTTTGTATACATGTCTACCACATCATTTCTAACTATAATATCTGACAAAAATCCTCTTTCCATTATGCTTTGATGGATGTCCATGTCCTGTTCCAAAGCTCCCATTTTGGCACAGGCAAGGAGGATGCTGGCAAAGGCTGTGGAATAGACCCGCATTGCATTTTCTTGAAAGTTTTTAAAGCCTTTTCAACAAATCCATTTTGTGCATATCCTGCAATCTTGCAACCATTGTAGTCCATGTGACCACATTTCTTAGAGGCATGTTGTCACAGTCCACGTGCCTTGTCTGTTCTTCCACATTTTACATACATGTCTACCAGGTGAGTGTCAATCTGTTTTATGAATATCCTGCAATCATGACATTCCATGAGAACACGTTACTTTGAGGCATTTTGTTTAACAATTCACATGCCTTGTCTATGCTTCAGCATATGCAATCATGGCAATCCATGATTAAAAAGCTCATCACTATATAGTTCCTATCTGTATAGATAAGATTTGACTCAATTCTGAAATAGTTTAAATTTTTGTCCAAGCCTTGAAGATTTAAAAAAATTGAAGACCGAAAAAAACATATGTAAACAAATATAATGGCTCAAATTCATGTTGTTGTACCAAAAAAATACTATCTTGTAAACAGATCTCGTACTTACCAGATATACCAATATCATAGCCAAATATGGAGCCCCCAACAGTAGCGATTATGGATGCCACCATCACATAGATAGTTGCACGACCTTGGTATCTCCCTACTCTTTCTTGGGAAACGCCCACAACATGCAAAGACCCACCAGCCATTGTTACACCAGAATTGTTGCAGTTGTTAGTACTAGCACCGTTTAGTCTTTCTTTGACAAGTATTTCTATAGACATCAACTCATTATTACGAATATGCAACAATATGCATCTGATATTATAATTTGTAGTTTCCAAAGTTTGCTTCCAAATATTCCAATTTCCTATTGCACATAACATCAAATTTACATAAATGATCCTGCACCTAGACTAGAAATGACCACCAAAAGTGAGTTACTGTATTGGAGAGGCAATATAATGTTGTTTGTTCATTGTCTTACTACATTTGTTAACAGGTAAACTGACAGAAAATTTTATTTCAATCAAAGGATATGCAAAAGGTTGTATTTGTCTATATGTATACCACTTAAACCCCAAACAGGAAAACGGAAATTTTTGGATCCATGTAGCAGATACTTCATTGTAATACCATTGCATCCATGTGCAACCTTCAATAAATATCCTAAGGAGCTTACCATCTACCACATTTAATTACCATTACATGCAAATTTGTTGATTCAGCCTGCAAAAAATATAGAAATGACTCACAGAATCCATTAATAGCTGGACTTCTTGCTCCGTTAAATGTAAGCCAGACTTATGAAGACCTGTCTTAAGTTCCTCAAAGGATATTGAACCATTGTTATTTGTGTCCATTGCCTTGAAAATCTCTCTAATGCCCTCTACTTCTTCCACAGATAAATGTTCTGCAATAACCTGTAAACAACAACATTTTTTAAATAATGGATAAGATCAAGAGAGTTCAGGTACAAATAATATTGTGGCAAAATTAATGACGTGAAATCTCTTTTGAGGAAATCCAATTATTTGCATAGTTAAAATTAATAATCAATCAAAGGATATGCAAAAGGTTGTATTTATCTATATGTATACCACTTAAACACCAAACAGGAAAATGGAAATTTTTGGATCCATGTAGCAGATACTTCATTGTCATACCATTGCATCCATGCAACATTCAATGCATATCCTAAGGAGCTTACCATCTACCACATTTAATTACCATTACATGCAAATTTGTTGATTTAGCCTGCAAAAAATATAGAAATGACTCACAGAATCCATTAGCAACTGGACTTCTTGCTCCGTTAAATGTGAGCCAGACTTATGAAGACCTGTCTTCAGTTCCTCAAAGGATATTGAACCATTGTTATTTATGTCCATTGCCTTGAACATCTCTCTAATGCCCTCTACTTCTTCCATAGATAAATGTTCTGCAATAATCTGTAAACAACAACATTTTTTTAAATAATGGATAAGATCAAGAGAGTTCAGGTACAGATAATATTGTGGCAGAATTAATGAAGTGAAATCTGTTTTGAGGAAATCCAATTATTTGCATAGTTAAAATTAATAATCCACCTAGAACAACAACAAAAGTTGCAGAACTTACCCTCAGAGCTCTCTTTTTGAACCTGTTCATCACAGACAACTGTTTGAGCCTTGCCCTGACTACATCCCCAAGAGGAACATTTGGTGCTTTTTTGGCATTGTGCAACCAAGTATGATCTACATGAATGTTAAAAACCAGAAGATCATAGATTAGCTATCACAACAGAACACAAATATCTGATCCAAAAATGTGATATCGCCACAAATGTGATATCCTGCACCATCAAACATCCAATATTGCCAATTAAATTCTCAACCATTAAATATGATTTAATTTTTTTTTAAAGAGGCAACAGAGAGCATTAATTTTCCTTATCACCTGTCATCAAATAGTATTTTTTTGCATACATGTCTACCAGGATAGTTGCAACTACATCATCTAACAAAAACCCTCAACCAAAACCCTCTGTTGTTTACCCTTCGACGAATGTCCATACCCTGTTCCAAACGTCCCATTTTCGCACACGCAGGGAGGCTGCTGGCAAAGGTTTCAGAGTCTGGCAAAGCCTTTCAAACAAATCCATTTTGCATATATCCTACAATCATGGCATTCCATGAGATCACATTTCTTTAAGGAATCCCTGTGTAACATTTCACGTGCTACGGCCCGTCAAAACCCTGCTTCCATGAAGGGCAACCTTGAAAACCTGAGACAGCGAATGGTAACTGCAGATGGATCCTTCCAAATGGTGGTCGCCAACCGGAACGGAAAAAGCAAAAATAAAAACGACGACGGGAGAGGCCTCTCGGCAAAAGTTAAAACGACATGGGATATTGGAATGACCGGTTAAGATGGGGCCCACAGCACGGGCTGGGCTTAAGTATCACACACTAAGGTACTTTGACCACTTATGTGGCAGATGTGGGCCCCTTCCTCTCGCCAACGTCCGTTTCCGTTCCTGTTTAAACAACAGTCTCCGTTAATTTTGAATTCAAACTATTCTCGCGCCGAAGTCCATGGATGCGTTTGGTCGCATAAAATAAGAAGTCAGTAAGGTATCAAAAGCAAAAAGTGGTTGATGCAGCGGCAGACATTGGAAGCTTTGGAACAGGGTATGGACAGTCGTCAAACCATAATGGAAGGGAGTTTATCGTTATGGCACGTGAACTATTACAGCAGATGCCTCAAAGAAATGCTTGTAGGATATACACAAAATGCATTAAGAAACTTTCAATCAAATGTAATTCACAGGCGTAAAGCCAGCCCTCGCAACCTTTGCCAGCATCCTCCCAACCTGGGCCAAAATGGGAGCTTTGGAACAGGGTATGGACATCCATCAAAGCATAAAGGATAGAATATTTTTTTTGGAATGTTGTAGCTGCAACTACCCTGATAGACGTGTATGCAAAGAAGTAGACCCAAAAATTAAAACACTGTTAACATTTATAATAAATATGTGGTTTTGTATTTGCGAAGATATTAAGTTTACTCAACATAGTAATTGGAGGATGTCACTCTATTTTTCATTTATTCTTTTTTTAAATGTTTAGAGTATATAAGTGTATGAGGTAGCTTTATATTATTTGGGTTAAAGTTTTGAATGTATTATTTATATTATTAATTTAGAATTTAATTTAGTAAAATAGTAAGTTTTATTTTCTTGTTTAAAATCTTGTTGTTTCTTATTTGAATAACTTATTCATCTTCAATAAAATTTTAAAACTACAATTTGTCATTTTATTTTAGTCTAAAATTTCACATTTCAATTTTGACAATTCTTCAACCTAATGGTTAATCACTTATAAAAGTGTCAAATTTTAATTTCATATATTTAGAATGTATATTTAAAAATGTCATCCTCAGGCATTTTCACATTATGGAGAGTATCATTATAAAAACAATGTTTTGACAAAGCATTGAAAAAACAATTCTCTTGATTTGCAAATGTATCATTCAGTCACATCATATACCAATGAAAAGTCAACTTTATTCTAGCAAATGACATCCATTTTAAAGCTAACACTTCATGGTACACTCTAGTACAAAACATCAATTCACTTACATTAGCAAGATTAGTACTTGATATAGTGATATTTATTTTCCTATTGATATAAGGGCATATGGTCAAGGAAAGTGAAATCTTACAACTCATGAAGTTTTGTGAGTAAGATTTAGCATGTATGTGGAAGAAGGAAGATCATGCAATGACATGCATTGTGCCATGAGTGATCCATAAATTTGATAAAATAACATTATATGTATATAATAACAAGAATATTAAGCACAAATAGTGATAGTCAATGCAATGTCCACATGTCAGTTGTGTGTGAGAAATAGATGGCAATAAAACAAGACCAATAGTTAAAATTATTGCATGTCATTGGATGATCCAATCAACATTAACTACTACATTTTTTAGATTAGTAATAGATTTTATGTCTTTAATTTGCATTAGACAAAGTTCGTAAATTTGAATGTTGGAGTAGACTACATTAATGAAAATTGGTGGGTTTTGGCCACTAAAATCTCATTATAGAATTTAATAAATAGTAGTTTTGTGCAAATAGTCAAGGTATTCTTGTAGGCCTTACAATAGGAGTTGAACTGAAATATATAGTCGAGTTTGAATAATTATGTATTTTATCTAAAAAGTTATAATCTTTGTCATTCAACTTATTGAAAAGAATTATTCTCATACCATCTCCTTGTGTTTTCTTCCTTGTTACAGGTGCATTCTTCATTGTGATTCTCTTTGCTATGTGACTAGGCATACCTTCACTTAGGAGTCCCTTGTATTACATTTGCATCAAATCTTCTCTCATCTAGTCTAAGGTTTGGCTTGTGGAGAGGTGAAATCATTGGATGGCATTCACTAAAGTTTACAACCAAGAGATTTATATCCTCAAAATTTGAGGATAGGTAGAAGGTAGTGTAGATTTCCTCCAATGTGTGGGTCACTGTACAAAATTTATGGTGTCATTTTTTATAAGAAGGGTGTTGAGGAAGGAGAATAAAAAATAGACGAGCATTTATCTTTATATGATGAAGAAAATAAGCACCTAGAATAAAAAATCTCAAGAAAATTATGTGTTACCTTTATGGGATGTTGGAGGCAATGAAAAAAAATCAACAAAGAGATATGGATGTAGAATAGAGTAATGATGATGCACAAGATATATACACATGGACAAGGTTGATGGAGACCCAATAGAATTGGAAGACTCTTAAGAACCATATTTTTCTTATTTACTTAATCCCAATCAATTTATCTATAGCTAGCAAAGTAGAGATTGATGGAACATTAACTTATTATAGTTTAAGTCATTATGAACTTCTTACAAGTAACTTTCTAGTCCTATTGAGTGAAATTATTGTTGAGCTCAAGAACTCATGTGTGGTTTTAGTGTTTGTTTGAAACTCGTACTAGTTAAATTAAGCATCTATAGTGGTAGATGGTTATATGATTAAGTGTTCATGATCAAGTCAAAGGAAAATTAATTTAATTGTAAAACCAAGGGGAATTTATGGGAGGTGAAATGAATGGTTGACATGTAATCTTGATTTGACACAAAGAGAGCTTGCCCATTAAGTATGTGATATTCCTTAAACTATCTATCTCAATACAAGATCTTTTTAGTCACTATTATAATGAAATAAAATTTCCTTCAAGAAAACAACTTTGTATGTCCCACCATGAAAGTATTTTAACTAATGAGAATAAAGTTATGTAGGAAATATAAGTTAATGATCAAGGTAATCAATTTGAAACTTTGTAGAAAAAACCAATAGCACGAGTAGATTAGCCATTTTATAATGATTATGGGATCAAAGGAGATGTAGGATACTCTTAATATTTCTTCTAATTACATGGTCAATGTTATCCCAAATAATTTGAGAGATAGATGACAACTCAATAGTTAAACATGAAACAAAAATTTCCAACACAACCACAAATGAAAAGACTCCACAATTTTTAGATATCATTTTTATGCTATGTATTCTCAAGACCATTATGACACTCAAAAAATAAGAACTCATATGATGTCACTAAGTTCATACAATCCTATATTGAAGGGTCCCTACCATAAGAGTTTGAATAGATATGAACTAGGTAATGGTCCATCTATAAGATATTGAAAACTATGAAAACACCTATATGGTACAAGAGGTTGTAATGTTTCTTTTCAATGTCATCATCTAGTAGGTATGTGAAATTAATAAGGTATAGGACAGAGGATCCATTGTAGTTGATGTGTAATATTATCAACCAATAGAACAATGATATTTTGAAATTCTTTATGGAGCCTCATATGAGTACGTGCATAACATTAGTTAATGTTTTTAGCAAATGAATAGTGCATCACTTGGAGGAAAAATACCAAACAATCCTTGTGAGTTGCAAGAGGATGCAATTTGGTAATGTGATGTAACCATTGCTAACATCTACATAGTTGAGAGAAAGTGAGATTCAACTAATGGTACATGAGAGCCTTGATAAATTTCATGAGGTTTCTTAGGAGTTCCATGAGCTATAGGATCAAGTGAAGATTAGAGGATTGGTTCATGTGCTTTGATAATGAATGCAAATATGTAAACCATGGAATTAAAGCACTTGATCAATGGCCACCATTCTCTTTAACAAATTTACACTTTACAATTTCATAGAAAACAACAAAAATAAATAATTTAAAAGATAAAATTATATCAGATCATAAGGGAATAACATCTTACAAAATCAGGCAAAACACTTTTTTTTAAGGCCCGGATAAATATTCAAAGGGTCTAATTTATTCTTTGAATTAAGCTTATGAAGGGAATATTCAAACCTAAACATCATTTTGGCTTTGTCCCTTAACAATGAGGCTTTGATAGGTTCCCTAAACTTTTAATTTACACATTCACATGATTTATATCTTATCTTAGTCCTAAATTAGAAATAATATGAAGGATCTAAGTTAATTATTTGACTATGTGACATTACACACTAGATACACACACAAACATAATTGCATTATAATTGAATCTTAGGACACTAGTAATAAGGATTCCTTGAACACTAATATGCAACTAGCATTATAAAATCCTAATAAAATAATTTAAAAAATTGTTAATCCCTCCAAGTGATGACACAACTCTAATCAAATTTTAATTATTGTACATGGAATGGGATGCTCATTATCCATGATTCATGAATGAATGTTAAAATAATTGGAATTTCTTTCACTTGGTAAAATACAACAAGCAATTACATGTGAACACTAAGGATCCAAACTTGACTTAAGGTCCATATTATCTAACTATTAAACTTTTAAATATATCATTAGCTTACAAGCCAAAAATATCAAATTTTATACAAGAATATAAAGATTGTCTATTTTTTAATTCTCCATCAAATGACTATGTGACAATCTCTAGAACCTATTACTGTTAGTTTTAATGCTTAGTACGCTAGATGTGCCTACTAAAATCAAAGAGGGTCAATTTGGGAGTTTTCTATGAATAATGCATATAGTGTATAAGTTGTATCCAACCTTCAATTAAATAATTTATACATGAGGGATTATACTTCACTTAATTTTGACCACCATAAGATTAAGGTTGCTAAAATATAAGGGATAATCCAACCATATAGTTTATTATTACACTTGGCCACCCCCACAAAAAAGGATATAGTTATTTAATGGGGTGAGGAAAGGTGTATGGGTTTGGCCATTTAGTCTTCTCTAAATTAAATTATTATCAAGTATTGAATTAAATTCTTAGTATTACATTATAGAGATTTGGCTATCATGCATAAGATTTG
>VDFB02000013.1:38367098-38445542 GCA_007258455.2 Sequoia sempervirens | reverse complement strand
TAGATAATATCATCATACCAATCTCTTGGGGATATGTCTTGGAGGTGGTAGTGCTGAGCTGTAAGATTAGGACCCATCTCTACCAATTTTTTGGTTAGCCCTTGTCCTCTCACCAGTTTCATCTGTTGAATCTCAATATTGAATTCTTGCAACATAGTTACCCACTTAGCTTTGCATTCTCCCAGTTCATTTTGTATCAACAACTTGACTACAGGATTAGGAACTATTGCAAAGACCTTGTTCCTTAGAATATAATGTTTGAACTTCTTTACAACTCTGACTAAGGCATAGGTTTGCTTTTCCACACTTGGATACCTTAATTCTACATCTTTTAAAGGAGCACTCATAAATGCTATGGGGTTCTCATTCCCTTGATCAAACTTTTTGGTTAACATGCCAGCATAGGAATGGTCAAAAGAAAATGAATATATGTAAAAGGGCTTGGCATAGTCATGACTTACCAATACTGGAGCTTCAACAATGGCTCTATTAATTTCTACAAATGCTTCTTTTGCTTCTGTATTCCATTCAACTTTGGCTTCTTGCTTCAACATTGCATTCAATGGTTTGACTATCTCAACAAATCTAGTGATGAACTTCCTTATGAAGTTAATTTTTCCAAAGAATGATTTTATTTCCTTCTTACTAGTAGGTGGCTAAATATTCAAGATAGCTTCCACTCATTCAAGATCAATAGAAATTCCTTTCTCTGAGATAACATGTCCCAACAATTTTCCTTCAGTAACTCTAAAGATGCATTTCTTTGGATTAAGGGAGTTGCCAAATTCTCTACACCTCTAAAACACTTTTCATAGATCTTCTATGTGATCACCTCTCTTCTTGGAAAAGATTGTCAAATCATCCACATATATAATTATGCATTTACAAATGATGTCCTTCAAGGCGATATCCATAGCTCTCTGGAATGTGGCTCCAACATTGATTAGCCCAAAGGGCATTCTCTTGTAAGTAAAAGTTCCCCATTTTGTAGTAAAGGTAGTTTTATGCCTATCTTCATACTACACCATAACCTGGTTATATCTAGAGTACCCATCTAGAAAAGACATCATTTGAGATCCACTGACAATTTGAAGCACTTCATCTAGTGAAGGGACTAGATAGTTATCTTTTTCTAATGCCTTGTTAAGGTTCCTAAAATCAACACACAGTCTAATCTCTCCATTTTTCTTTCTCACTGGAACCAAATTTGCAACCCAGGTTGAATGTCTTAACAGAAATATAATACGAGCTGGAAGCATTTTCTGCACCTCCTTCTGAATGACTAGCTCCAGCAAGGCATTAATTGGTCTTTTCCTTTTCCTAAAAGGTCTTTCTCCTAGCTTGTGTGGAATGGTGTGTGTAATAATTGAGGTGTCATATGTCTTCAGGTCCTCATAACTTCATGCTATCACATCCTGATATGTATGCAAGGCATCAATGATTCCTTTCCTCTCCTCTAGAGTACACATTTTACCAATAAAGACATTCTTGATATCATCTTGAGTCCCCATGTTATATGTTTCACATTGACTACTGATGGACTCCTTCTTAGCGTCTTGCTCTTGATCTGTGACCTTGTCAAGATCAAAAATCCTCTCTAGCTACACCATTCCCCTTAAAAAATTATTAGTCTTCAAATTGATGACCCCTTCTAAATCCATCTCTGCTTCTTGGGGTTCAACTTCATCAATGATCTATGTAGTAAAAACATCAGAACTTGTGATAAAATCTAAAATATGCTTGTCATCTTCAAATACCTAAAAGTTTGTCACATTTTTAGGTACTGAAGGTACTGGAGTTAGTTCCACAGTGAACTTCTTCAATCCATAAAGGGACAAAGGCTTCCTGCGCCATGGAGTCTGTAGTTTAGTTCTTACTGTGGGGTATCAATTGAATGTTGAAGGAATCAAATCCCTCAATAAGGTCCCATACTCTATGCCTATAATTGGTTATCATCCTATCATGGCATGAATATTGCTTTCTAACTTGCTTAACAACTAACTCATAATTCCTAAATACTTGAAAAATATTAAACTTCTTTCTCAGTGCCATGAGAAATCCATGAATCAAAGCCTCATATTCAACTACATTATTGGTACAATGAAACTAGAGTCTATGAGCAACAAAGAAAGTTTTACCTTAAGGGCTGATCAATTCAAATCCTGCTCTAACAACTTACATTGATTTGGATCCATCAAACCTTAGTGTCCAACAACCAACAACTCTAGATTTATTTGTCTTGTCTCTTGTATTGTTACTACTAGAGGGTTATTTAGAGTGTACCACACTCTTTCCTTTGGGATCATCTTGATTATTCTGTATATTAATTCTGACTGCTGGAGTGGGGTTAATGCACTTTTGTACCTGTTCTACTACTATTTGGAAAAAGCAACACTCCAACTTTGAGTGAGAGGCATTGTGAACTCTACACTAACTGGGTAAAACTAGTTCTTCAAAATTCATATTTCTACCCAGGTGAATCTAATCTTCTATACACTTTTGGGTGAATTCTTGAAAATTGTCCAACAAACTAAGTTGGATATCTTCAGGATCATCATCTTCAATTGGTTCCACCAGGGCTCTAGTACTACTGGATTCTACTGTAAAATCAATGGGTTTGGTGTGCAACATAAGAATTTCTTCTATATATGACTCCTCAACAAGGGTTGCTAGCACATAATTACCCATGCTTACCTCTAATATCAATATTTCATTCGAAGTATTTTGATACTGTACAATTACATACTTCATTCGGGGATCCCTTTCAATTCTAATTTGATTTGGCACTCCCTTCCAAGGAAGCCACCTATGAGATTGATTAGTTGATACATATCCATTCAAGGCTTTACTAAAGTCTCTTCCTAGAATCAGACCATAGGTATCAGGTATGTTAGCTACATGTATATTAATGAATTGTTGAATTTTGGGGTCTGAGGCAATTTGCGTATGGATCATGTTTAATTCCCCTACCACATTAACTTCTATTCTATCGAGTTGAGTGACTTTCTTTTGGGAGATAGTAGGGGTAATGCCTAAGGCTCTACAGACAGCAAAGGGCATCACATTTGTGGAAGCACTTGAATCTAGCAAGAAATTGTACAATTTTTTTCCAAAGAGATGAACTAAAATCAGAAATGAAGGAGTTTCTATTCTACCTTGGAACAAAGTTAAGGGGGTATCAACCTTATCAACTTGACTTTTATCTTTTTCTTCCTATTTGTCTCCAAGTTGTGTTTGAACTTGCCCTTGATCCTTTGATATTTGAGAGTTAGGTACTTTATTGGTTGTCCCACCAACTGGTCTATCTTGTGACACTGGATTTATATTGTAAGCCCCTAAGATTACATTTCTAACTGAATGAACTCTCAATAATTCAAATACAAAAAGACTCACCTTTAATTTCTTGAGTTCCTCTACAACATATGCAGCCAACTACTCTATGATCATGTCAGTAGAGCCTCCTTGAGATATTTTATCACCTTATCCTTGTTTGTATCTACACTCTTTCCTTTGGATGTCCTAGCTTTTGCATGTCCTTCATTTGATAGATATTGCTTAGGCACATGTGGATATGTTGGATTATTGATGGCGTTTGGATCTAGAGGTATGGTAAAATTGTTTGGAGGGATAGAAGTGGTGAAAGGTCCTCTAGCTTTTGAACCTCTATTAGGCCTATCTCTTAAATCATATTTCTTGATTGGACTTTGGAAGACTTGCACCTCTTCAACATAAGTTTCTTCTTCATCCAAGGGACCATTATCAATCTTAGTGCTTTCATTGAATAACTATGTAATCTCATCTCCATTGCACACTTGATCTACCTCCTCTTCCTGCTTACTTGACTCTTCTTCAAGTCCATTTTCCTCACTTCGTGGGAAAGGTGAGTGATTTAGCACCAACATAGGTGAGTCATAAGGAGTAGATGGTACTAACTCCTGGTTACTTGCATTATTCTCACCTCATACTAAAAGATAGATACAACTATTTAGAACTCAGGGTAGTCTAACTCAAAATGTTGACTTGTCTTATGGAGCCTACACCAACCCGATAAAGCAGCTTCAACCATATACAAACCACTTGGAGGCTTTTCTTGATTAGTTGGCTGATCCAATGGGGTGGGGATGCCTCCATTGTTTGGCCTTGTATTCCAAGTTCTATTATGTCTTGGTGGTGGCCTTCTATCAAATCCTTGTCCACCTTATTGTCCTATATCAAAGTTTAGACCAAAATCCTGCCTCTTTCAAAATTTTGTCCTCTATCAAAATGTTGTCCTTTGTCAAAGTGTTGTCCTTGTTGAGACTCCTAATTTTCTCTATTGTGGTTAGCTTGAATACTCCTTTGAGTAGCTTAGAGCTGACTATTTTGATTTCTCAAATAGGTGACCTCCATATTCAACTTCTTCACTTGTTCAATCAGTTTATCCAACCTCTCCTTGTCAAGGTTACTATATGAAGTCTGGTTCACACTATTTTGAGGATATGATGTTGCCACACCAGAGCTCAATGACTAGTTCAATACCTTAAAATTTTGCAAATATGTGGGGAAACCAGCCTGGGGTTGTGGATGGAGGGGTTGACTAACAAATTTATTAAGATAATTAATCATCAGTGGGTCTTGATTTAAAGGGGGTCCTGGATGAGGGACTAGAGGAAAATGAGGTATTGGATTCATAATAGGAGTATGATTGGTAAGAGCTTGATTGAGAGCTTGAACTTTCCTAGGGTGAGTAGTGGGTCCTAATGATGGTAAAGGCCTAGATAAGTGTTGTCTCAAATCAATACTAACCTTAACAACTTCTATGTATGCACCAAGCAAGGTGGATGGAGGGTTAGTTCTCCATTTTATGAAGGTAGCTGTCAGGCTATCAAGACCCTCATAATAGACTTCTAAAGCAGTGGCATCATCTATAGCATAGGGGCTTTGCAACCTAGTATATTCCCAATGGAATATGTTATTAAAAGACCCTATAGGCTCATTGACCTCCCTCTTGACTTTAGTAAAATGTAGATAGAGCTCATTAGCACTAACAAGAATTTTGAACTTTTGCAGAAATGCAGTCTCAAGTTCAGTCCAATTATTAATGGATCCAACAGGAAAATGATTATACTAGTAGAATGCATCTTCTCCTAAGGAAAAAGGAAATATTCTGCATGCAACATCCTCATGGTTAATTCCCCTATCCCTAAGACATGTCTGAAAAATCTTAATGTGTTCCTTTGTAGTTCTATTAGGATCATTAATATGGAATTTAGAGCAAAAATGCTCAGGGGTCTTGGGCATGACATTGTGATTATTGAAGGATAATGGAGATGGATTGTTAGCTAGGAAATCCATTGGTGGAGGTGGAGGTGGTAAAGGCTGATTTATGGTTGGTTGAGGCTGCTAAATGGGGATGGCTTTAGAATCAGATGAAGATGGACTTGATGAAGATGAGGATGAAGGAGATGATGGAAGTGGCTAGGTGGATGATGATTCTCCCCTTCTTCTGGTCCTTCTTGACCTATTAGGAGCTTGAAACTCTTGAAACTCTTCTTCTCCTACAGTAGATCTAGTTCTGAAGTCTTCAAAATCTTTTAGGAGAAATGGTAGATAGAAAATGATCCAACATGCTTATTTAGGCCCTCCTTTTAGCACCAATCTATTGATGGTGTTTTCTGCACATCAAAAACTCAGACAAGATACAAGTATCCTATCTCTCTTGAAATGTAAATCTCTATCATCAAGCCTCAAGAGATAACCCTAAGGTCTCTAATGTTAGGTCTTGACAATGCAAAAACAGCTCAGTGATAAATGTGATAATGCTGGTAATCACAAAGGGACCTTGTAAACAAATGTTGGATCTTCAAACTTATCAGATTTTGCAATATTTTGATACTTGAAATCCTAAATCTAACTAGATAATAAAAGAAATACCAAAAGACAAAGGTTTGAGAGATATTTCTAAGATTAAAAATACTTATAAGACCAATAGTGTAAATGATAAAGTACTTGAAATGGACCAATCCCTTAAAACCAATTCCTGCTCAACCCAAATTTCATCTGCAATTTTACAAAAATAATGCAATCTTCTAAGGCATTAAATATTTTCAAATCATGAGACATTTATTCATACCAACCCTATTTTTCAATTGAAATGAATAAAACATCCACAATTGAACTAAGCACAACAAATATAGGGTCCAGGCTAACTTTACACAACAACTCACAATCAACTAGTTGCTAAAAGTATGGACTAGGGATTGCTACAAACACTTCAAGCACCAAACCAAAAACACCATTGAATCATATATAACTCCAAATATAATGTATACCTAATATTTTCTAAGTAATCTCAAAATATAGAATAACAAGAACCATGCAAGATAAATCAACACAAGAAAGATTACCAAGGCACAATGTCTTCACTAGTATTGAATCATCCAATAGTAGCAACAAATTCGAGTATTTTGTATTACAACACTTGCTTCAAAATAGGCTAAATCCTAACTCTAGCTCCTGCTCTATCACTTAACTTGCTCCAAAGTTAACTATCTAGCCCTTGCAAATGAGGCGAAATGCCCTATTTATAGAAATTCTATGCTATGTCAGCCCAAATAGGGTTACAAAGATGGTCGGCCACAAATAGGTCAGCCTAGAAAGTTCTAGAATAAAACAATATTTTTCATTAAATGCTTGATACTTTTCTAGGTCGGCCTAGGTTCTCCAATGTAACTCGGTCCAATGGATGGAAGAAACAAAAGGAGAGATAATGGGAAGAACAAATTTTGATTCAATCATTCATTAATTGGCCCCTTGTCTTTATCCTGACTCAATTTATCTTGCACCTTAAGAAAAATCATCTCCAAGTTAGCCAAGGGTGGAGTAATTAATACTTTAAATCTTCTTTCAATCGATTTAATTTCCTCCCTTGATTCTTTGACGACCTTATCTCATTCCACCTTGAGATCCTAATATTTCTCTATGACAATATAGGTGGCCACACCATCAATGATAGTGGTGATTGGGCCACCATCAATTGGAGAATAAACCTCATGCCACCATTTCCTTAGTTTTTCCAAGCTCAAAAGGTTTGGTGCAAACCTCTTCCTCCCAGTCATTATCTCAAAGAACATAATACATTTATTGTAAATATCATTCAATGTATTTCCCACATGTTGTCCCTGCTTATGGATTCTCTTCAAAACTTTCTACTTGATCTGTAGTAACTCATACCACTCCCAAGGTTCTGAAACCTTTGAGGAGGGAAAAATTCCATCACTTATTAATTTCTCCTTAGTATAATCCATGATGGTCCTTGTTTTCTATAGGAGGAGGTCTATACTAGCTTTATCTTGAGCCAACAAAATCTTCAACCATTCAAATTATTTTTGTGCATCTCCATCAATTGACAAGATATCCTTGATCATGCTATCTCCTTGGTTTCCTACTCCTTGCAACCATTCATGGGTAGCCTGTGTGGAAGCCTTCATCTTCTCAAGATCACTGAATACCTCTTTAGGAAACAATCCTTCAGGGGTCACTCCTTCACTTCCCATAGCCTACAGAGGCTTCATCAGATGCTACACATATCTATACACACCATTCAATTTTTTCTGCAACCTTTCCTTCTCCTCTGTTTCTTTATCTAACCTCCTTAGGATGGTCTAAGAGGACTCCTGGAACTCTTCTTTCTCTTGATCCTTTCCTGTAGGCCCCAAGTTTATTGTCTGAATGGTGTAATCTTGAGGAAGTATCTCATCCTTTTTTTTGTCTATTGTAGGAGTAGCAATATGAATTACCCTGTTATCTGCCTCATCCCTGGTGATCTTAGAAATCACCCTAGCCTTCTACTTTTCTTGTCCCTTTCCAATATTGGCTAGTAGTTCATCCAGTTGGTAGGGGTATCATTCACAACTCTTTTCTTTCTCTTCAATCTCTCACGAAGACAACTAGGAGTACATGCATCTGACTGTTGCTCATATTTCTTCTCCTTTTCTATTTTATCCATGGAGGAGTCAACATTCAAATCTTGCACTATAGGGAATTTTTCACTTTTTTCTTCCCTCTCATTTTCCTCTTTGTCCTCCTTTGGATTATGATTTTCTTGATCAAGTGTTTCTATTACCACTTGGATTGGAGA
Source organism: Sequoia sempervirens (assembly GCA_007258455.2). Classification (NCBI taxonomy): domain Eukaryota; kingdom Viridiplantae; phylum Streptophyta; class Pinopsida; order Cupressales; family Cupressaceae; genus Sequoia; species Sequoia sempervirens. Next base: position 38,437,423 of record VDFB02000013.1, on the reverse strand, counting down.
GGGAGTTCTCTCATGTGCTTCTTCCTTTTCCATGGTTTACTCTTCTTCATCACCAATAGGTGAGTCTCCATATGACATCAAGGAATATTGCAAGATCCTATCAATTTCCACCTCTGCACTATGAAGATCCCCAACCTTGACTTCTTCTACATCCTCACATTGAGGGATATCGTCAATGGCTACCTCCATGGATTCCTTTTGCTCATTATGCAATTCTTGAGTTGAAGGAGGGGCATAAGTGTCCTCTTGTTGCTGCATAATAGAAGGAATTGTAGGGACACCTTCTTTCACCAGATTTTCTTTAGAAGATGGAGTTCTAGCTTTCCTTGTATAGACTTGTGTCTTCTCTCTAGAGCTCCCAACATCTATTAACTATGGTCCTATCCCATCTTCTCCCTTTGGAGGCTCATTCTGCTTCTTTGATGCTTTTAATACTCTTCTCCTTTTAGGAACAAGGGCATCATCCTTCTTTCCTTCTTCTTCATATTCCACCTCCTAAGCAGATTTCTTTCATTTGAAGGTTATCTTCCTCTTCTTAGCAATGGGATTCCTTTTCTTTTCTTCCTTAGCCTCTACTTTGATTCCTTTGATTTTAATCTTGAAAGGAGAATCCACCTTTTCTATACCTTTTAGGTCCTACTCCTCCTCAGAAGTTGAATTGTATTCTATGTTCCCCACAAGTCATAAGTATAGTGCTTCCCTTCACTGTCCAGTTCCCAAATCTTGTGTCTAATCCATAACTTGGTGTATTTGATCACAAGATCATTGATTTTCTCCAACTCTTTCTTTTCCATGTCCAACCAGTCAATTTCACCTATTGGCTTGTCTTTGATTCGCTCATAGTCATGGCTTTATACCACCTCTCCATCATCATCAATCTGATCAAGGATGGAATTGATACTATATAATCTGATCAAGTGAGCAAGCAACCTTGAGAAATTCTTCCTTCGGACCTCAAATTCATCTTTACAGTTAGTCCAATAGTGCTCAATATCATCTTTATGTCTGAAATCTCTACTAGCTCTCTTTTGAGCCTCGCCTATTCTATCAAATCTTAACCTCTTGGAGTGGAATGACAAGCCTAAAGTACCCATTTCTTCCTTTGAGGAGTGCATTGTGATCAAGTAAGGTCAAGCCTCATTTCCTCCTATTCTCAAAGGGAAGTCATTTCCAAAACCAGTCTTATGCATGCCCTTCACAATGGCATCAAAGGAAAAAAATTTCCTTGTGACCTCCAAAAGTATGATGTGATCAGTTGGGTACCTAGGTAGTCAGTATGGAGCTCTCTGAAAACCATCAATCCTTATGTAGGAGAAGGTGGGAAATTGTATGAACCATGACCCAAACTTCTAGATCAGCTCCTTAGCAACATCAAAAATCCCCACATGCTCTACACCTTGGAGCAACCTTGTAATATACATGGTGAATGCATCATTCACCCACCTGTAACTAGAAATACCCAAATGCAATTGGGGATAGACCTCATATATCACATCTTTGCCAAAGACCCCTCGTGTGCTCAATCCCTTGTATGGATGGAATCTTGCCAAGGAATAGACCAGGTAGGATGTCATGGTGAAGCTCTTGGTCTGCAATACAATTCACAACTATTCATGAATCATGGCACTGATTATACTTGCCCAATGATAGTCTACGTCTTGCTCCATTCTAACTATTATGTAAAACATCCATCACTCTGTTGAGAAGAGTGATTGCATCATAATATTCTGACTTGAATTTTTCCCTAAACAATTGCTTTGGTAGCTTGGAAATATGTGCCTTAGGTTTCCCAAACCAAGAGTTGATAACTTGTAAAAACTTGTTTGTATCCTCAACATAGTACTTCTTGGCTACCTCAATATAAAACTACACCACATGGGATCTATTTGGAATATCAAATGTTTAGGCCACTAAAATAGGAGAGAAATTTGCAAGCACTCTACCTTGTGGGCTGATCCCTCTTTGTGTGCCTGGATTGTTATGTCTAGCGCATTCCAAAACTAACTCATAACACTACACTATAGAAGTAAAGCCAACCACATGATCCAACCTAGAGCTTACCAAGCTTCTTGCCAACAGAGGAGGGTCCTTCATTTCCATCCTTGCCTTGAACTCCTCATAGTCCCATCTTCCCACATTTGTGTCAATCACTTATGACCAAACAGAAGCTAGCTTGCTCTTAGGAATCCTACTCTTTGTATCCAATTTGATCCTTTCAGCTTCTAAGATGGAGGATCCCTCAATATCAGGATCCTTTTGTTTGTACTTGGACTTGCTAGCAATTTCCTTGCTTTATTCTGCCTACACTCAGCAAAAGATCATAATAAATTTCCATTACAACATGAGGATTAGGCTTAGCCCATGACAAATAACATATTCAACATTCAAATAACTCCAAAAAATGATCAAAATCCCTTAAAACATCATAAAGCACAACTCCTTAAAAGTTCAAGATTTTCACGCCTTCACAGAAATCAAGCCAGGAAGGAAATTTGAGGATTTCTAGGCCAGACAAAAATTAGTGATGAAGGCACAATTATTGCTGAAAAGTAACTTAATTAACATCATAAATCAAGAACTAACATAATTCATCCTTTAATAATTCAAACCAATCATGAAATGCAAAAATCATTCAACATTAATGCATTCATTTCTACAAATCTTCATGTTTGGCAGGTTTTTGGGGATTTCCATCAAGGACAGAAATTTGTGAAACTGGCATGACTTCACACATTTGCGGGAAAATGAAGGGGTGATGGAAATTCTAGGATTTCCTAGGGTAAAGGAATTTCGTGAAGCACTTGAAATCTAGAAAATCTTGATTTTTCACAATTTTTCCCAAACTAATCAAATGATCACAAATTTGGGGATCTGGGCTCAGATTCTATTCATTTCAAATTATTCATTGATGGACTCAAATTTATAATCATCCAAGGAAAATTTGATTAATATTTACAATGAAATTAAAGATCGAAACCCTAGGATTCTGCCATGAGCACACAGTCTCAATCTCAATTCACTCACTCATTCAAATGAACCAAGATAAACTCTTCTAAGTCCCTCAAAGCAAGTGATTATCAAATGAAAGTGAGAAATAACAACTCAAATTCATCCAAGTCATTAGTTTTGTTGAATGCAAGGAACCCTAGGTCAAATTAAAGAAAATTAGAATTGCACATAGAATCAAATTTGAAGGTCAAGTCTAGTAATGGTTGGCACTATCAAATCACCAATTTAACAAAAGGATCACGACATTAAATTCAAGGAAGGTGTTGAAAAGAACCATGGGAAACCCTAGTTTTAAATGCAGATCTTCAAGCATACCAAACCCAAACTTAAGACACACCCAGGACATCGCAAAACAATTCATACTTGTCAATCAAAAGCTAGAATGTTGTGTACATACCATCAATGAAGAACAAATAAAGAGGGCAGCGATGGGAAACAATCTCCAATATCGAGCAGATGCAAATGACACTATAAAAAATGCCACCAAAGTCAGCATTTCAAAGCTCAAACACCAAATTCACATGCAACATTCAAGGATTAAACTCTTCCAAATTCAAAATAAAGAAAATGACACCAATTTGATAACATAAAACACCCAAAATTCCATTAAATGCAAGCTACAAAATTCATACAACAAATATAAATGTAGGGAAAATACAACCCAAGACAAGTTTCGGGGATCTAAGGGCTTGAAGGAATTTCAAGGATTTCTGATGGACACATAATTTCGTGAAGAGCAAAAATATCTGGAGCACAATACAAAGTAGCCCTCATCAGGTATCCAAGGCATGGATGGAAATCGGGGAATTTCACCTAGGGAGGAAATTCCTAAAACTAGTGAAAAACCTGAAAATCACCTCAAGACTTAGGATTTTCAATGAGTAACTTCAAGGGATCATTCGCATGAGCAGAATAAAAATTCAAGCACATTCCAAAGCAACCAAATTTCATAATTAGAGGATCAAAAGCACCAAAGACCAAAGCAAGAGAGGTTCCTGCTTTCAGTGGGGTGTGTGTGTGTGAAAACTGCACAACATGACGTACATTGTAGGTAGTCAGAGGTCCTTTTGGCCTAGGTTGGAGCCTCAAGGAACCCTAGCTTCTAATATGCCTATGTATAAACACTTTCCTCAGTTCACTAAACAATTTGGAATGGGTATTTTTGTCGTGTTAATGAAGCATTTTTAATGGAGGTTGTGAGGAAGCTAGATGGAAATCCAAAAATTCGCCTTTCCCCTTAATCGGTTTATCTTGTATCAAAATTTGGGAGCTTTTATATCCAATTTGATAAATTTTCCAATCTAAGAATAGGGGATTTTGAGAAATTCCCATTTAAATTACCTCAGTATCCTAAAGATTTACTTATATTTCTAGAATTTTGTCGACAAATGGCCATGGTTAATATTAAGTATACGAAAATGGGGAAATGAAGGCATGTCTTCCCATTGGAGACCCCTTCTTTTGTATACAAAACAAGCCGGATGGCTATGAGAGCTGAAGGAATTCTCAAGGAATATAACCTCTAGAATCTTTCTATGAGAGCTGATTTTGACAGTAAGGGTTTTGTGAAGCATAATCTCTATGGAGGGAGCTTATATTGGCATCAGCCATCTATCGAAGATTTCTGGGAAGATTGTGTCAATGAGAATGAAGTTTTGAGAAGAGATTATATGAGGCTAAAACTAAACCAGATATAGGATTTTGGTTTTCCATTTTAGATTCCTAAAAATGTAGCTGAGAATTCAACAATGATAGATCCTACATATGAAAAATTTCCTAATAAATACCACCCTAGGGTTGATTGGAGCCAAAGTGAAATGTTAGATATGAGGGTGCATGTTTCCCCAATGCTTAAAAGAATCCAGGACTAGTTGGATGGGAAATGGTGACAAGTTGTTGGTCATGTTCAGGAGCATAAGTCATCACAAAAGAATGAATAGGGGTCTACACAAGCATCTAGTGCAAGTGTGATTAGGGAAACCCTTTGTTAGGTCCTCTAGTGCAAATTCTTAGTCAGGAGGTGATGGTGATAGGCTAGAAGAAATGGTCAAGTTGAAGAGCATCTATGAACAAGATAGTGTGCTTTCTCCTACCCCTAAGAAGAACACCAATCAAGAAAAAAATGTGGCTGCAAATTCTGAAGCTATCTTTAAATAGATCACTGAAGATAATATATTTTCTCCTCTGAATGAATTCCCCTATTTTGTGCCTGATAATCCACCTTTCACTCATGGTGCTCCTAAAGAAACTATTAGTGGAAATGAATATTTTTGTCTGGTAGTAGCCTCCCTTGGATGATTGAAAAAAGTAGTGGAGAAGAAGAGAAAGTATATTCCTACAATGACAGTTGGAGTGGACACAGTTTTAAAGTTACTTCAAAGCTCTTCAAAACCTAAGAAAGCTAGGAAGATGTCAAGGATGGTGACTGATGCTACTTCTGGAAATAAAATGTTAGAAATTGCTAACCCTATGAGGGATTTAAATGAAGATGAAATAACAGAGGTAGATTACAATGCCACACATGTTGATATGGGGCCTCCAACACTGGAAGGTGATGTGTACCATGCTAGTTATTTAGTCAATGTCTTGATAAAAGAGTGAAAGAACAGAGGAAAGAAAATATAAAACTACAATCTCAAGTCCTCACATTGAGTAACTTTATTTCTTCCATGGCCACTCTTCCTACATATGATGAAGCCTTAAGTTCTCGGGTAGAGGGAATCGATGTGCTCATTATAGAGAAAATTAAAAATAATTTGTACTAATCCACAACTACTTGTGAGGGGATTGATAAAATATCTCAAGAGGCTATCTTCTTTTTTAATAAATCTATGCTCTTTTACACTTGAGTTGTTAAGAATAGGTAGGATTTAGTAACATAACTTTAGTAGGTCAGAAAATATCAAACTAGTCTCTATGTGCTATCTTAGGAAATGAAAGAATTGAACTTTATGGATCCGAAGATATTAATTGGTGAGCAAAATATGAATAATCCTAATCATGAGCTAGACCCTTCATAGTATGATTCAATGGAAATTGAATATGTATGATAATATGGTGAAGGAAATTAATAACAAACTTGATCTATATTATGAAATTTTGGTGGAAATTAAAGAAGATTGTAATATTCTGGGAGTGTAAATTACTAAAGAGTTTGATGAAAGGATTCTAGATATAAGAGAGATCTCTCTGAAGTTTAGAGATATATTCAATAAATAAATAGTTGATCCTGCTATAGTGACATGGGAGTCCTTCTCGAAACTCTATGGAATGCAGATCCACTTGAAGACTTATAAATCTAGAGAAGAGAGAAGATCTCAAATGTTTGTTGAGTCTAAAAATGCTTCAGGAAGATAGAGAACTAGGTTTCAAATTACTACAATGCTAGGGAGAAAAAACATCACCACAATTGTCACCAAGTATTAGGAATACAAGGAAAGAGTAAAGGTACATAAGGCGTTACTGAAGGAGAAGGAGGCAAAAATAATTGAAAGTGAAGGAGTCAATGCTAGGAGAGGGGCCACTATTTAGTTTTTAGTTTTTATGTTATTTTCTTTAATTTGGCTCTCTTGATACTTCAAAGACTTTTTATTTTAATTTCTAAAACGGTTGTCTATTGTCTTCAAGAAACTGTTATCAAGACAAAAAAAACTTTGTTATTTTTATTGCTTTTCTATTATTTCAATATAGAAAGAAAATGGTGAAGTTCATGCATGCATAATCTTTCAGTTATGGTGTGTACTATGTGGATTTTCCTCATTAGAGAAAAAAATATTTTATGCTTTCAAGTTTGTTTTACAATTATCTTTCAATATAGAAACTTATATGGTGAAGTTCATACAAACATAATCTCTATGTTGTGGTGTATTTATTCTTTTTATTTTGAATATCTTGCCAATGGTTATCTATGTTGGTGTTTTGGATGTTTAATAGAGCATTGCTATTGGATGTTTATCTTTGAATGAATGCTTATGGCAATCGTTGAGTTTAGTTAAAGAAATTTATTAGTTCTGAAGTGATTCAAGTTTTTGTGCTTTTGTAATACCCCTCATGCTACTATTTGATTTTTGACATTCACTATGGTTTCTGTTTAGCACATTGTGATTTGTGGTTGATACTGTTGCTATTATGTGTGGTAGCTTAGACTATTACTATGCTCTTATGATGCCATGGTTATTGTGATGACATTCTATTATGATCATTTAATGGAGTTATTTGGAATGCAATAGACTATAGAATAGTAATTTATGATGTGGTGTAAAATTTTATGATGATATGTGTTGGTGAGGGGACATGTAGCATCACTCGTTCGCGAGCGCCCTGCTACGCTGTGAATCCTCCTCACAATGCTTTGATTTTATGTATATTGTATATCACCTTGTGGATGCAGGCTTTGCAGGAATAAGACTCGATTCCACCTATTTTGGTAGGTCTGGGCGAGCATTGAACCAACCCAACGGCAGGAAGTTGAATTATTTGAGGTGACATGAAAAGTAACTCCGTACCAAGTTGACAACAGTCTTGTATCTTTATGGTTTGTGCATATTAGTCTCATTCGTTTGAGTGGTTACATTGGTCTTTGTATGATTATATGATTTATCTAAAGTAGTGAATGGTCTTATGTGGTAATTTAAATAATTAAGTAATTGGTAAAATAAAAACATAAAATAATAAGTAAATATGGCAATGAATAAATATTAGAAATAATAAAAATATTGCATGTATTTGGAGTCTCAATGGTTGATTTTAAATGAGTATATATTTAATGAAGAATTGTGGAAATGAGGAATGATTATGTATTTGTTTGAATAAAAGTTTATGAATTTATTTAGTTTTAATTAAATGCATGAAAATGAAAATGTAATATGAGAAAAGCATCAAATGAAATTTAGGTGAAATATTATTTGATTTTGAAATGTGACCTCTGGTATTCACGGGAAGAGGAAATTGAAGGGTTTCATGGGAATGGATTTTAAGAGGGGGTTTCTTTGTTTGAGAGGAGGGCTTTTGGAATGCTGGAGAAATTTCTGTTGCAATCAATTTTCTGTCCTTAGTACTTTTTTCGTTTGTGGAGAAATTGGTAAAGAGGAAGGAGGATTCGGATCAGTTGCTGGAAGATTGATACAGCAAAAGGATCGAAGCTTCTTCAATCTTCTGCAAAGCGAAGGACGCCAGGTTCCTTCTTTAATTTATTTACCTCTGTTAAAATAGGAATGTGTGTTTGTGAATTAAATTTGTATTTAAGATTGGAAATTAAATTTACTGGGGTTACAGCTTAATCAAAGGAAATTGGGGATTGTTATTAGATTGATGAAATTTTCTGGGTTCTGGGTTGTGGCTGGTTATTAAAAAAAAAAGAGGGGTTTTAATTGAAATTTGGGAATTAAACGATTCTCTGTTATTTCATTATTGGTTTGGAAACAGTTATCTCTCCTCGAATTTTCTGGTTCATATATATATATATATTTCCTTAGAAATCTTTTTATCTCAATCATGCACAGTGAATTTTCTGTGAACAGTAACTCTCTGTTACTGTAATTTTTGAACCTCTGAAAAAAAAAATATATATATACCTATATTTATATATATATATATATTAGATATATACATATATACATATATATATATAAATATACATATATATATATATATATTTATATTGTTGTTTTAATCAAATGAAAATTTGTATGGAAGTTTGAAATTATGAAATCCCGTCGCACTGTTCATGCCATAGATTTCATTGTTTTTATTTTATATGTATATGAATATAGGCTGTGTGGGGGACGGCCTCGGCCGTACCCACCACACCGCCTCTTTGGCGCAGACGGTACCGGCGGTACCGTGGACAGTCCACAGACTGTCCACGGCAGTCCTTTGGACTGCCGTGTGCAGTCTGTAGACTGCCCACGGCCGGCGGGGTCCGGATTTCTACGCGGCTGCGTTGGGATTAAATCCCATTTGAATTTTAATATGTTTAAAACATAATGTTTAATATGCGATTTTAATATATGTTTTTTTTCTGTGCGGAATTTTATTTGATATATATATATATGTATATGTATATGTATATATATGTATATATATATATGAATATTTGTATATATGTATATCTATATATATATATATATGCTGTAGATATATATATATATTTATATATATATATATAAAGATTAATTTATTAATTCTGGATGTAGTATTATTTAATCAATCTTTCTGTTATTCAAGAAGAAAATATATCTATACTGTTTAAATCTGCTTAATAGACATTCTGTTGATTTAACTGTTAGCAGCAAATGCATCAGTACATTCTGTTTTGATTAATATTTTATTTTCTGTAACTTAGCTATTATCTAGAAAATAAATCTGTATAGTTAGATTCTGTTTCTTGTCTTTTTAGAAAAAAATATAATAAAGCAGAAATTGTTTCCATGAAAATATTAGTGAAATAGAAATAAATCTGTTTTATAGGATTTTCAACTTTGAAAGGATATTGCTGATTAAACAGCATTATTTATTTATTAATTCTGTTTGTAATACGATTGTATTTTAGGAAAGAAAATTATTTTGTAATCTGCTTTGGAATTAAATAGGTTATCACTTTTAATTATTTAATTTCGAAATTTAATCTTGTTGGATTGTTGGGTTTTGGGACATTGTTATTTCCTTGATGTGGGAACCCATTTTTTGTCAACACTTTAGTCTTCCAGAGGATGATGTTTTGTTCTGAGTTTTATACTTTTCATCTTGAATTATGATGAGTTATGTTTCAGTAATGGGGTGTACCGAATTATGAGATTTCATTATGGTGTTTTTACTTGCGAGATGGTTTATGCCTCGTGTGTTGTTTTTCTTGTCATACTTTGGTAATTATGTTTGGCATGGTACAACCCCCCTTGTTTGATGGGTCTCTAGGGAGAGTGGCTCCTCGTGGGGGCCGGCGCCCCGTTTAAGGGGAAGAGCTCAGGATAACCCACGAGTGAGTTAGTAATTAAGTGAAAATCTAATAATTAACTTAGGAGGGTTGGGTTGGGTAGTAATATCATTGCAAGATTTTAAAAATGGATGCCTCGTCTTCATTAGTGCTTCTGCAGACTAATGGAAGGCTGAGAAGGCCATGGTTGGCAAGGTCGTGGCCTCGTCTTCACAAGAGGTCTGCGGCTCCGCATGAGTCACCCTATGGACCGACGCCTCCAGTTGGGAGGAAGAGCACAGGACAGCCCATGTAGGACTATTCGATGACACTCTCCCCTAGTTGCCCATGTGTTGTTTTATTGTGTTCCTCTGGAAGTGGGGTATGGGAATTGATTTAGGTTGTTGTTTGAATTGATTTATAATTCTTGTTTTGATATATCTTTAGCATGTATTGTATGATCTCATTTATATTGGTTTTATCACCTTGCATCTTTAGGACATTATGATTTGATGTTATTGATTGCTCTTATTAATTGGTGTATTGTGTGATGGATCTATGTTGGTACTTTTTGTTTGGTTGTACCTTTTGTTGTCACTCTTGGTCGGAGTTACTTCTCTGTCACCTCTTAGCACGGGGGTGGTCGGGTGGAACGTGCTCGCACACCGTTGGGTTCCCCATCAGCGTTCGTGATTTCAATCTCATCCAGTTGAAGATTTATTTCAGTTGATCTCATTGTATTTTGATAAACTTGTATATTCTATTCATCCCACATGTTTGGGGATTCATGATGTAACCTTATGGATGATGTAACATTTGAAGATGATGTAATGTAATCTTCTACTTTGTAATTTTTAATTGGCTATGAAATGTATCATGGGTTTATCATGTGCTAAAATTTATGTATGTGCTTATCTAATGTTGTCATTATAGCTCCTTTTGATATCTTATGAGTTTGATGTTTAGTAATGTCTTAATTCGATGTAATCTCGTGGGGGCCCCAAAGGACATGGTTGTTGTTATTGTGTATAATCGTTTAATATTGATATGGTGATTATTTATCTTTCTCTTTTAAAAAAAATAAAAAATTATTTGCACTCTTTTGTTGTTTGTTCTTTGGGGCTTGTACGGCGGGCGTTACAACTTGGTATCAGAGCCAAGATTGCACACGCTGGGGTCTCTGGGTAGTTATGTCCGCTAGGTAACCTTTGCGTGTTAGCTCTTGAGCTCATGTGTACCTTTGTCTTGTTGTGCAGAAGCATGCCTAGAGGCAGAGGCAGAGGTAGAGGTAGAGGCCGAGGAAGAGGCCGAGGTGGTGGCCGTGGGGCCAATCAACGGGAACCTTCACCGCCTAGTTCTCACGGTCCTGAGTCTGAGGAGCAACAGAATTCTCAGAAAAATCCGTCAGATGGTGGACCAAATCTAGAACAGCCGGGGTTGGATGGGCAGTTGCAGCATCTGTTGGGTGAGCTTCTTGATAGATTGGGTCCTAGACCTAATGGGGATCAGCCGGTCGAGAGAGAAAGAGAAAGGTCTCCAAGGCATAGGGGAGCTTCAGTTGATCAGGATGCTTTATTAGCTGGTCATATGAGGGATTTAATGAGAGCTCATCCACCTACCTTCGATGGCACTGGAGGAGGGTTGGAAGCCGAGACCTGGTTAATTGATTTGGGCCGATGCTTCGCAATGCACCCCTACGGTAGTAATACCAAGGCTCGATGTGCTGTTATGCATTTGCGGGGTTTCGCGTCCACTTGGTGGCAGCTTGAGGAAAAGAAGTTGCATATGGATATCAGTATGGTCACTTGGGAACTTTTCTTGGAAAGGTTCAGGGCTCGCTTTCTCTCAGATCATTGGAGGTAGTGCAGGGCAGATGAATTCCACGATCTTAAGCAAATGGCAATGTCAGTAGAATAGTATGAACGTCGCTTCTATGAACTAAAGCAGTATGCAGGGATTAGCCATGATGAAGGGATGTTGGTTCAACACTTTGTTCGAGGTTTGAACGCATGCATCAGTGTTGGTGTAAGGGTCTTCAAACCTAAGACCATGGAAGTAGCTGTCGAGAAGGCTCGTTTGGTAGAGGAAAACTTGGCCATGGCTTTGGGTGGTCATGTAGGAGTACAGATTGGTAATGTACCCGCTCCTAGAGCCGTTTCGCAAGGGGGTCAGACTCAGTCAGCAGGACCTTCTAAGAGTCATTTTGGGCCTTCAAAAGGGGGTCAACAGTAGCAGTCTCAACCAAAGCACAAGAATGTTACTTCCCAGCAAGGTGGTCAATTTCAGTTTCGCAAGGATCGGAACCGGAACCGTACCAGTTCGGGACAGCCTGCACTGAGTTTTCAGTCCGCACCTAGTCGTGGGAGTTTCCAGCAATCAAATGCTCCAGTCGGGGGAAGAGGTTTTGGTCGAGGTTCTGGATGTTTCTCGTGTGGGCAGCAAGGGCATATTGCTAGGATGTGTCCTCAAAAGAGTGCTTCAGAATTTAGTCAGAGACCAGCATTGTCCGAGCCGACAGTAGGAGATGCAGGGAGATCTCACCGAGTCTTCGCAATAGTGGATAATCGGCAGGTGGATCATCAGAGCACCGTCATTGAAACTACAGGTTCATTACATAAGTTTAACATTTCAGTTCTATTTGATTCTGGTGCATCTGATTCTTTTATCTCTCTTTTAGTTGTGGAGCGATGTAAACTGGGGGCAATAAAGCAAAGTGAAAAGTGGCAGGTTGAGTTAGCTTCGGGATCTAAGGTGGAGGTCGAGAAGCTTGTGCAAGGTTGTAGGCTAGAGTTAGGGGCAATGTCGACTAAGGTGGATCTCATAATTCTTCCCCTTGGTTCTTATGATGTAGTCTTGGGCATGGATTGGCTAAGCTCACATCGTGCTTTGATTGATTGTCATCATAAGGCAGTACGGTGTGTGGATGATTTTGGTAAAGAGGTGGAAATTGTGGGTGTTCATAGGCCTGTCTCTTTGAGAATGATTTCAGCTATGTAGTTAAAAAGGTGTTTTCAGCAGGGTTGTCAGCTCTTTGCAGTATCGGTTAATGACCTAGAGTCGGAGGATAGTCGGGGGGTGTCCTTGAAGGATTACCCTCTTCTTGCAGAATTTTTTAATGTCTTTCCTGGTGAGATACCTGGTATGCCTCCTAAGCGAGAAGTAGATTTCAGGATTGATTTGGTGCCAGGGGCTGAGCCTATCTCTCGGGCTCCTTATAGGATGACCACGCAGGAGCTCCAAGAGCTTCGTCTGCAGTTAGAAGAATTGTTAGCTAAGGGGTTTATCCGCCCTAGTTTCTCTCCGTGGGGAGCACTAGTGATCTTCGTCAAAAAGAAAGATGGGTCTCTCCGCCTTTGTATCGATTACTGGCAATTGAACAAGGTAACAGTAAAGAATCATTATCCCCTTCCTAGGATTGATGATCTCTTTGATCAGATAAAAGGGGCAAAGGTATTTTCCAAGATCGACCTTAAATCAGGGTATCATCAGTTGCGGATAGCAGAGGCCGATATTCATAAAACTGCGTTTCGTACACGGTATGGTCATTATGAGTTCACAGTGATGCCATTCGGGTTGACAAATGCACCTTCGGTCTTTATGAGTCTAATGAATGGGGTATTCTAAACTTTCTTGGATAGGTTCGTCCTCGTGTTTCTTGATGATATTTTGATTTATTCTAAGTCTATGGAGGAGCATGAGGTGCGCCTAAAGTAGGTTTTGCAGTGCTTAAGGGACAATCAGTTGTATGCCAATTTGGCAAAGTGTGACTTTTATAAGACTGAAGTTCAGTATTTGGGCCATGTGATCTCTGAAGAGGGAATTTTTGTTGATCCTGCTAAAATCCAGGCTATCATGGATTGGCCCGTGCCCACTAATGTCTCAGAAATCTGCAATTTCATGGGACTAGCTGGGTATTATCGGCAGTACGTTCAGGGTTTCTCAAGGATTGCGCATCCCATCACTTCACTTCAGTGGAAGGGAAAGAAATTTCTTTGGTCAGAGCAGTGTCAGTTGGCGTTCCAAACCCTTAAGGAGAAACTGACTAGTGCTCCAATTTTGGCAGTGCCGGATCCTTCAGGTGATTTTGTGGTTTGTACTGATGCTTCGTTGGAGGGTCTTGGGGCTGTGTTGATGCAGGAGGGGAGAGTGATTGCCTATGAGTCTCAGAAGTTAAAAGATCATGAACTCAATTATCCCACACATGACCTTGAATTGGCCGTAGTGGTTCATGCTCTTATGAGATGGAGGCACTTTTTGTTAGGGCATCGGTTTGAGTTGCATACCGATCATCGAAGTTTGCAATACATCTTCACTCAGCCGAATTTGAATGCCAGGCAGAGGAGGTGGATGGAATTTTTGTGTGAGTATGATTTTGAGGTTAAGTATATTCAGGGTAAGGAAAATGTGGTGGCTGACGCTCTAAGTCGGCGTAGGCATGAGGTTTCTGCAATGTCTCTTGAGGTGGATTTGAAGAGTCAGATTCTTGCATCCCTTCCTTCAGATAGTTGGTACTCAGAGGTGAAAGCGGAGGTAGAATCAGGTAGAGTTTTGGAAGGGAAATTTGCTGGCTATTCGCTAGATTCAGATGGTGCTTTGCATTTCTCTGGACGGTTGTATGTACCTTCTTCAGAGGGTCTTCATACATTGATTTTGGCAGAAGGGCATCGAGCACCGTACACAACTCATCCAGGAGTTAAGAAAATGTATGCGGATCTTCGTGCGCTCTATTTTTGGTCAGGAATGAAGCGGGATATCGCCAATTTTGTGGCTCGATGTCTTGAATGTCAGAGAGTGAAGGCTGAACATCATCATCCAGCAGGGTTGCTACAGCCTCACCTCGTTTCGGAATGGAAATGGGATGTTATTTCTATGGATTTCATTGTTGGGTTGCCTATGTCATCTAGATGGCATGATGCTATTATGGTCACAGTGGACAAATTGGCTAAGGTAGCTCATTTTTCTCCTGTTCGATCGTCATATACGACATCTTATGTTGCTAAGGTGTTCATGAATGATATAGTTAGATTGCATGGGATACCGTGGAGGATCATTTCTGACAGAGATCCAGTATTCACATCTGCATTGTGGACATCTTTGCAGCAGGCTTTGGGAACGAAATTGAACTTCAGTTCTGCTTATCATCCTGAGATGGATGGACAGACTGAGAGGGTCAACCAGGTGCTTGAGGATATGCTTCGTATGTATGTCATGGATCAGCAATCACGTTGGGAGGACTATCTGTATTTGGTTGAGTTTGCATATAACAATGGGTACCATAGCTCTATTGGTATGGCTCCTTTTCAGGCTTTGTATGGTCGTCCTTGTCGTACTCCTTTGAGTTGGGATCGATTGAAGGATAGGGTGCTTCTTGGGCCCGAGATGCTTAGAGATATGGAGCAGCAGGTGTCTCGCATTCGGGAGCATCTTGTAGCTGCTCAGGATAGACAGAAGAAGTATGCTGACGCTCATAGAATTGATCGGCAGTTTGCAGTTGGTGATCGGGTTTTCCTTCGAGTGCGTCCGCGGAAGAGCCCAATTCGTTACGGAAAGGGTTCGAAGCTTGCGCCTCATTTTGTTGGACCCTTTGAGGTGTTGGAGCGGATTGGACCTGTTGCTTACCGTTTAGCTTTGCCACCCAGTTTGTCACGGATCCACGATGTATTTCATGTTTCTGTTCTTAGACCATATTTTCCTGATGTTACTCATGTGTTGGATTGGAATGCTCTTCAGGTCGAGGACGGGCAGCTGGCACTCGAGCCCGTGGCCGTGCTTCAGCGCCGGCGACTTACCCTCAGAGGCAGAGAGATTGATCAGGTGCGGGTTCAGTGGGACCCGAATGATGAGGCTTCAGCTACTTGGGAGGATGCCTCTCATATCAGGGATTCTTATCCTTATCTTTTCTCTGGCTTCCAGGAGTAAGCCAGATTTTAGGGGGGGAGGATGTAATACCCCTCATGCTACTATTTGATTTTTGACATTCACTATGGTTTCTGTTTAGCACATTGTGATTTGTGGTTGATACTGTTGCTATTATGTGTGGTAGCTTAGACTATTACTATGCTCTTATGATGCCATGGTTATTGTGATGACATTCTATTATGATCATTTAATGGAGTTATTTGGAATGCAATAGACTATAGAATAGTAATTTATGATGTGGTGTAAAATTTTATGATGATATGTGTTGGTGAGGGGACAGGTAGCATCACTCGTTCGCGAGCGCCCTGCTACGCTGTGAATCCTCCTCACAATGCTTTGATTTTATGTATATTGTATATCACCTTGTGGATGCAGGCTTTGCAGGAATAAGACTCGATTCCACCTATTTCGGTAGGTCTGGGCGAGCATTGAACCAACCCAACGGCAGGAAGTTGAATTATTTGAGGTGACATGAAAAGTAACTCCGTACCAAGTTGACAACAGTCTTGTATCTTTATGGTTTGTGCATATTAGTCTCATTCGTTTGAGTGGTTACATTGGTCTTTGTATGATTATATGATTTATCTAAAGTAGTGAATGGTCTTATGTGGTAATTTAAATAATTAAGTAATTGGTAAAATAAAAACATAAAATAATAAGTAAATATGGCAATGAATAAATATTAGAAATAATAAAAATATTGCATGTATTTGGAGTCTCAATGGTTGATTTTAAATGAGTATATATTTAATGAAGAATTGTGGAAATGAGGAATGATTATGTATTTGTTTGAATAAAAGTTTATGAATTTATTTAGTTTTAATTAAATGCATGAAAATGAAAATGTAATATGAGAAAAGCATCAAATGAAATTTAGGTGAAATATTATTTGATTTTGAAATGTGACCTCTGGTATTCACGGGAAGAGGAAATTGAAGGGTTTCATGGGAATGGATTTTAAGAGGGGGTTTCTTTGTTTGAGAGGAGGGCTTTTGGAATGCTGGAGAAATTTCTGTTGCAATCAATTTTCTGTCCTTAGTACTTTTTCGTTTGTGGAGAAATTGGTAAAGAGGAAGGAGGATTCGGATCAGTTGCTGGAAGATTTGCAGCAAAAGAAATTGATACAGCAAAAGGATCGAAGCTTCTTCAATCTTCTGCAAAGCGAAGGACGCCAGGTTCCTTCTTTAATTTATTTACCTCTGTTAAAATAGGAATGTGTGTTTGTGAATTAAATTTGTATTTAAGATTGGAAATTAAATTTACTGGGGTTACAGCTTAATCAAAGGAAATTGGGGATTGTTATTAGATTGATGAAATTTTCTGGGTTCTGGGTTGTGGCTGGTTATTAAAAAAAAAAGAGGGGTTTTAATTGAAATTTGGGAATTAAACGATTCTCTGTTATTTCATTATTGGTTTGGAAACAGTTATCTCTCCTCGAATTTTCTGGTTCATATATATATATATTTCCTTAGAAATCTTTTTATCTCAATCATGCACAGTGAATTTTCTGTGAACAGTAACTCTCTGTTACTGTAATTTTTGAACCTCTGAAAAAAAATATATATATATACCTATATTTATATATATATATATATTAGATATATACATATATACATATATATATATAAATATACATATATATATATATATATTTATATTGTTGTTTTAATCAAATGAAAATTTGTATGGAAGTTTGAAATTATGAAATCCCATCGCACTGTTCATGCCATAGATTTCATTGTTTTTATTTTATGTGTATATGAATAAAGGCTGTGTGGGGGACAGCCTCGGCCATACCCACCACACCGCCTCTTTGGCGCAGACGGTACCGGCGGTACCGTGGACAGTCCACGGACTGTCCACGACCGGCGGGGTCCGGATTTCTACGCGGCTGCGTTGGGATTAAATCCCATTTGAATTTTAATATGTTTAAAACATAATGTTTAATATGCGATTTTAATATATGTTTTTTTCTGTGCGGAATTTTATTTGATATATATATATATGTATATGTATATATATATATGTATATATATATATATATGAATATTTGTATATATGTATATCTATATATATATATATGCTGTAGATATATATATATATAAAGATTAATTTATTAATTCTGGATGTAGTATTATTTAATCAATCTTTCGGTTATTCAAGAAGAAAATATATCTATACTGTTTAAATCTGCTTAATAGACATTTTGTTGATTTAACTGTTAGCAGCAAATGCATCAGTACATTCTGTTTTGATTAATATTTTATTTTCTGTAACTTAGCTATTATCTAGAAAATAAATCTGTATAGTTAGATTATGTTTCTTGTCTTTTTAGGAAAAAAATATAATAAAGCAGAAATTGTTTCCATGAAAATATTAGTGAAATAGAAATAAATCTGTTTTATAGGATTTTCAACTTTGAAAGGATATTGCTGATTAAACAACATTATTTATTTATTAATTCTGTTTGTAATACGATTGTATTTTAGGAAAGAAAATTATTTTGTAATCTGCTTTGGAATTAAATAGGTTATCACTTTTAATTATTTAATTTCGAAATTTAATCTTGTTGGATTGTTGGGTTTTGGGACATTGTTATTTCCTTGATGTGGGAACCCATTTTTTGTCAACACTTTAGTCTTCCAGAGGATGATGTTTTGTTCTGAGTTTTATACTTTTCATCTTGAATTATGATGAGTTATGTTTCAGTAATGGGGTGTACCGAATTATGAGATTTCATTATGGTGTTTTTACTTGCGAGATGGTTTATGCCTCGTGTGTTGTTTTTCTTGTCATACTTTGGTAATTATGTTTGGCATGGTACAACCCCCCTTGTTTGATGGGTCTCTAGGGAGAGTGGCTCCTCATGGGGGCCGGCGCCCCGTTTAAGGGGAAGAGCTCAGGATAACCCACGAGTGAGTTAGTAATTAAGTGAAAATCTAATAATTAACTTAGGAGGGTTGGGTTGGGTAGTAATATCATTGCAAGATTTTAAAAATGGATGCCTCGTCTTCATTAGTGCTTCTGCAGACTAATGGAAGGCTGAGAAGGCCGTGGTTGGCAAGGTCATGGCCTCGTCCTCACGAGAGGTCTACGGCTCCGCATGAGTCACCCTATGGACCGGCGCCTCCAGTTGGGAGGAAGAGCACAGGACAGCCATAGATGGGACCGGCGCCTCCAGTTGGGAGGAAGAGCACAGGACAACCCATGTAGGACTATGCGATGACACTCTCCCCTAGTTGCCCATGTGTTGTTTTATTGTGTTCCTCTGGAAGTGGGGTATGGGAATTGATTTAGGTTGTTGTTTGAATTGATTTATAATTATTGTTTTGATACATCTTTAGCATGTATTGTATGATCTCATTTATATTGGTTTTATCACCTTGCATCTTTAGGACATTATGATTTGATGTTATTGATTGCTCTTATTAATTGGTGTATTGTGTGATGGATCTATGTTGGTACTTTTTGTTTGGTTGTACCTTTTGTTGTCACTCTTGGTCGGAGTTACTTCTCTGTCACCTCTTAGCACGGGGGTGGTCGGGTGGAACATGCTCCGCACACCGTTGGGTTCCCCATCAGCGTTCGTGGTTTCAATCTCATCCAGTTGAAGATTTATTTCAGTTGATCTCATTGTATTTTGATAAACTTGTATATTCTATTCATCCCACATGTTTGGGGATTCATGATGTAACCTTATGGATGATGTAACATTTGAAGATGATGTAATGTAATCTTCTACTTTGTAATTTTTAATTGGCTATGAAATGTATCATGGGTTTATCATGTGCTAAAATTTATGTATGTGCTTATCTAATGTTGTCATTATAGCTCCTTTTGATATCTTATGAGTTTGATGTTTAGTAATGTCTTAATTGATGTAATCTCGTGGGGGCCCCAAAGGACATGGTTGTTGTTATTGTGTATAATCGTTTAATATTGATATGATGATTATTTATCTTTCTCTTTTTTTTTAAAAAAATAAAAATTATTTGCACTCTTTTGTTGTTTGTTCTTTGGGGCTTGCACGGCGGGCGTTACAGCTTTAGTTTATAGTTTGATATTGGCATGCCTTTCAAAGCTTTCTAGTTAAAAGCTACACCTTTCTTTGCTTTTTGGTTAAAAGTAACCTGAATTTCTATTCATTGCATATCATAAAAGGTAGCTACCACCTTGTAAAATAAGCAGAGAATTGGTATGAAATTTAAGTGATTTGGCTGTTTAAGCTTTTATTGTTTAAGTTGGGTGGATGCCTTTATAAGTTATTTATGTTGAATTGTTAGCTTCTCTTAGCTTATAACTTATAAGATATGGATGTTGAACTATTATCTTCTGTTCAAGGAATAGATTAATAATATTCCTTTTAGTTATTTATCAAAGACTGTGTGAATGGAAATGCAATAGGAATTTATAAGTAGTGTGATAAGTGTTCTT
Source organism: Sequoia sempervirens (assembly GCA_007258455.2). NCBI lineage: Eukaryota > Viridiplantae > Streptophyta > Pinopsida > Cupressales > Cupressaceae > Sequoia > Sequoia sempervirens. The sequence continues at coordinate 38,417,151 of VDFB02000013.1, read as the reverse complement.
TAAAAATGATGTAGAATCACATATCAAATTCAATACCATGGAATACAATATAAAATTTTTGGCTTTTCCTGACCTTAGTCACTAGTCCTCAGAGTTTTATAACCTTGTTGCGGAGTTCTAAATTTTCATAACTTCCTGATTCGCTGACTTGGTTGATGGTTCACTTTATTGAGTTGCAAGTCTTTCTTGGTCATCTTTCTAGTCGGTGGGTCGGAGGTTTTGAAAACTTCAAAACTTTAGACTTTGGTTCAAAGGTTCCCTACTCAATATCATCTTTAAGACTAAAGCAAGAATGGAAAAGAAATAAAGAAAACTTATTATTATAACTAATAACACTATGAAGAAATGATCACTCACCTTTAAGTGTACGTTTTCAACTTTCACTAACTTCTGAATCGAGAAGTAGAACCTTAGAACCAAACAAAATGTGTAAGAATAATGACACTTTTGATTGTATTTATATCAATCCATGATTCCATATTTGGCGAATTCCATACGATTTTTAAATGGTATATTAAAAATTGGATGAATCCCACGTGCTTATACAATGATACATTGTAATTTTCAAGGCAAAATGTATCCTCAAATGTAATTATTTTTTAATGTTATTGGAAAAATAGGTCCTCATAAGCAACTATTTATAAATTTTAATTGTCGAAATGGGTCTTCACAAACAACTATTTATAAATTTTAATTGGCGAAATGGGTCCTAATACAATGTTTTTTTAATAGTATTGGCAAATATGTAGGTGTTTTATTTAATGGTTTCGGGATTCTTGGCGAAAATATTAGTCATTCCAATTGAAACATGTAGTTTGACAATGGTTAATTTGTTGCTTAAATATGCCTCATAAAAAAAATCATTGGAAAATGGACACGCATTGGACCTATAGTTCATAAAATCCGAGTGATTTTGACATCTATTGGATGCGAGAAATTCGCCAATTTTGACTTGGCTGATTCCTAGATTTTGCTACTTGGTGAAGATTCCCCACTAAAGTTTTCCATGACTTAGATCATATCACCAAAGTCCATTTGTGGCTTGCTCGAGCCTAATTGTTATGTTTAATTATTGTTAGTTGTTGTTAGTTTTCAAAAGACATTCACAAAGGGGTGTTTCCTCTTAAAAGTTTTGATATATAAGTCAGTTACATAGCGATAGAGAGATATAGGTGAATAGGGATAGATAGACAACAAAAGACTTCCACAATGTTTACATTTCAAAAGACTATGTTGCAAGTATAATTTTTAGGAAATCAATGAAAGATCTATGATTCTATGGCTTTATATTTGTATCAATTGTTTGGTTAAAATATACAATTGCGTGGTTGTCTCCAATCTTATATTTCCTTATTATTTAAATTGATATATCAAGTATGTATTCGATTTATCAAGGAAAATTTGTTGTTCTTATGTGATGTGATTAATTGGTTTCTCCAAAAGAATTAAAATCCTTCTAGTCAATCACAATAATTTGGAAGTTTTGTTTGGATCAGTAAGAAGAACCATATAATTAGGATTGCCATTTTGTCTCCAATTTGATATCATGTGTTATTCCTATGTGATTTATTCAATTGGTTCTTTCAAGTAAAGATTAAAATCCTTTTGATAAATAATAATTAACCTGGTTGTGTCAGTTGGATCCATAAGTAGAGTTTGTTAATCACTTTCTTGCATGTTTTTACAATATATAAATCAACATAAGTGTGCCAAATAGTTCAAGTTACTGCCAAATACAAGTCACTTATCCTAGGTCTTCATTTGACTCCATTTACCCAACAAGGCACTGGTCATATCCATTTCATCATTTAGTTTTATCAAATTTGTTTTCAAAACCTTACATCTGTTAACTGAACATATTAATAGACTTCACCTTAATATTACTTATACCATTTATACCAAATTAGGTTTGCATCTCTCCACTCCCAATTGTCATTGTGGACAGATTGCTCAAGTAGGAAACACATAGTTTAAGTCTTCTTCATTTGCATAGGTACACCCACCTAGGTCTAGTAGAGCCTGAAGAGAAGAAGGTTCAAATACACCAATTGGCCTTGTTTGTCAGCCTAAAATGTACCAAGATCTTGGAAACCTCTTGTGGTTTTTCAACTAACATTTTTGAAAACTAACATATTGGAAACTCTACCGGAGAACCAATTCTGAGCCCAAGCCTTCCATTATAGAGTCAATTCAAATATCAAGAAGATAAGCACTCCACTAGGAAGAAACTTATTTTCCTACTCATGACTAGTAGGTGGTGACTCTGAAGAGGTTTTATGAGTGATAAAGTAAACATCAGAATATAAAGGATATACAATAGACATTAGAAAATAACTATATCATTAGACATGAATGGAAGAAGATCTTTACACTAGGAGAGTCCCAAGAAAAATAATGCAAAGTGGACAAATAAAATGTGGATCTCCTCATTGAAAAAATATGAATAAGGGTGAGATAGACTCCAAACAAGTAGAAGATAATGTGAACACATTACAAAAGCCCTTTACAATATTCAATTCTCCATTTCACATTGATGGTGGAAATCCTTCAACACCTCCTAAAGAAAGAAATGTAAATAACAAAATCCTCAACTTCAAATTGGATCCTCAAAAGGTGAAAGAGTTTGAAGAACAACTGGAAGAAGAAAGGAAACATAATCAAGAGGAATATGATAGGAAATTCTCATCACAACAATGAGGAGAAAACAAAGAGGGGTTTACTGATCAAACTACTATTGATTTTAATATAATGACAAACCAAGAGATTGAATTACATCTTGAATGGCAAAGGAAAGAACTTAGAAGGAGGAGACAAATGATACAACAAAGTCATACAATAAGTCAACAATTGGCTCAATTAAATATATAGGCATCAAAACCACCTATGTATGTACCTCCACACAAGTGAGGGGTTAACATGGGTTCATCTCAAGCTATTGGTGCTCCTAGATTTCCACATAACACATGTGGAAACCCACAACAATGAACTCAACAAAATGTGCCATCAAGGCCCCATCCTCCAAAATATGGTAATATTCCCCAAAATTATCCACCACTAGGTCAGCAATATGCCCCACAATATCAGAAACATGTGCCCCACCAAAATATGTACTCACAACTAAACCTCCAACCAAATTCTTATCACCAACCTCAATATGGGTATTAGTACTGTCCTAATCCTCTACCCTTGAACTTTCCTCCACAAAATCCTACAAACCCATGTAGACAATTTGATCTAATAGGTTATCAATTGTACCCATACCCAATGGATAGTAATTGGAGAAATATGGCTCCCAATTTTACTAGGAATAATGTAATATCAATAGAAGAACATATCATAAATTTTAATGCATGTGTTCAAGATATTGGTATGGAGTATGAGGATGTGAATATGAGATTATTCATGATGTCTCTAATAGAAGAGGTGAGGGATTGGTTCAATGGCTTACCTAATGGTTCAATTAATTCTATATCAAACTTCCAAGATCAATTTGTGGAGCAATATGGGAATTGGTGTGCACCTGAGTTTTCTTTACATGAATTGATAAGTATCTAGAAACATCTAAATGATTCAGTTTATGACTTCAACCAGAGGTTCTCTAAATTGCACAATAAGATACCACTTGGGTCCAAACTAACTGACCCTGCAACATTAAGCATTTACTTGAAATACTTTGATCCGAAGATAGGATATGAGCTTAGAAATAGGTGCCCCAAAAATCTAGTTGAAGCACAAAAAACAACATTGACTACTGAAAACAATAGATAGGTTGTTGGGATGATTGGTAAAAGAGATAATCTCAGGGTTCCTCAAAATTTTAACCCTTAGAACAAGCCAAAGAATGCATACAAAAATGAAAGACTAAGGTTGCATGATATTCCATATAACACAAAATGGAAGGATAGAAATCCCATAATTGATAGGCCAAAGAATAAGGAGACTCTTGATCCCTTAAAGAAGAAGGGATCATACATGGTTAAACATAATCCTTGGTGTCAAGTTTGCAAACTACCACATTCCCCTGATCACTGTGTTGTAGCTCAATCAATACAAGAGGAAGAAATACCAATGGACAATGATGAAGAGGATCATACAATATATTTGACCTCCCATATCCTCCATCCCATTGAGCATGGATATTCATCTTCAAAAGAAGAAGGCTACGAGTATGATGTTGATAACCAAAGATACAATGTTCATATGGAAGAACAACAAGTCTTTTATGATTATGATGAAAGTAATGATGAATCATACTATCCTTGTGCACCATCTTAGTCAAGTAAATATAGAATATGGAGACCTATTGAGGAAGAGATAAAATAATTAACTATTGTTGTTGTAGAACAAGTGAAAAGTAACTATAGAATCGAGAATAGAACAATAAACACTAATGGTGGTACTCCAAGAGGAGTGTTTGTGAAAGAAAAAGAAGCAATGCAAGAGAAGCCAAAAATATGGAAAGTAAGGACTTAAATTAGAGTGAACAAAAATTTACTCCCAAAGAAGAAAATAAAGAGCCACACAAAGACAAGCAAAAGTTTGATGAAATGAACAAAAAAGAAAAAGAGGAGAATAAAGGAGATCTATTGGAACAAAATAAGATAACAAAAACAAAAAATACCTCTTTTGATTTCACACAGGCCTTGTCCCAGGTAAAGATGTATGTGCCATTATTAGAAATAATGAAAATAAAGGAATACAGGGAAAGTTCTATTCAGTTAATATCTAATGAAACTAATAAAAATACAAAACTTGAGAATAAAGAGCCCACTAAGATCAATAAGAGCAGGCATGGAGAATTAAAGGTTCTTGAAGTTTGTCTTGGTGATGCAATAGTGAATCCTTCACAAATTGATCCATTTTTTACTACACTACTCATAAATAATAAGTTGGTAAGAAACTGTATGATAGTTTCAAGTGCTAATATTAACATCATGCTAGTAGGGGTCATGAAACAACTTGGCATGTGGGTAGACACTATTGGTGTAAAATGCTACGCTATGGATAGTAGGCATGTCCCAGTGGTAGGAATTATGAAATATGTAGAGGTAAAATTGGTTGCCTATCCACAAGGAGTATATAATATTGACATAACTATAATTGACACACCCCCTTATTTTGGAATGCTCTTGTCAAGGAAATCAACTGTAGCAGTTGGAGGAAATGTGCAATTTCACTTGTCCTATGCCACAATACCAGTCAATGGTGAAGAGGTCAAGTTATATAGAGAGCCAAGTATGAATCAGATTATGGACTGTCGCTCAAAATCAAATAAAATACTTTTGTGATGTGGATTTAGGAAGTTTTAGAATAGAGCCTTCCTAGCCTGAATTAGTGAACACTTATCCAATTGATAAGCATGTTTCTAAGAATCAACATGGTATATGGAAGATGTATTTTGACAGAGAATTTAGTCAAGGCAATTGAGCAGGAATAGTTTTTATCTCACTTGAAGGTACTACATTCAAGTATTCATTCTTGCTAACATTTGAATGTACAAATAATATAGCAAAGTATGAGGCCCTGCTAATTGGTTTGAATATGGTTGTCAAACAAAAAATCAAATTGCTAACTATTCTTGGAGACTCTGAGTTAATCATTTCACATATCAGATCAAAATATGCTACAAAAAACAAGAGGTTAAAATAGTATAGAAATGCAGTCTGGGATACAATTGAACTATTTGATGCCTTTTATATTGAATGAATAGATAGGTCAAAAAAATTGATGGAAGATTTCTTAGCCAATGTATCCCTAAAAAGAGATGATATCACCCTAGCCGAAATGTCTCAAGTTGAATTCAAAACAAGACTTGCCATCCCTGATAACATATATAGCTGGCAAGTTTTCAGTGATGATACTAATCTCATAAAATTTCTACATTACATTGATCAATATGAATCTTAGGAGATTGAATTTAATGCATTTGTGGAAGAAGTAGATGGAAAATAGACTATGTTTGGAAAAGAAGTTCTGCAACTCAAAACCAATAAACTTCCTAAAGGACTTATGGCACTTGAGAGGGTGTTTGATGGAAATGATCATGCTCTCATGAAACAAACACCAATAAAGAGAAGATTTTGAAGAGATCAATTTAGGGATTGAACTGGCACCAAAAAGAGTATATATTGGGAAGAAGATAAGTCTAACAATCAAAAAAATGTTGAATGTATTGTTAAGGAAATAAAAGCACATTTTTGCATGGTCTTATGAGGATCTTAAAACATATAGAGAAGATTTGTTTCAACATGATATTCCATTAAAACTAGATGCAAAACAATTTAGGAAAAAACAAAGACCCATCAATCCAACTTTGGAGCCTAAAATGCATGAACTTATGAAACATAGGGAAGGAGGAATTATCAAACTAATTAGACATTCATCTTGGGTCTCCAATCTAGTGCCAGTCAAAAAGGAAAATTGGATATATAAGGCTTTGTGTGGACTTTTGAAACCTGAATGTATCTTCTCTCAAAGATAATTACCCACTTCTAAAAATGGAGGCTATGCTATAAAGGGTTACATGCTGTGAGTTACTGTCCATGATGGACAAATTTTTAGGTTATAACCAAGTGAAGGTTAAAGAATCAAAACAATACAAGACATCCTTCAATACATCATGGGGAGCATATGTTTATGTTAGGATGCCATTCAAACTCACAAATGTTGGTGCAACATTCCAAAGGGCCATGGATGTTTCCTTTGTTGACCTCATTAATGTGATAATGGTAGTCTACCAAGATGATTTAACTGCATATTCCAAAAAGGCAGAGGATCACGTGGCCCACCTTCAGAAAATATTTCTGAAAGCATTAGAATATGGCATCTCACTTAATCCTGAAAGGTGTCAATTTGCAGTAACAAAAGGAAAGTTACTTGGGAAAATAGTCTCTAAGGAGGGAGTAAGAATTGATCCTGAAAGAGTGGAGGCCATTAAAAAGATACCTATCCCCAAGGTTAAAGCTATTCAATCTTTTTTTGGAAAAATCAATTTTGTGAGAAGATTCATATCAAATTTTGTTGAGATAGTAAAACCAATATCAAAGATGCTCAAGAAAGGTGAAAAGATTGATTGGACTACTAAGGCTATAGATGAGTTCATATCCATAAAAAGAGCAATCAAGGAAGCTCCAATGCTGAAATCTCCATATTTTAGTAAACCTTTCCAAATATTTTCCTTTGCATCTTATCACACAGTTGTTGCAGTTATGCTCCAAAAGAATGATGAAGGGTATGAGCAGCCAATCTCCTTTTCTAGAAAATCCCTCTAAAATGTAGAATTGAAATATGATATTATGGATAAACAAGCCTACGCATTGGTGAAAGTAGTCAAGGCATTCAGACCATATCTAGTAGGTGCAAAGGTTATAGCTTATGTGCCTAAGTATTTGTACAAAGTGAAACAACAGGACATAGGGGCAGGTGGATAAATAGAATTCAAGAGTTTGATGTTGAGTTTTAGATCACCAAGCTTGTAAGAGGACAAGGATTAGCCAAATTGATGGCTGAAACAAAATTGGAAGTTTCCCAAGTATGTAATGTCAATAGTGAAGAAGATATGGTCACTAGTATTGAACATACTTCATGGTACACTAATATCATGTACTATCTCAAACATTTGAAATGTCCATAAGGGTTTGATGACAACAGAAAAAGGACACTCAAGTTGCATGCCTCAAAATATGTATTCATGAAGGGAGACCTCTATTGGAAGAATAGGGATGGTGTTCTATTGTTGTGCTTAGATGAACATCAGGCAAGACATGTCTTGAAGGAAATGCATGAAGGAGTATGTGGAGGGAATTTCTTAGCAAAAAACACTGCTTATAAGATACTAAGGGTAGGGTATTATTGGCCCAAGGTTTTTAATGATACACATGACTATACTAGAAAATGTGAAGCATGTCAGAAGTTTTCTAGGAAACTAAAATATCAAGGAGCATTACCTTTGAAACCCATGCAGATAGAAGCTCCATTTCACCAATGGGGAATTGATTTTATAGTGGAAATTACAAAAAAATCTAGTGGAGGACACAAATGGATATTGGTAGCTACAAATTACGTCACAAAGTGGGTGGAAGCCATACCCACCAAGCAGGAAACTAGTAAGTTTGTGACCAATTTCTTATTGAAAAACATCATCACAAGATTTGGGGTCCCAACAAGGATTGTAATGGATAATGGAATGTGTTTTAGATTTGATGAGTTCAAGGAGTTTTTCCATTCTTATGGAATTATCATCTCATATTCTTCACCTTATCATCCACAGGAAAATGGGTAGGCATAATCCAACAACAAGATTATATTAAAGATCATAAGAAGAATGTTGGATAATAACAAAAAGGCCTCAAATTCTAAGTTAAGGTATGCTTTATGGGTGGACAAAATTACTATGAAAAGGGCCATTGGTAAATCACCTTTTGAGCTTGTGTATGGGACTCAGGCTAGATTCCCTTTGCATAATATAATACCAGTATGAAAATTCATTTTGGAAGAAGATTTGGATGTTCATGAATCTATGGAGGAGAGGATGGAGGAATTAATGGAGCTTGATGAAATCAGAAATCAAGCTCAACAACATAATAAGAAGAAATAATTACAAATGAAATACTTGTATGATAGGAAGGCTAAAAATAGGAAGTTTGAAGTGGATGACATAGTTCTCATGTGGAATTCCAAGATTCAGGATAAAGGAAAGCATTGGAAATTTGAGGCCCTATGGTTAGGACCCTTTTTATTATTGGCAAGGGAGGTGAGGATTCATACTATCTCCAAAACATGTTAGGAGAAGAACAAGAATTTCCAGTACATGGGCAATTCCTAAAACATTTATTTTCTTGAAAATATAGAGAATTAAGGATTGCTAGTGCATGGAAAATTCTTAACAACCTCTCAAAATAACTCTTTCCATGCACAGTGGTTTTAGGCAAAGGTCTAGAGTTGCCAGTGCATGGACAATTTTTGGATAACCTTTTACAATAAATCTTTTCCATGCACAGTAGTATAAGATTTCATATCATTTACACCACTCCTGGTTTTCCCTCATTTTCACTACCATCCCATGTCACAAGCCACTTGGTCTGTTCTTCCAATGATTTTAATTCTTGCTATACCCACATGAGGTATACATCCCTAGACAGAGCCACTGTTAGGACTGCAATTTTTTTTCCATACTTTTAATGGTTTACATTCATGAACCCCATAATTTAGCCACATTCTTGGTATAAAGAGAAATGAAAATTGCTATAATCCATTCCACATACCATATATTCCAATGATCCCATTATATTTGACCTTTTGACACACTAAAATACCTTTGGTCATCATTGAGTAAGAGCTTCTAACAAACAGTTCATATTGACATAACTAGGTCCATGTCTCTCCAACCCATAAGCTATAGTCTTTCAAATCAAGAATTTATTGCATATCAGCAAAAGGTCAACATTGTTACAATGAACAAAAAATTAGGAGGATACATATTCGGGAAGATAAAGCCTATTGTCTTGTCGATGAAAAGGTTATTGGCAAGAAAAAAACTATCAGAGTGAAATCTTCAAGTTAGCCCGAGCATATATGTCACATCGATGGACCCTCATCAGTAAGAAATTCACTTTGTCTCACTGATAAAGCAAAGAGAAACATGTTGGGGAGACATATGCTATCAGAGTGAGTTATTCTTGTCCTTCCAACTTCAGATTTTACACTAATGAAAGTAATATTTGAGTCTTTTTGATTCATCTGAAGGAGGAAGACGATATATTAGGGAGACTAATAACATCATAGTAACTTTTAGATATTTTAGTGATACTTATTCTCTTGCCAATGGTAATATGAATGGATCAAAGTTCATCAGAGTGACACTTGGCAACAACTTTGATATCTAAATGATTACAAAAGTCTCTTCCCGAAGGTGATATGGATTAAAAAAATGAAGAACCAATTATTCAGCCTCGGTAGGAGAACTTCATGATCTTCCTGACCATGAAAGATGATTTCTATCTAATGAATATTCAGTGTAGTTCAAATACATAGATCAGCCAAAGTTTGAATAAGTCTTTCCGATATAAACCAATGATCTGATAGTGAGAAATTCAAAAAACCTATTTCACTTATGTTCAGAGCTGGACATTAATGGCTGCACAGATGGACATTGTATAGATAATTCCCTGATTGACAGAAGAATAATGCAAAAGGAATTTTCAGGATTGGCAGTGAAAGTAATGGAAGAACAGGCAGAGGTCAGAGAATTTAGTGCAGCTAAAAACTTTCAAGTAAGCTTGTGAATTCTTTGTAATTGTATTTTCAATCCTATAGATTTGAAGATAAAAATGGAGGGTTCAAGCTTTGGGAAATCAATAAGTAGAAAACAACAGAGTGGGGGTAGCCAACTTAAGAGTAAGAAGCAGAAAATTGAAACAATAGATGAGCCAAAAACAAATGAGAGAAAATTGAACCAAGATCTTATCAAGCAACTACCTGGTTTGAGACCAAAATCCAGGCATTCTGCACAACTTAGGGTAGATGTGGAGATATTTGAGGATAAGTGTAGGCATATAGGGGATGTGTGGACTCCAATTCGAGTATATGAGCTATTTATGTTTCATTATCATCAGAGGGATAGGTTTGATCTAATATGAAATCCTTGGAAATTTAACCTAGGAAAACTAGTTTTCCCTAACATATTTTGAATGCAGAACTCATAAAAATCCTTGATACCCATTACAATCCAAACCTCAAGGCTATTTGCAATTCACTAGGTAAACATTTTATACATATGTTTGAAGCTGCAACTTTTGAATTTTTTGACCTAGACAACACATGTGATGAAACTATTGTACATGAGGCTTTAGAGAAGGAATACTGGAGAATGGATGCAACCTACAGGGGGTGGAGACTACCATTACATAGATCCAAGAAGGATGGAAGTCTGGTCCCACTTAATGACAATGATGGTCCTCCCTTTCACATCAACTTATTTGAACCCTATTTAAAATACACATACTTCTTAGTGTGTCAGGTGTTAGGGACAGAGGCCCTTGAGTTTATGTCATTTGCACAATTGGTGATTGTCGCTGATGTTCAATGCCATAGTGCCAAGTCATTTGACTATGTTTCACATATTTCCAAGGAGATTCATTCAAGACTAATGGAAATTAAAAATGGATCCCATGTTCTGCATTTCAAGCATTATTTTGTTTTCATGCATATAATAATGTATTATGGGAAAGAACTAGGGGTGTGGCTAGAGGAATTAAGGATTGCACAATTTGACAAAGAGGGTAAACTATGACCAATTCAGTTATGGACTGCTATTTGGGATAGTAGATTTGTCAATTCAAGTTATGTTCATTTTGAAGAGTATTTTGTCAAGTCATTGTACAAGTTTTTTAACTATCCTTGTGATCACTCATTATCTAGTGAAATCAAGAGGTTCCTCAGGCCCAAGGATTTCAATGGACCTATTGGTCACAACTGGGGAGATTGGTACTATTTTAAGGATGCTACCATGATCAGTGTCTATGGTTTTTAGGATAAACCATTCATTTTTCCAAAGAAAGTACCAGACAAAATTTCATACTTAGAGATTGTTAGGAAGATGGACTACTCAAGTATTATTAATCTAGGTTCCTTTGGAAAGAAGGCATTCATGCCTAGTACTTTGTGCTTTGGAGATTTCACTGTATTGTCAAAAGAGGGGTATGACTTGAATTTGGATAAGCTATTGAATTTTAATTTGAAAAGGGCTCCACAAAGGAAAGGGCTTGATCCAGAAGGATATATTGAATTTTCCAAAAGAAAGATGAACTTGGGTGGGTATGATCATATACCCTATCCATATGATGACTTAATCAGGAATATGGAGGAGAAAGAAGTTGAGATGATTGTTGATGAATATAACAGAGGAGTAGAGAAAAGGATAAACGAGATACAAGAAGTAGATTTTTTATCTTATGGTGAGTAGTCATTTGATGATGAGGAATCTCAGGGCCCAACTGATAAAATTTCCAGATTGAGAATTGACGATTATAAGTGTCCTCTTAGAGAGCCAAAAATTCAAGAGGGCTTTCACATAGACACAAGGTAGATGACTTATAAATACTTTGTTGTTGATGAGGAGTTTGTAAAGTCTATAGAATTTAGAGCCTTCTTGTACAAAAAAAGGGGGAAATCAATAAGAGAATATGTTGGAAACATAACACCAAACAATGAGGATCAACTAATAAAAAATTTGAGGTTAAGTGTAGAAAATGAGATGAAAGATATGACTCCAGAGCGAGGAAGAAAATTTTCTTGGAGGAGTCAGGTGTAATGATTTTCCTAGGCTTGGACCTAAATTCTACCCTTTTTTTATAGCTTCTTGAAATATAATAGTGCTACACATAAGCTTAGTCCTAAAGGAGTGATAGAGGTGTATACGAGATCAAAGTATAATCTCGATGAAAGTTCCCTCATGATTTGGGCCTTGCATAAGAAGTTTGTAATTATTGACACTGAAAAATCCTTCGGCCATGTCATGACACTAAAATTTGGAGAGGCTAATCTTGTAGCTACAACCGAGATTGGCATCAACATTGCTAAGTTAAATAAAGCTGAGATCCAAATGTTGATTAAGGAAAAGGAGATGTATAAAATGAATAATGAAATGATACTCAAGGAGAGTGATTTCTTGAAGGATATGGTTAAAAATATAGTTAAGGAATCTACTAAGTTACTAACTCAAGGGAGACTTCACAATCAAAGGATAGGGGTGAAGAGTCATATGTACATGATTAAGTAAATAAATCTAGGTTTGATACATTCTCTAGAACATTTCACAAAAGACATGCTTATTTAATGATTTGGATGAATAAGCTATGGTCAATCAATTCCACGAATCATGCTATAGTTTAGGAACACAAAAGTTTAAATGACAAAATACAAGAGAAGATTTAAGAAGTGCAAAAGATAGGTGTTTTTGATATTGGGGCTACCACAAATACTGAAGATATAGTAAAGAAGCACAAGGACTATTGTGAGGAAATCCAGGTAGATGCGAAAGGACTAGCAAATGTTACAAAAAGTTGAGTGCCTACATTATTTGTAGATAATGAGGAGCTAAAGAGATAGGATGAGTGGACAAAATATTGCAAAGTGATATTGCATAAAGTTTTGGAAATTGCCAAAAGTGAAGAATCAACACTTGACAAATCATTCGAGCAATTGGAGAAAATGGTCACCATGGAGATTTTTGTGAGGAATGCCACAAAAGATGTCGAAACTCACTTAAGGAAGGATTAATTAGATCATATCACCAGAGTCCATTTGTGGCTTTCTCGAGCCTAATTGTTATGTTTAATTATTGTTAGTTATTGTTAGTTTTCAAAAGACATTCACAAAGGTGTGTGTCCTCTTCAAATTTTTGATATATAAGTCAGTTACATAGTGATAAAAAGACATAGACGAATAGGTATAGATAGAAAGAAGAAGGCTTCCATAATGTTTACATTTCAAAAGATTATGTTGCAAGTATAATTTTGAGGAAATCAATGAAAGATCTATGATTTTGTGGCTTCATATTGTTATCATGTGTTTATTGAAAATATACAATTGTGTGGTTGTCTCCAATCTAATATTTCCTTATTATTTAAATTGATATATCAAGTATGTATTCAATTTATCAAGGCACATTTGTTGTTCTTGTGTGATGTGATTAATTGGTTTCTATGAAAGAATTAAAATCCTTCTAGTCAATCACAGTAATTTGGAAGTGTTTTTTGGATCAGTAAGAAGAACCATATAATGAGGATTGCCATTTTGTCTCCAATTTGATATTATCTATTATTCTTGTGTCATTTATTCAGTTGGTTCTTTCAATTAAAGATTAAAATCCTTCTGATAAATCATAAGTAACCTGGTTGTATCAGTTGGATCCATAAGTAGAGTTTTTCAATCACTTTCCTACATGTTTATACTAGATATAAACCAACATAAGTGTGCCAAACAGTTCAAGTTACTGCCAAATACAAGTCACTTATCCTAGGTTTTCATTTGACTCCATTTACCCAACAAGGCACTAGTATTATCTATTTCATGATTTAGTTTTATCAAATTTGTTTTCAAAACCTTACATATGTTAACTGAACATCTTAATAGACTTCACCTTGATATGCTTATACCATTTATACCAAATTAGGTTTGCATCTCTCCACTCCCAATTGCAATTGTGGATAGATTGCTCAAGTAGGAAACACATAGTTTAAGTCTACTTCATTTGCATAGGTACACTCACCTAGGTCTAGCATTTCCTGAAGAGAATAAGGCTTGAATACACCGATTGGCCTTGTTCGTTAGCCTAAAACGTACCAAGAGCTTGGCAACCTCTTGTGGTTTTTCAACTAGAATTTTTGAGAACAAACATGTACATTGGCTCAAAGCTTGTTTTTCTCCCATATTTTTATAAAATGGAATTCAAGGCCAATTGTATAGGTTGTTGATTGATCTTAGAGAAAATCTTGTAATGAGAAGATATAAAGAATAGAATAGAGTTTTCATTTATGTTATGAGTCTTGTATTTTTGTAAGTGAATTTTGATAACATTACTAGTAATAAATATAAAGAATGGAAAAAATTCAAGGAAAATTCTCTCCTAATGTACTAATCTTTTGAGCTATTAATGAAATAATCAATGGTTTTTTTAGAGATCCTCATTGTGTTGTGATGAGTGTATGGTTTTTTCTCTTTTCAAATTCAAAGAATTTGTTAAATTGCTTGGATGAAATCATAGGTTTAAGTGGTTGAATGTTAGGATATGATAATGAGTTCTAGTTTTGAGTATTTGATACTGATGTTGTAATGCAACATTGTGGAATCTCTATAATGCTAAGTGTTCATTTGTTGTCAATATTTATTTGCATTTCTATCATACCTCATGCTTTGAATTAACACACTATTCTAGGATTTGTGTTGTTTTGAATTGTTCTTGGTCTCTCACAACAAATACATTCAAAATATTAAAATCCTTAAAATTTTGGTGAAATGTATGTTAAGTTGAAATCTATCATGCTCTATTGCTCTGTAAACAATTAATATTTAATTATTTTCTAGATCTTTGCAGTATTTCAATTGTCAAAGAAATTTCAAGTGGAGATCATTTGTTATTTACAATGTATATGTTTTATTAGTATAGAGGATCTTAAAATACATTGTGGGATCACCCTCCTAGGTTTTGCAGAGCCCAAATTTTAGGAGGAAAGAATTGCAAGCTTTCACTAGTTCACTAGCCAATCCCTCTAATTAGCTAACCATTAGCAGTTGAAAATTCCATAGGCTATATTGTGAGATCAACTTGGTTCATTAAAAGCAACCAAAAAATTGGTGACTTTGTTGGGGAACAAGCTTAGGAAACAGTTTTAGATTGATATTTGAATGCAAAGTCATAATATTTTATAAGATATGTTTATCCATGATAAATTTTATTGGATTATCATACTATTTGTCAAAGTGAGGCCGGTTTGCTAAAGTTTCAAGTAAATTGTGTTTTCCTTTGTCAAAGTTTCCTTGAGTGGTCAAATTTGTTTCTCATAAGTCTCTATATACGTGAAATCTTGCAAATCTATTCAAAATTCATAAATATATTTACATTTCCCATCAAATTGTGGGTGGGGACTTTGAGTCTTTGTGCCAGTGCCCAAGCATTCATTACAATAATGTAAGGAGAGGAGGAGTTGTAGAGAAGAAGAATGAAAGGAACCAGAAGCAACATGAAGAAACATCCAAAAAGGAAGCTTGAAGAGGAGCTTTCTTGCAAGCCCAAGGCATCATGGAAGGAAAAATATTCTCAAACAAGTAAGTCCAGTATTCCTCCAATACCTGAAGATTCAAATTCTAATGAAGCTATTCAGGATAAAAAAGTAAATAAATTTGGTATGCCTGGTGGTAATGAAGAAACCCTTGCTACCAATTTTCCTACTAGTAGCCAGAATACCCCCACCCCTAAAGTTTCAAAAGAACTTGCATATTGGTGGCATTTATGGAACAAACAATTAGATCCAAATAGGTCAGCTAGAAAAGCTAATCCTAGAACTACTTCTATTTTCAATTAGAAAAACTTTAATCCTAGGGGGAGATCTAGAGACAGGACTCCTAACCCTCCTACACAAATTGAACTAGTAAATCTCATGAGTTATACTCCTGATAAATCTAAAGATGAAGTTACTCTTGAAGATCCTGTGGAAGTGATAAATGATATCACACAACTTCAGGAAGAAGCATTAAGACTTCCTAAATTGAAAAAGAAACAAGGCAAGGAAAGAGAAAAAAATCTAAAGGCCACCATGACTGAAAGAGATCGGTTGAGGAGAAGAGTAGAATCTATAAGACAAATGTTGGATGAAGAACCACCCCTTAGGAAGATTTTGAGCTAGTTGTTAGGAAAGTTGTAGATTATGCTAAAATAAATGTCTTTGTATAACAATTGCAATAAGAACATATACTAGTTCCATTGTAACCACCAAAGTCTCAAAACCTTCTACTTCCTCACCAAATTCAAAACCTATAAATACAAGGAAGAAACCTATATATTATCCTAAGAAAGTCATACCAAAAGAAAACCCATGAATCTCCATCGCAAACACTTCTAACATAGAGTTTCAAAATAGTTCTATCCCTTCAAATGCACCCCTTGACCTTGAAATCTTGAGACTACAATTGCTTAATGAAAATTTACAAAAGGAATTAGAAAAAATGCAGATTCAAGCTACAAATATTGGGATGGAAAGAGGGATTTCCTACCTTAAGTATTCAATTCCTGACCCTAATGCATCCACATCTCATAATAATTCCCATTCAACAACCATGGATACTATCTCTACACCAAGTCATTCTATCCCTACATCCCATCCTAACAATACTCAATCTGGTGGGAATATCCCTTGTAGGAGTGGTGGTGGAGGACAAGGAGGAGGTGGTGGTGGAAATAGGAATAATAAATCTAGAAATCAAGGTGTTGGTGAAAATGGAAGAGAAGGAAACAATGGAAATAATGGAGGTGGAGATAGAGTTAATAACTACAATCTAGTGGCCAAAGTGGTGGTGAAAATCATAACAATCAGAATGATAAATTTACCAGAAGACCTATGTAGCTAAATAAATATGGGAAGTTATGATTTGATGGGATTTATGGTTATCCAAACCTTCTTCTTGATGATATTAGAACTATGGTGGTTAGATTTTCTAGTAACAATTTCATCAGTGGAGAGGATCATTTAAAATCTTTTGATAACATGATGGATGATTTTGAGGTTAATGTTGAGAATTTGATGATGAAATTGTTCATGCAATCACTCACTGAGGATGCTAGGGAATGATATAGGATTTTTCCTACAAGAAGCATTGGATCATGGGAGGAGTTTGAAAGGTTGTATAGAGAGCAGTATGGTGATAATACTAACCCAAGATTCATGTTGAATGTATTTTATAACATCTCTACGAGATCTAATGAAATGGTTTCTAATTTCAATGCTAGATTTCAAAACTCAATGAATAGGTTACCCAATAATCTAAGACCAAATGATGATACTTGCTTGGTCACTTATTGTAATGCCTTTGATGCCAAGATGAGCTATCATTTGAGAGATAAGAACTCTCATAATTTGAGGGATGCCTTCAAAACTACATTAAATATTGAAAGCAATAGGAGGGAATCATTCAAGGCAAGGAGAAGAGATGATATAAAGATCCTGAAAAATCCTAAACATGATAAAGAATCTGCAGACAAAGGATCTTCCATTGAAGATAAGTTGGACAAAGTTTTGAGTTATATGAATCTTGTTAATAGAAGAATGGATAAACATGAAAAGGGGCTTGGAAATGATAAGACACACTTTCATAAGAATGAATATACCCTAGGACTCGAAGATTATCCTTATAAAAAAAAATGGAAAACTGGAAAGGGGTATGTGTAGGATCATGATGGGCCAAAAAGTGGCAATATGATGGGTATTTGTAGGGTATGTGGCTGAAGATTTTTTTTTACCCAAAATTGATGAAATGAAAAGGGTTTTTAAAGGAGATTCTCATATTTCCACCAATATAAATTATGCTTTACTTTGAATTTAATAAATAATTATTATTCATTTTCTATTTGAATTACAACTAAAGTGTTGATTGATAGATTGATTGAAAAAAATGTATAGCTTTCAAATGGTATCACATTTCTTGAATCCAAAATAAGCATCACATTCTATGCTTCACATACTATAGGATTAAAAAAATAAAAAATGAATTTCATGAAGTTTTGACCAAGTTAAGGTGGTCAAACATACACGTTTTTATATTTTTTTAAAATTTGTAATAAAAAAATCATAATTAATTATTTACATGGAAAAAAATTACAAAAATATATGCATCACATCCGGACATGAGTCCTTTACTTGTGTATAAAATCTTATAAAAAAATATTATCATTTTATTGTGGTTAGGGTGGTCAGACAAACACCTACTTTTTATTTTTTCCCTGAAATTTAAGTACTATTGCATTGAAATTTCAAATTTTCACCAAATAGATTAAAAAAAAAAAAAAACTATTAGTTTAGAAACTAAATTGAATTTTCTATAGATTCTATTCTTACATACTTTTGAAAATTTTATAGATAACTTATTCAAATTTTTACATCAAGTTTCCTAACTCTGACTTTTCTAAAATTTTTGCCACTTAAGGGCCTATTTTTTCCATGATGATCCTACACATACCCAAAGCCAAACCACAATAATCAGAAAAGTACAAAAGATTAGGGTACACCTAATCCTTTGCAAAAACATTCTACGAATTTTGCTGATGAAACTCCTTGGTACATGGTTTTATAGTTTCCCTACTCTTCCCACTAGTGTTCAGTTGCAAAATTGGTGGAAGTTGAACAAGATGCACTAGAAGGTTATGATCCTTCTCATGATGATGATATTGAAGTAAATGTAATTATGATAAAGTTTGAATTTGCTACTAATGATTGCTCATTTGATGAGGGGTCTCACAAACTTGATGTGGACAACCAAAGACAAAGAGCTAGTACATATCACCAGCAAGTTCTCTCTGATGAAGTAAATAATAGTGATTATGATATGTGTGTTGAACAAGACAACTGAGAGGGGGGGTGAATCAGTTGTAGAAAATTTTACCTTTAAAAAATTCACCTGAACTTAGATCAATCACAAATCCTTTACTATGCTAAAATGATTAAACATTAAGTGCAAAGGAAGAAACTAAAAATCATCACACAAGCACAATAACACTAGATTTATGTGGAAAACCTAATAATGGAAAAACCACAATGAGGATTAGCTCACAGTATAAAGAATATCAAAATTGATTACAAAGGCTCATTGCCAAAACAGGACTAACTATCTGGATCAAGACTCATTGTCCAACAAGGGTTAACCACCCAAAGGGCTCATTCCCACATAGATACAAAGAAGATAGAAGACATATGTTACAAAGAGAAAACACTCTCAATGTAACAAATATTTCCACCACAATCTGTTCAAGTACTTGCAAACATGCATTAATGATAAAGTACACCTTCAACTCACTGCATCCAGAAACCTAGCAATTAGATTCCACACTAATCTGCCAAAGTCACATCACATACACACTATCTCGCATCTATCTAATATATTTCTTCAACCTATCTCTTTGTACATCTTTCACCAATACCTCGTCTTGTATTTATACTATCTTCAACTTTGAAACAGATAAAAATTTCCCCATCCATCATTTAAATTCAAATTAGGTCGGCACCAAAACATTCTAGGGTGCAACTAGAGTGAGGGAAACCCAAACACATGCTTGATGAGGACCCAAATAAGTCCCAACATGCTTCATCAACTTTGAAAGTAGTGTTTAACACAAGGTTAGCTAAACTAGTGTAAAATACATAGAACAATTAAGCACACTCAACCCTTAACACGATCCAATCCTTCTAGACAAAAAAATTATCTTCAACATGATCATAATAGCTTAACTTTAGAACTGCAAGTCTTAAGACTCAACCAAAAATAAATCTAGACCAACTATATTTCTCCTGGACCTCAGCGAGATACCCCAAAAATCACAGTTCATAACTGGTGAACATAACTCACGCTGTACAATGAATGAAAAGCCAAAAATATGGATATAGAAACGTACAACAACCATGATCAACATATATAAACAATACAAATATAGGAGAAAATCCTGAAGAAAAACTTGGAGCAACCACTGGACACCTACAACCTTTCTTCATTACAATTTTCTCAATATCCTCAACATATAAATCCAATAACTGACATCTAAGACATCAATGACAACAAAAACTAGTTGATAAATAGTTAACTAGTTGAAATCAATGAGAAAACCTTCATTATTTCAACAATCTCCCCCTTTGTCATTGATGGCAACACATGATGTGAAAAACCATCAAAGATAACACACTAGCTCTAAACACACTTTTCATGATTCTGTTTCTCCCCCTTAGTAGATAATATTTTTCACATCTTCCTCATCTCACATCTTCCTCATCTCCCCTTTTACATCAATGGAAAAGAAAAAGGATATTTTACATTGATTTCCCCTTTGACATTAAGAACAAAAATACTCTTTCAATGACAACACATGACACTACCTACTCCCCTTGAGAGGTAGCCACCAAAATAGCAACCCAAGAGAAAGATAGATCCATAGACCCATTGGACTGATGCATCTCCATATGCATCTAGTTCAAGAAAGGATGGGAAATAACCCCTAACTTCTCCTAGAGATACTCAAAAGTATCTTTAGGAAGAGCCTTTGTAAATATATCAACAATCTGATCCTTTGTAGGTACATACTCAAGATTTACTTCATTCTCCACAACCTTCTCTCTCAAGAAGTGATACCTGATAGATATATGCTTTGTCCTCGAGTGCATCATCATAGTCCTTTAAATTTTAATTGCACTTGTATTATCACAAAATATAGAAATAGGATCATCATACATTACTTTGATATCTTTCAATTTCTGTTTCATCTATAAAACTTGTGTATAGCAAGATGCAACAACAATATACTTAGCTTTAGTAGTAGATAAGGAAACTAAATCTTGCTTTTTACTCACCCATGCCACCAATATACAACCAAGAAAGAATGCACCACCACTTGTACTTCTTCTGTCATCTACACATCCAGCCTAATCTGCATTTGTATAAGAACTTAGTGTAAATTCAATATCCCTAGGATACCATAAGTCATAATCTAGAGTGCCCTTCAAATATCTTAATATTCTTTTAACAACAACAACCTGTGTTTCTTTAGGATCTTCTTGAAGTCTAGCCACAAGATAGACTACATGCATAATATCCAGTCTGGTAGCAGTCAAATACAATAGTCCACCAATCTAGATCTATATTTTCTTTGATCATCCTTAAGTGAATCATCATCTTTACTTAATTTGCAACCAATTACCATTTGGAACCATGCATCCCAAACTTCTTCAATATCTCTCTCACATACTTAAAATTTGAAATAAAAATCCCTTTCTCTATTTGATTCATTTGCAGCCCAAGAAAGACATCTCACCAAACATGGACATCTAAAATTCTTTTTGCATTTATTTTGCAAAAAATATTCACATAGTTTAATTTCCTCCAAAGATAATGTCATCAACATATACAACCACAATCAAGATTTTATCATTTTTTATTTTAAAATATAGATTACTATCTACCATACCTTTGTTTAAACCTTGTTGAATTAGATACCTGTCTAACCTTGCATATGAAGCTCTGGGAGCTTGCTTCAATCCATATAAAGCCTTCTTCAATCTGCAAACCATATTCGGTTGATTTGACAATTGAAATCCTTTCGGGTTTTCCATGTAGAACTCTTCTTCTAGCTCACCATTCAAAAATGTAGACTTAACATCTATCTGATAGACCTTGAAATATTTATGAGCAACAAACATTAAAAACATCCTGATAGCTTCAATTCTTGCCACTAGAGAAAAAGTATCTTGAAAATCTATGACTTTTACTTGTGAGTAACCCTTACACACAAGCCTTGCTTTATTTCTAACCACTTCTCCATTCTCGTTCAAATTATTTCTGGATACCCATTTTGATCCAATAATGTTTTTATCTACCGATCTAGGGACCAATTCCTAAGTTTGATTATTTTCAATATGCATAAGTCCTTCTTTCATAGCTCTCATCCAATTCTCATATTTACATGCTTCAATTATAGTCTCCAGTTCAATCTCAAAAATTAAACACAGATTGATCTCACCAACAACAGTTTTTCTTCTTGTTAGTACTCCTTTAATCTTATCCCCAATGATCTTTATGAATGAATTTTTTGTACATATTTAGGTGTCTTAGGGGACACCACTGGAGCTTCTTGTTCTTGTTCTTCATTCTGCTTCTCTTGCTCATCCTTCTCCTATTCTTCCACAACTTCTTCAATCCTTACGCAATTAGGTTCATTAGATACATATCCATCAACTTCAATTGAATTCTTCATTGCTTCATCAACCTTGACATTTGTGCTTTCTACAATATTTCTTAGTATTTTATTGAAACGTATGTAAGCTTTTCTTTTAGTGGAATATCCAAGAAAAATACCTTCATTGCTTCTAGCATAAAACTTACCTAAATTTTCTTCATCCCGTCTGATATAACATTTGCTTCCAAATACATTGAAATACTTAACAGTAGGAATCCTTCCACACCATAGCTCATAAGGGTTCTTTGTATTATTTTATCTTTCTTGAACTTGATTGAATACATAAACAATAGTGCGAATATCTTCTCTCTAGTAAAATTCTGGTAGACCATCCTTAGTAATCTTTGATATAGTAGCTTCTTGAATTATTTTGTTCTTCCTTTCAACAACTCCATTCTACTAAGGAGTTCTTAGAGTAGATAACTATATTTTTATTCCATGAACTTCACAAAACATATAAAACTCATGGGAGGTGAATTCACCACCTCTGTCAGACCTTAAGCATTTTATTCTCAAATTCACTTCAGTCTAAGAAATGTAGCCCATGTATACCTAGAATAATCATCAATCAAAAGCATGAGGTAACTTTCACCTTGTAGAATTATCACTCTTGTAGGACCACAAATAGTTGTATGAATTAATCCAGTAGTCCAGTAGTAGATTGTTCCTTTGATCTGAAGTTGTTTCTTGCTTGCTTTCCAAATTAACAATTCCTACAAATAGAATTAACAGGCTTTGTAATCCTTGGTAAATCTCTCATGGATTGTACTACACTAATCCTTTCAAAGTTATCAAAATTCACACGACACATTCTCCGATGCCATAACCAACTGTCATTAATCTGAGTCATAAAGTAGTGTCCATCAACACCCTTAAGTTGATATATATTTTCTTTAGATTTCTTTCCCGCAACAATCACTATTCTAGATACTTTCCTGATTTCACATCTATCATCCTTAAATAGAAGATTATATCCTTTACTACACATCTATCCAAAACTCAAAATATTATTCCTTTGGCCCTTAACATAGTAGACATCATCACTATTATGCTTGCCATCAAAATTTACTAAATCTATCCCAAAAATCTTAGCACTAGTATCATCTCCAAACATAACTAAGCCTCCATCATATTTTTCAAGTTTAACAAACTTACTCTTATCATTGATCATGTGATGTGAATAGCCACTGTCAACAACCTAATAGTTCTTTTCCTATTTTTCATGGAAGGTAGAGATTACAATACCTTCACCTTTCTCTTTCTCTGGAGGGAATTCCTTCACCTATTTTTTAGAATTAGTAGAAGTAGGTTCATCTTTTATAGCCAAGAAAAAACATTCATTTTCATCAAGATCTCCATAATAAGACTCTTCATCAGAAATACTAACATCCTCATTCACATAATATTCTTTGTTGATCTTCTTACCTTGGTTTTCTTTGTTCAATCTTTGCTTATTCCTCTTAGCTATTTCCAGACATCTCAAAGCATGATGATCTATTCCTCCAAAACTAAATCATTTAAAGGGTAACTTACCTTCATACTTACTAGATCCTTTCTTCATCCTTCTCACAAAGTTAGCTTCTACTTAATCAAGATTTCTTCATCCAGATCTTCATCTCTTGTAGTCTTAAAAATAGTTTCTGATTTGGATCCATTTCTTAAATTCAACTTTCTCATCTCATAAGATGTTAGAGTTCCCAATAACTGATCTTTAGTGTAAGTCTTGTAGTCTATATTGTTGCATATATGAGCTAGTTTGGTGGTGTTGTCATTAATGTTGTCATTGATGTCAACACTATTTAGTATGTTGTAGATTGTACATGTATGGTTGATATGTTGTTGAGATGCTATGAGTACATGGAGCTATCTTTATGGTATTGCAAATATGTTGGTTTGATGAGTTTCCAAGTTCTTTTGAGAAAATTAATGAAGAAAAGAAGTTAGAATGTTGGAAGTGTTTAGTCTGTGCTTCGGTATGTGCTCTGCATGTCTCTTATGTTGATCCTATGCCTATGAGGATCTGAAGGCATGTTGATAATGATCCAATGATGATATAGTCTGAGTTTCAGTTTTTGGTGAGATTGTTCATAAAAGTTGTGCCCACCGGTATGTGTTCTACCAGAAGTGTCAGTGTTTTGTGGACTGGGAGTAATATGTTTGCTCTACATTTCTCCAGTATTTTGTTTCAGATTGTGAAAATTTGGGATATGTCTTGTGAAGGCCTTTCCTATGCTCTAGCGAAGAGGTTTGGAATTTGGTGATCTAAAACTCATTTTTTAGTGTTTATGTGTGTGTCTACATAGTCCGAATTGTCTGGTGAAAAGAGTTCAATGTTTGAAGCTTGATATTTTTGCTATGGATATATCTGGAAGATTATGAGATGTATTCTTGTGCATAATGAAGCATGTTGTGTCGTATGTGTGTCATCTTCTTGTTGGGAAGCATGTGCATCATTGATAATTTATTTTTTCATTAGGTTTGGATGACCTAGTGTTTACACTTCATTCAAAGAATAAAAACTCAATGAGGAATCATGTAGAAGATTCAAAAATATTATTTTTATGTTTTTATTAGTCCACTCTTATTCCTTTCCACCGAGGGAATTTAGAGTTGCTGACCTATTTTGAATCTATGAAATGATGCATTGTGGCCGACCTTGATAAATGTTTCTAAGGTTGAGAATGGTATAAAAATAAGGCGAGTTGTGAAGAATTGTATGATAGTGTGATACAAAGCGACAAAAGTGTGCCACAAATCATAAGAACAGAATTGTGTGTGAGTGAGTTGTGAGAGTAGTTTTTCAGTGTACTGAAGGTAGTGAATTTAAAGTTTTTGTATTCCTACGAATGTGCTTTAATTGTTGTGGTTGATCTTTTGTTCTCTTTTGTATCTATAGACAGTGAGCCTCTCTGATGGACATTGAGTCATTTGTGTTGGAAAAACAAGGACAAACAACTGAGAGGGGGGGTGAATCAGTTGTCACAAAAACTTAAAATTTTCTAGATTAACTTAACTTAATCTTTGATTTGATGAACAAGCAATCAACCATAAACAATTAACACATTAGAGAGAAAAAGAACACCAAGATTTTTTACATGGAAACCCTATTAGGGGAAAAACCATGGTGGATGTTAGTCCACAATATTATACCTTGTTAAAAGTATAAAAAGAAATAATAAGTGGAATGCACATGCATTCAGGCACACTTCCTAGAGCTCACTGCTCAAATACAAAATGGGCTCACTTCCCAACAATACATAATATGATTAAAATTCAGAGGGTACGAACTAAGAAAATAGCTTCCGCCCAAGCCTGATTACAGTTCCAATTAAGCTTAGAAAACATTCTTCACACTTTGCTCATTCTTCTTCACACTCTGCTCTGCTATCAAATGATATTTGCACATACACACATAGGAGGACTTTCAACATATGAAGCACTTGTCTCAACAAACTTACACTAATGAAATAGTCGCTCTTATATATCTGCCACATGAGATTTTATCACAACTTAGTTGGCTAGGAAAATAAAACATTTTTGCAATGTAGGCCCAATTTTACAAATAAAATTTTAATGTGAATCCACCAAGGTTGGCCACAACATAGTGGAGACCCAAATTAACATCTCCAGCATGAAAATACTCTAATTAATTTCACCACGAAGATCCACAACACCCTACCACCAACATGTCGGCTAGGAACATGAAAAATTGAACATCTGCAAGTAGAGATCTTCAACCACGAGCTATCTGATTAATGCAGATGTATGACAAAGATAGAGAATGATATAGAGACATCAACAAACACTAGGAAACAACAAAGAAACATCCGCAACAACTGAGATTAACAGAATCACACAATCTTCATTCAAGAACACTAACAGAAACCACATAAACACTTTCATACCATAATATAGTCAAAACTTCACATGGACCTCTGAAACTTCTAGTAGATGATCTAGATACACTAAAAAAAAAACCCTTTAATCCAAACTAGCTAATCTTCAATGTAAAGAACACGATGCCTTCATGACATGCACAGTTCCATTGGGAACCTAGAACACTTTATTTTATAATTTTCTCAATATCCTCGACATATACAACAACTGACATACCAAATGATAGTGTTGGCATCAATGACAACCACATATCAGCAACACAACCAAAATATCCAACAATCTCCCCCTTTGGCATTGATGGCAACACATGATGTGAAAAATACCATCAACCCAACACACTAAATCTTCTCCTTAACTGTTGTTCTCCTCAGAAAGGTTTTTCACAATGCACTTCTCCCCCTTTGACATCAATGGAAAAGGTAACCATGACCTTTCCAAATAAATGCTATGAACCACATATCTACACATTTGACTACTCCCCCTGAGTAGCAACCATAGAAACATCAATCTGGATCAGAATGTAGCAATATAGCTCATGGATTGATGCAAGTAAATGCATCTTTTAGTTCTTATTAGGAGGGTTAATTAACCCTAGAATTCCTCTGAGATACTCAAAATTAGCCTTTGACAATGACCTAGTAAATGTATCTGCAATCTATTCTTTGGTAGGCACATATTCCAATCGGACTTCTTTCTCATTCACTTTCTCCCTCAAGAAATGAAACTTGATTGATATATGTTTAGTCTTAGAATGCAGCACCAAATTCTTTGAAATATTTATTGCACTTGAATTGTCACAGTATATGGAAATAGGTTCTTCATATACCACCCTGATATCTATCATATTTTGTTTCATCCATATCACTTGAGTATAGTTATTTTCAGCAACAATGTATTCTGAAGAAGTTGACAAGTCCAACCTCACAAACCCCAAGAATCACTTGCATGCAATTACCTATCACATACAAAAGATATTCAAAACTAGAGAAGATGTTTTTCAAGCCTCAAGAAAAAATGCATTAAGAGAATCTAATAATTACAATGAGATCAATCCTTATGAAGGAGATCATGAAACCCTAAAGAAAACCTAAAAGGAAAACCCTAGTGTGCACACTTAATAATTAATAAATAAATAAATAATTATTAATGTCCCTAATTTTAGCTTAAGAAAACCTAAAGTAATAAGTGACTTAATTAATTAACCAATATGATTGAATTAATTAAGTGAGATAACTTATTACTCTAACATATTCTACTTCAGCAGTAGGTAGAGAAATGGAATTTTGCTTTTTGCTCAACCAGGGCACCAACTTCTTTCCTAGGAAGAAAGCACCACCACTTGTACTCTTCTTGACATCTACATCTCTAGTCCAATCTGCATTAGTATATACACTCAAAGTGAAATCTTCATCCTTTGGATACCAAAGTCTAAAGTCAATTGTTCCTTTCAGATATCTGAAGATTCTCTTAACAGTAGTCACATGAGACTCTTTTGGATCAGCTTAAAACTTGGAAACCATACATACCACATTCATAATGTCTGGTCTAGTCCGGGTTAAATAGAGCAATCCACCAATCATTGATCTGTATCTAGTTTTATTTTCCTTAGGAGAATCATCATTCTATGTCAACTTACATTGGGTCACCATGGAAGTACCAATAGGGTTTGAGTCATCCATTCCAAACTTCTTTAGTAGTTCTCTCACATATTTGGACTAAGATATGAAGATCCCCTTGTTTGACTGAGTAACTTGTAATCCTAGAAAGAACTTCATCTCTCCAATCATACTCATCTCAAATTCATCCTTCATCTCATCAAAAAAATTCAAACATAGATTGTCATCTCCTCCAAAAATGATGTCATCAATAAAAAATTCTATAATTAACTCCTTATCATGATCTAATTTGAAGTATAAGTTGTTGTCAGCGGTACCTTTAGTGAATCCAAGCTTCAGTAAATATTTGTCCAATCTAGCATACCAGGCTCTAGGGGCTTTCTTAAGTCCATATAGAGCTTTCTTTAAGTGGCATACCATATCTTCCTTGTCAGTTAGCTGAAATCCATCTAGTTGTTTAATGTATACTTCTTCTTCTTCTAGTTCTCCATTTAGAAATGTTGACTTTACATCCATTTGATATACTTTGCAATCCTTGTATGCAACATAAGCAAGAAATAACCTTATAGCTTCAATTCTAGCAATAGGGGCAAAGGTTTCTTCAAAATCAATACCTTCCATTTGAGAATACCCTTTACATACCAGTCTTGATTTATTTCATACCACTTCACCTTGTTCATTCATCTTGTTCCTAAACACCCATTTAGTACCAATCACATTTTTATCTTTAGGCCTGGGAACTAGTATCCATGTGTCATTCTTTTCAATTTGTGTCAGCTCTTCCTTCATAGCTTCCAATTAGTGCTCATCTTGATGGGCTTTAGTGACATTTTCAGGCTCAATCTTAGAAATCAAAAAAATTCTTCTGTAATCTTTCTTCGAGTTTTCACTCCTTTATTTTTGTCCCCTATGATTTTACTTTCAAAATGATTTAGCTTTACATACCTTGGAGTTTTGGGACATTCTTGCACTTTCAACCATCTTTCTCATTCTTTTGTTTTAGCAGCAGTAGGACTTGCTCTTAGTGGAGTAACCTAGGAAAATTCCTTCATCGCTTCTTGCATCAAACTTTCCTATATCATCATCTCTCTTGATGTAACACTTTCTTCAAAAGATCTTGAAATATTTAATAGTAGGCTTGTAATGAAACCATAACTCAAAAGGGGTCTTACCAGAATTACCATTAACATTTACCTAGTTCTATTGGAATATGGCTTCTAATATTGTAATTGATGGAAACTAAAGTCATTCCCATGATCCATAGTTTTGTATGCAGTCATACCAGAATATAATGTGATACAGTGTGTATTACTGACATAATACGTGTGGAATAGGGTATCCAGTCAAATAGCTTCACCGGATCATCTTTTTGTGTTGTGGATCTCTATGATTGCTTGTTAAGCATGTGGATTATCTTATTATCAAGTTTTGTTGTGTTTCATTAGTTGCAATACAAGGAAGGAGGTCTAGTAGGACATTGTTCTGTCTATTTGTCTATTGTAGTTGACTCAGGGAATGTGGCATGTTGTGGATGTGTTAAGTGGAATTAGTCAAGATGTTTTCATGTTCGAATATTTAATTATTGGTCCTATCTATGAGCTAGATGACTTGTTTGGATACACATCAAATTTATTCATGTTTTGGGCCAACAAGTTTCAAATATTCTAAGTTTTATTGAGCCAAGTTATAGCGATTATATCTACAGTCGCAGATATATTTAGATGATCGATCACATCATTTTGTGAAAGAAAAAAGGAAGAACTGTTGGTGTATGTTGCAAACATCCAAGGAGTATTTGAGTGATATCAGGTGCAGTTACACTTGTGAATAAGGGTTTTATATGTGAACTTGAGCAAAGCAGAGCATAAATTCAATATCAGTTAGAAGGACAAAATTTCATCATTAGAGCTTAACCAGAACTGCAATCAAGCATTGGTAGATACTATATTTTCAATTCATTCTCTTTTGGATCTATTCCAAACCTTTGTAAGGATAGTAAGTCCATTTTGAGCAGTGAGCTCTAGGTAGTGAGCCTGAATGAGAGTGCATTCCCATTTTATAATATTTCTATTGAGTATACTCAAAACTTATTGTGGATTGGCCATCCACTATGGTTTTTCCCCTAACAGGGTTTCCACATAAAAAAAAACCTTGTGTTATGGTTGTGTGGTATCTTTCTTTCAGTTTTTGCATATTGATTTTAATTAAATGTTTTAAGTGGATTAGGGATCAGAGTAAAATAATTAATTTTTGCAGAACACTGATTCACCCCCCCTCTCAGTGTTTCTTATTTCCAACAATTGGTATCAGAGCTTGTTCCTTGAAGGAAGTCTAACAGCTTGGGGAGATCTTGGAAAGTGTTCTTAATGGATACAAGTAGTCTTCAACAACAACTTATGGTGGCATTGGATGATCTTGATCAGTCAAAATATGAGATCCGGGAGCTGCAAGATAATCTTGAGAATGCAGAAAAATTCATCTAGTCCTTAAAAGACAAGATCAATGAATCAAGAGAGAAAAGAAAGGAATTATGTGGTCATCTGAAACAAAAGAGAAAAACCGTGGAAGATGATAAACTTAGTTAGGTGTTGAAAGAGAAAACAAAAGAATGTGAAAAGTTCTCCCAAGAGAATGTTTCCTTGAAGCGTGAGATGGAATCTATCATGATGAAGATGACCACAGAATTTGAGGATAGAAAGAAGAATAAATAAAAGCTTGCAAAATCTATGAGAGAAAATTCAAAACAATGTACCCGACTAGATAATGAATTGGAACAATCCAAGAACAATGAAGAAGAGCTTGAAAAGCAACTTGATGAACTTAGAAATGAACTTGCTACTGCAAATGAGTATAAGGAGAAATTCAATGCAAGCTTAGCCAAACTTGATGAACTAATCAAGGGACAAAGGACTAATGGTGATCGATGAGGTCTTGGATATGAAGAAGGAGAAAGCTCTGGATCTAGACAAAGGAGCTCTAGAAAAAGGAATCCTGGAAAAGGAAACCAGATGAAAGGACCCAAAAGGAATCCTATAAGGCAACCTAATGCTCCAAAATTTAATGGCTATTGCTATACCTGCAACAAATTTTGTCATATGGCTTCTCAGTGTAGGAGTAGAGTGAATGCAAGTGGACCATCTTTCTTAGGTTAGTGTTTTAATTGCTATAAGTATGGACATAAGTTAAGTGAATGCAGAATTATGATAAACAACTTTCACAGAGATGTTAGATGCTATGAATGCAATAGATTTGGGCATATTGCTAACTAATGTAGATCAAGACAAAAATAGTGGAACAATTGGCCTAGACAGAGAGGTGGTGTGTGCTACAACTACAACAAATTTGGTCACACTTCTAGATTTTGTTGGAATAGAAGAGGTCTGGTAAAAAAAAATATGCAACTTGATGTTAAAGGCAAAGGGAAAATCACTAATGATGATATTAAGAAACAAATGTAGAAGAAATGGGTGAAGAAGAATCCCTCTGTAGAAGGAAATGGATCCACACTAGAAGCCACTTTTGGTAGTACTTCAGGTAATTGATCTCAGACCTCTGTCATAGGGGGAGCTATCAAGAAAAAATCCTCAAGCCCCTACAAGTGATTGTAACTAAAATTTTGATGAGCCTAGTAGGAAATTAGATGTTTTTCAAACATTATGAAATGAATCTAAGGAATCAATGGAGAATAGTGTAGATCCACACAAGAATTATCTGTCTTAGAACTTAAAAGACAATAAACCGGTTGAGTTAGGGCAAGGGAATTTATTGCAAAAGTAAAAAGTTAGGTTCGAGGGAAATAAAAGAATGGTCTTCACTTTCATTTGTCACATTTCATTTGGATGAAAGAAGTTTGGAGTTCTTTGAGGTGATCTTTTCCAAATCATGAAAATATTCAATCATACAGGAGAATCTGCAATCGAATTCCATTTCATCTTTGAAAGGTATTTATTGCAAAACCTATGCATTTGTTTTCCTACAATTATGTCTACCCCTCTTATAGTTCAAGTCAAGGATAGGCCATGACCAAAATTTAAATGGCATCCATATAAGTCTGTTGACACAGAACCCCTAGGTGCATTTTCATCAATTCCGTACAGAGTTCTACATATAGAAGATATTGGGGCATATGTGCATGCTAATATTGGAGATTTGGGTAGTTCACAGTTGTTGGAATTATATTCTAATCACATAGTTCAAGAGGATTTCTCTGTGAAACCTTAATTCCAAACCCTAGTGGACAAGAAATTTTTGCAATTCATAAAGTTTCCCATAATTGAGGAGGATGAGTGGGTTTGATACATATTGAGTTGTGTGCACGATGAATTTATGTGGCTAGATGTACCATTCAAAATTTTCAAGGAATCTATTTGTGCAATTACAAGCTTGAATTCCTCCAAAAACTTCCAATTTTGAAGTCGGTAAAGAATGATGAGGTTACCAAAGCAGTTGGCTCACATTGGGACAAAAGGGAAATGACTATAGAACATATTTCTAAAGTTGATGTAAAATTTTCATCCATGGTCATAGGTTACAAGATTTACCATTCAAGTCAGGAGAATTCTGTATCTGGCACAACTATCTATACAATGTATGAAATGGTCAAACAAAATGAAAATTTTGATATATGTGAGTTGCTCAGAGGTCAACTGTTGGAGAATCTGAGAAAGATCAAGAAGGAAAAGAATAATGCATTCAAGTTTGAAAACTTGTTAATCTTCCTGTATTTCTACTTTACTGGTGAAATTATAGGAGTTGATAAAGTTCAATGGCATAATGATATTCCAGTAGCTGTTCTAATCTGGGATATACTATGCTCACTTGGTGATCGATAGACCCGCAACACAATCCTATGGGGTCATTTCAAAAATTTCCAAATCTTAATGCATGCTAGAGAGAGAATTCCAACCGCAAGATTGGAAGAGTATAAAGACACCATATGCTTCATGACAGACATTGACTAGTGTTACATGGAAGCGGCTGATCCTAGAATTGTTTGGATCATGCTAATGGGATATGAAGTAGATGGAAATATTCTGAGGATGTATGTTGAACATTTGCTAAATTCACCATTGGATCCTAATGAAGAAAGGTTTGGCACCTGTGCAAATAAAATCCTACAAGTTCATTCTAATTTGAGAAAGCCCATGTCAATCAAAACAGTGAGAAAGTAGACCAAAGCTTTTGTAGAAATAATGGGTCTTCCATTTGAAAAATTGAAAGAAATAAGAAGGAAAAGAGATGAAGCTGAAGTAGCAAAAAAGAAGGAAAAATAATCATTTTCTAGTCCGGGAACATCCTCTGTTAACACCAGATCAACCACGAATTCCCCTGCAGCACAGCCAAATACAGCCGAAACCTCTGGAAGAAGGAAGAAGAATAAAAGCTCAAGAACTTACAAAGTTGTATTGGTAGATGAAGAGGAAGAAACTAAATTTGAAGAAGTAGTAAGAGAATTAAAAGCCTCTGAGACTCATGTTGTTAATCTAAACAAAAGAAAACCTTCAGGAAACAGTAAAGAAGCAAAGAAAAGGACCAAAGTCGACAAGCCCAACATGTCAATTGAGGAAGTTAAAAATGCAGTAGTAAATGATGGAAATCTCATACCACTTTGTGACCTTTATGAGACTTTTGATGATTCTAGTAAGAATATTCTTGAAGAAGATATTGTTAAGCACTTGAATGTTTTCAATAAAATCTTGTTGACATCATGTCTGGCTTGCCTACAAGCTTGCATAATGCATTGGAATCTAGGAGACAGAGTACCAAAACAAAGGAAGAAAATCTGAGGAAAAGAGTTCTAGCTAATTTGTGCTTAGAAATGTCAATTGAAGAAATGAATTCATTTCTCTTAAAGGTTAAAAATAAATTCAGAAGCAAGTCTAGAGTAAATAAACTCATGATTGGTGACACTGATGCATTTTTCGGTGAAACTAAGGTAATTTTGGAAGAAGCTTTGTCAAAGAAAAAGTTAAATATTGAGGAGATCAATTCTGAACACACTCAAGGAAATGAGGAAGTAAATGAGGAGGTAAATGTGACAGAAGAAGGGAATGTGAATGAGGAAAACATGAATGTGTCTAATCCTCCAGTGTTTGAGGATAATCTATCCTTTCCAAATTCTGAAAACTCGGGGACACCTGTTGTATCTAAGGTCCAAACTGAGGTAGCTAGTGATGCAAATGAGGCACATACTGAAGAAACTAAAAATCCTAAAGCCAATCTTGAAGTCGAATCTCAAGTTTAAAGGAAAAAGGAGCAAGAATTTAGGATAGAGGAAGTGAAGGAATCTTTATTGGAACAAAAAGATGAGCTAGATCTTGAGTTGGATGAAAACACAATTAATCTTTCCACTTTGTCTCCAATCCAGATGATGAAGGTCACCAAAAATTCCCAAGCCAAAGCTAGTGAAAGGATATTGAAATCTCACATTGAGGATAGTGAACTCTTAAAGATTGCATATGGAGTTCTATAAAAAATAATGCCTACTTATGTTGTGGACCCTTCAGGTTCCTCCTCTAGTGAGTTGAAAAAGTTAATAAGCTCTGTAGATTCTCATTTTGAATCTTTTGAGAAATCGGCCCTAGTTAAAGTGAAGGAGTTCAAAGAGATGAGGATTAATAGCCTAAAGGAGTTGATTTACAGAGATAAAAATATGTTAGGCTCATGCATAAAGAATATTCAAAGTACTATATCTAAAGGAGGAAAAATGTACAAGTCCTACTTAGTCTTGTCAAAATTTACTAAAGAAAATGAGTAGCAGGTGAAAGATATTGAGCAACATTTGGATACTATTCCCAACACATTGACCCATTTGTCGACAATATTTGTCATCAAGATAGTCAAGTAATATCTTTACTCAATCAAATAAAGAATCTGAAGGTTGAAAATGAATGGATTATTGGTAGAGTAAGTGAAATTAGGGGGATACTAAGTTTAAAAAATGAGATGATGGATAATGCTCTGAAAGAAGCTGAAAGTGCATTAATCGTGTATCTAAGGGTAAATTTTAGGTATGCTAGATGTTAGCAAATCAACAATGCATATAAACCCAAAGAACTACAAAGTAAAATGAAAGAAAATATAGATGAAACAATTATACTAGTTAAATGCCGAAGCCTCCATGATTCTTCCTCGTAGCACCTTCTAACTTGTTGATGGTTGCCCTTAGATCGAATGTACGAGCAATCTTTTCACTATGCCTATGTCCTAAACAAGCTTTGAAGGATTTTATTAATGACTATGCCTATGCCTATGAAAAATTGACTCTAAAATGCCTATGCCAAGAAATGTCTAAACTTGATGAAGTAAATGCAATATCTAAGAAATGAACATAAATCTAACTAGTCGAAAATGTGAGCAAAAATGGCATTTTATAGAAAATGCAATTTTGAATGGACGAACAAGATTGAACTTTGGAAAAAGCCTAAAATTAGAGGACCAAATTTAATCTAATAATCCCTAATCAGGGTTAGGGAAAAATCCTTAAACGAGTGGTCGAGATGTCATATGAGAGAATCGAATCGGCGGTGGAGAATAGATGAGATAATTAATTAGAAAAATAAAGATTTTTGAAAATCAAGAAGATAAAGATTGCTTGATTTGTGAGATTCGAAAAATCAAGAAGATAAGAGTTGAACTGAAGATCAGATTTGGAAAATCAAGAATCTACTCGATTGCTTGATTTTTGGAAGAATATTACCATTTTGAATTAAATTAATTCAAACTATGGATTTTGTGAGATAATAAATAATCAATTTTTAGATTATTTACTAAAATGAACTGACAGTTAAGAATATGAAATCATTTTAAATAATTAATTTATTTAAAATGAAAGAAATGTTAATTTTGACAATTAAATAATTAAAGATAATTATTTAATTTAGCAGATATGATTAGTAATTAAATAAATTAATAAATTCATTTAATTATGAGAATTAGTGACATATTAAATAAATAAATGAGATTCATTTATTTAATAATCAGGAAGAATAAATGAATAAAAATAATTAAACAAATTTAGAAATTTATTTAATTAGAGGAAGACTTACGTAGTTAATGACGTATGTAATAAATAAATAAAATTTTTTGTTTAATAAACATGAAGAATAAAAGGACATGAATTAATTAAATAATTATGAATTATTTAATAAATAATCGAATGTGGACCAAGGACATAATTAAATGTCATAATTATGCTAGGACGAAAGTGGTAAAAATAGAGCTTGTAGGCCTAGGTCATTTTTAAGTGTCTACATTTTTCCCCTCTTTGTCATAATGTAGCATGTCGCATTGTGACAAAGAAAATATGTTAGAGCCATGCCCCAGTGAAGGTATAGAGTATCAATGCCCCGTTGGGAAATTTTTCAAATTTTGGGTTGGCGACAAAAAAATTTGGAAAGGGTCCCAATAAGTCAATTTGATGAGCATAAATACAGTGGCGCAGAGGGTTTTAGATTCTAACACGTTTAAGGCAGCCAACGGGGTGGTCAAAGTTGGTCAAAGAAGCCTCCAGTAATAACCTAGTTAACAAATGCCATTTTGACTTTTATAAATAGGTTGAAAAAGGGGTAAAAGTCAATTTATTTTCACTATTCATATTGCAAATTCGCGAGATCAGAGCAAAGAGGACTATAGTGAGGATAGTGATTCTAGTGGCAGAGCACCACAATGAGATTGTACGGACCTCCAGGTGCCAGAGGGCTTAGAGCCAGTGGTATGTACCCCTAACCCCCTTTGTAATTTTCTCATTTTGCGTGTCAAAGTTAGGGTTTTAGGGTGAACAACGAATGCGCCACGACACATATGCATGCGCATAAGCTACATTTGACTTCGCATTCAACATATTTGATGCATCACAATGCAAGTGCAAGGGGTTTCTAAGGAAAGCCAAGGGTTTGCAACACATTTTCCAAAAACTGCAACACTTTCACCTTTTTGAGCCGCATTTAAAAGTTAGAATGCCGCATTCGAATGAAGTGACACATGCGTCATATATCTTGACACAAGTGCTCTGATGCAATGCAATTTTTGGTCAGAATGACACAATCGATATGTTGTGACACATTTGAAGTACGGAACGATGCAACCGTTGTTTCGTTGATGCAAGTGTAGTCAATGCGACGCATGTGACTTTGACTTTTACTAGGGCTAATTTTGATGCTTTTCAAATTTAAAATGCTTTTTGATGATACTAACAATTGTCTAGAAGGTACTGACGCATTGTTTGGATTTGTCTAGAGACAACTAGCCCCTATATACATGCGAGAGAGTAGACCGTCGACCTTCCGGTTTGTCAATCAGTTGACAATGCGGGAGCAATGATGATTGATGTGGCTAGGTCTATTTTATGCCGCCTATATGCCTACTATTTGGGAAAATATGGGACTACTGACTGTGCTATGTGAGTCATGGAATTCTGAGACATGCTCCTTCCACCTGCCAACGGGAGAGGCAACAGTTAAACTTGAGGATGTTTACCGCATTCTATGCCTACCGATCCAAGGAGAGCAGATCGTTTATGACCCTCGTTGTGGCCATCAGACCTTCACAACGTACTATCATGATGAGGGAGCAAGACTCGACATCTAGGGTTATGAGATCTGTTGGGAGTTTATGGTGGAGCATTATGCTCGTTTCGATGCATTCCTAGCAACACTGATTGGTGGGATACTGATTCTTGACCATTGAGGTCATGAGTTCCCTATTGGTTGGGGGGATGTCATAGTGGGGATGAGATGAGACAAGATAGTGTATTCCTAGTGGCCATGTTTGTTGGGTACACTCTACCACCAGCTTCACGAGGTTTCCTATAGGAGGGCAGAGAGTATTTCATGTGGTCCTATGCTTCTAATGATATGGGCATGAGAGCATATAGTGATATTCCATTTGCCTATTCAGAGACTGCAGCTAGCCGAGGTGATGCCCTATGCATATTACTATGCTGGTGCTCTTCAGTAGACACAGATGGGGGAGAAATGTTGGTGGTGGCATCGGATTGATACTATGGTGTCATTCATCTAGAGACCATATAGAGACTACCAACAGTGGGATGATGAGGTGGACCATCTCAACCTTTACTGAAAATATCACTACCTAATTGGGAGGACAGTGCAAAGCTAGTTGATCATAGAGATGTACCTTCCACAACATGTCTTATGACAATTTAGAGAGTAGTAGGGTGTACCTTTAGAGATAACTGAGAATGCTCGGTCTTCCAGAGAGTCAGCTTGGGGCCCAGTGATTCTCATCGCCTTTCCCGAGCAACAGATCGATGGGCTAGGAGCCCAACAGTGGGGATGGAGAGGTGGGATTGTAGATCTCGAGACCACAGCTGACTATGACCTATGGTGGTAGGCACATAGACCAATGCCACTGACAGATCCAAATGGGCCAGCACCTGTGGATAGGAGGTTAGTTATACCTTATGTGTCGAGAGTCAGGTGAGGGGGAAGAGACAATGATAAAGGTAGAGGTTAGGGGAGGGATGCAAGAAAGGGGAGGGATGGAGGCCAGGGTGGAGATGATGGGGAAGATGGAGATGATGGAGGAGATAGTTGGAGATGAAGGAGTGATGGCTAGAGAAAGGGCAAGAGGGTGCGACCACATGTGGCCAGAGTGGCACTAGATGCCATCCCAGAGGTGGGTGAGAAGGGGGAGAGAGAGGAGGAGGAGAAGTTAAGGTAGGAGGAAGAGAGACCGAGGTAGGAGGAGGAGGAGGAGGAGAGATAAGAGGAGCATGTGGCCAAGGAGGAGGCCAGACAGGAGGAGGATGTGGATGTAGATGTGCCTCAGGATAAGGGAGTCAGTGGAGAGGATGTTGCAGAGGATGATGATGATGATGATGCCATGGACGAGACTGAGAGACTCCCGAGATGGAGGATGGTGGAGGAAGAGGAGGGGATATCATCCTTATCAACATTGCCCCAGGATTCCATGACAGACCAGAGGGTGTCCAATCTTGAAAGGAGGCTAGATGAGAGTGTCGCAGAGGTCAAGGAACTGTAGGAAGAGCTAGAGGTGGCTCAAGTAGAGCAAGATTAGGCAGTGATCCACCAATAGGAGTCAGCTCAGTGGTGTGTAGAGTTTGCAACACTATGTTTAGGGCTCTTAGGGGATATAGCTCATGAGCTAGCTAGGGTGAGCACTCGGTATGGGCATTACAGGACCCTCTATGAGTAGGCAGTGTCACCTGAGTGATGAGATCCTACATTTTTGCACTCACAGACAAGGATAGGCAGTGGTCAGAGGTTAGGGAGTGGGAGTGGTAGTAGGAGCCACACCAGTGCAGGAGGGTCCACCTCATTAGGGTACACATTAGGACATAGGTCCTAGCACTCACACAGGAATGCCTCGAGTCATCATTCAAGCTGCAGTCATGGGTCTATTGGTTAAGTGCAGAGACAACCACCAGTGACAGATCCGTCAATGTCATAGAGTCAGGCTACAGTGTCATCACAGGTGCCTATTACCATGAAGATGATGTCATTAGTGTCAGTTCCATTAGGTTCACAGACAGAGGCTGTTACTATTCCACCTATGATCTCAGTGCTAGTCACAGATCCTCAGCCGCCACACTCTTTGCCATGAGGAGATGATGAGAGCCTTTCATAGGGGAATGTTTGATACATTTGCTTCTATGTTATGACACATTATGTATAGACCACTGAGCCAACGAGCTCCATTTTTGGGATATCTGTTGACTCTATCCTGTGACATTATATACTTTTGAGATGATGTTATATGATGATGTAATTTTTGATGTGGCCTACATGTGTGTTATGCAATGTTATGTGATTTACTCATTATGATATATGTGATGTGATGCATTATGTATGATGTTGATTTATGATGTATGATGGTACTATTTATATCTTCTATAATAATTACTTATGATATGATGCCATGATGATGTATTGCTTAATTATATGTTATGTCGACTTTGTGATGATGACGATAATGATATGCATAATGTATTTATTTGAATAGATGCCATGTTTATGATAATGTTAATGCAATATGTAATGAAATGTTATATGATTTAATGCTATGGATGATGTATGTGTGGACTAATACAATGTTTATATGATCATGTATGCACTTATGTTTTTGTATGTCACAGGATATCATCAAGAGATAGATGAGAGAAGATGACCAGACTAAAGGAGATGCATGTTAGTTCCTAGACCAAATTCTTCAAAACTTTACCATAGGAATTTAATTATTATTGCTCTTAATCATCATTGGGAAGATTTTTGTAATGGCCAACAAACACTATGATATGACATAGATCAAGGTGTACAAGTTCATACCATCACATAAGAAAAGCAGTTATAGACAAGGATGATCACGACTCATACTAAGAGCATGATTTCCCCAATCTTTTTGTCATAATCAACCACAAGCAAAAAAGACAAGAAGGACAAATCATGAAATGTCGTTGCTTCTCTAAATCATGTTTCCAAGACATCTTTGAGAAACTAGTAGCATGATTTCCAAAATACAAAATAGAGCCCTTATCATGATACACCGCTATTTTTCTAAATCCCAAAATCAGGACCTCGCTGAGAACTAGTAATCATGTGTGTCAACAAGTCAAGACAAATGTCATGATACATCGTCACTTCTCTAAGTCTTGTTGTTGGGATCTCGCTGAAAAACTAGTAACATGATAAAAATCCAAAATACAAGTGCCAAGTGTTTTCCAAGTGTGTCTGGATACCATGTGTTTCAATGTCAAGATGTTAGGTTTGATGATTTTAAGATGCTAGGGTGTCAGGGATTTGACGATGCCAAGATGACGAATGTCAAAAGTTGCCAAATTCAGGAAGGACACATCCTAAATAATGTTGATGTCAAGAGGATTGATCCCTAAATGTCAAAAGGGATCCCTCGAAATGCTAGG
Source organism: Sequoia sempervirens (assembly GCA_007258455.2). Classification (NCBI taxonomy): domain Eukaryota; kingdom Viridiplantae; phylum Streptophyta; class Pinopsida; order Cupressales; family Cupressaceae; genus Sequoia; species Sequoia sempervirens. The sequence continues at coordinate 38,376,251 of VDFB02000013.1, read as the reverse complement.
TGACAGTGATGATGACGATGCCTAGGAAGGACACATCATAAGGCATACATGACAAAGTTTGTTCTTTAGAAGGACATATCTGAAGAATACTGATGTCAAGAGGAGTGATCCTTAGATGTCAAGAGGATCTCTCAAAACATTGAATGATAGTGACGATGCTTAGGAAGGACACATCCTAAGGCATGAATGATAGAGGTTATCTTTCAGAAGGACACATCTAAAAGGGAACCAAGAGTTGACAGTTTGATAGGTTATGATCATTTGACTTCTTTTGACTGAGTTTGACCTGTGTTGGTCATATATCAATTTTTTTATATGCTGATGTGATTATCATGTTGAATAAATGGTTGTTTCACTTTATTTTAGGAGTTTTCCCATCTGGAAAATGATTTTCCTTGACTTGAAGACTTTTGATGTGTGTTCTGGTGCAGTGCCATGAACCCTAATGGATTGACCTAGTGCAGCCTCAGGGGCTCATCAACAAATGGCCTTGCCTACGCCATGCACTTAGAGACCTCGTAGTTCGACATGACCAATGACTTTGTCTTGATGACCAAAGATTGCATCATGATTTTATTTTTACAAACCTAAAAGGACTAACCTAATGTCTCAGGGACTCAAGTATGAGTCTTTCCTACATAGCAAATGCACAAAGACAATGTAGTTCAGACGAATGACAAAGACTAATTGATTGAAATGACAGACTTGACAAGAGATGACTCTATGTTTGCATTCTTCGAGTAGTTTGGCATTTTGTTGTGGTTTTCTTCAAGACATTTTTTGGTTTTTACGTCTTTCTTCAAGATGTTTTGTGATGTTTTTGTCTTTTTTCAGGACATTTTGCAATGTTTTTGGTTTTTTTTTTAAGGACATTTTGCAATGTTTTTGTCTTTTTTTTAGGACTTTTTGCAATGTTTTTTTCTTTTTTAAGACTTTTTGCAATTGCTCGGACTATGTGTGATATCCACTACAATGACATGATAAAAATGTTGCCCCTAGTTAGGTCCAAGACTTAGCTAGTTTTAAAGGACATGAATAAGGGATATGCATTCAACACCAGATGGACAATATAGAGGACTTGATGTCAACCATTTATCAACCATGAGAGGAAGGGTATGATGTCATGGTGATTGGTGTGATAGTGATGGGAAATGTGTTCCATCCTAGGCCTAGGTAGATGAAGTAACAGTAGATGGCTGAGCAATGATTGACTACGCATGGTGCCTATTTGCCAGGTTTTCACCATGGTATTTATCCAAAGCGCCTGTTTGCTAGGTTTTCATTGTTGGATGAATTATTTTTCTTTACTATTTCTATCATTTTTCTTATTTTTTTGGTGCTGCCAAGACACCTATTTGCCAGGTTTTCATCAAGGCAACAATTTTTTACCATTTTTCATTTTTTTTGTATTTTATGGTTTTCAGCTCGATCTCCTAATGCTATGTGTAGAACTTTCAGAGATGTAAACCATTGATATGATCTGTTAGTTTTTCTCCATATGGAGTCGCTAGCTGATAAGCTCCATAGCCAAAAGAAGATATGATGACATAAGGACCCAACCAGCTTGGTTCAAAATTTCCTGGCTTTTCTTTGTCAGCCTGGTTCTTAGGGTTCTACATGAGGACTAAGTCACCAATGTCAAATTTCCTGACCATAACCTTCTTGTTGTAACTACGACAGAGACGGTTCTAATACACTTGTAGATGGTTTAGGGAATTTTTCCTTCTTTCCTCTAACATCTCTAGATCGTGTAGGAGCGACTATCTATACTCCTCCTCATCAGTTAAACCCTTCAAGGAGACTCATAAAGAAGGAATTCCAATCTCAATGGGCAAGATGGCCTCAGCTCCAAAGACTAGGGTGAAAGGAGTGGCTCCTATAGGTGTACAAATGCTAATGCAGTAATTCCATAAAGTAGGGTTGAGTTGAATAGGCTAGTCACGACTAGCATCATTGACAGTCTTTTTGAGGATTTTAACAATGGTTTTATTTGATGCCTCAACTTGATTGTTTCCTTGCGGGTAATATGAAGAGGAAAAATGATGTTGGATGTGAAATCGTTCGCATAACTCATGAATGTCTTGGTTTTTAAATGGATGTCCATTGTCAGTGATGATGGATTGCGAAAGGCCACACCGGAAAATGATGTAGTTAACAATGAACTTGGATATTTGTTTGACGGTTATGTATGTCAGTGGGATGGCTTCGATCCACTTCATAAATTAGTCAGTGGTAGTGATAATGAAATTATGACCATTGGATGAGGTAGGATGAATCTTTCCCACAAGGTCGAGTCCCCATTGACCAAAGGGCCAAGGAGAGGTGATCGGCCGAAGTTCCTGTGCTGAAGGATGGATCAAATCACTATGAATCTGGCATTGGCAACAAGTCCTAACATATTCTAGTGCATCTTTTTCAATGGTTGGCTAGTAGTACCCAAGTATCATTATCTTCTTGGCCAGAGTAGGACCACTCGAATGAGACCCGCATATACCCTCATGTACTTCACGTAAGGTTGTACATGCTTCATTAGTGTCGAGATATCTAAGGAGGGTGGTGTCAAAGTTATGGCGGTAAAGGGTGTCACTGATGATGGCATATCTTGCAACTTTTCGGATGAAGGACTTCCTCTGGATATTGGGCAGGTTAGGTGGAAGGGTTTGAGACTTAAGGTAGTCATAAATATCTTGGTACTAGGGAGAGTCGGGACAACAAGTTCACAGAACATTTCTAACTTCAGAATGTCATAGGAGGGGACTAACAATTGTTCTATTAGGAATTCCAGCTATGGCATGTTGCTTGGAATGTCAAGGAGAGAGCCTATTATAGCCATGGCATCTGCCACTTTGTTTTGTGCTCTCAGAATTTGTTCAAAAGTCACCATATGAAAGTACATTTGAAAATTGTCAACCATTCATTTGTAGGTCATCGGTTTCTCATCTTTTGTGTCATAGTCATCATTAACTTGGTTGATGACTAACTGAGAATCCCCATAGATGTGTAATGCTTTGATTTTCCATTTTATTGCCATTCTAAGTCCTATAACCAGTGCCTCATATTCTGCCACATTATTGGTGCATGGGAAAGCTATGCGGAAAGACTTAGGAATGGAGTCTCCTTGTGGGGTGATGAACAAGATTCCTGTCCCCGAGCCATGATTTGTGTGTGATCTATCAAAGTATAGCCTCCAAGGAGACTTTGGCTCTATACGGAATATCGACTCATCTGGAAAATCTGCCACTAACGAGTGATCACTTTGTAAAGGTGCATCCGCCAGCTGGTCTGTGATAACTTGTCCTTTTATTACCTTTCTTTCTACATATTGAATATCATATTTGCTCAGAATCATGACCCATTTTTCTAGACATCCTGTTAATGTTGTCTGACTTAACAAATATTTGAGGGGGTCAATATTTGCTACTAGTTATTTCTGATGGCTTAACATATAATTTCTTAGCTTCTATGCTGCAAAGACCATGGCTAGACAAGCCCGTTCAATTGATGTGTAGTTCAATTCATACCTGACCAATGTCCAACTGATGTAATATATAGCTCTTTCTTTTTATTCTTGGTCATTTTGTGCTAGTAATGCCCCCAGTGCTGAATTAGTGACAAAAATGTATAGGATCAATGGTTTTCTGTGAATGGGTAGCATGATGATTGGCCATGACAGTAAGTAGTCTTTTATGTGCTGAAAATCTTCTTGGCATTTATCTGTCCACACAAAGGGAATGCCTTTGCGCAAAAGATATTGGAATGGTTGACACTTGTCGGTGCCTCTAAAGCCCTAGATAGATCGTACCCAAACTCTTATAGTAATCCTTATTTTTCTATTATTCCTCCTCAGAGATATACATGAGTTTTGAATTTTGCTGGATCGACCTCAATTCCTCTTTGAGAAACTATGTATCCCAAGAGTTTACCCGATGTTACACCAAAGACACATTTCTTAGGATTCAATCGGACTTTCTATTCTTCTAGTCTCTTGAAAATTATGTCTAACACCTTCAGATGATATTTTCTTGTTACTGATTTAGCCAATAGGTTGTCTACATAATCTTCCATTATTTTATGCATCATTTCATGAAAGATTATGGTCATAGCCCTCTGATATGTGGCGCCTACATTTTTGAGGCCAAATGGCATGACATTCCAATAGTATGTACCCCATGGGCAAGTGAATGTTGTTTTATGTTGGTCTTCGGGGGCAATACGAATCTAATTGTAGCTAGAGAAACTATCCATGAGGGACAACATCTCATATCCTACTGTGAGGTCAACTATGATATCAATATTCGGTAAAAGGAAATTCATCTTTTGGGCATGCCTTATTCAGGTCTCTAAAATCTATGCAGATGTGGATCATTCCATTTGTCTTTGTTACTGATACTAGGTTAGATATCCATTCAGCATAATCAATAGACCATATGAACCCAATGTCTAGAAGTTTCTTCAACTTAGCCTTGACCAATAGAGTGACCTAAGGATATGTTTTACGTAGCTTTTGTTTAGCTAGTTTGGCATTAGGCAATAGTGGCAGATGGTGCAGAACCAATTCTGGATCTAATCCTGGCATGTCAACATAGGACCATGCGGAGTTGATTTTATGTTTAGCAAAGAATTTTTGAAATTCTGGTCTCTCTTCTTTAGTCAAGGATGCAACAAAGAGGAGCATTCTGGGATCTTCAGCTATTGATATGTTGTCTTCTATGGTGTCCTCTATGAGTATAGCTGATTTCTCTTATGTTAGGTGAAGAAATCCCAGTCCTCCATCTTTGGGAACCTCAGAGATGTTTTCACCTGTGGATACATCCTTTATTTTTACTTTTTTGTCATTAGAAGGTGCTTTTCTATTTTCACCTAAAGACGTTTCATTTTTTATTTTATTTTTATTTTTAATTTTGTGACTGGAGGATGGAGCAATTACAGCCGAAGTAGGCTTCCACAATCTAGTCAATGGAACTTCAAGGCTCCTTGTGATCACCACTGGGTATGCCCTCATCTAATCCCATAAACTTTGCAATTACCTCATCATTTTGAAAGGTGTCCAGGACTGGCGGGCCTTGTTGGTCCCAATCGACTAGTTGAGGATAAACTAGGTAAATGCCATCGTCAGTGTTGGTGAATTGAGGGGAGGATTTATATATACGGATTCAAAGATATTGTAGATGAGATTATCATCATCCAACCCACATCGGACTTCTATCCAATATCTCACTAGTCTCCATATTTCTATTGTCAAAATACAAGTAGCGACTGAAGGTCAATGTCGCCTCTGTGTTCGATGGATTGAATCGAAGGGATCTCGTGATGGTGGGATTTTTATTTCATGGGGAACTACATCATTTGGTGCTTGATTGATTTTAAATGTTTTCCAAAATTTTTGTTTAGAGGTGAGCTCCCCTATTTTGACAAACAAATCATCGAGGCAACAGTCACTTAAGGATCTTTGAGAGCCAAATTCCCACTCTTGGGAGTCAATTTTGGTGAAGGTTTCCTTAGTGGTCTCAAAAATTTATGAAGCATGCACGTGCTCACTCCAAAGCTCAGTGGTACATTGGTTGTCATTGTCAGGAAATCCATACCCTAATCCAAGATACTTTGGTATTTTGAAAGATTTTATGGGCTATCTTCATCCAATTTTATTTCTTCCTAGGCCACTAGTGCCATTGTAACCCTTAGCCTTCATTATGTCATATCCCTTGCCATATTTCTTAACTGGTAATGGGGGTAGCTCTGCCATTTCCTTATAGAGGCATCTTGTAATATCGGCCAAGTCCTCGTTACTCATGTCTCCCCATTTGATGAAAACTATTTTTGGTGGAAGTTTGAAAATTTCTTTGGGTTCCATTCTAAAACATCGCTGACCATAGACCTTCAGAGACTTGGGTATTGTTGTGATGCTATATCTTGTATGTAGTTTGAATTCTCCACAGCCGAGGTTCTGGATCTTGACAGTGGTTTCAACCTTAGGAATTTGCAGAAGATGGTGGTGTGGTGGAAGACATGGACAGAGTGCACGCGGAGGATGATGCAAGTGTGGATGGGTCAACATATTTAGAAGAAGAGGAGCCAGTTGGTTCTTGGTTAATAGGCATGCAGTTTGCAGAAATATCCCTTAGGTTGGTACAATATTGAAAAGGGTCGGGGTTGCCATACATTGGTAGATTTTGACCCATTTTTCGATGAGAATCCGTTGAAATTTTGACAGATGTAGGGCCAAAATTTTGATGCAATAATAGCAACGAATAGCTATCGAAATTTCAACGGAAGCTCGTCGAAAAATGGGTCAAAATGTACCAGTGATATATAGTGATTTATGTGACATAAAATGGGAATTTTAAGCATTGGTGATATGTGGATGGAACAGCTTTTAAGGCATGAATCCATGGGTAGCCGAGCAAGATGTAAGGTAATTCTAGATCCAAGACCTGGTAGGTTCTATCCACAATGACTGGTCCCACTCTGATAGGAAGAGAAATAACACCTCGTGAAGAGCGTTCTTCATCATCATATGCTTTTATCACTATACTCTTTGTAGGGTCCACACATACATCAAAAAATCCTAGAGCCTTAACCAGTTTCAAGGAGCGTATGTTCAACCCTACTCTGCCATCTACTAAAATTCTTCTGACCTTGTTCTTATGGATGAAATTTTCAATGTATAATGCATCATTATGGTTAGTCTTAGGTGACTAGTATTCTTGATTAGAAAAGGTGATGTGGTGAGGCATAGTGAGGTATCCCACCATGGTCTCAAACTAATTGACATCAATATCCTTAGGGACTTATGACACTTCCAGGGTTTTATCTAGTATAGCCTTATGTGTGGGAGAGATGCGAAGAAACTCGAGTATAGAAATTTACACGGGAGTTTTTCCAAGTTGGTCTGTAAGGTTAAACTGACTCCTTGGTTTCCATTGCTTTGTGGTCGAGGTGGGTTGTGACTGCTTATGAGATGGACCAAGTATGGTGATTTTAGGTTGCCTAGTGGGAGGTGGAACAACTATGGTGACCTTGCCACTTTAAGTAGTAGCGTTGCATTGGGGTGCTCTCTTGACTGTGATGGTGTTGATGTATTCATCGTCAGTTTGGACATTATTTATAATAGTTTTACTAGAATAGTCATACTTGGCACGTGCGAAATTGGCTTGATTATTTTTTATGTTTGGTCCTGACACGGAAGCATCATTAGAACCATGGTCTTGTAGTGGGTTCTTATGAATGGTATGATCGAAATTAGAGGAAAATTGTGGTCCACCTACCTCAATGATATGACTCTCGATAAGGTCTTGTACCAAGTTTTTTAGTTGTCCACAGGTAGAAGTTTTATGTCCTTTTCCCAATGATAATCATAAAATACATTATTGTCCCACCATGTTGGTTTGAATTGTTCTGGGTCATATGGTTTTGGTTCTTGAAGTGTGATGACACCATTCTAAAGGAATTTCTTGAGGACTTCCTCAATGGGCTCACCCAAGGGAGTGTATGTGCGACCCTTGGGGAATTGTCTCATATGACGGTATTGTCCTTTGGATTAATGGGACACTTTGGTTGTTTGAAGGGACATTGGTAGGGGGTGTCGATATCGTTGTTGGTTTGTTTTGTGGTTGAACCCCTTTAGAGCCAAGCATGACCCATAAAGTGTTTGTAGCTCAGCCCACACAACATCGCTTGTTGGTAACATGTTTATTTTGACCCACTTATTTTTGTCAATGGGAGGATTTGCATTTGTAAGTTTTTAGGACTGTAATAGCTCTTCCTTTGCAATAAGGGCTTTCTCAATCTACACACCTTTTTCAACTAGGTCCATGAAGGTTGTCCAATAATGCACTTGCAATGCATATTTTAAGGGTCCTAGAAGTGTTTGAACGAACATGTCCACCTTTTCCTTTTTGGGTATGTCAATGTGGCAACGACTAGCTAGACTTCTCCATTTTTTAAAGAATGCAATGAATGTTTCACTAGCATCCTCTTGCATGAGATTGCATAAGCTAGTAATAGAGGTTTCCATTTCAATGTTGTACGCATAATTTTTTATACATTTGTGCTTAAGCTCATCCCATGTTTGGATATCCTTTTGGGTGGAGAACAATTCAAGGGTAGGACCTGTGAGACTTTTAGAAAAGAGTCTCATCAAGTACGTTTGTTCATAGGTGACTTCCATATAGTTGGTTGAAAATTTATAGAAATGTTCGATGGGGTTTTTCTTTCCTCTGTATTTGGTAAAATTAGGTGAGACATATCCCAGAGGAAATTGTGGCATGTATAAGTTCATGTCGAAGGGATATACGTTTAGATCATATATGACACTTCTAATTTTTTTCCAAATATTTGTATATTTTCTATGGTCTTCTCTAGACCCATTAGTTTTGCTTGTAAGGCATCTATTATAGGGTCATTTGTGGTCCCATACATTGGATTGATTGGTATGCCATTGGTCCCCATTTGTTGTGAGTGAATGTTGGCATGTTGTGGAGGGATGGATTGTTGTGACATGTATGATGTGTTCGGATTTGTGTGTTGTTGGTATTGAAAGTTTGGATTGGGGGTATGTTGGTGAGTATGAATATGGGATAAGTATGTTGGGATGTTCCCCCCAGCCATTTGGGTCGATATTTGGGGAATATGGTGACCATGAACATTTTGATGTGTGAATGATGCCATAGGTTGTGTGTGTTGACTGCTTTGTCCAAATTTTTGGGTTTGGACAATGGAAATGGTTGTATTTTGTCCTTGGGATTTGATTGTATTGGACTGTGTTGAGCTGTACAATTTTTTTGTTGTCCTTGAATAAAGATATGTCATTTACCTCCCCCCAAAGGATTTTGTGAGATACCAATGAGAGGATATGAAAAAGGTGTACTCAAAGTACTAGACATAGTTGTCAACGGAGGATTTGTATGACTTGATGATGCCCCCGTGGCATTTACCATAGTGGTAAAGAGAGGATTGGAATAACTTTCCCACACTGTCAAGGAGCCAAAGGTGGTTCCAGCCGATTGTGACAGTGTTGTGGATATTGTGGGCACTATATGAAAAATTGTGATCCTCCAATGGATGTAGCATTTATTGAATTAGATGTTTTTGGAATGTTGGAGGTAGCATTCACGGTTGTTGTAGTATCAAAAAAGGTATTGCTTGTAGTGTTTG
>VDFB02000013.1:38172998-38366998 GCA_007258455.2 Sequoia sempervirens | reverse complement strand
TTTGGGATATCTGTTGACTCTATCCTGTGACATTATATACTTTTGAGATGATGTTATATGATGATGTAATTTTTGATGTGGCCTACATGTGTGTTATGCAATGTTATGTGATTTACTCATTATGATATATGTGATGTGATGCATTATGTATGATGTTGATTTATGATGTATGATGGTACTATTTATATCTTCTATAATAATTACTTATGATATGATGCCATGATGATGTATTGCTTAATTATATGTTATGTCGACTTTGTGATGATGACGATAATGATATGCATAATGTATTTATTTGAATAGATGCCATGTTTATGATAATGTTAATGCAATATGTAATGAAATGTTATATGATTTAATGCTATGGATGATGTATGTGTGGACTAATACAATGTTTATATGATCATGTATGCACTTATGTTTTTGTATGTCACAGGATATCATCAAGAGATAGATGAGAGAAGATGACCAGACTAAAGGAGATGCATGTTAGTTCCTAGACCAAATTCTTCAAAACTTTACCATAGGAATTTAATTATTATTGCTCTTAATCATCATTGGGAAGATTTTTGTAATGGCCAACAAACACTATGATATGACATAGATCAAGGTGTACAAGTTCATACCATCACATAAGAAAAGCAGTTATAGACAAGGATGATCACGACTCATACTAAGAGCATGATTTCCCCAATCTTTTTGTCATAATCAACCACAAGCAAAAAAGACAAGAAGGACAAATCATGAAATGTCGTTGCTTCTCTAAATCATGTTTCCAAGACATCTTTGAGAAACTAGTAGCATGATTTCCAAAATACAAAATAGAGCCCTTATCATGATACACCGCTATTTTTCTAAATCCCAAAATCAGGACCTCGCTGAGAACTAGTAATCATGTGTGTCAACAAGTCAAGACAAATGTCATGATACATCGTCACTTCTCTAAGTCTTGTTGTTGGGATCTCGCTGAAAAACTAGTAACATGATAAAAATCCAAAATACAAGTGCCAAGTGTTTTCCAAGTGTGTCTGGATACCATGTGTTTCAATGTCAAGATGTTAGGTTTGATGATTTTAAGATGCTAGGGTGTCAGGGATTTGACGATGCCAAGATGACGAATGTCAAAAGTTGCCAAATTCAGGAAGGACACATCCTAAATAATGTTGATGTCAAGAGGATTGATCCCTAAATGTCAAAAGGGATCCCTCGAAATGCTAGGTGACAGTGATGATGACGATGCCTAGGAAGGACACATCATAAGGCATACATGACAAAGTTTGTTCTTTAGAAGGACATATCTGAAGAATACTGATGTCAAGAGGAGTGATCCTTAGATGTCAAGAGGATCTCTCAAAACATTGAATGATAGTGACGATGCTTAGGAAGGACACATCCTAAGGCATGAATGATAGAGGTTATCTTTCAGAAGGACACATCTAAAAGGGAACCAAGAGTTGACAGTTTGATAGGTTATGATCATTTGACTTCTTTTGACTGAGTTTGACCTGTGTTGGTCATATATCAATTTTTTTATATGCTGATGTGATTATCATGTTGAATAAATGGTTGTTTCACTTTATTTTAGGAGTTTTCCCATCTGGAAAATGATTTTCCTTGACTTGAAGACTTTTGATGTGTGTTCTGGTGCAGTGCCATGAACCCTAATGGATTGACCTAGTGCAGCCTCAGGGGCTCATCAACAAATGGCCTTGCCTACGCCATGCACTTAGAGACCTCGTAGTTCGACATGACCAATGACTTTGTCTTGATGACCAAAGATTGCATCATGATTTTATTTTTACAAACCTAAAAGGACTAACCTAATGTCTCAGGGACTCAAGTATGAGTCTTTCCTACATAGCAAATGCACAAAGACAATGTAGTTCAGACGAATGACAAAGACTAATTGATTGAAATGACAGACTTGACAAGAGATGACTCTATGTTTGCATTCTTCGAGTAGTTTGGCATTTTGTTGTGGTTTTCTTCAAGACATTTTTTGGTTTTTACGTCTTTCTTCAAGATGTTTTGTGATGTTTTTGTCTTTTTTCAGGACATTTTGCAATGTTTTTGGTTTTTTTTTTAAGGACATTTTGCAATGTTTTTGTCTTTTTTTTAGGACTTTTTGCAATGTTTTTTTCTTTTTTAAGACTTTTTGCAATTGCTCGGACTATGTGTGATATCCACTACAATGACATGATAAAAATGTTGCCCCTAGTTAGGTCCAAGACTTAGCTAGTTTTAAAGGACATGAATAAGGGATATGCATTCAACACCAGATGGACAATATAGAGGACTTGATGTCAACCATTTATCAACCATGAGAGGAAGGGTATGATGTCATGGTGATTGGTGTGATAGTGATGGGAAATGTGTTCCATCCTAGGCCTAGGTAGATGAAGTAACAGTAGATGGCTGAGCAATGATTGACTACGCATGGTGCCTATTTGCCAGGTTTTCACCATGGTATTTATCCAAAGCGCCTGTTTGCTAGGTTTTCATTGTTGGATGAATTATTTTTCTTTACTATTTCTATCATTTTTCTTATTTTTTTGGTGCTGCCAAGACACCTATTTGCCAGGTTTTCATCAAGGCAACAATTTTTTACCATTTTTCATTTTTTTTGTATTTTATGGTTTTCAGCTCGATCTCCTGATGCTATGTGTAGAACTTTTGGAGATGTAAACTATTGATAGGATATGTTTGTTTTTCTCCATCTAGAGTCACTAGTTGATAGGCTCTAGAACCAAAAGAAGATATGATGACATAAGGACCCAACCAATTTGGTTCAAACTTTCTTGGCTTTTCTTTGTTAGCCTGGTTCTTAGGGTTCTACATGAGGACTAAGTCGCCAATGTCAAATTTCCTGACCATAACTTTCTTATTATAACTATGACAAAGATGGTTCTGATACACTTGTAGATGGTTTAGGAATTTTCCTTTTCCTGCTAACATCTCCATCATGTAGACATCGCCTATACCCCATCATCGCTAAAACCCTTCAAGGGAGACTACAAAAGAAGGAATTTCAACCTCAATGGGAAAGATGGCCTCTCCAAAGACTAGGCGAAAGGAGTGGTCTTCATAGGTGTAGAAATGTTAAAAGCATTCCACAAAAAGTAGGGTTGAGTTGAATAGGCCATCACCACCAGCATCATCGATTTTTCAGGATTTTAACAATGGTTTTATTTGACGGCTCAAATTGATTGTTTCCTTGTGGGTAATACGGAGCGGAAAAATGATGTTGGATATGAAATCACTCACATAGCCCATGAACATCTTGTTTTTTAAATGGATGTCCATTGTCAATGATGATGGATTGTGGAAGCCCATACCAGAAAATGATGTAGTTAAAAATGAATTTGGATATTTGCTCGATGGTTACGCATGTCGGCATGGCTTCGATCCACTTCTATAAAATACTTTAGTGGCAGCATAATGAAATTATCACCATTGATGATAGTGTAGGGATCTAATCTTTTCCCCATTGTTGTCGAAGTCCCCATTGGACCAAAGGGCCAAGGAGAGGTGATCTACCAAAGTTCCTCAGAGTTGGAAGCTGGCTGATCAAATCATCATGAATCTGGGGCATCATGACAAGTCCTGACATATTCTAGTGCATCTTTTTCAATGGTTGGCTAGTAGTACCCAAGTATCATTATCTTCTTGGCCAGAGTAGGACCACTCGAATGAGACCCGCATATACCCTCATGTACTTCGCGTAAGGTTGTACATGCTTCATTAGTGTCGAGATATCTAAGGAGGGTGGCATCAAAGTTACGGTGGTAAAGGGTGTCACTGATGATGGCATATCTTGCAACTTTTCAGATGAAGGACTTCCTCTGGATATTGGGCAGGTTAGGTGGAAGGGTTTGAGACTTAAGGTAGTCATAAATATCTTGGTACTAGGGAGAGTCGGGACAACAAGTTCACAGAACATTTCTAACTTCAGAATGTCATAGGAGGGGACTAACAATTGTTCTATTAGGAATTCCAACTGTGGCATGTTGCTTGGAATGTCAAGGAGAGAGCCTATTATAGCCATGGCATCTGCCACTTTGTTTTGTGCTCTCAGAATTTGTTCAAAAGTCACCATATGAAAGTACATTTGAAAACTGTCAACCATTCATTTGTAGGTCATCAGTTTCTCATCTTTTGTGTCATAGTCATCATTAACTTGGTTGATGACTAACTAAGAATCCCCATAGATGTGTAATGCTTTTATTTTCCATTTTATTGCCATTCTAAGTCCTATAACCAGTGCCTCATATTCTTCCACATTATTGGTGCATGGGAAAGCTATGTGGAAAGACTTAGGAATGGAGTCTCCTTGTGGGGCGATGAACAAGATTCCTGTCCCCGAGCCATGATTTGTGTGTGATCTATCAAAGTATAGCCTCCAAGGAGACTTTGGCTCTATACGGAGTATTGACTCATCTGGAAAATATGCCACTAATGGGTGATCACTTTGTAAAGGTGCATCCGCCAGCTGGTCTGTGATAACTTGTCCTTTTATTTCCTTTCTTTCTACATATTGAATATCATATTTGCTCAGAATCATGATCCATTTTTCCAGACATCCTGTTAATGTTGTCTAACTTAACAAATATTTGAGGGGGTCGATCTTTGCTACTAGTTGTTTCTAATGGCTTAACATATAATTTCTTAGCTTCTATGCTGCAAATACCATGGCTAGAAAAGCTCGTTCAATTGATGTGTAGTTCAATTCATACCTGACCAATGTCCAATTGATGTAATATATAGCTCTTTCTTTTTCTTCTTGGTCATTTTGTGCTAGTAATGACCCCAGTGCTGAATTAGTGACAAAAATGTATAGGATCAATGGTTTTCTGTGAATGGGTAGCATGAGGATTGGCGATGACAGTAAGTAGTCTTTTATGTGCTGAAAATCTTCTTGGCATTTATCTGTCCACACAAAGGGAATGCCTTTGCGCAAAAGATATTGGAATGGTTGACACTTGTCAGCCAATTGTGCTATAAAGCCCCAGATAGATTGTACCCTACCCTATAGAATCCTAAGTTCACTTATTCCTCTGGGGGGAGACATGTCCATGATGGCTTTGAATTTTTCTGGATCAACTTCAATGCCTCTTCGAGAAACTATGTATCCCAAGAGTTTACCCGATGTTACACCAAAGACACATTTCTTAGGATTCAGTTAGACTTTCTATTCTTCTAGTCTCTTGAAGATTGTGTAACCTTGGGATGATATTTTCTTGTTATTGATTTAGCCAATAGGTCGTCTACATAATCTTCCATTATTTTATGCATCATTTCATGAAAGATTATGGTCATAGCCCTCTGATATGTGGCGCCTACATTTTTGAGGCCAAATGACATGACATTCCAATAGTATGTACCCCATGGGCAAGTGAATGTTGTTTTATGTTGGTCTTCGGGGGAAATACGAATCTAATTGTAGCCAGAGAAACTATCCATGAGGGACAACATCTCATATCCTACTGTGAGGTCAACTATGATATCAATATTCGGTAAAGGAAATTCATCTTTTGGGCATGCCTTATTCAGGTCTCTAAAATCTGTGTAGATGTGGATCATCCCATTTGTCTTTGTTACTGATACCAGGTTAGATATCCATTCACCATAATCAATAGACCATATGAACCCAATGTCTAGAAGTTTCTTGAACTCAGCCTTGACCAATAGACTGACCTAAGGATACATTTTACGTAGCTTTTGTTTAGCTGGTTTGGCATTAGGTAATAGTGGAAGATGGTGCAGAACCAATTCTAGATCTAATCCTGGCATGTCAACATAGGACCATGTGAAGTTGATTTTATGTTTAGCAAAGAATTTGTGAAATTCTGGTCTCTCTTCTTCAGTCAAGGATGCAACAAAGAGGAGCATTCTGGGATCTTCAGCTATTGATATGTTGTCTTCTATGGTGTCCTCTATGAGTATAGTTGATTTCTCTTATGTTAGGTGAAGAAATCCCAGTCCTCCATCTTTGGGCACCTCAGAGAGGTTTTCACCTGTGGATACATCCTTTATTTTTACTTTTTTATCATTAGAAGGTGCTTTTCGATTTTCACCTAAAGACGTTTCATTTTTTATTTTATTTTTATTTTTAATTTTGTGATTGGAGGATGGAGCAATCTTGCCGAAGTAGGCTGCACAATCTAGGTCAATGGAAAATCCTGCCTTGTGATCACCACTGGGTATGTCCTCACATAATCCCATAAACTCTGCAATTTCCTCATCATTCTGAAATGTGTCCAGGATTGGCGGGCCTTGTTGGTCCCAATCGACTAGTTGAGGATAAACTAGGGAAATGCCATTATCAGTGTTGGTGAATTGAGGGGAGGATGCAGAGAGCATATATATGGATTCAAAGATATTGTAGATGAGATTATCATCATCCAACTCCACATCAGACTCTATCCAATATTCCCCTTCACTAGTCTCATATTCATTGTCAAAATAAGGGGTGAAGGATTGAGAGTTACGGTTGTCAGTGTCGTCTAGTACTTCAGATGGATTGGACTGAAGGGATTCAGATGGTGGGAATTTTATTTCATGGGGAAGGGAAATAGAACTATGACTATTTGGTGCCTGATTGATTTTAAATGTTTGCCAAAACTTTTGTTTAGAGGTGAGCTCCCCTATTTCGACAAACAAATCATCGAGGCAACAGTCACTTAAGGATCTTTGAGAGCCAAATTCCCACTCTTGGGAGTCAATTTTGGTGAAGGTTTCCTCAGTCGTCTCAAAAATTTCTGAAGCATGCACGTGCTCACTCGAAAGCCCAGTGGTACATTGGTCGTCATTGTCGGGAAATCCATACCCTAATCCAAGATACTTTGGTATTTTGAAAGATTTTATGGGCTCTCTTCATCCAATTTTATTTCTTCCTAGGCCACTAGTGCCAATGTAACCCTTAGCCTTCATTATGTCATATCCCTTGACATATTTCTTAACTGGTAATGGGGGTAGCTCTGCCATTTCCTTATAGAGGCGTCCTATAATATCGGCCAAGTCCTTGTTACTGATGTCTCCCCATTTGATGAAAACTATTTTTGGTGGAAGTTTGAAAATTTCTTTGGGTTCCATTCTAAAACATCGTTGACCATAGACCTTCAGAGACATGGGTATTGTTGTGATGCTATATGCTGTATGTAGTTTGAATTCTCCACAGCTGAGGTCTTGGATCTTGATAGTGGTTTCAACCTTAGGGTTTGCAGAAGATGGTGGTGTGGTGGAAGGCATGGACAGAGTGCACGTGGAGGATGATGCAAGTGTGGATGGGTCAACATATTTAGAAGAAGATGAGCCAGTTGGTTCTTGGTTAATAGGCACGTGGTTTGCAGAAATATCCCTTAGGTTGGTACAATATTGAAAAGGGTTGGGGTCACCATACATTGGTACATTTTAACCCATTTTTCGATGAGCATCTGTCAAAATTTTGACGAATGTCAGGCCAAAATTTTGATGCAATAATAGCAACGAACAGCTGTCAAAATTTTGACAGATGCTTGTCAAAAAATGGGTCAAAATGTACCAGTGATATATAGTGATTTATGTGACGTAAAATGGGAATTTTAAGCATTGGTGATATGTGGATGGAACGGATTTTAAGGCATGAATCCATGGGCAGCCAAGCAAGATGTTGTAAGGTAATTCTAGATCCAAGACCTGGTAGGTTCTATCCACAATGACTGGTCTCACTCTGATAGGAAGAGAAATAACACCTTGTGAAGAGCGTTCTTCATCATCATATGCTTTTATCACTATACTCTTTGTAGGGTCCACGCATGCATCAGAAAATCCTAGAGCCTTAACCAGTTTCAAGGAGCATATGTTCAACCCTACTCTGCCATCTACTAAAACTCTTCTGACCTTGTTCTTATGGATGAAATTTTCAATTATAATGCATCATTATGGTTAGTCTTAGGTGACTAGTATTCTTGATTAGAAAAGGTGATGTGATGAGGCATAGTGAGGTATCCCACCATGCTCTCAAACTAATTGACATCAATATCCTTAGGGACTGATGACTCTTGTAGGGTTTTATCTAGTATAGCCTTATGCGTGGGAGAGATGTGAAGAAACTCGAGTATAGAAATTTGCATGGGAGTTTTTCCAAGTTGGTCTATAAGGTTAAACTGACTCCTTGGTTTCCATTGCTTTGTGTTCGAGGCAGGTTGTGACTGCTTATGAGATGGACCAAGTATGGTGATTTTAGGTTGCCTAGCGGGAGGTGGAATAACTATGGTGACCTTGCCACTTTGAGTAGTAGCATTGCATTGGGGTGCTCTCTTGACTATGATGGTGTTGATGTATTCATTGTCAGTTTGGACATTATTTATAATAGTTCCACTAGAATAGTCATACTTGGCATGTGCGAAATTGGCTTGATTATTGTTTATGTTTGGTCCTGACACGGAAGCATTATTAGAACCATAGTCTTGCAGTGGGTTCTTATGAATGGTATGATCAAAATTAGAGGAAAATTATGGTCCACCTACCTCAATGATACGACTCTCAATAAGGTCTTGTACCAAGTTTTTTAGTTGTCGACAAGTAGAAGTTTTATGTCCTTTTCCCAATGATAATCGTAAAATACATTATTGTCCCACCATGTTGGTTTGAATTTTTCTGGGTCATATGGTTTTGGTTCTTAAAGTGTGATGACACCATTCTGAAGGAATTTCTTGAGGACTTCCTCAATGGGCTCACCCAAGGGAGTGTATGTGTGACCCTTGGGGAATTGTCTCATCTGACGGTATTGTCCTTGATTGTTTTGGCCGCTTTGGTTGTTTGAAGGGACATTGGTAGGGGGTGTCGATATTGTTGTTGGTTTGTTTTGTGGTTGAACCCCTTTTAGAGCCAGTATAGGACCCATAGTGTTTGCAGCCTTGGCGTCCACAACACCGTTGTTGGTAACATGTTTATTTTTGACCCAGTACTTATTTTTGTCAATGGGAGGATTTGCGTTTGTGTTTTTAGGACTGTATCTTAGCTCTTCCTTTGCAATAAGGGCTTTCTCAATCTAGACACCTTTTTCAACTAGGTCCATGAAGGTTGTGCAACAATGCACTTGCAATGCATATTTTAAGGGTCCTAGAAGTGTTTGAATGAAAATTTCCACCTTTTCCTTTTTGGGTATGTCGATGTGGCAACGACTAGCTAGACTTCTCCATTTTTTAAAGAATGGAATGAATGTTTCACTAGCATCCTCTTGCATGAGATTGCATAAGCTAGTAATATAGGTTTCTGTGTCAATGTTGTACGCGTAATTTTTTATACATTTATGTTTAAGCTCATCCCATGTTTGGATATCCTTTTGGGTGGAGAACCATTCAAGGGTAGGACCTATGAGACTTTTAGAAAAGAGTCTCATCAAGTACATTTGTTCATAGGTGACTTCCATACAGTTGGTTGAAAATTTGCAGAAATGTTCAATGGGGTTTTTCTTTCCTCTGTATTTGGTAAAATTAGGTGAGACATATCCTAGAGGAAATTGTGGCATGTATAAGTTCATGTCGAAGGGATATACGTTTAGATCATATATGACACTTCTAATTTTTTTCCAAATATTTGTATGTTTTCTATGGTCTTCTCTAGACCCATTAGTTTTGCTTGTAAGGCATCTATTATAGGGTCATTTGTGGTCCCATACATTGGATTGATAGGTACGCCATTGGTCCCCATTTGTTGTGAGTGAATGTTGGCATGTTGTGGAGGGATGGATTGTTGTGACATGTATGATGTGTTCAGATTTGCGTGTTGTTGGTATTGAAAGTTTGGATTGGGGGTATGTTGGTGAGTATGAATATGGGATAAGTATGTTGGGATGTGCCCCCTAGCCATTTGGGTCGATATTTGGGGAATATGGTGACCATGAACATTTTGATGTGTGAATGATGCCATAGGTTGTGTGTGTTGACTGCTTTGTCCAAATTGTTGGGTTTGGACAACAGAAATGGTCATATTTTGTCCTTGGGATTTGATGGTATTGGACTCCGTTGATGTGTTAATATTTTTTTGTTGTTCTTGAATAAAGATATGTCATTTACCTCCCCCCAAAGGATTTTGTTAGATACCAATGAGAGGATATGAAGGTGTACTCAAAGTACTAGACGTATTTGTCAACGGAGGATTTGTATGACTTGATGATTCCCCCGTGGCATTTACCATAGTGGTAAAGAGAGGATTGGAATAACTTGTCCACACTGTCAAGGAGCCAAAGGTGGTTCCAGCTGATTGTGACGGTGTTGTGGATATTGTGGGCACTATATGAAAAATTGTGATCCTCCAATGGATGTAGCATTTATTGAATTAGAGGTTTTTGGAATGTTGGAGGTAGCATTCATGGTTGTTGTAGTATCAAAAAAGGTATTGCTTGTAGTGTTTGGAGGTTGACCACTATTTGACATGCTATGTGCATTGTTGACATTAGGGTTAGGAGATGTGATCTCAATAGGTTAATGTCGAATCCATGGAGGTAACTTAGCTCCTTGACTTAAGAGTATGTCCAAATATCTGTCTCTATCATATAGGACCATTTGTTCCATGAATTGAGAGGCCTCTAGATCTTGTACTGTGACCTCTAGGTTTTCCTCAAGTATTTTTCCATATTCATCCTTACTTAAGAATGGTTCAAAGGAACTATTTGATGAGGATGGTATGGTCATGAGAGGTTGATTATTCACATTTACAAATGGGTTGTCAAAAGTCCAATCTGGGTCATACATTTGATTGTTGACATTGGAAGTGGAGTCTTGTTTAAAGTTTTCCATTTGTCATTTCTTTTTTTGGAGTCTAGTTTCCACCATAAAATGAGATTGCTCCAATGAAAATGACAACTAAATGCAAGGATGACGCTATGCAAGGTCTAGGTTCAAAATGATGACTAGGATGAATAATATTTTTGGATTTTTTGGGAATAAAATATGCAAGGTATAAACTAGAATGCAATTTGGAGAAAACGATACCTAAACACTTCAAAGCTCAATCTTTTTTTTTGATTTTAGTTACTAAAGGACTTATTGAAAATGACAAAGTGACAAGGTCAAAATGACTAGTGAGTTTTCCTAACTAGCTTGTTGAATTAGAAAAATCTCACAAAAGGGACAATGACTGGAAAAGGAAATGATGATTAAGTCCAAGATAACATAGTTTTGAAAGCAATGACATTGCAAATTGTGCTGAGATTAATCTAATACAAACCATACAAGGATGAAATCCTAGGGTCAAGCTAATGCCTAATGTATGCAACTAAAAATTTGAAGGATGAAGCCTATGGTCATGAATGCAAACTAATGGTTGAAAATTTTGAGCAATTTCAAAGTTGGTTTCTGATAGAATCCCCTTTTGACAAAAGATTGACAGAATTTAGACTCAATTTGGACTTTGTATGAAGATTTTGTTTATGTCAGGAAAATGCGTCGTTTGAGACCTCAAATGCATTGCAGGATTGCAAATGCATTTTGGTATAGCGAATGTGGCTTTGGGACTGACAAATGTGACTGAGTTTTGCAAATGTGGCTCTATGAGTTTCAGATGTGTCGTGATACAGACATATGCGGTGTTTTGAATTGCAAATGCAGTTTAAAAGGTCTAATGCATTGCAAAATTTGGAAAATGCAGTTTGATAGAGCAATTACGTTTCAAGAGTTGTGAAATAGTTTCCTAAAATTGAGGTTTTTGATGTATTGAGAGCAAATATGATCTTTCTAATGTTGAATGTTTTGTCCAGAAGTGAAAATGTGGTGAATAATGTTGAAAAATTCAGCAAGCACTTGAGAAGCACATTTTTTTTAGTGTAAGCAAGTGCACATAAGAAAAGTACAATCCTAATAGGCCAATAGGCCAAGGGTTTGTATACTTGGTATAGGCCACCAATATACCCCAGATTGGTGCTAAACACCTTTCCTTCTCAAGAGCGGATAGCTTAGAAGTTTGGTGGCATTGGCTCCCCTCCACAACTCATTAATGTCATTCAAGCACACCAACTTTAGATTCTTGGGTAGTGACTTCCCAAGAACTGCTATCTCTACTCAAGGGGATCAGTAGTGAGTGCCTTCAAGCATGATACTATACCCTCCACTATACCAAGAAACAATTAAAAAATGGATAGCCTCTAAAACAAAAGGTGTTTAGTAAGGGCATTCCATTCGTAGGGCATGATCCATGTGACGAGATTCCCCTTTTGGATCCATCTCATTGGAACCATATGCGTGATTCTTGGGATTCCCCAAGAATCCACTTTTATATACTAGTTGGAAGTCCCTCAGTTTCAGGGTGCTACCAATCTGAGTCGTCCTGGGGTGAGTAATTTTTCCCACCAGAATAGGCCCAAGTTCTAGAGTTAGTAACCATTTCTCTTACACCCAGGATTGCCTGAAAGCGGAAGGGGAGAGGATACTTTGATTACTAAGTCATAAGGGTGTATAACAAATAAGAATGTATCTGGTTTTCTGATCACCAAGTTTTCACAAGGTGAGAACATAATCACCTACCATTTTGCAAACACATTTAGATAGAGTAGAAAAACATGTTCATTTTATGTGAACCAAAAATAAATGTGTACTAATCTAAAAAAATGCAAGCACAATGTTTGGAAGTGAGTCTTTGACACTCAAACCTACAAAAACACAAGTTAAGAGTTTCTTATCCACCAGTCTTGGACCCATGAAATGTAACCACCACACGCTGCAAATTAAGATTAGTAACACAAAAACCTATGCTAGGTAGAATGTAGAAGAAAACTAGAATGCCAAAAAAAAGAAAAGAAAAACATAAAATATAAAAACCCGAATGCAAACAAGAAGAAAACCTTACCAAGAAAATGTGTTATAACAGAGCAAATGTGTCACTCTGTGTTGCAAATGTTGTTTGGTGTTACAAATGCGGCTTTCTCGACCTCGTTTGTGGCACAATAGAGCAATTGCGTCATTTTAGATGGCGAATGTGTCTTGACGCATCAGATGCAGCTCAATAAAGTTCAAATGCGTCGCTCTATACCTGTACCTACCAAACAAAAAAAGAAAATCGAAACCATACGAAAAAAGAAGCTAAAAGAGTTGGGTTCACCAATGTATCTAAGGGTAAATTTTAGGTATGTTAGATGTTAGCAAATCAACAATGCATATATACCCAAAGAACTACAAAGTACAATGAAAGAAAATATAGATGAAACAATTATACCAGTTAATCATCGAAGCCTCCATGATTCCTCTTCATAGCACCTTCTTACTTGTTGATGGTTGCCCTCAAATCGAACGTATGAGAAATATTTTGACTATGCCTATGTCCTAAAAAAGATTTGAAGGATTTTATTAATGACTATGCCTATGCCTATGACAAATTGACTCTAAAATGCCTATGCCAAGAAATGTCTAAACTTGATGAAGTAAATGCAATATCTAAGAAATGAGCATAAATTTGACTAGTCGAAAATGTGAGAAAAATTGGCATTTTATAGAAAATGCAATTTTGAATGGACAGACAAGATTGACTTTTGACAAATGCCTAAAATTAGAGGAAAATATTTAATCTAATAATCCCTAATCAGGGTTAGGGAAAAATCCTTAAATGAGTGGTCGAGATGTCATTTGAGAGAATCGAATCAACGGTGGAGAATAGATGAGATAATTAATTAAAAAAATAAAGATTTTCAAAAATCAAGAAGATAAAGATTGCTTGATTTGTGAGATTCAAAAAATCAAGAAGATAAGAGTTGAACTGAAGATCAGATTTGGAAAATCAAGAATCTACTCGATTGCTTGATTTTTGGAAGAATATTACCATTTTGAATTAAATTAATTCAAAATATGGATTTTGCGAGATAATAAATAATTGATTTTTAGATTATTTACTAAAATGAACTGACAGTTAAGAATGTGAAATCATTTTAAATAATTAATTTATTTAAAATGAGAGAAATGTTAATTTTGACAATTAAATAATTAAAGATAATTATTTAATTTAGCATATATGATTAGTAATTAAATAAATTAATAAATTCATTTAATTATGAGAATTAGTGACATATTAAATAAATAAATGAGATTCATTTATTTAATAATCAGGAAGAATAAATGAATAAAGATAATTAAAAAAATTAGAAATTTATTTAATTAGAAGAGGACTTATACAATTAATGACGTATTTAATAAATAAATAAAATTTATTTATTTAATAATCATGAAGAATAAAAGGACATGAATTAATTAAATAATTATGAATTATTTAATAAATAGTCGAATGTGGACCAAGGACATAATTAAATGTCATAATTATGCTAGGACGAAAGTGGTAAAAATAAAGCTTGTAGGCCTAGGTCACTTTTAAGTGTCTACAAACCGCTCCTGGCCCAGTGAACCTCAAAGCTGCTAAAACCTTGGCATATATTCTTTGTGGTAACATTACTATTTTGGAGAGTCTGAAAAGTGTGTGGGACTCAAAATTAAGTGGACTGAAGAATGTCTTCGCAGACGTCTTCAAATTTTTGTAAGTCTTCGGATATGGTTGTACAATTTTGCAAATTTTGGGGGCCCAATTTTGTCATTGATGTCAAAGGGGGAGAGAGTGAAGTGAATTTTTTTTGTTATTCTTAGGGGGAGCTGTATTTTGCATTTTGGTAGTATACTTATTAGTCTTGACACTTAGTCATTTTTCACTAAGTGTTGCCATCAATGCCAAAGGGGGAGATTGTTGGCATATGGCTTCTAATGTTGTCATTAATGGAAACTGAAATCATTCCCATGATCCATAGTTCTGTATCCAGTCATACCAGAAGATAATGTGATACAGTGTGTATTACCAACATAATACGTGTGGAATAGGGTATCCGGTCAAACGGCTTCACTGGATCATCTTTTTGTGTTGTAGATCTCTGGAATTGCTTGTTAAGCATGTGGATTATTTTATTATTGAGTTTTGTTGTGTTGCATTAGTTGCAATACGAGGTAGGAGGTCTGGTAGGACATTTTTCTATCTATTTCTCTATTGTAGCCGACTTAGGGAATGTGGCGCACTGTGGATGTGTTAAGTGGAACTAGTCAAGACATTTTTATGTTCAAATATTTAATTATTGGTCATAGATATGAACTAGCCGAATTTTTTGGATACACATCAAATTTATTCATGTTTTGGGCTAGCAAGTTTCAAATATTCTAAGTTTTATTGAGCCGACTTGTAGCAATTATATCCCCAGTATATTTAGATGATTGATCACATCATTTTGTGAAAGAAAAAAGAAAGAAGAAGTGTTGGTGTATGTTGTGAACATCCAAGGAGTGTTTGAGTGATATCATGCACAGTTACACTTGCACATAAGGGTTTTGTGTGCGAACTTGAGCAGAGTAGAGCATAAATTCAATATTAGTCAAAAGGATAGAAGTTCGTCATTAGAGCTTAACCATAATTGCAATCAAGCATTGGTAGATGCTATATTTTCAGTTCATTCTATTTTGGATCTATTCCAAACCTTTGTAAGGATAGTAAGTCCATTTTGAGTAGTGAGCCTGAATGCAAGTGCATTCCCATTTTGTAATATTTCTATTGAGTATGCTCAGAACTTATTGTGGATTGGCCATCCACTGTGGTTTTTCCCCTAACAGGGTTTCCACGTAAAAAAACTTGTGTTATGGTTGTGTGGTCTCTTTCTGTTAGTTTCTACATATTGATTTTAATTAAATGTTTTAAGTGGATTAAGGATCAGAGTAAAATAATTAATTTTTGCAGAACATTGATTCACCCCCCTTTCAGTGTTGCTTGTTTCCAACAGGTTCAAGGTATACATAGTAATGCTTATCGCTTCACTCCAATACATCTAAGACACATTTCAATCCATCATCATTTTTTTGGTAGCATCTAGAATTGTTCTATTCTTTCTCTTTGCAACACCATTCTGTTGAGGGGTTCGATGAGCATATAACTATCTTTTAATTCCATGCTCTTCACAAAAAGAGTTGAACTCCCTAGAGGTGAACTCACCACCTCTGTTAGATCTCAGGCACTTGATTTTCAAACCTTTCTCATTTTCAGCCATAGCCTTAAAACTATTGAACTTTTGAAATGCTTCACATTTTTCTCTCAAGAAAGAAACTCATATCATTCTAGAGTAATCATCAATAATCAACATAAAGTACCTTTCTCCATGAATACTTCTGACTCTAGAGGGACCACAAAGGTCAGCATGTAGCAACTCTAGAAAATTATTTGAATGAAATTATTTTCTCTGGAAAGTAACTCTAGTTTGTTTACCCATCTGACATTCCTTGTAGATTGTGTTAGCAGGCTTCACTAACTTAGGTAGATCTCTTACTGCTTGAGTGAAACTTATCTTGATAATGTTGTCAAAATTTACATGACACAACCTCCTATGCCATAACCAGCTTTCATCTATTTGAGCAATTAAACAACTCCCACTAGTAGTAGTTAGGTGAAAGATATTACCTTTTGTCTATTTACCAGTAGCAATCATATTCCCTAAACTTCACATATCTTGTATCTTCAATTTTTGAACTAAAGGTCATAGCCCTTGTCCACCATTTGTCCAACACTTAACAAGTTGTGCTTCAAGCCTTCAACATAAAGAACAACATAAGTGTTATCCTTACCACCAAGACAAATAGATCCTCTACCATGAATCACACCAACATTGTTATCTCTAAATCTTACAACCCCACCGTCATACTTCTCTAGACATACAAATTTTATTTTATCACCAGTCATATGATGTGAGCATCCAATATCAATGTCCCACTCATCTTTTTCTTCAACTCAGGCTGCAAGATCCTTTTCATCTTTAGTGGATTCAATAGCCATAGGATTATCTTCAATAGTAGCAATGAAAACCCATTCATCTTCATTTCCATTATCATTATCAGACTCATCATCTGTAACTGCTTCTTCAACAAAGTAACATCTCCTTTGGAATCTAGACATTTTAGGCTTAGATCTAGGAATTATTTTAGGATGCCTTGATGCAAAATGACCTATTTTACTACAAGAGAAACATTTAATAGGAAATACATCTTCATACTTAACTTTTCCTCTACCTTCTTGTTTTGCAATTAGTGCTTCCAATTCTTCTACTTATCTTTCCTTATCTTCAAGCTTTTTCAGTTCTTCATCATACTTGGATATCTTCCTAGATCTCTCTCCCAGACTATATCTTTTCTTGTTACTTTTGGATATAGTAGACTTGAATGCAAATTCAGTCTTCGGTACAAATTCAGCAAATTCACTTATTTCAAAAGCAATAAGCTTACCAACCAACATGTCTCTTGTTATCTTTGTTACTGATCTGATCTCTTCAATAGCACGAGCTTTCACTTTGTAGGAGGGAGGAAAGGATCTGAGTATCCTAGCCACAATTTCATCCTCATCCACAATACCACCGACACATCTTATACCCATCACTATCTCATCTACTCTCTGCATAAAAGAAGTGATATTTTCATCTTCACCCATCTTCAAATTCTCATACTTGCCTTTCAAGCTTTGTAGCTTAGCCATCTTCACCTGAGCACCTCCTTCATTAAAAGTTTCCAGCTTCGTCCAAATCTCATGAGATGTCTATAATCCTATCACATTAGCCATCTAAGAATCTTTTAGAGCACTCATCAAGGGTTAGATAGCCCTAATATTATTTTTAGCATCTTTGATCTCATCAGTAGTGGAGGGACCATTCTAAGGAATAACATATGGATCTTTTGTAATCTTCCAGAAAGCTTCACCAATACATCTTAGATGACATTGCATCCTAACTTTCCATAGTAAGTAGGTGGTTCCATCAAATCTTAGACTATCCTTCTTGAATGTTTCCATTTCAGATCACCTCAAGTTTTTAGGCTTCTTCAAAGGAACCTACTCTGATACCAATTGTTGGAAAAACAAGGACAAACAACTGAGAGGGGGGTGAATCAGTTGTCACAAAAACTTAAGCTTTTCTAGTTTAACTTAACTTAATCTCAAACCTGATGAACAAGAAATCAACCATAAATAATTAACACATTAGAGAGACAGATAACACCAAGAATTTTTACGGGGAAACCCTGTTAGGGGAAAAACCATGGTGGATGTTAGTCCACAAGATTATACCCTATTAAAAGTATAAAGAGAAATAATAAGTGGAATGCACATGCATTCAGGTACACTGCATAGAGCTCACTACTCAAATACAAAAAGGGATCACTGCCAAACAATACAAAATAGGATCAAAATATGAAGGGTACGAACTGAGAAAATAGCTTCTACACAAGCCTGATTATAGTTCCAATTAAGCTCAAAAAACCTTCTTCACACTTCGCTCAATCTTCTTCACACTCTGCTATGCTATCGAATGATATTTGCACATATACACATAGGATCACTTTTAGCATACAAAGCACCTCTCTCAACACACTTTCACTGATGAAACAATCAATCTTATATATCTATCACATGAGATTTCATCACAACTTAGTCGGCCAGGAAAATAAAACGTTTGTGCAACTTCGGCCCAATTTTACAAATAAAATTTTAATGTGAATCCACCAAGGTCGGCCACAACATAGTGGAGACCCAAATTAACATCTCCAACAAGAAAATACTTTAATTAATTTCACCACTAAGATCCACAACACACTACCACCAACATGTCAGCCAGGAACATGAAAAACCAAATATGTGTAAGTAAATATCTTCAACCATGAGCTCTTTGATTAATGTTTACATACCACAAAGATAGAGAATGATATAAAGACATCATAGAATACCAAGAAAAAATAGAGAAACATCTGCAACAACTGAGATTAACAAAATCACACAATCTTCATTCAGGAACACTAATAGAAACCACAAAAACATTGTCAGACCATAATATAATAAAAAATTCATGTAGACCTCTGAAACTTCTAGTAGATGATCTAGATACACTAAAAAATAAACCCTTTAATCCACACTAGCTAATCTTCAACGTAAAGAACACGACGCCTTCATGACCTGCACAGTTCCACTGGGAACCTAGAACACTTTCTTTTACAATTTTCTCAATATCCTCGACATATACAACAACTGACACACCAAATTATAATAGTTTTGACATCAATGACAACCACATATCAACAACACAACCACAATATTGAAGAATTTGTAGGCAGTGATCCTTTTTACCTGAACAGTGAGTCCTATTTTGGGCAGTGAGCCCTTGGAAATGAGCCTTTGTATTCAGTTTATAATCTTTATATTGTGAGTTAACCCTCACCATGGTTTTTCCCTTATTGGGTTTTCCAAGTAAAAAATATGGTGTTCATTGTGTTGATTTACTTTCTATTATCTATGTTTCATGCTCATATTCAATAACAGAATAGTGTGGTTGAAGATTTGATAAGTGATAATGTTTTAAGTTTGAATTTGTGTGACAACTGATTTATCCCCTACTTAGTTGTCTTTCACCTATTTAACAATTGGTATCAAATCTTGTGGCTCTTTTTTTTTTAGCTTAACTGCTTAAGAAAGATCCAATGGTGCAAAATTTGTTGATCCCTATGTTTGATAGAACTGACTACAAATATTGGAAGAGACAAATGAGAGGATATATTATCTCTCTTGGTTTCAAGACCTCGAAGGCTGTTGAGAATAAGTATACACCTCCGTCTAGTGGTGTTAATATGACAGATGAGATCTCTACTTATGAAGAAAATGAGAGGGAAAACTATGTGATTTGCAGTGGTCTATCTAAAAATGGTTGAATCAAGGTTAATTCTTTGGATACTGCATATGAAGTCTAGAAGAAGCTGGAAGACATGTATGAAGGGAATGAAAAAGTAAAATTGACAAAGAGACTATCAGAAAAGTGTATATTTTTAAAACTAAAGATGGAATATGGTGAAGAATTTACAACCTTCTTTCATAGGGTAGAACAAATTGCAAATTAGGTTAGAAATCAAGGAGGAAAGCTAACAGATGAAGACATAATAAAGAAGATCTTGATCACCCTACTAGATAGCTATAGTGATAAGATCTCAGTGATTGAAGAAATGTATGATCCTAAGAAGCACACCTTGGAACACTTGTTTGGAACCCTACAAGCATTTGAATTGAGAAAGTTCTGTAAATATGAAAAGATGGAAGAAAGGAAAAAAACAAAAATTTAAGGCATTAAAGATTGAGGAGGAACTGGATAGCAATGAAGTTGATGAGTTGGAAGCTAACTTCATCAAGAAGTTGAAGAAAGGTACAAGAAAGTATAAAGTTATGTTTCCCTTTAAATGCTTTAGTTATGGTAATATTGGTTATTATGCTTCAAGATGTCCGAATAGGGCTGTAGATAAAAAGAACAAGGATTATATGGACAAGGATAGGAAGGATAAGAAGTATAAGAAGTTGTACTATGTTAAGGAAGAGATAGGTATTACTGATGATGAATCTAAAAATGAGGTTGATGATAGTGAATGCTTATTCTTAGCTTTGGAAAATACATCTATATCCACTAACTCTAGAAAATGTGTAAGTAAGAAACTTCTAGAAGTTAAGAAGAATAGGATGGAAGTTACTCTGGTTACCACATTTCATGCAAGATAGGATGTGGACTACTAGGTAATTGACAGTGGATGTTCAAATCATATGACCAGAGATAAGAGTAAGTTCACTAAACTTGAAAAATATGATGGTGGTTTAGTCATGTTCGGTGATGGTTTAGGAACTAAGATTTGTGGTAAAGGTTCAACTAGTTTTGATGGACTGCATAGTACTGATGATGTATATTATGTGAAGGGTTTGAGACATAGTCTTTTGAGTGTTGCTCAGATGTGTAGAAATGGCTTTAAGCTTGTGTTTCAAAACAATACCTATGAAATCATAAAAAGATCTGGAAATGGAGATATAATTGTTGCTGGAAAAAGAACTCATGGAAACATCTATTAGCTAAAAGGAGTCGATGGTCATTGTCTTGTATCTTAGATTGGTGAAAGTTGGTTATGGCACCTGAGAATGGGACATGTGAATTTTGATAACCTGGTCAAGATCAGTAAGAAGGAGATAGTTCGAGGACTACCTATAATCACAAGACCTACTAATACTATTAGCAAAAGTTGTCAACTGGGGAAGCATACAAGATGTAGCTTTAAGGGAAAAGAATATTCTGCTACCAGTATGTTGGAGTTGGTACATACTGATATCTGTGGTCTGACTAAGATTGAAAGCTTGAATGGTGATAGATATTTCATGTTTCTTATTGATGATTACACTCGAATGACATGGGTTTCTTTTCTCAGAGAAAAGAATCAAGATCTGGATAGGTTTAAGGTATTCAAAGCAAGAGTGGAGAATGAAGTAAATATGAAAATCAAATGTTTAAGATAAGATAGAGGTGGTGAATTCACCTCTGGTGAATTTAATGCATTCTATGAGAAGCGTGGCATAAAAATATAATATTCTGCTTTGAGAACCACTTAGTAGAATGAAGTAATTGAAAGGAAAAACATAATAGTACGAGAAGCTGCTAGAACTATGATGAAAGAATCTAATGTACCAGATGTATATTGGACATAAGCGATACATATTGTTGCTTATGTTCTTAACATAGTTTAGATCAAACACAACAACACAAAGACACATTTTGAGTTATGGACTCATAAGACTCCTAATATGAAGTATTTTAAGGTATTTGGAAGCATATGCTATATTAAAATAGATGATGAAAATCTTAGAAAGTTTGATGCTAGATGTGATGAAGGAATATTTCTTGGATACTCTGCCACTAGTAAGGCATATAGATGCTTTAACAAAAGATTACCTATTGAGATAAGTGAAGTTGAACCTGATGATCCTATCTATGGACATATACCTGAAGAAAATAAGGAGGAAGAACAAGAACAAGAACAAGAACAAGTAGAAGAAGAAGAAGAGAATGAATTGGAACATTTTGTTAGGACTCCTTATAAATATGTACAAAAGAATCATCTGCAAAACTAGATAATTAGAGATAAGAAGCAAAGTTGTAGCTAAGGTAAATTTCTATTTACTCCCTAAAATAGAACCAAAATCTATGAAGGAAGCATGTGAAGATGAAAGTTGGATGAGAGCTATGAAAGAGGAATTGCAGTAGATAGAAAAGAATTAGACATGGGAAATAGTCCCTAGGCCTATGAACAAGAATGTAATTTGTTTGAAATGGGTGTTCCAAAATAAGCTAAATGAAAATGGAGAAGTAGTGAGGAATAAAGCAAGATTGGTATGAAAAGGATATTCACAAGTTGAAGGAATAGATTTTGAGGAAACATTTTCTCTTGTGGCCAGAATGGAAGCTATTAGAATGTTTTTGGCATTTTATGCACACAAGGACTTCAAGGTATATCAGATGGATGTTAATTCAAATTTTATGAATGGTGAGTTGGAGGAAGAAGTGTACATGGAGCAACCTAAAGGATTTCAATTGTTTGAAAAACCAGACATGGTTTGTAAGCCAAAGAAGGCATTGTATGGATTGAAGCAAGTTCCTAGAGCTTGGTATGCAAGACTGGATATATATTTGATGAAGCAAGGATTCAACAAAGGTTCTACTGAAAACAACCTCTACTTAAAAGTGCAAGGTAATAAGATGTTGATTGTAGTAGTTTATGTTGATGATATCATTTTTGGAGGAAATGAAGGCATGTGTAAAAATTTTGTTGAAGAAATGCAGAAAGAATTTGAGATATTTATGATTGGTGAATTGAATTCCTTTCTTGGTCTACAAGAGAATCAAACTAACAAAGGGATATTCATTTCACAATCTAAGTATGTAAAAGAGTTATTGAAAAAGTTTGGAATGGAGGATTCTAAACCAGTTTGTACTCCTATGGTAACCAGATGTAAACTGAGCAAGGATGATGAATCAACTAAGACTGATTAGAGAAAATATGGATCCATGATTGGTGGACTATTGTAACTTACTGCTACCAAACTAGGTATTATGCATGCAGTTTTTTTAGTTGATATATTTCAAGTAGATCCTAGAGAAGCACATCTTATGGTTGTAAAGATAATATTTAGATATCTTAAAGGCACACTGGATTATGGACTGTGGTATCATAAGAGCAATGATTTCACCCTGAGTTCTTATACAAATGCTGATTGGGATGGATGTGTAGATGACCGAAAGAGTACCAATGGTGGTGATTTCTTTCTTGGTGAAAGACTAGTTTCATGGTTGAGTAAAAAGCAAGACTCAATTTCATTATCCATTGTAGAGGCTAAATATATTGTTGTAGCATCCTGCTGCACACAAGTTTTGTGGATGAAGCAAGCTTTGAAAGACATTGGTGTAGTATGTGATGAGCCTATTTCTATTTTTTGTGATGATACAAGTGTAATAAACATTTCAAAGAATCTAGTTATGCATTCAAGAATGAAGCACATATCTATCAAGTATCATTTTCTAAGAGAGAAAGTGCTGGAGAATGAGGTTAGACTGGAGTATGTAACTACAAAGGAACATATTGCAAAAATATTTAATAAGGCTCTTCTAAAGGATACTTTTGAGAATCTTAGGAAGAGGTTGGGGGTCATTGGCCCTCCTAACTAGATGAACATGTAGGTGCATTAGTCAAGTGAGTTCACAGATTCTTCATTTACCTGGACTGATTAATGGGTCTACTTTGTAGGGGGAGTAGAAAAAGTTTTTCATTGTTGTAGTATGAGTATACTCCTAAGGGGGAGTGATTAGAGCAGTGTTCTTTTCCATTGATGTCAAAAGGGGAGAGCAGGTTATGTGTTGCCATCAATGACAAAGGGGGAGATTGTTGCAGATATGAGCTAGTTTGGTGGTGTTGTCATTAATGTTTTCATTGATGTCAACACAATTTAGTATGTTGAAAATTGTACATGTATGGTTGAGATGTTGTTGAGATCTTGTGAGTACATGGAGCTATCTTTATGTCATTGCAAATTTTTTGGTTTGATGAGTTTCCAAGTTCTTTTGAGAAAATTAATGAAGAAAAGAAGTCAAAATGTTGGAAGTGTTTAGTGTGTGCTGTGGTATGTGCTTTGCATGTATCATGTGTTGATCCTATGCCTGTGTGGATCTAAAGGTGCATTGATAATGATCCAATGATGATATAGTTTGAGTTTCAGTTTTTGGTGAGATTGTTCATGAAAATTGTGTCTAGGAGTATATTTGTTCTACCAGTGGTGTTAGTGTTATGTGGACTAGGAGAAATATGTTTTCTCTGCATTTCTCCACTATTTTGTTTCACATTGTGCAGATTTGGGATATGTATTTTGAAGGCCTTTCCTATGCTATGGTGAAGAGGTTTGGAATTTTGTGATTCGAAACTCATGTTTTAGTGTTTTTGTGTGTGTCTACATAGTATGGATTGTCTGATGAAAAGAGTTCAGTGTTTGAAGCTTGATATTTTTGCTATGGATATATCTGGAAGATTCTGAGATGTATTCTCATGCATAATGAAACATGTTGTGTTGTCCCTATGTCATCTTCTTGTTGGGAAGCGTGTGCATCATTGATAATTTTTGTTTTTATTAGGTTTGATTGACCTAGTGTTTACACTTCATTCAAAGAATAAAACTTAAATGAGGAAGTTTATAGAAGATTCAAAAATATTATTCTTATGTTTTGTTGGTCCACTCTTATATGTGAGAATTTAGAGTTTCCAACCTATTTTGAATCTATGAAATGATGTGTTGTGGCCAACCTTGGTAATTGTTTCTAAGATTGGGAATGGTATAAAAGCAAGGAAACTTGTGAAGAATTGTATGACAGTGTGATGCAAAGTGTAAAAAGTGTACCACAAATCATAAGAGTAGAAGTGTGTGTGAGTGAGTTGCAAGAGAAATTTTTCAGTGTGCTGAAGGCAGTAAATTTAAAGTTTCTGTAATCCTACGAATGTGCTTTAATTTTTGTGGTGGATCTTTTTTTCACTTTTGTATTTGTTGGCAGTGATTCTTTGTACCTGGACAACAAGTCCTTGGAAATGAGCCTTTGTATTCAGTTTATAATATTTATATTGTGAGTTAATCCTCACCGCGGTTTTTCCCTTATTGGGTTTTCCACATAAAAAATCTAGTGTTCATTATGTTGATTTACTTTCTGTTATCTATGTTTCATGCTCAAATTCAATAAAAAAATAGTGTGGTTAAAGATTTGATAAGTGATAAAGTTTTAAGTTTGAATTTGTGTGACAACTGATTCACCCCCCCTCTTAGTTGTCTTGAGCCTATTTAACATATATGTTCTTCAATAGCACATACCTTTTCACTATATGCATCAGGGAGAGTTCTAAGAATCATCTTTACAATTCTGGATTAATATATTATAGTTCCAAGTCATCACATTTTAGCTAGTACCTCATCCAATCTCTATACATAGGATTTAACAGTCTCATCTTCAAACATATGTAAGAGCTCAAACCGTGTCTCCAAATTATGCAACTTTACTTCTTTGAACATTTCATCTCCTTCATGCACCTTTTCTAAAGCATCCTAGACTTCTTTAG
Source organism: Sequoia sempervirens (assembly GCA_007258455.2). Classification (NCBI taxonomy): domain Eukaryota; kingdom Viridiplantae; phylum Streptophyta; class Pinopsida; order Cupressales; family Cupressaceae; genus Sequoia; species Sequoia sempervirens. The sequence goes on along the minus strand of VDFB02000013.1, from coordinate 38,341,529 downwards.
CAGTCTTCAAATTTTGAACTTTAATCAACTTGAAATGTGCAAGACTATTCTTCAAAATGAGATTCACCTTATTGTTAGCTTCATGTTCCTTGATTTCATCAGTTGTACTTGAACCATTAGTAGGAGGAGTGTAAGTAGTCTTGTAATATTTCTCAACATCATATCCACAATACTCTAGATATTCTTCCATCAGTATTTTCTAGATAGCATAATATGTTCCATCAAACTTCAGATACTCAAAAGTGATCTTTCCTACCATCATAGACCTCCATTAAGTAGTTAATCTCTTCTCCAAGGAACCAAGATCTGATACCAATTATTGAACAAGACAACTAAGAGGGGATGAATCCGTTGTAGAAGATTTTAACCTTTAAAAAATTCACCTTAACTTAGATCAATCATAAATCCTTTGCTATGCTAAAATGATTAAACATTAAGAGCAAAGGAATAAACTAAAAAGCATCACACAAACACAGTAACACCGGGTTTACATCAAAAAACCAATAAGGGAAAAACCATAGTGAGGATTAGCTCACAATATAAAGAATATCAAAACCAATTATAAAGGCTCACTCCTAAAACAAGACTAACTATCTGGATCAGGACTCATTGTCCAACAAGGGTTACTACTCGGAGGGCTCACTACAACATGGATACAAAGAAGATAGAATATATATGTTATAGAGAGAAAAAAATCTCAATGCAATAGATATTTCCACCACAATTTGATCAACTACTTGTAGACATGCATGCATTATAGAGTACACCTTCAACTCACTACATCCAAAAAATTATCATATTTTGCACTGATCTGCCAAACTTGCATCACATACACACTGTCTCACATCTATTTCACATCTATCTACTCTATTTCTTCACACCTATCTCTTTGTACATCTTTTACCAATATCTCATCCTATAGTTATACCATTTTCAACTTTGAAACATATCCAAATTTGACCATCCATCATTTAAATTCAAATTAGGTCAGTGCCAAAAAATTCTAGGGTGGAATTAGAATGAGGGTGACCCAAACACATGCTTGATGAGGACCCAAATAAGTCCCAATGTGCTTCATGAACTTTGAAAGTAGTATTTAACACAAGGTTGGCCAAACCAGTGTAAAACACATAGAAAAATTAAGCACACACAACCCTTAACATGATCCAATTATCTTCAACATGATCATAACAACTTAGATTTGGAATTGCAAGTCATAAGAATCAACCAAAAGGAAATATGGACCAACTACATTTCTCTCAGACTTCAGCCAAATGCCTCGAAAACCACAGTTCACAACTAGTGAACATAACTCACACTGTACAATGAATCAGAAGCCAAAAATATAGATATAACAACTTCCAAAAACCATGATCAACATATTTTAACCACACAAACATAGGAGAAAATCCTAGAGAAAAACCCAGAGCAACCATTGAACACCTGTAACCTTTCTTCATTATAATTTTCTCAATATCCTTGACATATACAACCCATAACCTACATCCAAGACATCAATGACAACACCTTCATTCTTGCAATAGTGTGTACATTAGAGATAGCTAAAGATGATATATCTTTAAGACCCTTAGATGAGGAGATTGAAAAGTTGATAGTAGCTTTGGCTGCACACCAAGAGGCTCTTACCACTTGAGGAATATAATTGTAGGTGGAGATAAAGGTAAGGCTGGTGGTCTCTTCACCAAAGAGTAGAATGTAAATGGTAAAGGACCAAAAGTGGAGACCAAAGTGGATGAGGAAAAATCCAAAGATGGTAAAATGGGAAAAATATGGGCAAAGAAAATTGAAAAACAAAAGGTTGATGGAGAAATTATATCTCATGCTATGAAGGAAAAGACAAAAAAGTAGATTTATGAATCATAGAAGAAGGAAGCTAAAGATAAAGCCGAGGTAAAAGGTGAAGAATAAAAGGAGAACAATATTGAACAAGGTATGACCCCATTGGATTTTCCTAAGTATACTCATGTTGACATGTTTCAGTTGCTTTGACAAGTCAAGGTTTTGGTCCCTTTTCTTTAAATGATGAGGATTGAGGAGCATAAAAAAAAGGCAGTAGCCCTTATCAATGGTGCTACTACAACTTGTAATGAGACAATGGTATCAACTTCATCGAAAGTGAGTGGAAAATAATTGAAGGAAAAGGAAGTTGAGGGATTTATTACTAAAACCCCTCAAATATACTTGGGAACTACAATCACTGCTAGTCCTGGTAATATATACCCATTTTTTATAACATTGATTGTTGATGGAAAGCTTCTAAAGAATTGTATAATAAATTCAGGAGCCTCTTCCAACATAATGCCAATTTAAATCATGAAGGAGATGGGATTGAAGATAGACAGTGCTTATGGAAAGTGCTATGTTATGGATTCTAGAGAAGTCCTTATAATTGGGGTGATCAAAGAACTCCCATACAAGTTAGCTGCATTTCTTGACAAGGAATTCAAAATGAGTGTTACAGTTGTGGACATTCCACCCAATTATGGAATGTTGCTATCAAGGAGATGGAGTGCTTCCATAGGGGGAAACATGCAATGTGATATGTCTTATTGCATGTTTCCTATTGATAAAAAACACATCAAATTGGTTAGGGAATATAAATTTTCTCACATGATTGAGTTTTCCCTTGAGGAAGATAGAATTCACTTTGTGGACACTAACATCAATGATTTTAGAATTGAAGAATTACCAGAGGAAGGCAACAGGAAATGTAGACTTCTTAAAAGAGAGATGAAAAAATTGTCTGATAATGATGATCTTTGGACCATGTATTTTGATGGTGCGTGCTCCAAGGAAGGATTTGGTGCAAGGATAATATTGGTTTCCCCTAGTGGCAAGAAATTTAAGTTTTTTTTCACTTTTTCATTTGTTTGTACAAACAATGTGGCAAAATACAAGGCTCTACTACTAGGGTTAATATTGGCAAAAAAAAATGGGATTAAGAAGCTGAAAGCAATTGGTGACTCTGAGTTGGTCATATCCCAGGTAAGATCCAATTTTGCACCAAAAAATAAGAGACTTATGAAGTATAGGAATGCCATTTGGGATTCCATAGAACATTTTGATGCTTTTGGAATTGATTGGATGAAGAGAATCCAAAATAGAGTGGAAAATTTACTTGCAAATATTGCACTCACGCCTGATGATATAACTTTTTTTTGTATCTCCAAGGTGGAGGTACAAACAAGGACTTCAATCCCTAACAACATACAAAATTGGAAAATCTTCGATGATGATGAAGACATTTTGAGGTTTCTGAAATGTGTAGATCAGTATGAAGGATATGAGATTGATTGTGGGGATTTTGTAGAGACAATAGATGGGAATGATATAGGTTTTGGAAATAAAGTTATCCAATCGAAGAAAAACAAGATTCCAAAGGGTCTTGTGGCTTTTAAAAGGGTCTTTGATGGCCTAGACAAGAGAAATGCCAAAAAATCTTCCACACATCCAGAGGACCTAGAAGAAGTAAAATTAGGGACTGAGAGTGCCCCTAAGAAAGTTTATGTGGGCAAGATAATGAAGCCCAAGATCAAAGAAATGTTGATTGCTTTGTTAAGAAAGAATATGGATGTTTTTCTTGGCCTTATGATGATTTCAAATCATATAGGAAGGAATGATTTCAGCATGAAATACCTTTGAAAGAAGATGCCAAGACTTTTAGACAGTAGCAAAAGCCTATCAAACCCACCTTAGCACCAAAAATGCAAGAAGAGCTAGTGAAGCTAAGGGATGTTGGAATAATCAAGCCTATTAGGCATTCATTTGGGTGTCTAATCCAGTGCCAATCAGAAAAAAGAATGGTGACATCAGATTGTGCGTTGATTTTAGAAATCTCAATGTATCATAATTAAAGGATAACTATTCATTGCCTAACATGGAAGCCATGTTGTAGAAGGTGACTAGTTGTAAACTCTTGTCAATGATGGATGGTTTTTTTGGTCATAATCAAGTTAAAGTGAAGGATTTTGAGTAGTATAAGACTACATTTACAACTACATGGGGCACCTATGTTTATGTGAGGATGCCATTTGGCTTAACCAATGTAGGTGCAACATTTCAGAGGGCTATGGATGTAGCATTATTTGACTTTATAGACTTATTCGTGGAAATCTACCAAGATGATTTAACTACATACTCCAAGAAAGAAGATCATTGTATTCACTTGGAGAAAATATTTATCAAGCCCTTGAATATGGAATCTCATTAAACCCAAAGAAGTGTTCCTTTGGAGTCACTAAAGACAAGTTATTGGGACATATTGTGTTAAAGGAAGGAGTGAGAATTGATCCTGAGAGAGTAGTTGTCATTGATAGGATTCCATTGTCAAAGAATGTGAAGGGAATTCAATCATTATTTGGGAAAATTAATTTTTTGAGAAGGTTTCTTACTAATTTTGTAGAAATCACCCGCCCCATATAAAAAAAGTTGAAAAAGGGTGAGAAAGTGGAGTAGAGTGAAGATCCAAGCAAGGATTTTCAAGGTATTAAGAAAGCAATCAAGGAGGCCCCAATTCTAAGGACCCATTGTTTTTCCAAGCCATTGCAAATCTTATCATTTGCATCTTTCCATAGTATTGCTACAAATTTGTTACAAAAAAATCAAGAAGGTTTTGAACAACCAATTGCATTTTTTAGTAAGTCACTTCAAGCTGCAAAGATGAAGTATGAATTAATTGAAAAAAAATCCTATGTATTCATCAAAGAAGTCAAGAATTTCAGAAACTATCTTCTAGGAGCTATTGTTATTGCATATGTTCCTAATGTTACTATTAAGGAAATCTTCACCCAACAAGAAGTCATGAGCAGAAGACACAGATGGATAAATAGGATACATGTATTAAACATAGATATTCTGATTACCAAGTTGGTAAGGGTCCAAGGTTTAGCCAAGCTAATGGCTTAAAAAAATTTGGATGCTAACCAAATAAATCAGGAAGATTGCTTTGATATGTCACATGTTTGTGATATGCAAGATTATGACTGGTATAAAAACATTTTCCATTACTTAAAAACAATGTAGTGTCCTGAGGGGTTGACATACAATGAAAAGAGAACTCTCAAGTTACAAGCAATCAAATATTTAATCATCAATGGTGAACTGTGGTGGAGGAATCTAGAGTGTCATGTTAAAATGTGTTGATAATGCAAAAGCCTTGGAGCTTTTAACTGAAATACACAGTGGAGTATGTGAAGGACACTACATGGAAAAGACCATCACTCACAAAGTACTAAGGGCAGGTTTTTGGTGTCCAACAATATTTAAGGATGCTCACAAGCTTGTGAGAACATGTGATGCATGTCAAAGGTTTTCTGGGAAGCTCAAATTCTCAGGTAATTTGCAACTTAGACCGGTTGTAGTCTAGGCACCATTTCAATAGTGGGGTATTGATTTCATTGGAGAGATCTCAGATATGTGAAGTGGGGGTCATTCCTAGATAGTTGTTTCTACTGACTATTTTATAAATGGGTGGAAGCAATTCCAACAAAAAGGGAAACAAGCAGATTGGTCACTGACTTCTTAATGGGCAATATCTTGACTAGGTTTTGAGTGCTTGAGAAAATTGTTTTAGACAATGCAATGTGCTTCAGGTTTGAAGAGTTCATAATTTTTTGCAAAAAAAATAGGATTTAGGCATCCTAATCTTCACCATTTCACCCATAGGGCAATGCTCAAGTAGAATCAAGCAATAAAAGCTTGATGAAGATATTCAAGAGGATCATTGAGAAAAACAAAAGATCTTGGGACTCCAAGTTGAAGTTGGCTTTATGGGTGGATAGGGTAACCGTCAAGAAAGCAACTAGATATGCTCCATTTTACTTGGTTTATGTTATTACTTGACAAGGTTATCCCAAAAACAATTCATGAAAATGTATAAAATCATCCAAGAATACAACGAAGACATATGTGATGATATGCAACATAGAATTGATTCTTTGATTGAGGTAGATTAGACAATGAGAGATGCTTAGAAAAGGAATGCAAAAATGCAATTGTAGGTCAAGAACCTGTATGACAAAAAAACATCTCCAAGAAAGTTTGAATTAGGAGACATGGTATTAATTTGGAATGCCAGATCTGAGGATAAGGGAAAACATGGAAAATTCAATGCATTGTGGTTAGGCCCTTATATGATATCAAATACCTATGGTGAAGATTCCTACTTCCTACAAGATTTGACTGGTGAACTTCTTGAATGACTAGTCCATGGAAAGTTCTTGAATCCATACTATTCTCAAGGTATGTTCTGTTCCATGTACATTGTATTTTATGTAAGTTTCTATATATAGGTTTGGTTTGGTTTGGGTTTGGTCTAGTCTGACTACCTTGTCTCGGTAGTTTCCTAGTTTTTGTTTTCTCTATATTGGTCTACTCAACCTTAAGATTCTAAGATCTTGCTCTGTTATGGAAGAAAAAAATCCCCAACAAGAGCCACTAGTGGAACCCTTAAAAATTTTCTTATGTTCCACTAATATTGAATCCATATTTGGATTTTCACCAGTTCTGAAATGATGTTCCATGTCTTAGGGTTGTGTTTTACTCAGGTTCTATGGTTTTTTTATGCCCTAAACCCCTTACAAAATCCTAAGTGTTAATAACCCTTTGCATATATTCTAATTCGCAACTAACCTTTGCTAGCCCATTCTTGGTTTCCCAAGTTACAACCTGAGTCATAAAGTTTGTTCACTTACTGGCCCCTATCACCTAGCTTATCGGTCACTACCCGTTTAAATATTTTAAACCATGTCAAATGTTATGTGGGATTGAAAATATTTTAAACATTTTCCATTTTATCCTAAGTATAAATGCATGATATTCCTAAGTCCTTTTACCTTTAAAACCTAGTGAAATACCCCCTTTCTAAGTCATCACTGAATGCACATTCCTTTTAAAATTCTTAAGCCATGGACGGGATGGCCCACCCCTTTATTTCCATTGCTTGCCCACTAGCTTGTAGTAATAAAATAATCCTTCAAAATTGTTTGAAGGCTAGTAGGCAGGGTGACATATGTCATCCTTGTGGCTCGGGGCTTACCATCTTCAAAAGAATCAGTGATGAAAGGTGAAAAAATCACCGGTTTATATTTTGTCCTATGGATCAATCTTGACTGTTCCCCTCCAGCCCGTGTGGGACCCACAAATAGGTCTCAACTCTTGGAGGGATGGTGGGAAAGTGCCATGTGGCACCATCACCACCATTTCAAATACTTTATAGAACATGAAATATTTGGTATAATATTTTAGGGCGACTATGGTAAGGTTAACAAGTGAGCTAATAAATGGTTTTTAGAGCACATGCATAAATGCTTGACGAGATGTTTTAATCTCAACTGTTCATCAGAAGGAGAAATAATTAGCACGAGCATAAGCTTGAAAATTAAAGGGAACACATATTGAAAGTTGTTGGGTTAATTTGGGCTATTTCCTGCTAGCCCATGACTGTAGAGAAAAACCTTACATATTTCAAAGGGCTAGTGGATGGCTACAACATGGATTCTCTTATACCATGTAGAGTGTTGTGGGACCACTGGGCCAACATGGAAAGTGAACACATGGAGAGAATATGGCCGATTCGATGTTGATGCAGCAAAAGGTAAAATGTTCAAACTTCATTGACTTCATCTAGGCCACATATTAATCCAAATCATGAGAAGATCTATGGTGGAGATTCAAAGTTTCTAAAATGGACATCATGGAGCCGTTCTAGTTCATGTGAGCAAGCGGTAATGACAAAGTTGATGTTTTTCTACCAAACTCAAGGATTTATTTGCCATAAAAGCTGATTTTAAAGCTCATCCTTGAATACAAAAGTATTTCTAAGGAATTTAAGAGTTGTTGCAATGCATTCCAAGCATTTGGCATCCTCAAACTAGGGTTTTTTTGCATCGTTGAAATAGTAAGTACAATTCACACCTCTTGAGCTAAAAATTCTCCTAGTTTTCATTCAATTGCAATAGTTATCATCTAAAATCTAATTAGGGTTTTGTTTTAAGGTTTGATGTTTAGTTTAAATTATTGTAAATTTATGAATTTAGTTACTCTTTGCGTCAAGTCTTCACCTTAAACCTATAAGTCCTAGTCTTAGCTAGTGAAACCCTAGGTAAAGTTACTCAGTAGTACAATGGCACTGAGATTCCAACTCCCTGGTCCTAAACCTAAAAAGAGACCTTTGGTCTAGGACTTACTTGAAAAATTTCCACCCTCAACAAATGAGAAATGTGTAGGGAAAACTATGTTTCATGGCCCTGGGGTTAAGGATGGCATTGTCAGCCGACAATATACCATTAAGGATGCTACACTACCATATATTGGGTGGTCACTTTTCCAAAGCTGGTTTGGTAACAAACATGCTCACATTCGAATCTACAACCCATGGAGGCTAGATATAGGAAAGTTGATCATCCCCAATATGTATCTGGAAATTGACCTCCTAAAATCCATTATAGCTAACTAAGACCCTATTGTTAGGGTAGTTAGAAATCATTTTGGGTAGGAGATGGTTTGGGTTACTAAGGAATAAATTGCAAAAGTTTTCAAATTAAACAAATGGAGTAGAGAAATGGAGGAGATTGATGAAAAGAAACTAAGTAAAAAATATGAAAATTTGAGACCTATATTCAAAATTTTAGTGTTGGCTCACTTCTTGGCATCAGGAGGAAAGGGAGGAAATATAATTTTACTTGGAACATATGACAAGGAACCCTTTCCAATTAAGTATTTTGTTCTCTACTTTCATAAAAAAAAATATTCCCTATGTCAAATTCTAGGGTATGATCCATCCTCAAGCATGCCAATTGCACCAAAGTATATGGCTTCCAATATTCAACATCCCGACATCAACACCTTGTATTATTTTTCTACTTACTTTTTAGAAGAGAGATAAATTCCTAGTAGCATTGAAGAATGGGGAAACAATATTAATATTATAGTTGTTTATGCATATGCTCTTATACAAGGGTGTAGATTTATTTGGTAAAAATATGGAGTTGAAAAAGGATGTGGATGGTGTAGATATGCATGTTCAATCATGGACTCCATTGTTAGATAAACATGAGAAAAAAACTAGTTTTGTGGATTCCTCAGAAATTTTTGCTTCCAAATTGAAAGAGTTCTAATTGTGGATATGCCAAGGATTCCCACCGAGTTACATGATTTCCTAAGGCCAAAGGAAAGGAGGCTAGATTTGAAGATTGGTCATAATTGGAGGGATACATTTACTTATCAATATTGCATAGTTTTCTAGGTGTATGGAACCAGGAAAACACCTCATGTACTCCCTAGGGATGTACCATTGAGGATTGGCTTCCTTGAGGTCATGTGGTAGCTGGGTGATGTAGAAGATAATCACTTGTTTGAGATGAGAAAATGAACCTTTTCCTTGCCTACACCATTTTTTCTTTTTTTGTTATGATAATTAATAGATGGAAGAATATCCTTGATAGAATAAGGCCCTATGAAGTGAAATTTTGGGCACACAGAAACTATGACCCTGGGGGATTTACAATATGGTTAAAGGACAAGGTGAAAGGAGGAAATTTTACTCATAACTTATCCTTCCCCGAGGACATCATTAGAAATGTTTTTTATTTTCACACACAAGAGGATAGGATGAGGAAATGGATTTTCTTTGACAAGATAGAAAAAGAAAAAGGGTGAAAGACCCTCAATTTGAGGCTTTGTTAGACATAAAGGATGTGATATTGAGAGTGGAAGTGGTTCTACAAAATTTTGATAAAGTTGTTGCAACTATAAAGGAAGAAAGAGTTGTTCAGGACAAGGGAAAATTTGTGGTCATTGAAGAGCATGATAAGGGTAAGGCCCTTATGACAGAAGAAAAACTAGTTTACCATCCTCCCAAGAAGATGCATATATATGCAAGGAAGAAGAGCACTGTAAAGAAAAAAATGACAATTTCCACTCCTACACAATCAAAGGAGTCGAGGGCACCCTCTTCTCAACAATTATTACCACCATTTTCACCACAAAATTCATCCTCCATAGAGATAATTGATCTTGATTCACCACCTAGAGGGCCATCTCCTCCTAGGGAGCCACTAATTAAGAAATAGAGGGTTGAATCAAGCGACCTTGTAGATTACCCTACTAATGAGTATGATGAAGAAATATCTATTATAGAGGATGAAATGATGCATGGTATGCCTTATCCTCATAGAGATACAATTCCTCAAACCTTAAGCCTCAAGTTGAGCAAGGCTAACTTAAGTGGGTGAATAGCTTAGATGATGTTAGAGCCAAAGCTTGTGAAAGATTCATGGATGATGATGCATTTGTAAAGACACAAGCATTTCATGAATGTATTTGAATGGAAATGAATGATGAATATGTTATCAGTGTGGAGATGAAAGAAAGTAAGAACCCTGAGTTACCAAAAGAAGTTATAGAGGCTCAAGGCCATGAAGAGATGAGGATCAATTATCGAAACACCATTGTAGTTGAAGGCAAGGATCTAGTCAAAAAGAGTAGTGTATTGTTGATACCAGAATGGGATTTAGCATCAGCTATTGCATTTGATACAACTAGAAGACATGATGCCCACATTTTTAACACTAAACAGGAAGTGACCCTAGCCTTACAAGGATCAAAATTTAGTTCCCAATGAGACACATTAGCTATTTGGGCCTTAGCCCCAAGCACTAAGAAGCCATAGGTTGTAGAACCGACGGTTGGAGTTAGAGTAAGGTTAATCATTAAAAGGGTGTCTAATACATCAACAATAGAGGCAACTACATTGAATGTTAATGTAGCTCAAATCACCAAAGCCATAGTAGAGTCCCTAACTAAAGAGAGGGACATGTTTAGAACAAAGTACAACATAGTGACCAAGTATAATGTGGGACAATAGAAAATTGTTGAGATGCAATTGAAAATTGCATTATTCAAGGAGAGGTTCCAGTCAATGCATTCCCTAGGCCCATCACAAGAAATTATTCTTCCTCCCCCATCCCCACAAGAACAATTTCCATCTTCTCCTATTCTTTTACCACCTCCAATCCCAACTAAATTTGTACCTCCTAGTTCGAAGGATGTTCCTATTGCATAATCATCTCCAAGCAAATTAGATACACCTCCAACAAAAGAGATCACCAAGGAAGGGTTAATAGAGAAACTCAATAATTATGAGGAGAGGTGTCAACAATTTGATGAATTGATTCATTTAAGTAACATGAAGATTGTGACTATGGTATTAGAGCACTTAAATAAATGGATTGAGAGGAGGTTAATTAGAATTCATTCAAACTATTCTTCCATGTTCGATACAATAAGGAACTTTGACAAGGATAAAGAGGTTTCCATCCCATTTATGGATAAATGGATCCCTAGGTTTCCAAGAATTGAGAGATATGGGAATCGGATCAAACACAATGCCAAATAGCCACCCAACATTGTACCAACTTTCAAACTGGTAAATGCAATTAAGGAATTCTGAGGGTTGATTGAACCATTGGAAATGAAGACCAGGGTGCTGGTGAAAATCTTTGGTGAGTGGAGTTTCAATTTACTCCTAGATATTTTGAATGAGAATGGTGAAGTCAAACCCCTATAGGAATGGAAGGACCAAGCAAACCAGGTGATAGCAACTTGGGAAAAGCTAATTTGTGATGGAGTTGATGTAGAGATGTTGAAGAATAGTATGGGCATGCTCTCTCATACAAGAATCTTCCTTGAAGAGTTTGATAAAGAGGCCAACCAGGACATAATTAAATACACCCCATACAAGAAGAAGGAAAACTGGGTTATTACATTTAATTGGCTTCTAAGGAATATTTTGAGCTTTGGAAGAGTAGGTATATGTTGACATCTTGGATGTGTAGGCTGGTGCAATGGTGAAATGGTGAGTAAAATTTTTACCTTATGTTTGCAATAATAAATGTTGCAAAAGGATAAATACAATTCATGGCCTAGAACTAGTACAAATTAGGCCTTTGTTTAATCAATGTTTAGATATTGTATGTTCTCCAATTCAAAATTAATGAAATGGATTGCAGACGTGGAAATGCTCTAGTGTATTCTTCTTTCTTTATTTCATGATTTTCATCCTCAAGTTTTGGAGCATGTGGAAAAGGTAGTGTAGCTCATGGAAGGAATATTTGCACCAACTAAAGATCCTTTTGGAAGGTAGGAGAAATCTTCATCGGAAAATGAGAAATGGTTTTTGTCTTATGTGAGAATCTCCCTCATATTTTGGAAAATATAACTACATTTTGAATGTAATTGTGAATGCCAAATGAAAATATGAGTCTTAGAGAAAATTTTGTAATGTGCGGATATAGAGAATATAATAGAGTTTGCATTTAGGTTATGAGTCTTGTATTTCTGTAAGTGAATTTTGATAACATTACTAGCAATGGATATTAAAAATGGAAAACCTTCAAAGCCAATTCTCTCCTAATGTATTCATATTTTGATCTATTAATGAAATAATCAATGGTTGTTTTAGAGATCAGAGTGTATGGTTTTGTCTTTGTTCAAATTCAAAGAATTTGTTAAATTGCTTAAATGAAATCATGGTCAAATGTTAGGATATGATAATGAGTTTTGGTTTTGAGTATTTGAGACTAATGTTGTAATGCAACATTGTGTATGGTCTATAATGCTAAGTATGCATTTGTTTTCAAGATTTATTTGCATTTGTATCAGACCCCATACCCTAAATTAAGGTGCTATTCTAGGATTTGTGTTGTTTTGAATTGCTCTTAATCTCTCATAGAAAATGCATTCAAAATATTAAACTCTTTAAAATTTTGGTGAAATGTATGTTAAGTTGAAATCTATCATGCTCTATTGCTCTGTAAATAATTGATATCTAAGGATTTTTTAGATCTTTGCATTATTTCAATTGTCAAAGTAATTTCAAGTTGAGCTCATCTATTATTTACAATGTATATGATTTATTGGCACAGAGGATCTTAAAATACAATGTGGGATCACCCTCTTAGGTTTTGTAGAACCCAATGTGTAGGAGGAAAGATTTGCAAGATTTCACTTGTTAGTTGGAAAATCCCTCCAATTAGCTAACCATTGGAAGATGGAAATTCCATAGGCTATATTGTGAGATCAAATCAAATCATTAAAATCAATGAACTTGACATATATAGTTTTATTGATGTAGATTGGTAAGGTGAATTGGAGAATTGAAAGTTCACTAGTGGCTATTCTTTTACTTTGTTGGAGGTGCAATGAGTTGGATGAGTAAAAGGAAACCTACAGTTACATTGTCCATCATTGAAGTAGAGTATATGGCTGCTACAGATGCCACTAAGGAGGTGGTATGGTTACAAACACTGGGTAATGGCATTGCTTTTTATTGTAAGATAGAGAGAATTGGATGTGACAGTAAGAGTGCCATATGTTTACGCAAAAATCATATGTATCATGCTTGTACTAAGTATTTTGATGTACAATATCACTTTGTGCAAGAGATGGTTGAGAATGGTGAGGTATTGCTTGATAATGTTGGAACTTTGGATAATGTTGCATATTCTCTCACAAAGCTAATGACCACAAATAAGTTCTCTTGGTGTAGGAAGGCCATGGGCCTTGATCATTGTACTTGATTATATTTTTATTTGTATCTCATGGATGTAATTGCAATGTATAATGACAAGTGGGAGAATTTTAGGATAGGTGACATTATAATTATTATCCTAAGTTGTTTTATGTGTCTCCACATTATTTGGAAAGTGTTCTAGAGGACATGAGGGGAAAAATATTTATTATTTATTTTCCTACATGACAAATTGTAATTACATTCATAGAGGTCTACCCACTATGGTGATAGTTACAGAGAATCCCAAGAGAATATTCCTTTTGGGATTCTAACTTTTGGGTGGAGACCACCTAAAAGTGCATGCTCTTGCATGTTATCATGGATTGGGTGTGTTAGCTCTCAAAAACGTAGGCTGAATGCCTCAAGAGGCTGCCAATCTCTTGATACGCTTTAGTGTAACAAACAAGGTCAAGAGAACTCAACCTTCTACTCTTTAGGTGCTGCTAACCTGGGAAGGTGTACCTTTCTGAATGAAGCAGATTTAACTTATGATTTATCTTTATGAAATGCTTTGTCCACAATGGAAAATGGAAGTGAACAAATGAAATCAAACTTGACAGCAATCTTCTGATCTAAAACCTAAAATGCTTAATAAATAGATGTAAATAAATTGAATGAATTCAAATGATGAAATTGCAGAGACCAGTGCCTTGTTGGGCATGCGGAGTCAAATGAAACAGAAGTGGGCAACTTATTTTGGAAGAAAATCAAATTGTAGGCATATGATTTGTTCATAACTTGTATAAACAATGCAGGATTATGACTACTAAGCTCTACTTTAATAATCTAGATGAATCTTCCTGATTACTGTGATCAACAAAAAAGGATTTAATCTCTGCTTGAGAGAACCAATAGATTAATCACACAAATACAGTAAATGTGCACTGATAAACTAAAAATAAGCTTGTTACTTCAATTTAAATAACCAGAAAGAATCAACATGGAGATTGCTTAGCAATGATTTTTAATAAACTCAACATACAATTGACACCAGAAATAACCTACCACACCAACTGATTTTCATTGAATTCACCATTTTAAAACATGCACATAATCTTTGATAAGAGAAAGCTATTCTAATGTAGCCATTCCTAATCTACTGTATATAATCTAAAATATGATAATGACTCAATTACAATCGGGGTGCATATTTTTACACTAGCATTAAGAAAATAAAACATGTTTGAAACTCAATGTCGGCCACCGTAGAATTCAGGAAAATCCATGCTGGCCATAGTGTTTGAATTTTTTACTAATCGCCAATGGAACAGTCGCAAAGATATCTAGAAAGTATTCCAAAGGAAACTATACCGTCAATCACTCCATCCCATGCTCCCATGTTCCTTCATCCTTCACCGTGACCACCTATTGTCAGGAAGAAACTATGTCAAATACCCTTATGTTTCCCTGAGAGTACCCTTCTGTTATATTTGTTCTGATCGCTAAGACACAAGAATCCTCATACCGAAATGCTCCATTTGTTTCATTCACTGTCATTGTAACATGCTGGTATCGGGGGTACCTCACAGAGAATTCACCTTGTTCTATCAAAAGCCCCAAGCCACAATAGATCACTAAGATAATAATGTTCTCACACTGACATAAACCTATTGTCCCATTTGCTTTCGCTGTGACCCCATGATGTCAAGGAGACCTCACATAGACTACACAATGTTTCACCAAAGGCCTTATCACACATTCCAAGTCGCCAAGACATAAGTCTTTTCCTGCCGATGAGGATCCTCTGTCGCTATAACCTACAACCCTCGGCGAGACGTCTTGTAGAGCATTTTGTTACATCGAAACAATCGAGCACACCAAGATTTCCAAGAGAAATCAGAACTCTTTCTGAAAGCCACTCGTAATACCTGTCATCAAGACCCGACGGGCTCACCAAGACCACACACCAAAACATAAGTCTCACCAAAGCACCCCGAGCAGACATGATCGCTTAGAAAAAGCCAATCTCACACTGAGAGAAATCCATTTTGAACATTGTTGGCAAGACTCCACCTTTTTACTATGACCTCCTACCGCAAATAATTTGTTTGGCTGAAGTGAATCCATATGTGATGTCAGCGAGACCAAAGGTCACTCACCAAGACCTCCTTCTGAACACCACCTCTTGCCAAAATGAAACTTAAAATGCCAATCATGAAGACAAGAGAGACTCGCTAGGACATGATGCTGATACCCATAGCCTTTGCTGATGAAGCCTCAAATGCACAAGTCGGTGAGACCCAACCTATTCAGGGAGACCTCACCCCAGTGAAAATACTTATGCCGATATACCTTTCCTCTGTCACCGAAACAATATGAGAGTCATGCCGATAACTGCCAGTGAGTAAAATCAATTCGCCACAACACAGGAAATGTCTTGCCGATAGGAAACTTAGATGTTTACAAGTAGAAGAGTGGACTGGGGAGACGTTGATGCTGTCACGCTGATACAAACCAAAATGTGAAAAATGCATGATACAATGGAAACATGAGATAAAGTATGCAAAATGTAAGCCGAATGTCATGATGGAAGGGAAGATGCACTTACGATTAGGACTCACAAGGGACTTAGGGGGATGAAAATTTGTGAAATCAAGCATAAATTTACAGTCCCAACAGTGGCTCTATCTGGGAATGAATGATAGTAAGATCATTGCAAGGATCTATAATCTATGGGTGAGCAGACCAGACTCAAAATGAGCAAAATGAAAATGGACAAGAAGTAGATGGAATGAATGCAAAATGAATGCAAGATGGAGATGAACCAAAACCCTAAACTTATTGTGCATGGAAAATAATTTTAAAGAGAATAAGCAAGAGTTTTCCATGCACTGGAAACCCTCAATCCTTTGTGTTTTAATTTCTCCTATCTGAGTTGTTACAATCTGAAACTCAAACCATTTTCCCTTGTCAAACATCTAGTTTTGTCTTGAGTTCATCAAATCCTTCTTGAAGATAATCATGCAATCTTTCATGTCATTGTTATTGCAAGTTCTTAGAGTATCATCATGTTTAGTTTGGCCCAAAATCCCTACATCCTTCTACAATTTTTATTGTTCATCATTATGGAACAAACCTTTGTTATCTTCAACATAGAAAATACACACATATTCAATGCAAAATTGCTCATTATCTTTCTCACTGTTGTGTACTTTGAAATACTCTCTCAGCTGCATTGAAGATTCATCATCAAAGTGCTTCTCATGAGAAACAAAAAATTCTTTCATATCAATGCTATCTGAAACACACAAATCTGAAACCTTTTGCATCCCTTCAATATCTCTATTTGGAGACAACACCGGATCATGACTCATATCCTCATCCTGAATGGAAACATATTTTTGATCAGCATCAAAGGTTTCAACATTATTCGAAGGAATGCACAAGGAGTCATAAGAATCTTTACACAAAGATCTCTCACTGTCAAAACAAATATTAACTAGACATAAATCTTCAAGATCATCTTCATGTGCACATCCCTGGTATTTAGGAGTTAACAAATCTGAAATCTGTTCACTGACAAGTGAACAAGTCTCAATATTTTCATCACTAGAATTAAACTCCTCACTTTTGTCATCATCAAAAAGAAATCCAATACCATCAAAGAATGGGAAATTAGAAACATCATCAGTGCTGCCATTTATTCCATAAATACTTCATTTATATGGAATTATTTCCTCTTTTTCATAGAATGGATTTGAAAATACCTTAAACTCATTCATGGATATACCTTGGCAAAAAATCATCTGATCTTCATTTAACTCTTCATCATACAATGGGTTTGAAAAAGTTTGGAAATCACTTTCAAATATACAAACCTCATCATCATCAACTATATCTTCATAATAGGAAGAAGAATCCCTTGTTTGTAGATCAAAATCATCAGAATCTAAATATTCACTGAATTCTTCACAACATGCACGACTTTCCCTGTCACAATTTGTTATACAAGCGAAATCTCTTGTACCTTCATCTTCCTCATGCAAGTTAACACAAGAATCATCTTGACTTTCACATGTCTTATCTTCTATTGGATGCATCATCTAATCAACTTCTCTATATTCATCAGAGATACAACTATTGGATTCAACATTGATAGTGTTGTCATACCTTATTCCCTGGGACAATGCTTGGTTCACAATTCCTTGTGTCTCCTTTTGATCAGCAGCAGTTAGTCTCTCTATCTCTTCCTCAGTAAGTCTCTTCATACTGTATTGAGCAAGTACCTCAACAGAATGTGGCTTTGTATAATCTTCTTCAGAGTTAGAAAGGACATGTTGTTCAGGCATATGAACATTATATTTCTATTTTGAAAAATCATGCTGATAACCTTCATCCTCCAGAGATGAGTACCTTCCCACAACATGGTGAAAGGTATTTGAAGTCAAATATACTGTCTGATCTTCTCTATTGTTTCCCATCAACATTCCCTCTTCTTGCATTCTCTGGACTACAACACAATAATCTGGGGAATGTGGCATATTACAAAATTCACAAAAATAATTGTTACTTACCATATAGGTTCCCTTCTTGCTCAATGGATCAGGAGTATTTTTTCTTTCAGGCCTAGCTGTTAGAGGTTTATCATCCTTCCAGTTTGTATTATAAGGAATTTCATGCAACCTCGACCTTTCATTTGTGTAAGTAGTCTCCTGTCGGTACTAATAACTGCTACTTTGCTGATGAACCTTAGGATTGTCTCTCTTATCCATTATCCCTGCAACCCTCCTATTGTTTTCAATTGTTTGTGCCATCTTTTGTGCTTTAGCCAGATCTCTTGGGAATTTATTTCTTAGCTCATACCCCATTTTAGGATCAAAAGCATTCAAATAAATACTCAATGCTACATAATCTAGCAACTTTGATCTAGGAGGTATTTTATTCAGCAACTTATTGAACCTCTGATTAAAATCATAAATTATGTCATTTTGATCTTTCTGAATCCATATTAATTCATGAAGAGTAGCATCAGGTGCATTTGGATTCCCATATTCCTCAAGGAATTGATCCTGAAACCCTTGGAGAGAATCAATAGAGACTGTTGGTAGGCTGTTGAACCAATCCCTGACATCTTCAACAAGTGATATCATGAATAGCCTCATGTGTAAATCTTCATATGGCACACCCAAATCTTGGATGAAGGCTTTGAAACTTCTCAAATGCTCTTCAGCAGTGATTGCATCACTCCCTATAAACTTTGGAACAAGACCTCTCCAACTGCCATCCATTAGATAAGGGGATAATTGAATCCCTTCCAAATGAAACTGTCTGATCATTGTTGTGTAATGATGAGGGGGGGCGCTAGGTGGGTATTGATGCTGGTACAATGGACCATAGTACTATGTATGATGATATGGCACATATTTCTGACCATGAGGATTTCCAGCATGACCTTCCCTGAACTGAGATCCTCCTCCATTCATGTTTAAAAAACTACAAAATTTCTTTCAGAGTTGCCACCTACTTTTCCAAAAGTAGGAAAATCACTATTTCTGATCTTTTTCCCAATGGAATCACTCTTTCTAAAAATTTTCAAATTACAACTTTTCCTCCAATGACTCTATAATGTGGTCTTCAACCAAATTTTTTGATATAATCCCCAACAGAGTCACCAATTTGTTAGCTCTCAAAAACGCAGGTTGAATGCTTCAAGAGGCTGCTAATCTCTTGATATGCTTTAGGGTAATAGACAAGGTCAAGAGAACTCAACCTTCTACTCTTTAGGTGCTGCTAACCTGGGCGGGTGTACCTTTCTGAATGAAGCAGACTTAACTTCTGATTTATCTTTCTGAAATGCTTTGTCCACAATGGAAAATGGAAGTAAACAAATGAAATCAAACTTGATAGAAATCTTCTGATCTAAAACCTAAAATGCTTAATAAACATATGTAAAGAAACTGAATGAATTCAAATGATGAAGTTGTAGAGACCAGTGCCTTGTTGGGTATACAGAGTTAAATGAAACAAAAGTGGGCAACTTATTTTGGCAGAAAATCAAATTGCAGGCATATGATATGTTCATAACTTGTATAAACAATGCATGATTATGCCTACTAAGCTCTACTTTAATAATCTAGATGAATCTTCCTGATTACTGTGATCAACAAAAAAGGATTTAATCTCTGCTTGAGAGAACCAATAGATTAATCACACAGATACAACAAATGTGCACTGATAAACTAAAAATAAGCTTGTTACTTCAATTTAAATAACCATAAAGAATCAACATAGCGACAACTTAGCAATGCTTTTCAATAAACTCAACATACAATTGACACCAGAAATAACCTGCCACACTAGCTGATTTTCATTGAATTCACCATTTTAAAACATGCACATAATCTCTGATAAGAGAAAGCTATTCTAATGTAGCCATTCCTAATCTATTATATATAATCTAAAATCTGATAATGACTCAATTACAATTAGGGTGCATATTTATACACCAGCATTAAGAAAATAAAACATTTGAAACTCAATGTCGGCCACCGTAGAATTCAGGCAAATCCATGTTGGCCACAGTGTTTGAATTTTTTACTAATCGCCAATGGAATAGTCGTAGAGATATCTAGAAAGTATGCCAAAGGAAACTATACCATCAATCGCTCCATCCTGTGCTCCCATGTTCCTTCGTGCTTCGCTATGACCACCTATTGTCAGGGAGAAACCATGTCGAATACCCCTATGTTTCCCTGAGAGTACCCTTCTGTTATACTTGTTATGATCACTGAGACACAAGAATCCTCATACCAAAATGCTCCATTTGTTTCATTCACTGTCGCCGTAACATGCTGGTATCGGGGGAACCTCACAAAGAATTCACCTTGTTCTGCCAAAATCCCTGAGCCACAATAGATCGCCAAGATAATAATGTTCTCACACCGACAAAAACCCATTGTCCCATTTGCTTTCGCTGTGACCCCATGATGTTGAGGAGACCTCATGTATACTACAAAATGTTTCACTGAAGGCCTTATCACACATTCCAAGTTGCCAAGACATAAGTCTTTTCTTGCCGATGAGGATCCTCTATCGCTATAACCTCCAACCCTCGGCAAGACATCTTGTAGATCGTTTTGTTACACCGAAACAACTGAGCACACCAAGATCACTAAGAGAAATCAAAACTCTCACCGAAAGCCACTCATAATACCTTTCGGCAAGACCCAATAGGCTCGCCAAGACCACATATTGAAACATAAGTCTCACCGAAGCACCCCGAGTAGACATGATCGCCAAGAAAAAGCCAATCTCACATCGAGAGAAATCCATTTTGAACATTGTTGGAAAGACCCGACCTTTTCGCTATGACCTCCTGCCATAAATAATTTGTTTGGTCGAAGTCAATCCATATGTGATGTTGGCGAGACTGAATGTCACTCGGCAAGACCTCCTTCCGAACACCACCTCTTGCCGAAATGAAACTTAAAATGCCAGTTGAGAAGACAAGAGAGACTCGCCAGGACATGATGCTGATACCCATAGCCTTCGCTGATGAAGCCTCAAATGTGCAAGTCGGTGAGACCTGACCTATTCGGGGAGACCTCACCCCGGTGAAAATACTTATGCTGATTTACCTTTCCTCTGTCGCCGAAACAATATGAGAGTCATGCCGATAACTGCCAGTGAGTAAAATCAATTTGCCACAACACAAGAAACGTCTTGCCGATAGGCAACTCAGACGTTTACAAGAAGAAGAGTGGACTAGGGAGACCTTGATGCTGTCACGCCGATACATACCAAAATGTGAAAAATGCATGACACGATGGAAACACGAGATAAAGTACACAAAATTTAAGCTAAATGTCATGATGGAAGGGAAGATGCGCTTACGATTAGGACTCACAAGGGACTTAGGAGGATGAAAATTTGTGAAATCAAGCAGAAATTTATAGTCCCAATAGGGTGCCCAGGTTTGCATGTTCTAGGTTTGAGTCGTCAAAGACGTTTGAGCTGTCAGAAAGTTATGGAGCACTCATTGTCGATAAATTTTGATTGGTTGTGAGTTAGGTGCTCATATGAAGGCCATGTGATCATTTAATATTTTTCATCATGTTTCTAGGTTGTCCACTAAGGGGGGCATGGGTATTTCTTGGTGGTTTTACTTGTTGTTTTGGGATACCATATGTGGTATTCTCTCCCATAAACTTCTATATATTAGAGCCTTGATTTGGTGGTTTTCATGAGTTTTCTTTTTCAAGTTGATAGAGTAACGAAGTGCTTCTAGAATTCAGAGAGGAGTGTCATATTGTTGTATCTCATTTGAAGACTAATACAAAAATTGTATCTCTTTGGATGTGGAGTTTTTTTATCGCAAGGGTTTCTCCACATATATCTTGTCTCACTTGTGTTTCTCAACTTGTGGTATTGTTGATTTTATTTCATTGTTGCAATTACTAATCACATAATCACATAATTGGTAATCTTGAATACATAATTTTAGATGTGCAACCACATATTGAAATTCTTATTACTACAATTTTCACCTTAAATTTCTAACAATTTCCTTCGATAAGTACAAACCTACCTCCTATTTTTGGTATAATCACTCAATTTGTTGTGCTAACCTATTTTTACTTAATATCCATGATGGTGTTATCTACTATAACAACCACCCCTCAATTTCTACATTTTTTTAAAAATCAATTCAAAACAAATACCAAACTTAATAAACTGAGCATCTTCCAAGTAGCTTTGAAGTGATAACTTCAAAACTTATATATTCACCATGGTGGCATCAACTTGACATCACCACCTATATTATTACACATAGGAATGGTATGTTCCCAAGGTTTAGATCATGCCTATACCTAGACCTAATCCTCAAGGGTTCATGATGACCCTACCAATGTATCCCTTCATGGGAAATCAAAGGCTTCATAGTTCACCCAACAAGGTTAGAGGGAGTTGATTCTCTCTTGTATGAGATTTCTAATATCTCTTAAACCATGAATATTTATGAAACTTAACCCAATCGTAATATAACGATAACTATTTACCATAAAATATTGGTCCCACTAAACATTACCAATCCATAGTGTACAAATATATACACAAACATACAAGGAAATATTATTCCATAATCCCCCAATTCCCATAGAGAGTGACTTGAGCATACATCACCTATACACAAGGTGAATAGTTCATACACATCACATATACATAATGACTAGCTCCAATATACATCACATATACCTAGTCACTAGCTCCAACATATGCCACATATAAATAAGGTGACTAGCTCCATCATACATCATAAATTCCCAATGACTAGCTTCAACATATGCCACATATACACAAGGAGTATCTCATGTATACATCACATATATATACAATGCAACTAGCTCATATGCATCACAAGTACAATAGTGATGAGCTCATATGTACATCACATTACATTACTATGTACATCACAAGTACATTACCAATGGGCTCATATGTACATCATGTCACAACAATGACTAGCTCATATGCATACCACAAGTACATTATTGATGGTCTCATATTTATATCACAAATAAAATGGTGATGAGCTCATGTGTACATCACATTACAATTATGACTAGCCCATACATACATCATAAGTACATTAGTGATAGACTCATATGTACATCACATCACAATAGTAAATAGCTCGAGCTTACATCACATATATCTAGTGTGACAATCCACACAATATATCACATGTTCACATAAGGAACAATAGGTAAAGTGGAAATGAATGCAACCTATTGCATGCATCACCCACTACTTGATTCATAATCATGTAAGCCTGATATAACAATAATCAAGCATCCCATACTATTCGAATTAGTCACTAGAAAGAGCACCAATATATCAATGTACATAACCCAAGGCCATTTACAAAATCACTTAGGGAGGCGTCAGTGTATAAACACACTCAATTACACAAGTTCATATTACTTCATGATCCCAAGGGGTTACCTACCCCTAATAATATAAGATACCATTTTCCACATCAAGATAGGCCAAAACTATAATATGAGGTTGGTCCAATTGTCACCTACCTATTCTTCATTAGAAACTCTCTTCCCTACAATCCATCGAGCAACTAAGCAACCAAGGACATCCATCACTGGCATAATATGCTCCTTGACTACTATCAATCTCAAGCACCATAATATTGCTCCTTGACTACTGTCAATCTAGAGCATCATAGTATTCCTCCTTAACTATTGTCTATCTCAAGCATCATAGTATTGGTCCTTGACTACTATCAATATCGAGCATCATAGTATTTCTCCTTGACTCATGCTTAGCACTATAAATGGAAGATAAGTTCCTAATTAGGAATAAGTAGCTCACAATCAACTGATTTAGGAGCCTATACATAGTCATATAAGTATGAGGTTAATTTTCTCCACATGAAAGAAATCAATTTGAACCAACACAAAGACAAGCTCAACACATGTACCCACTACTAAGTAGTCAACTTCATTCCTTCATTAAAATTACTATTCAAAAAACACATTATGTATTAAATACAAGTTATCAAGTTTTCTTAACTCTTTCACAACCATCTAATATCCATTTCAACCTAATTCAAATCCTACTAAAGCTCGAGAAGGTCAAACCCATTGGCAACAACCCAAAAATCTAGAAGTTATCCCCACTAGACCCTCCCTACGGACTTGAGGGCACAGTGGCATCCATCACCCAAGGACTTCCTACATACCCACTTCCAAACAGATCAAAGTCACACGTAGTTCTCCTCACAAGGTATCTCAAGGACGTACACACAAGTTACCATAACGTAAGCTTCATTAAGTATTCCATTCAATTATTAACTCCTACTAGTAGGTAGTAAAATGTTTAACTAAGCTCATAATATAGTAAACCTATATTGAAGAACTTCCATAAGGTCATCCATAACTCAAAATGACCTCACATTGATATTGATCCTAATTCTTGATATGAGCCTCCCAAAACCCTTAAAATTATCTATTAAGGATATTGTACAAAATTTTCTATTTGGATAATATTTTATAATAAAGGGGTTTTATTTAGGATTAGAATGTGATTTGGATCTTAGATATCACATGTGTATTGGTTCTTGATATCTTGAAGGTCACTATATTACACTAATGAGAAACCTCTTGACCATTCATATGTGAGGATAAAATGCTAGAATAAATATCTCAGTTAGGATACATTTACTAATAGTAAGAGTAGTAATACTCAAGATCTATTCACAATGTGACAATTATGTGAATCCCCAATATGGCTCCAAATGATATTCAACTAAGTGATCAAGCATCATGATCCTATTAATTGTTTTTGACATAAATATCAATTAGAACACATATGCCTCCACAAGACCATACAAACAACTTCAAAATGCATATCCCAATATTTATTAACTTAATCTAAGTAGAGTTAATACACAAGTCAACTCTAGATGGTTGCTAACAATATATCCATTGGATTCACATCTGAATATATACATCCAATAATAATATATTCTCAATCTCTTTACCCTCAAATCCAAAGTGGATTACCTGAAGCAAGTTATAATATTTAAAATATGTTTAATACTGCATGGTTCTAGTACTACTAAATGAAGCCATCATTCCTTATATTATTATGTAACTACCAAGCAATTAGACACAATAACACTATGCATGTAAGGTTTTTCAAACTCAATGGTTAGTCCTCACCATTTAGCATTCAAAAATGGTATGAACATTTCTTAGTTCAAAACTTTTAGAAGGATATAAATCCTAAGGGAATCAAGCCTCAAATCAATAAACAGTTCTCTATGTTAAATTTAGCTCAAGGTAACCCCAAAGGTATAAATGCTATAGTTATTGATTCCAACAAATGTAACAATTATCTTATCATAATATGATGAAAATAATAAATCACAAGGTTTAGTTATAGATATATATTTAACTCCATATACATTAATACTCACTTGTGACATCAGGGCTTCCAAATGAAGGTCAATTTTTAGGGTCACCCCATTTTATACCAACAATTTATTAATATTACAAAAATCAATCCATACATAGAACTTATTCTTACAAGATAATCCATATAAAATGAATCAAGCCATATTAGAGCACAAGACAACAATAGTTAAAATATCTTCACAATCCAACAATTATGAAAAGCCACAAAATTCTAATTGGGTTAATAGCTACAATTAGCACAAATGATAATTATCTTTACAAAATTCATTTAGTATTTAAGATTCACTAGCCCATTCACTTAGACCCAAAATGACAACCTACAAATAAATTAATGTCATATTACTATACCATTGAATATGTATTTATACAAGATTTATCCTCTTTAATCTATAAGATTAGTGACAAAACCTAGAGGTATTCCATTCTATTGGAGTGCCCACTACAAAGAAATGAATTACCATCCCTTAAACTAATTTTATTAACGATCTAATATTCAAATTGTGCTACTTTATCACTTTATAATCAATGCAATATTATTTCTTTCAATTTAAGATTCCTAATTATAACTACATATCTTTCTAGAGCCAAGTGCACAATAAATCTTACTCTTAACAACTCAACTCAAAATTAGAAATAAGGGATATGAATCAAATTTTCTTTCTTTTTAATTATAAAGTCATATTTGAAAGGAAGTTGGGTGAGCGGAAATAGCTTCCTACACTAATCTAAGTAGGTGAGAATTCAATTTTTTTCTAACAACACCTTATATAATTACAGTTAAAATAGTAGAAACACATAGAGAGAAAGACAACAAAAACACATAAAACAATGACACCAGATATATGCGAGAAAAACCATTTTGGGTAAAAAAACCCCACCCTCCAAAAGCACAATACTACTGTATTATCTGAAATAAGGATTAAAATGCATCCCTAAGTACAAATATTCTTCAATAAGTGTTTCAAAACAAACACCTTTTCTAGAGTGAATTTGGTAGCACTTCATTACCTGCAAACAAACTATGCACTCTACAATACAAGGCATACAATACATAAAGAGATACAAGATGGAAGAAGCATCTAGAAGAGGATGGGAATCCAAATACACATGGCACAATATACCATGTTATAGAAATGCATTTGGACACTTGTACAATATTCCCTTACACCTCTTACAACCATCATAACATGCAATAATCTCTCCTCAAGCTTAGGCACCCAAAATATGTTAATAATGGCCTATGCCATATGCCTTACAAATATCATAAAATATGTCATAAATATGTGATGAGGGCTACACCACCCAAAACCCACAGAAAACACAACAATAGATACCAACACAAAAGATGCAAGATAGAAAATAAATCACTTTCAATTATTTTCAGAAAATAAAATTACAGATTTAGATATTACAATGCTACAACCTCATGGGCTTGGTTCATTCCAACAAAATCAACTCTCAAAGAAAATCTATTATTTAGAGCTGCAATCTATACTAATGGATCTGCCTTCTACAAACCCCACTATACCCATTTATTTTACCCAATAATCGCCCTAGAATGTTCTAGAAAGTGTAACTTTCCCTTTTGTTTTGGCGCCAAAAGTTCTGTCATTTGATTTCTTGCCTAGGAAGAAAGTAGTGATAACTTTAAGAAACCCTGCTCAAAAAAAGATATAAAAAACTAGAAAATCTTTCATTTTTTTAGGAGAAAATATTAATTTCTATTGGCGAAACATTCACTTTATTTGAAAAAAATAAAAATTTATTGGTTACTAAAATTTTGTAGAAAATTTTGGCAAATCTTGAAAATAATAGGAAAATACATTAATCATTATTACGAATCCATCGAATCTAAAAATAATTCTCATGGGAAAGTAGGGTCCCAAGGGAAGAAATTATTGATGGGTTTAAGGGTTAGACAATAATATTTACTTACCACGATTATTTTAAAATATAATTTAATGGTCCTCATTGTATTCTACAGGGTAGAATGTACCCATGATTTGTAATTCTCATGGGGCTTGAAATTGTTTGTAGATCATTGATCTAATGACCCTCATTGTACTCTCTAAGGTAAAATGTACCCACAATCTATAATGCTCATAACCACAATTGTGGGCCCCACATGAGCATTACAGATATGAGCATTATACATTGCAGGTACATTTTACCTCATGCAATATAATAAGGCCATTGGATTATATTATAAATAAATGGTAGAAACTAAAGATTAGAAATATTGTCCTAAAGCAACTAATAATTATGATATACTATTGGTGAATTAATATAGATTTCTACTATTATTTATAAAATTTACGCGAATTTGATCTAACCATATATCGAATATTGTGGCAAATTTTTTAGTTAATTTTTTTAATAATATAATTTCTTTGGCGATTTAAATAAGAGTATAATAAAATTTTGTAAAAAATCTGGTGATTCAAGTCATGTTATAACTCAAAATATTATCTAAATTTGGATTCCCAAATTTTAACTATTAGCCAATTGGCGAATATTAGCCACTAAAAAAATCACTAGAAGATATTTTCATGAAATTCACTTTTTAGTGGGGCAGCTTCTTGGGGCCATAACTTTTGATTTGACCATAAGATTTACAATTGTAATATATCGTTGGAAGGCTTGTGAAGAGATCTACAACCATCTTTCACCAAATTTGAAACATCAAAGATTTTGCACCTTGTTCTGGGGCTCTGAAGGGCCTTAATTTTCATTTTTAAACTTCATTAGAGAAATTCCTCGGGATGAAAATTTAATATCTTCCAAACAATACAGGATTTTAAGATGATTCTTTCACCAAAAATATTATTTTCCAATTTCACTCCTTGGGGTCAATTTTCATGTCCATACGACTCGAATAGGTCAAATTACTAAAAATGGTAGGTGACTATGTTTGGCTGTTTCACACTTCTAACTATCCCAAAGACTACATGAGTCGCCATGGGCCCCAAGAAAGATAAGGAAACTAAAAATAAATGAAAACACAATATTTTTGGGTGATGCAAGATTTCCCTTACACCACTAGATACTCCTACATCAAACACCTAGGGTAATTTGAAAAGTGACCCTATCACAGGGTCACTTCTCAAGTGTTAGAGGGAAACCAAGACGGTTAACCTCAACTTTAGATAACCATGACGAATCTTCAACATGACTTCCTCTCCATTTCACCAAGTAATTTTCATATTGTTTGTTTCTTGTGCTTCTACCCACATGGCTATCCAAAATTTCTTCTATCTCTTCCTTTTTTGACGTAGGTGTCAGAATGTTCCACTATGCCTATGTAAATTCATTCTCCTTAACTCCATGATATTCTGTCAAATCAATAATGTTAAACATAGGTGAAACATGAATTTCATTAGGAAACTCTACCTCATACGCATTTTCTAAATCATGCTTCTTCAGGATCTTGCATGGTCCAAACTTCTTCATCTTTAACTTGTTGTATGTACCAACTAGAAACCTCTCCTTTCACATATGAACCATGACTTTATCTCCTACTTGAAACTCCTTATACCTCCTTTTCTATTCTTCCTTAGCCTCATACCGAGAGTTCATCTTATTGATATGTTTCTTCACCTCTTCATGAAAGTTCTTCAAGTGCTCAACCAAATCCTTAGCCTCAACACTCCTCTTCTCTCCTTTGTCCATCTTCCTCAAATCAGAAACATTCCTCATACTACCCCCATATACAATATGAAATAGGGATTTACCAGTACTCCTATTGACATAATTTTTATAAGAAAGTTCTTCCTATAGTAAACTCAAGTCCCATCTCTTGGGTTCATCTCCTACTAAGCATCTCAGTAAGTTACCCAAGATCCTATTCACCACTTCCATTTAACAATCAGTCTGTGGATGGTGCACATAACTGAACTTCAAATCTATCTTCATCTTCTTCCATAATGTCCTCCAAAAATAACCAACAAATTTGGTATCTCTATCTAAAACTATACTCTTTGGTAGACCATGGTCTCACCACCTCTATGAAAAATAACTCCGCAATATGAACAACATCACTAGTATTATGACATGGAAAGAAATGTGCCATATTTGAAAATCTATCCACCACCAAAAATATGGAATCATGCCCTCTCTAGAAACCTTTCCTTTTGCAAATGAATCATGACTTCATCTCCTACCTAAAACGCCTTAGACCTCCTTTTCTGATCTTCCCTAGCCTTATATTGTGAGTTCATCTTATTGATATGTTTCTTCACCTCTTCATGCAAATTCTTTCGGTGCTCAGCAAAATATTTAGCCTCAACACTACTATTCTCCCCCTTATCCATCTTTCTCAATTCAAAATTATTTCATGGACTACTCCCATACACAATCTAGAATGGTTATTTACCATTGCTCCTATTGATATAATTTTTGTAAGAAAATTATGCTTGTGGTATAATCAAATCCCATCCCTTGGGCTTATCTCCTACTAAGCATCTTAGCAGGTTACCCAAACTCCTATTCACCACCCCTATTTGTCCATTAGTTTTTGGATGGTGTGCAGAACTAAACTTCAAATCTATCTTCAACTTCTTCCATAATGTCCTCTAGAAATAACCAACAAATTTGGTATCTCTTTCTGAAACTATACTCTTTGGTAGACCATGTAGTGTCACCACCTCTTTGAAAAACAACTCTGCAATATGAACAACATCATTGTTTTTATGAAATGGAATGAAATGTGCCATCTTTGAAAATATATCCACCACCACAAATATGGAATCATGCCCTCTCTATGTCCTTGGCAATCCAAGAACAAAATCCATGCTAATATCCTCTGATGGCCTTTCAAGTACAAGTAATGGTTGATACAATCCAATATTTTGACTTGCTCCTTTTGCCATTTAACAGACTCTACTACTTTGTACAAACTTCTTCACATATTTTTGTAACTATGGCTAGTAATAATTCTCATTAACAAAAGAAATGGTCTTATCTCGACCGAAATTTCCATCCAATTCTCCATTATGCTTCTCCTTGATTAGATTCTCTCTCATAGATATCCTTGGAATACACAATTTCTTCATCTAAACAACATCCCATATTGGATTAGGAATCCAACCATCTTGTCTTATCCAATGTAATAGGTTCCAAACAAGCCTTCCAAGCTTCTGAAAAGTCTAGATCTTCAAGATACAAACTCTTGAGTTCATTGAACCCAACAACCTCTATATTCATCTCTATCAACAAATTTTTCCTTCTACTCAAGGCATCTGCAACTTTGCTTGACCTTCCACTCCTATTCTTAAAAACAAAAGCATAACTCTACAAAAAATCAACCCATTTTAAGTTCCTTTTATTTAACTTTCCTTGACTATTGAGATACTGCAAATCCTGGTGTTCAATATATAAAAAAAATTCATTTGAAAACAAATAGTGTCTCCATTTCTTCAAATCCTAAACTATAGCATAAAACTCTTGATCATAGACAAAATATTTTTTCTTAGCATCATTCAACTTCTTACTAAAATAGGCAACATGCTTACCTTATTGACTCAAAAAAACCCCTATGGCAGTAGCACTAGCATCATAGTCTACTTGAAAGACCTTATTGAAATCTAGAAGTGCCAAAATAGGTTGCTCTATAACTTTCTTCTTCAAAATATCAAAAAATTTTGCTGCTCCTATAGTCCACTTAAACTCTTTTCTATCCTGTATAATTGTTTCAATTAGAGGTACAAAAATACTATTGAAACCTTTGATAAACATTATATAAAAAATTTCCAAACCGTGAAAAGATCTCACCTCTGTAGCACTTCTTGGTGTAGGCCATTTGAAAATAGCTTTCACCTTCTCTGGATCCATCTTAAGACTCTGTACTAAGATAACAAATCCTAGGTACACCAACTCTCTCTTCACAAAACTTCACTTCTTAAAGTTGGTCAACAATTTCTCCTCTCTCAACTTCTCAAAAAAATTTCTAATGGGCATGAAATTCTCCTTTGATGTCTTGCTAAAAATTAAAATGTTATTCAAATAAACAATGAAAAATTTACCTAGAAACTCTTTCAATTCCTCGTTCATGAACCACATGAATGTGCTTGGTGCATTGGTTAGCCCAAAAGGCATGACTAACCACTCGTACAAGACCTCTTTGGTCTTGAATGTTGTCTTCCATTCATCTCCTTCCCTAATTCGTATCTGGTGATAACCACTATTCAAATCGATCTTCGCGAAGTACTCAACTTCACTCAAACAATCCATGATGTCATCCATTCTTTGCAAGGGAAATCTATACTTGATGGTGATCTTGTTGATGGCTCTAGAATATGTACACATATGCCATTCCCCATCCTTCTTTGCTGCTAGTACTATAGTTACTGCACATGGACTCAAAATATCTCTAATCAGTCCCTTCCACAACAACTCTTACACTTATATGGTCAACTCTTCACTCTCTGTTGGAGTCTTACAATGAGATGCCTTATTTCGAAAACTAGCTCAAGGAATCAAGTCCATCTGATGAATAATATTTCTTACTGGAGGAAAACCTTCAGGTACATTATAAAAAATAATAGCTTGAAACTCATTCAACAAAATTGAAACCTCTATAGGTACATCATTAGTATCTTCTTTATCAACTCTAGGGATCAATGCAAAACACATATGCTCATGCCTCATACTTTCTAGGAATTTTCTTCCATCAACCAAAAAATTCTTGAATTCCTACATACCTTTTCTCCTATCTCCCTTAGGGGTTTCAACTTATGATGAACACCATCCTTTGTCAAGGAACATGTGTTAGAATTTCCATCATGCACCACTCAATGATCAAATTGCCATTGTCTACCTAACAACATATGAAAAAAATCTATAGAAATAATATTACACAATACCTCATCATGATAATTTCCAATACCAGAAATTGTTCATTTACCAAAACTTTATGGTCCTTTTGAAACTAAGGAATCCGATATGGATTCAGATGCCTTCTTCTCTCCAACCACAAGTTACTAATAATCTCTTTTGAAACAAGGTTATCAATACTACCTCCATCAAAAATAACATTGAAAAATTTACCTTCACACTTACATCTGGTGCAAAACAAATTATTCCTTTGAGTTGGTTCTCTCTCTTCATTCAACAAGGCTATTCTAGTAACAAGGACCTCTCATCTTTGTGTATCCTTAGAATGTAAAGACTCAACATCTTCATCTACATGTGCAACTTGTGCATTACCCTCAGGTCATCTATTTTTCCTTCCTTGATGTTGAGGAAACTCATAGGCTCTATGTCCTTCTCTTCACTAGAAATAGGCTCCACAAAAGTATCATCTTCCTGACACTCA
Organism: Sequoia sempervirens; assembly: GCA_007258455.2. Taxonomy (NCBI): domain Eukaryota; kingdom Viridiplantae; phylum Streptophyta; class Pinopsida; order Cupressales; family Cupressaceae; genus Sequoia; species Sequoia sempervirens. The sequence goes on along the minus strand of VDFB02000013.1, from coordinate 38,308,693 downwards.
TCCAAATCTTCCTCTTCCTCTTTGGTCTGCATTATTTTTATCACGAGGGTGGTAGGTGTTATCTCCTTTCTGGTTCTGGTTTCTACTAGATCCTTCACCCTTCTTTTAATCTTCATGTCAACCTCCATATGACCGTCCACTAGTCTTTCCACCATGACCCCCACCTCTTTTCTTTCTTTCTAACCTTCTATTCAAATTTTCTTCTACCTTCAAAGAAAATTGATATGCATCTTGAATGGTAGACATTCTTACCAGACCCAACTCTTCTTGAATACTTGGCTTCAACCCATTTATGTAATGAACAAATTTTTCCTTGTTGGCCTCAAAATGACCTATTATAATTAGGAAACAATAGAATTCTTCTATATACTCCTTGACAAATTTTCCTGCTTATCTCAACCGCTACATCTTCTTCAACAAATATAACTCATAGTCCACAGGAATGAATCATCTTTTAAATTTGTCCACCATCGGGTCCCATCTAGTTCTTTTTTCTTTTCCTCTTTGATTTCTTTCAAGTTGTACCTCTTTTCACCAAATATTTGAATGAACCTTTAGCTTGGTCTTTTCAAATTTGACCCTCTCAAGATCTTCCACCTCCTCATACTCAAAGTAATCCTCCATATCATTGATCCAATAAATCAACTCTTTTGGGTTAAGATTTCAAGAAAATGTAGAAACATTGATCTTTGTACTTTTCCCATTCTTAGAGATGGCCTTAAATAATCTGACTTTCTCTAGATCTATTGCATATTGTTCTTCTTCTAACTGTTCCTCATTTTCAGCTTCATCTTCACTTTCATCTCCTCTTCTTGGCTCAAACCCTTGACACAAATCCTCTTGCAGTGCTTGAACTTATCATTGCAGGGCTCTAAAACCCTCTTCTAGTATGATAACATTTCTTCCACCACCACAGTTTCTTTGCAGAGGAATTTTGATCACTTTTCTTAGAAACCCACAACCACAAGTCCTAGTGCAAATTGTCTCACGTTAGACGATTTGTTTACGCACTCAATAAAACCTACTCTTATACCACTTGATGAGGGGAACACCACTCGAAACCCACACAAAACACAACAATAGATACCAACAAAGAAGATGTGAGACAAAAATAACTCACTTTCAATTATTTTTAGAAAATGAAATTACAGATTTAGAAATTACAATGCTACAGCCTCATGGGCTTGGTTAATTACAAAAAAATCAACTCTCAAAGAAAATATATTATTTAGAGCCACAATCTGCACTAATGGATCCACCTTCTACAACCCCCACTTAACCCTTTTATTTTACCCAATAACCACCCTAGAATGTTCTAGAAAGTATAACTTTCCCTTTTGTTTTGGCACCAAAAGTCCTACCATTTGATTTCTTGCCTAGGAAGATATTTTAATGAAATTCACTTTTTAGTGGGGAAGCTTCTTGGGGCCATAACTTTTGATCTGACTGTTATATTTTCAACTGTAATATATCATTGGAAGGCTTGTGAAGATATCTACAACCATCTTTCACCAAATTTGAAACATCATAGATTTTGCACCTTGTTCTGAGGCTTCAAAGGGCCTCAATTTTTAGTTTTAAACTTTATTAGAGAAATTCCTCAAGATGAAAATTTAATATCTTCCAAAAAATATAGGATTTTGAGAGGATTCTTTCACCAAAAATGTTATTTTCCAATTTCAATCCTTGGGGTCAACTTTCATGTCCATACAACCCAAATAGGTCGAATTACTAAAAATAGTAGGTGACTATTTTTAGTTGTTTCACACTTCTAACTATCCCAAAGACTGCATGAGTCACCATGGGCCCTAAGAAAACTACAAAAAAATGAAATCACAATATTTTTGGGTGATGCAAGATTTCCCTTACACAATTGGATGCTCCTGCATCAAACATCTAGGGTAATTTGAAAAGTGACCCTATCACTTCTCAGGTGTCAGATGGAAACCAAGACGGTTAACCTCAGCTTCAAATAACCATGACAAATCTTCAACATGACTTCCTCTCCATTTCACTGAGTACTCTACATATTGTCTATTTCTTGTGCTTCTACCCACATGACTTTCCAAAATTTATTCTATTTCTTCCTTTTCTGACGTAGGTGTCAGGATGTTCCACAATGCCTATGTCAATTCATTCTCCTTAACTCCTTGATGATATTTTGTCAAATCAATAATGTTAAGCAAAAGTGAAACATGAATTTCATTAGGAAGCTCTACCTCACAATCATTTCTTGAATTATGCTTCTTCATGAAGATCTTGCATGGTCCAAACTTCTTTAGCTTTAACTTGTTGTATGTAAGAACTGGAAACCTCTCCTTTCACAAATGAACCATGACTTCATCTCCTACTTGAAAATTCTTATACCTCCTTTTTTGATCTGCCTTAGCCTTATATTGAGAGTTCATCTTATTGGTATGTTTCTTCACCTCTTCATTCAAATTCTTCAAGTGCTCAACCAAGTCATCAACCTCAACACTACTCTTCTCTCCTTTGTCCATCTTCCTCAACTTAGTAACATTCCTTGGACTGCTCCCATATACAATCTAGAATGGGGATTTACTAGTACTCCTGTTGACATAATTATTATAAGAAAATTCCACCTGTGGTAAAATAAATTCCCATCCCTTGGGTTTATCTCCTACTAAGCATCTCAGTAGGTTACCCAAACTACTATTCACCACCTCTATTTTTCCATTAGTCAATGGATGGTGCGCATAAATTAACTTCAAATATATCATTAACTTCTTCCATAATGTCCTCCAAAAATAACCAACAAATTTGGTCTCTTTATGAAACTATACTCTTTGGTAGACCATGTAGTCTCACCACCTCTCTGAAAAATAACTCCACATTATGAAGAGCATCACCGATCTTATGAAATGGAATGAAATATGTCATTTTTGAAAGTATATCCACCACCACAAAAATGGAATCATGCCCTCTCTGTGTCCTTGTAAGTCCAAGAACAAAATACATGCTAATATCCTCCCATGGCCTCTTAGGTACAGGTAATGGCTGATACAATCCAGTATTATAACTTGTTCCTTTCACCATCTGACATACTCTACAACTTTGTACAAACTTATTCACATCTTGTTGTGACTGTGGCCAGTAATAATTCTCACTAATAAGAGAAATGGTCTTATCTTGATCGAAATGTCCAACCAATCCTCCACTATACTTCTCCTTGATTAGATTCTCTCATATAACTCCTTGGAATCCACAATTGGCTTCCTCTAAACAACATGCCATCTTGGGTTACGAAATCCAACCAACTTGTCCTATTCAATGTAACAGGTTCCAAAGAAGCCCTCCAAACTTTTGCAAAGTATGGATATTTAGGATACAAACTCTTGAGTTCATTGAACCCAACAACCTCTATATTCATCTCTATCAACATTTTTTTCCTTCTACTAAAGGAATTTGCAACTTTGTTTGAACTTCCACTCCTATGCTTCAAACCAAAAGTATAACTCTACAAAAACTCAACCCATTTTAAGTGCCTTTGATTTAACTTTCCTTAACTATTGAGATACTGCAAAGACTGGTGGATCAGTACATAAAAAAAATTCTTTTGGCAACAAATAGTGTCTCCATTTCTTCAAAGCCTGAACTATAGCATAAAAATATTGATCATAGACATAATATTTATTCTTAGCATCATTCACCTTCTCACTAAAATAGGCAACATGATTACCTTGTTGACTCAAAAAAACTCCTATGACAGTGCCACTGGCATCACAATCTACCTGAAAGACCTTATTGAAATATGGAAGTGCTAAAACAGGTTGCTCTGTAACTTTCTTCTTCAACATATCGAAACTTTTTTCTGCTCTATAGTCCACTTAAACTATTTTCTACCTCATCTCATTGTTTCAGTTAGAGGTGCACAAATACTACTGAAACCTTTGATAACCTTTCTATAAAAAATTTCCAAAATATGAAAATATCTCATCTTTGCAACACTCCTTGGTGTATTCCATTTGACAATAGCTTTCATGTTCTTTGGATCAATCTTAAGAACCTCTACTAAGATAACAAATCCTAGGTAAACCAGCTCTCTCTTCACAAAACTACACTTCTACAAATTGATCAACAATTTCTCCTCTCTCAGGTTCTCAATTTTTTTTCTAATATGCATCAAATTCTCCTCCAATGTCTTGCTAAAATTTAAAATGTCATCTAAATAAACAATGAAAAATTTACCTAGAAGTGTCACATCCCGTATGAAACCATTCTAAGGCCCTGTAGTCCCAATGTAATTTGGACTTGGGGTGGGAACTTGAAACTTATGTTAACTCTATGTGTGTGTAAGTGTATGGGTGTGTGTATTCTTAAGTGAATGAAATTTTAATGGTTAATAGTGATTTATGTATATGAAATCTAGTTATGTTTTCATTTAATTTCTATATAGATACATTTGGCCATATTTCCTCTAACCTAGACTAACTAAATTGTGAATGTTGTGAGGAATAATGTTTTGTGCATAGGTGACAAGGTGCATGGTGGAGTGGACTCTGTGGATCCATACATTGATTAATCCCAAGACTTTTCCAATCCCTAGTCAGTCTCGTATGTTGCTTGTGGAGTTAAAGGTCCTAGTTTGAGTCGTGCTAGGTAACTGCTACCTTGTGCATATTAATTTCTAAACACTTCTCATTCAACATGTCTTTCCCATAATACCTATCTAGGACCACATTGTGAGTTTCGACTTATGGGGTGATAGTTCATAATAGTGGTAGTAAAATATATAACTATGAAATAGAATATATATAATTTTGAAGGAAGTATTACAATAATTATTATTATTGATGTCCATTTTAATACATTGAATATTAAATGATTAAAGAAATAAATTATTATAAATAATATTATCATTATAAGTAATGCTATGATTACCTATAATGTGATTTGAATTATTATAAAACCCCAATAATAATAATCAATGATGAAAAAAAAAGTCATTGCATAAAAGAAAGGGATATAAGAAACTTAGAAAAAATAAATAAAACAAAGAAAGAAACACAAAAGTAAAAAAAAATGGAGAGAGGGGCGTAGGGTTTCAAAGGAATGCTATGGCCAGAAGGTGAAGAGGGTAGAAAAATTTATCATCTTGTCGGCCCTCTTCAATGCAAATTTGACCCTCTTGAATGTAAGATTTGGCTGTAATTAATCTTGTCCCCTCGACGCTCTGCACACAAGGAAGAGAAGAGATGGGAAAGAATGGGAAGGACAATAAGTGAAAATAAAGAGGCATGGGGAGGCATTTTTGGATCAGACTTTTGCTTAGTCTAGAGGGGTATTTTGGAAAAGAGTAGAACTAGCTGTGGGTGAGCTGCCTGGAGTGAATTTTCTTGCTTAAGGACAGGTTTATCCCTTTTACCCATTACTTTTGAAAATAAAATTTACATTGTTTGCTGGTAGGATTGCCATAGGGGATTACAAATGCTGGTATTATGGAATAGAATTTTAAATTTAGTATTTGAATTTTCTTCCTTCCATAAACTCATAGGTTCAACTTGTCTAGCTTGAACAAATTTTAAATAATGTATTTAATATTTGTGGTTTATATTCTTCCTTAAAAACCTTAACCAACATAGTAGTCTCAACCAAAAATGAGTTGGGGGAAGGTAAATGTGTGTAGGGAAACTTCCTTTAAATCCATGGCAACTGTTGCAACCTCTATAAATGCTTTTATAGCAGTTTCTTTTCCCATTTAATTTTGCTGCTTCTTAGAGTTGTGTTTTCTTCTTTTCACACAATTGCAGCAAGGATAAGAGTGGAGGGAGATATTCATATATTTATATGTTATTATTTAATCACACTAATAATCTCTATCAAGCTTAGCATTTCATTTCAAAGTTAGTTGTATGGGTGAGTAGAGAAAATGGTACCAATATTTGCTGATAGTATGATTTTTTTTTTAAAATAGAAGCTTAGTAAATGCTGAGAACTATTTGAAAAAATGTCTCAAGGAAAAGAGATTGTAAAATTCCATTCTAGGTCATAATGAGCTGCCATGGGTTATTAGAAAATTCCTAAAAGTATATAAACTAATCTCTTGCCTTCTAGGAGTTAAATTCGTGTGTAGAAATAGGGTAATGGCATTTATCATTTCATATTCGTAGCTATAGTTCCTATTATTTATTTATTAGCCTTGTAAAAATCATGGGTAGTATTATATGAAGTGGTTAGTAGCCTACCAAAGGGCTGACTTTTATAAAAAAAAGGTTATCACTTTGTTCTTGGTCCTATTTTACAAGTAGACAACAATAATAAAGGTCAAGGTGCAACCACATCTCTTAGATTTTGGCTCCACATTTCCTTTGGACTTCTTTTCAAATAGGAAAACAATAATAAAATTTATTTACTTAGCTATTTCTACTTGGTTGGGTGTTATGTAGTATGTTATGAGAATAGAAAAGAGATCTTTAATCTCGTTGTCAAGATTATAGATGGTGTGGTTTCTTTTCTTGGTTATCTTAGCACACGTAGCACCTTGTTCCTATTTGGAGCTTGTGCGGTTGTATACCTACTGTCATGTGCTTTGGAATTGATTGAATGTTCACATAATGAGTGCTGGCAGAAAATTGGGATAGCTAGGTTGTAATTAATGATTAAATTCTTCAACATGAATACCAACAAGCTGAAAACATGTCAATCCCTTGTAATACAAATATAATTCAGTTAGATACTTGTGAAGTAAGAGCTTGTCAAGTCACATAGCATATACATAATGAAATGTATATATATCTTTTAGCCATCTAAGAAGGAACCCCTTTTCCAAGCTTATGTACTAGTAGAAAGAAGTTATCTAAGAAAATAAAATGGATATCTACTCCTAGTGTTAAGCTAGACACCATAAGTAATAGATCAAGACCCTAGGTAGGTGAACCATATGGCTTGTCTCATTCATCTAACTCTAGGATGACTTAGTCCACTTACAGAACCAAGCTGGATACAGATGTCAACCTCTATGACAACACATAATGGTTGGAGTATGGGCTTTATGAGGGAATAGGTAGGAGGATTGCATTACCCCTATAACATAGTATTTCCACTTCTTCCTTGGTGATCACCAATTTGTAAACCCTATGACCTGCATAAGATAAGCTTATCGATGTTCTAGCTTGATAGTAGTTAGGAAGCGTGCTCTGCGAGTAGAGTGATATGGCTATATCTAGAGATAGTAGGCAATCACCTAGGTATACCGGTGAAGAATTCTAGGGACTTCTCAGGCTTGAATGGCTATCACCAGAAGCATGCAAGTTCTAGAGCCAGTGGCATGTGGGAAAAGGATGCCATAATTTGCTAATAGGTAGCTTTTAATATTATTGGAAAGTCATTCTAGCGAAGTTGAAATTAAGTAAAAAGGACCAGTTTGTTTCAAGAGCCAGTTCCTAATCTTTATTATTTTCTTTGTGGTTGTTGGTCTAGTGGTGCTAATAAAGTAATAGGAAGCCTTTTTGGAAGTTATTTACTATGGGTCATTACTTGCATGGTTTCTAAAATCTTGGCATGAATAATCAACTCTCTCTGTGGATCCCAGAGTCCATTGGTGGGTTGGGATAGGAAATTCTTATCCTTAAGGTGGGATTCACCATGCACTCTCAATGCTGGAGGGTGACTGATCTTACGAGGTGAACAACCACTTACTAGTAGCCATGTTATTTGAGGTAACACCCATGTGACTATTGTTCATTATTTGTATTTTAGTATTTTCATTTCATTGATATTGTTTCTTAATTGATGGGCAATCATACATGTTTCATATTATGCTTTCTATGGAGAAGAGAAAGGGAGAATTATAGTAATGCATTAAACATGTATACTGGGTATCTAGGATACAATAATGTAATTGGCTTGTTTGTTGTGAAGGATGGATAAATGGAATGTAAATACCTCCTATTACTAGTTGTAGGAAGAATAAATGATATATTAAAAATTCCCTACTGCTGTTATATATTTTTGTCATGTTCTTTCATGGTTGTTACGAATTAGGTCATGTATTATTGCTGCAAGTTATCAAATGGGTTGCAAGTCACTATTTCAAACCTCCTTGTGAGGGCCTAATGACCATGAATTCATTTCAATCATCTTCAAACCTATTTTAGTGCAGTCATTGTATGTCAATTGTAGTAAGTTCTATTTTATAAAAAAAAAATTGGTTGCATATTTTGGGGTTATTACAAGAAACTCTTTCAATACCTCATTTATGAACCACATGAATATTCTTGTTGCATTAGTTAGCCCAAAAGGAATGACTAACCACTCACACAAGGCCTCTTTGGTCTTGAAGGTTTTCTTCCATTCATCTCCTTCCCTAATTTATATCTAGTGATAACCACTCTTCAAATCTATCTTCATGAAGTACTCAACTCCACTCAAACAATCTGTGATGTCATCCATCCTTGGCAAGGGAAATCTATACTTGATGGTGATCTTTTTGATGGCTCTAGAATCTCTACACATCTACCATTCCCCATCCTTTGGTGCTAGTACTGTAAGTATTGCACATGGACTCAACCTCTCTCTAATCAATCCCTTCTGCAACAACTCTTGCACTCGTCTGTTCTACTCTTCATTCTCTGCTGGAGGTATACAGTGAGCTTCCTTATTCAGAAAATTGGTTCCAGGAATCAAGTCCATATGATGACTAATCTTTCTTACTAGAGGAAAATCTTCAGGTACATTATTAGAAATAATAGCTTGAAACTCATTCAACAAATCTGAAACCTCTACAGGTACATTATTAGTATCTTCTTTATCAACTCTAGGGATCAATGCAAAACACATATGCTCATGCCTCATACCTTATGGAATTTTCTTCCATCAACGAAAAAAATTCTTACATTACTACATACCTTTTATTTTATCTCCCTCAAGGGTTTCAACTTATGACAAATGCCATCCTTTGTCAAGGAATAGGTGTTAGTATGTCCATCATGCACCACTCGATGATCAAACTTCCATGATCTACCTAACAACATATGCCAAACATCCATTGGCATAATATCACATAGCTCATCATGGTAATTTCAAATCTTCAACTTTACCAGAAATTGTTCATTTACCAAAGCTTTATGGTCCCTCTACAACCAAACAATCTGGTATGGATTCAGATGCCTTCTTCTCCCAACCCAAAACTTGCTAACCATCACTTTTGAAACAAGGTTATCACTACCACCTCTATCAATAATAACATTGCAAAATTTACCTTCACAGTTACATCTGGTGCAAAAAAAAATCTTCCTTTGAGTTGGTTCTCTCTTCTCATTCATCAAGGCTCTTCTAGTAATAAGGACCTCTCCTATTTATGCATCCTCATAATGTGAAGGCTCAACAACTTCATCTACACGTACAACTCATGCATTACCCTCAGGTTGTCTATTTTCCATTCCTTGATGTTGAGGAAACTCATAGGCTCTATGTACTTCAACTCCACATTGGAAATAGGTTCCACGAAAGCATCCTCTTCTCGGCCCTCTTCCAAATATTCCTCTTCCTCTTTGGTCTCCATTATTTTGATCATGAGGGTCGTAAGTGTTATCTCCTTTCTGGTTCTAGCTGCTACTGGATCCTTCACCCTTCTTATGATCTTCATTTTGACCTCCATATGACCATCCACTAGTATTTCCAGCACAACAACCACCTCTTTGCTTTCTTTCAAACTTTCTATTCAACTTTTCTTTTACCTTCAAATCAAACTTATATGCATCTTCAATGGTATACATTCTTACTAGACCCAACTCTTCTTGAATACTTGGCTTCAACCTATTTATGTAACGAGCAAAATTTTCCTTGTTGGCCTTAGAATGGCCTATTCTAATAGGACATGGAAGAATTCTTCTATATACTCCTTAAAAAAATTTCCCACTTGTTTCAACCCTACATCTTCTACAACAAATCTAACTCATAGTCCACAAGAATGAATTATCTTTTAAATTTGTCCACCATCTAGTCCCATTTGGTTATTTTCTCTTTTCCTCTTTGATTTATTTCTATTTGTACCTCTTTCCACCAAATATTCACATGACCCTTTACCTTGGTCCTTGCAAATTTGATCCTCTCAAGATCTTCCACCTCCTCATACTCAAAGTACTCCTCCATATCATCGATCCAATCAATCAACTCTTCTGGGTTAAGATTTCAAGAAAATGTAGAAACATCGATCTTTGGACTTATCCCAATCTTAGAGATGGCCTTAAATAATCTAACTTTCTCTGAACCTACTACATCTTGTTATTCCTTGAATTGTTCCTCATTTTCAGCTTCATCTTCACTTTCATCTCCTCTTCTTGGCTCAAACCCTTGACACAAATCCTCTTGCAGTGCTTGAACTTCTCTTTGTAGGGCTCTAAAATCCTCTTCTAGTACGATAACATTTCTTCCACCACCACAGTTTTTTCACAAAGGCATTTTGATCACTTTTCTTAGAAACCCACAACCACAAGTCCTAGTGCAAACTGCCTCACGTTTGGTGATCTATTTACACACTCAGAAAAACCTGCTCTGATACCACTTGATGAGGGATACACTACCCAAAACCCACACAAAACAAAACAATAGATACCAACAAAGAGGATGTGAGACAAAAAATAACTCACTTTCAATTATTTTTGGAAAGTGAAATTACAGATTCAAAAATTACAATGCTACAGCCTCATAGGCTTGGTTCATTACAACAAAATCAACTCTTAAAGAAATCTATTATTCAGAGCCATAATCTGCACTAATGGAGCCACCTTCTAGAACCCCCACTTAACCCTTTTATTTTACCCAATAACCACACTAGAATGTTCTAGAAAGTGTAACTTTCCATTTTGTTTGGGTGCCAAAAGTTCCATCGTTTGATTTCTTGCTTAGGAAGACATTTTAACGAAATTCACTTTTTAGTGGGGTAGCTTCTCAAGGCCATAAATTTTGATCCAATCATCAGATTTTAATTGTAATGTATAATTGGAAGGCTTGTGAAGAGATCTACAATAATCTTTTCCCAAATCTAAAAGATCAAAGATTTTGCATCCTGTTTTGGGGCTCTGAAGGGCCTTAATTTTTAGTTTTAAACTTTATTAAAGAAATCCCCCTAGATTGAAATTTAAGATCACCCAAACCATACAAGATTTTGAGATTATTATTTCACAAAAAATATTATTTTTCAATTTCACTCCTTGGGGTCAATTTTCATGTTCATACAACCCAAATAGGTCTACTTAATAAAAATAGAAGGTGACTATTTTTGGCTATTTCACACTTCTAACTATCCTAAAGACTACATGAGTCACCATGGGCCTTAAGACAACTAACAAAACTACAAAAAAATGAAAACACGATATTTTTGGGTGATGCAAGATTTCCCTTGCACCATTGGATGCTCTTGCATCAATTTGCCATAAAATTTTCCATAAGATCTATCATAGAATCCATCATAACTAACCAAAATATTTGATTCTCTTATAGCTTGTCATAACCCAATTTGGGCACTAACTTTCTCCATGCACAAAGATACTTATGACACATAGAATATTTTATAAGTTAAAGATTCCAAAGTGGGACAGCTATCTCCACTTGGGATGATGATGTGTCATCTAGTCACCTTCAATAAGGGTGCTACCTAGCCGGTGGGTCCCAATTTATCATGAAAATATAGGAAATTAATTAATAAAAATAAATACAATAATACATTAAAATAATCATGTTATGACTCTAAGGTTGATACACCTTAATCCCAAAATTCTCCCACTTGTTGAAGACCTACCAAGAGTCATATGGAATCATCTACTCAGGGCCCTAAGGTCCATGGAATCAAAACACCATTTGAACTCTTTTGTGCTCATTGGTTTCATTAGTGCATTTGCAACATTTTCCAAAGTTTCAACCTTTTCCAAGTTCACCTTTCCATCTTCTACCATATCATGAACAAAATGATATTGAAAATTAATGTGCTTTGTTCTGGCATGAAAAGTAGGATTCTTTGCTAAGAAAATGACACTCTGACTATCACAAAAAATAGTAATATGTCTTGCATCTAAACCAATATCAAAACACAATCTCTTAATCCAAATGGCTTCCTTACAAGCATGAGTGGTTGCCATGTACTCTACTTCTATCGTGTACAAAGTGACTACAATCCACCACTTACTCATCCAACTGATAGCACCACCAAACATCATAAACACATAACCACTGGTGGATCTTTTGTTGTCAATGTCACCTGCCCAATTTGAATCCAAATATCCATGAATACTCACAAAATGTTGAGGTCCAATAGGATGACCATGAAAAAGCAAGGCATACTCAGAAGTATCCCATAAATATTTAAACACTCTCTTAATTGTATCCTAATGTATCTATCCAGGATTGGCCATAAAATGAATAAGGAATCCCATTGCCTGGGAAAGTTTTGGTCTCATACACACCATAGCATACATCAAACTGCTAATAGTACTCACATATGGTACTCTAGTCATGTCCTCCATCTCAATAGGAGATTTTGGATAATCATTCACAGAAAGCTTCATCCCTTGCATCACAGGAACAACTAGCTATTTGTAATTTTCCATGTTGAATATCTCTAACACTAAGTTCACATACTTGCTCTGGCATAACAAATGATTTTTGTTAGATCTGTCTCTCATGATCTCCATTCCCAAAATGTACCTAGCTAAACCTAGGTTTTCCATCTCAAATTGTGTTGACATCTGAAACTTAAAATATGAAATCATAATTTTACCATTCCTAATAAACAACATAGATCATCTACTTATAAAACAATAATGAGAATGCAACCATTATCAAATTTATAATACACACAATGGTTAGATTTAGATCTCTAAAATACCAATGACAACAAATAGGTATCAAACTTCTGGTACCTCATTCTAGGAGACTATTTCAAACCATAAAGAGAATTCTTCAATTTGTAAACCAAATTTTCTTTACCTTTTTCAATGAAATGCTCTAGCTATGACATGTAAATATCTTCCTCCAAGTCACCATGAAGGAATGCAGTCTTCACATCCATCTATTTGACTTCTAAATCATACACTATTGCAAGTGATAATAGGAACCAAATAGATGTCAGCTTCATAATAGGAGAGAATGTTTCACCATAATCAATTCCCTCCACATGTGAAACCCCTTAGTGACCAACCATGCCTTATGTTTCTTAACACTGCCATCAATACCACACTTTTTCTTGAACACCCATTTACAACCAACAAGTTTGCATCCAATAGGGAAAGGTACTAGATCCCAAGTCTTGTTTTTATTTAATGTAGTCATCTCCTCATCCATAGCTTTAATCCAAGAATATACATCACTCATACCCATAGCCTCTCTAATAGTCCTAGGCTCATCAAAGTTAGCAATCAAAGAAAAAATGAAAGTAGAATCCAATAATGAATAACCAAACCTTTTGGGTCACCACCTGACTCATGTAGACCTCCTCAAAGGTTGAGGTTGGGGTTGAGGTTCTTCTTCTTCTTTAAAACTTTCAAAGCTTCTTGAGCTCTCCTCCTCATTAGGTCCAACAAGAGTGCATAGTTCATCTTTATTTGGAGTAGGTGGAATATGAACTACCTCATTTTGTTTCTCCTCTTTCTTTGGTTGTAGCTCAATAGTAGAAGGTTTCATCACTTTAAAAATCACACTTCTACTGTAGAGAACCTTTTGATCTTCTGGATCCAAAAGCTTGTACCCTTTCAAAAGGACACCATAGCTGATAAGGATACACTTAACTACCTTGTTCTCCAACTTTAACTTCTTCTCAATTGAAACATTAGCATAAGCTTCACAACTAAGTACTCTGAGATGTCTCATCTTAGGATTTTACAAGACTACACCTCCATGGGTGTCTTTCCAACAAGCGCTAATGTAGGAGATCTATTGATCAAATAAAATGTAGTGGCTACTACTTCAAACCAAAACTTCTGCTCAAGGATATCACCACTCAACATACTTCTAACCCTCTCCATCAACATCCTATTATCCTCTTCACAACTCCATTTTTGTGTGGATTGTATGGAGTTGTCTTATGTCTCTCAATCATGTGCTCTTTATAGAACTTGTCGAACTCTACAAAACAAAACTCACCACCATTTTCAATCCTCAAACAATTAATCTTTCTACTAGTATGATTTTCTACCAAGACCTTAAACTCCTTAAATTGACTAAAGATTTCATCTTTACTTTTGAGAAAATAAACGAATGTCCTTCTACTATAATCATCTATAAAAGAAACAAAATATATATATTTTGATAATGAAGGAATATTCACAGGAACAAAAAACATCTTAATGAACATAGTCGAAAACCCCAGAAGACTTGTGAGAACTAGAGTAAAAAGAAACATAGTGTTGTTTTCTATAAACACAATGTTTGAAAATTCATGCTCAAGCATACAATCATCAAGGCCTTCAACAAGGCTCTTATTCTTCATGGTTCTAAGACACTTCTCACCAATGTGACCAAGTCGTTGGTTCCATAACATTGTCTTCTTTCTAGGACACTTCATTTCCATGGAATGAACACCCTTAAGTACACAAAATGTAAGACCATCAGATATAGTTGCAACAAACTTCTTCTCTACACAATTTGATGGTGAGGATGAAGAATCCAATGGTCTCTTCTTTGGTATGTCAAAAGAACTATTGCATTGAATTGTACATGCATCCAACTTGTAAAAATTTCCCACTTGAGCACCCTTAGCCAACACCATAGATCTTCTTGTCATCTGGCATCCTCCACCAAAGAAAACAGCTTGCAATCTTGAATCATTCAATTTACTTTGAGAAAGTAGGTTTCATTCCAAACCCAAGATATGCAAGACACCATCAATCCCCTTCACTCTTCCATCAAGAAATATGATTTTGACTCTTCCACAACCAATGCTCTTCAAGTGAGTCATCATCCAGGTACACCTTCCCGCCATGATACTCTTCATACTTGAAAAACCAACCTCTATGAGAGGTCATGTGAAAGGATGTACCCAAATCTATCAACCACACATCTTCCGATTCATGGGTTTCCAAGGCTGCAACAAATGATTTTGCATCATCTTGAGATGATTTTTTAGATTTAGAATTAGAGAAAGAATTTCTTTTCTTCTTCTCCTTGCAGTTTTTTCTGAAAATGATTGGTTTCACCATAGTTCTAACATTTTTCCTTGGACTTCTTACTAAGATTCTTAGATCTCCCTAGAGACTTTAACTTTGATTTCTTTTCTTTCTTCTTTC
Source organism: Sequoia sempervirens (assembly GCA_007258455.2). NCBI lineage: Eukaryota > Viridiplantae > Streptophyta > Pinopsida > Cupressales > Cupressaceae > Sequoia > Sequoia sempervirens. The sequence continues at coordinate 38,293,454 of VDFB02000013.1, read as the reverse complement.
CTTTCTCCTTCAGTCTGCCATGAACAAGGGCCTCCTTGGTTGGATCTTAGAAGACTTTCTTGAAATATCTTCAGATAAAAATGAAGCAATCACCTCATCCATTTTGAAAGTGGTTTTTGTGCTTCCAATAGCCATTACCAGGTGATCCCATGAGTTTTGTAATGAACACAACAAGAGCATGCAACAATATTGTTCATCAATCTTGTCTCCAACGAAACCCAATTGAGAAATAAACATGTTAAAGGCATTTAGGTGGTCTGCCATAGATCCTCCATCTTCCATATTTAGAGAATACATCTTCTTTCTCAAGAATAACTTGTTTACTAGGGATTTAGCCTGATAAATGTCTCCAAGTTTTTTCCACAAAGAAGTAGAGGTCTTCTCTTCATCAACATTTAGGAGAAAATAATAAGCTAAATAGAGTCTAATTAGGCCCTTGGAATTTCAATCCATGAGATCCAAATCTTCTTTTTTCATGCTAATTGATCTGGTTCCAAAAACCACATGCCATAGATCACTGTTATCAATTAGATATGCACCCTTGTCAGATTTGCAGAAATCAGACTATCTGTTGAAACATGGAAACTATTTTCAGATGTGGGTGATATGAATATGGATATGCAGAGTTTTCATGATATGGCGGATGGTATGACATATTATCATGAAACCTCAACATGCTTGTTCATCTAAGGCTGAAAAAAGAAAAAAATAGAATCTTTAAAAGCATACTAGCACTTGATCATTTTGCAGCCAGAAAAGGCATCTCAGAGTTGCCATGGTGTTTGATGATTTTTCCTCCAAAGGCTAATAATTTTGAAGAGAACAACCAACCCTTCAATATGTGTACTTTTGTGTGTTGTTCACATTGGATCTGCTTGAAAATCAGAGAACAGAGTCACCAGGTATATTGAACAAGGGCCTCCAAAAGGCTGAATAACTTGCTGCATACACCAAACAACAACTTTAAAAAGATTAAAACCTCTCTGATATTGATTTTTTAGAGTCCAACCGAGCGTGCCAAAAACTATTATCCATCAGATATGCACCCTTGTCAGATTTACAGAAATCAAACTATCTAATGAAACATGAAAACTCTTTTTAGATGTGGGTGATCTGTGTGAAAAGAGAATCTCCAGAGTGAGCTGGCTCTCCGAAAGATGGATATTATTCTAAATTATCTTTAGGAAAAGGGATAGAGAATAACTAAAATTAAAACCTATGACTTAAAATGATCCACAAAACTTAATAATGACTTTGATATTTCACCCACAAATAGTCTTTAGAAAAACAACAATGAATTCACAATCTCTCATGAACATCGGTGCAAAATTGATTTGCATGAAGGTTTAGATTTAAACATAGCATGAAACCTACAAAAAATGAACTTTTTGTATCGATGATCTACAATAATAGGACATAAAGAGGATCTGTAAAAAAAATCACAATATAAACATCATACTAAAATTGCAAGTTGAGAGAGAAATTGGAGATAGGAATGTTGCTTTTTATTAGATGGAGTGAAACTCTCAAAACCTGAGTACAAAGAATTTTAGAAGCTCAAAAATGTGTGAGAGCAAGAAACTTAAAATTTGAACTAAAGAAGAAGAAAAAACTAAGTTTCTTCAAGATATAACCTTCTAGAAACCCTAATCCGAGCTCACAAGAAAAGCTCAAGGAAAAGGTACCAAACTATCTCAAAATTCTGCATAAAAGTTGAAAAAACACACTTTTTCCATGCTCACACTGAAAAGCTCCTAAAAATAGGCTAAATCTGCTTTTAAAGCAAATAAAGGACCTTATCCATCTAGCAGACAACTCAATCTGACCCAGGAAGAAAAAAAAACAATCTGCTAAAAATATCAAAGAATAAAGCGATTTATAAAAGCATAGCTTTAATCCCACTTTACATGATATGCAAATTTTTACAATTTGGCCTATTTTTGCAATTAAAGATTGCTTTGATTTTTTTTTCAAAATACATATTAATCTCTATTTCTCCAATACAATCTTGATTTTTCTTTAAAAAAATCATAAAAAAATACAAAGCACAACTCTCCTCATTAATATCCTAATTGATTTTCCTTAAAATCAAATTGAAAACAAAATAAAACTCTAAATCATAAGTGTTTCACCCTTAGGCATAAAATATTTTATCATTCATATTTTAATTGATTTTCCTTCAAAATCAATTAAAATAAGCCTAAAGCATTCAACATTCTTCATCTTACACTAAGGAAAAGGTATAAATGTTAATATAAAAATCACAAGCCCTAAGGACTTAAACAAAGTTGACCTAGGCATATGATAATTTTCCCCCTCAAGGTATTAAGCTCCAGATTTTGATTCAAAATGCAAAAGGACCCTAAATTTGAATTAGGGCAAGTAGAATAAAACCAAAGGAGAAACCCTAACTCCTATCATTTCACACTTTTTCATTTTGGAGTTTGGGTCTACTTGGGCGCTGCCACCATGGAAGAACTTAGGGTTGTGATTCTTTCCTTCAATATGTTCAATCTCCCTCTTTGTGATAATGGTAAGCTCATTTACAATATTTTCTGAGCTCCTTTGCTTCACTTCTAAGCTATTTTTAAGAATAAATTCCTCTCTAGCTATGGCTATAACAAGTCGGACTGATGTATTTTTTCATTTTTTGTGCTTGTTTTTTTCTTATCTGTGTCTCTTGTATCCACTGGCCACCATATATGAGCTCGCACTAGGTGTTTTGATTGGATTTTGAAAGCTTTGTAGAGCTCTGGCCGTAACTTCTTAGTCTCCTCCAGCGTGCATGGTAAGCATTGCTTCTTCCTTTGGAAACTCCTTTCATGAAACAGAAGCTTAAAAGCTTCATATACTCCAGCAAGATGTCATTTTCATTTATAAATTTAAAGGCCATCTATAGGCTGCACCATCAACATATTTGTTAAGAGCTTTCTAAGTATCTTGAGCTCAACCCATCATGATTTTCCTGCTCTTTTCTACTTTCAGAGACAAAACTAGACTTGGGAATTCATTGTTTTTGAAGGAATCGTACTTCTTTTGAAGCTCACTCGACCCACCATGACTGTTGCTTTCTTTTAAAATCTCTATGGTTTCCTTATAGAACCCTTCATGGGTGACTAAAAATTGTAGAAGTTGTATTTTTTGTTCAAAACCCCAATGTGGGTAAGCTGTATTTTGAAGAAATCTATGTTTTTTGAACACGATTCATCATGATTTATTCTATTTTATGTTGTTTCCTATAAAACCTTTCATGGCGACTTTGAAAATCGTAGAAAGCATCCATTTTGTTTATTTCTAGAAGTCTCCATATGGGTAACCTAGAAATGGTATTAAATTTGTCTTTAAACTCAAACCCCAATATGGGTGTATGAAAAATAAACAAAATCTGTATATTTTGATAGTTGTGTAAAATCTGGGCTCGACCCATCATGGCTCCTTTTGGCATTCGAATTCTTCAATTTTCAATATATGGGTATTTTTTATTTGTGAAGAAAATGCATTTTTGGATGTATCTTCAGTTATATTCCAACTCGTCCTTCTTTCTGTAGAAAATTCCCATGTTTTTTCTTTTTCATTACTATTAAAAACCCTCAGTCGGTTATATGAGATTCTGGAAATGTATCTTTGTTAATATTTTCAATTGCCATTATATTGTTGTTCTCTCCTTGCAAACAAAATTCCTTTTGATTGAATCTATAGATGAGTTGTTTACCTTGGTCTCCTATGCACTCACAATTATTCTCTTCATGGATTCACTCCAATTCCTCATTCATACTAGGTTCAATGTATACATGTTGTTTGTTCTAAAAATGACTTTATGTATATGAATCCTTGAAATTCTGCCTGATAATTGTGAATTTTCTAAAAGTGTAGCTTAAATGACAAAAACCATTGCATTGGTAGAACAACACAAATGTCCAAAACAATGTTATTCTGCAAACTCTGATTCTTCTGGAAATAACTTTTAACTTGTTGTACCACCATTTGCAACACATGATAAATGAGGAAACAAAACTTTAAAACAGTGTACTCTTAGACTATTTCCTTCCATTGTCAGCCAAAAGATCATGTCTAACACAGCTGATCATCGTACTCTACTCTTACAAGCAAGTTGATTACTTCACCACTTAATATATGAATGAAATATTTATACATTGATTAGATGCTATCATTGTTTCTTATCTCGCACTCTTCATGCATTTTTATGCTCGATTATTCAAAATTTATTTATACCTTGATTCCCTTGAAAATGAAAATCTAAAACAATTCTCTTCATTGAGGCATTATGTATGCCTGTTCACTATCCTTGATTGAGAGAAATAACACTGTTGATCCTTGCATAATATCATGAATAGAATGCCTCATAATACTATGGTAGAAGAACATAAAACATACAACAATTTTTCAGATGAATGTACTCAGTTAAATTGATTGAATGGATTAAACCCACTATTCACCTATAGCTTTCAGAAAACATTTTCATGATTGTTATGAATGCACAGTTGGTTTAATGGCTTTATGGATAAACTCTACTTTACTCTTTCAGTTGCATTTCCTTTCTTGATGAATATGATGATTGCAATTTCTATCTCAGCCCACAAGTAATGAATAAGGGGCAGCATGTCGAGCTCTACCCTTGTGGGAGCCTATTTTTCTCCACATGCTTGATCTTCAAATGATAATCAACTTCATGATTTTCTCTATACCTGCACAAAGAAACAAATGAAGTTAGCATAAAACAATATATGATCATGTTGATATATCTCTTCAACTCATGTTTCTAGACTTTTCTTGATTGTTTCAGTGCATGGTTAGTAGCATACTACATTATCATTGATGGTTCATGTAGGTATATTCATATTCAGAGCCTTTGAGATTCCTCTCTAACTTCCTACAGGTCAACAAAGCTCGAAGAAGACAAATGGTGCGCCACTTCTGCGTCGGTCGTCAATCAATCAAGTAATGATGATTATGTTTGTACTTATATGATTGTTCTTTTTATGCATCTTCCATAGTGTAGTGTGTTTTTTATGATGAACTATGACAGTAACATCCACAGCTTGTGTGGATATTTGATTTCAATCTTATCCTTTTCATTTTGAAAAGAAAAATGCATCTCAATGCAAATTTGTACTATCATTTGAATTCTCGCAATAAAATGAAATTCTATAGATATGAATCACTTTATGAAATAAAAGAAAGAAATTGAAATGCTTTGTTATTGAACATTCAATCCTGTACTTCATTTGATTGTGAAACATTGAATAACAACTTCTGAAATTTTGTTTCCTCATTTCAATGCATAACTGTCACTTAAGCATAACGCATAAATAACTATAACTTCACTTTAAAATATAACAGTATTTAATCCAGCTCCACCAATTGAGCTATAGTGAAAAATTGGTAACATTTTGGTGATTACCGCTAAATGCTTTCCTGCTAAGCATAGATTAGTTTCCTTAAAACACTCCATTGGGCGCGGAGTCAAATATTCCCCTTCATGAAACTAAAAAACTTAAACAAAAACACTCCAAACAACAGCAAAACAAAATGAAAAAGAACTAAAAGAAAACTAACAGGCCTTGATGGCCAACATAACATGAGCGGCAATGCTTAGGGAAAAGGAAGCTACTGAAAGTAAATGTGTGGAACACACTTATTTGCAATGCTATTTTACTTATTTACAAGATAGAACTTAGGATAGAGGAAATGCTTGAGGTGGATCCCATTAACTAGGATAGACAACACCTCTCCAGTCAACTTGGAAATTTGGAACACGTTCTGTTCCTTGCACTCCATTATCACATAAGGCTTGTCCCAAATTGCATCAAATTTGGAATGTTGTCCAAGTTTTCTTTTAAATTCATTCCATTTGAAAACTAGATCTCCAATAATGAACTCACGTAGTCTTGCCCTCTTATCAGAATAGTTCTTCATATGAGCTTGATGTATTTGAAGTTGCCTTAGAGCTTCCTTTTTGGTCTCTTCAAGCTCTACTAGCTGTGCAAATCTCACCTCAAGAGGTTGTTCATTAAACAATTCCAGTTCTTTAACATAACTTAAAGTCGACAACTCAATGTAAAAATGTAACTTAGCTTCTTTACCATAAGTTAGAACAAAAGGAGAACAACTAGTGGCCCTTTTAAGAGTTATTCTGATAGCCTAAAGGGCTAAATTAAGTTTTTCATGCCATGTCCTTTGATTATCCTCAATAGTCTTCTTCATTATCTGAATCAGATTTTTATTTGTAGATTCTCCCTGACCATTGCCCTGCGGATAATAATTAGAAGATGTGTTCAAATAAATATTATTTCTAAGTGACCAATTAGAAATCCTCAAACCAATAAAATCCAAACCATTGTCAGAAATGATTGAATTAGGAACACCAAATCTTGATATGAGATCTTGATAAAAGCTAGGTACAAAAGTTTCATTTGCTTCTTTTAAAGCAACTGCCTTAGTCCATTTGGTAAAATAATCTGTGGAAGTAAGTATCCACTTATGACCTGCACTTGAAGGCAGATTGATAGGACCAGTAAAATCTAAGGCCCACTTAGCAAAGGGTTGTTCCACCTAAATTGGATGCAAGGGCAGCATTACAAGCCTCTATTTTCTAGAAAATAAGGCACACTTTTCACATTTTCTGACCCAAGCAATAGCATCCCTAAACAAATTTGGCTAATAATAACCAGCTCGTATAATTTTCAAAGCTATTGTTCTTGCAACAAAATGGTCTCCTGAAGGCCCATCATGAAATTTTCCTAAAAGCTTATCAACTTGATCAGCTGAATCCATTTCAATAAAATACCTTGGAAATCTCTCCTATAAAGAATTCCATCAATAATTGTATAAGGAATGGCTTGTAATCTGTAATACCTTCTTTTCACTCTATCTAGGCCTTCGGGGCACTCACCAGTTTGCAAATAATGCATCATTTACTGCAACCAAGTAGCAGGAGACGCAGGAACAACACCTGCAACCTCATTGTTTACCACTGTATCCATATTTTTGGCTTCTTTTAAGTTGTCTTCATTACCAGCAATCTGCTCACACAAAAATTTTCCTCTAATGAGATTGGTTACCTTTATCTTAATGTCAAATTCCATAACTTTGGTAATCTAACCAGCACGCTTATCATTAATATCTTTGTTAAGTAAAAAATATTTAGCAGTTGAATGAGCTACCAACAAATGGATCTTGTTGTTGGACAGTATATGCCTGAATTTTTTAAGGCTTCTGACAATGGCACAAACATGATTCTTGACAAAATAATATTTTACCTCATAATCATGTAACACCTGGCTGAAAAATGCTATAGGCTGCTCCAAGCCTTCCTCGTTTTGCTAGCATAACATAGCTGAAACTGTATCTACTCCTCCAAAGGAATACATGATGAAGTAGTTGTCAAAATTTGGATTAATGAGAGTAGGAGTAGCTGCAAGGGCTTCCTTTATCTACTCAAAGCTCCTCTTACCCTCCTTGGTCCAACTGAATGGCATATTCTTTTTAAGCATAGAAGTGAGAGGTTGCAGCAGAGCTGCAATATTCGGTATGAACCTCTTCACAAAATTTATTCTTCCAAGAAAGCTTTGCAAGCCTTTCTTGTGAGCTGGTAATGGTAATTCAAGAATTGCAGAGATTCTTTCAGGGTCTATAGAAATACCTTGCTTTGAAACAATATGTCTGAGTAGTTTTCCTTCATGCACTGAAAATATACACTTCTTCGGATTGAGAGACACTCTGAACTCTCTACATCTCTAAAAAATCTACTCTAAATGATCGAGATGTTCATTAGCATTTCTGGAAAAAACCGTAATATCATCTAAATATACCAGAACGAATTGTTCATAAGGTCGTGAAAGGCCATATCCATCGTTCACTAAAAAAGTTGCTCCAGTGTTGGTAAGCCGAAAGGCATCTTCTTGTAGGCCATTGTGCCCCACTTGTTGGTGAATGTTGTCTTGAATTGATCTTCTTGCTTAACCAGAATTTGGTTGTAACCTAAGTAACCATCTAGCAAAGAAAATATGTTAGAACCAGAAACTACCTACAAAATTTTCTCCATGGAAGGGAGTGGGTAGTGATCCTTCAATGATGCTCTATTTAAATCTCAGAAATCGACACATAATCTAATTTCCCCACTTTTCTTTCTAATTGGCACTAAATTTGACACCCAAGAGGTGTGTTTGATAGGAAAAATAATACCACTCTCAACTAATTTATTCAGTTTAGCCTTCATAAGGTGTTCTAATTTGGGGTTAAGAGGTCTTTGTTTCTACCTTACTGGTTTTACGCTAGGTTCTAATTCAATAGTATGCTGGGATAGCTCTAGGTTAAAACCTCTCAAATCCTTGTACTCCCAAGCAAAAACATCCCTAAATTTTTGACATAACATAATAAATGCTTGTTGTTCCTCTTTATTACATACCTCTCCTAGCTTGAGAAGCTCGCCTTTGAAGATTTCAATGGCTCCATAATGTTCTTCTTTAATGGTCAGGCCACATTTATCTTTCCGCTCTTGGTCATCTGAATTGAACATAGATTCCAAGGTCACCAATATTTTGTGTAGCTTGTTGGTCTTCAACTGCACAATCTAGTCATCATATTGCTACTACCATTTTTGATGGTTTCCATTTGCAAACTCAACTTCAGCAATTAAGAAATTTACAATTTGCTCATCGCTGTCAAAAACCTACCAGCTCACATTATTGTTAGGCATGGAAGGTCTGACCACTATTTTTACATATTGACTTGCCTCTGCTTTATGAATTTCATTAGGAATATCAAACTAGGCTCCTATGGTAGTGAGCCTATCAGCATGCTTATTTTCATTTCTAAGAATTGAAACAATATTAAAAGCATCAAAATATTCCATCAAATCCAATACACGATGCTTGTATTTCTTAAGCAAATCATTCTTGGTAGCATTCAAATTTTTGATCTGATTTATAATTAGTTCCGAATTACCATAAACTTGTAAGAGTTTAATACCTCTTTTGTGGGCCCATTCGAGGCCATGCACCAATGCTTCATACTTAGTTGTATTATTCGAACAGCTGAAGGAAAATATGCAAGCTGAAAAGTATTTATCTCCCTCTGGTAAAATCAACATAGCCCCACCTCCAGCACCAATACTGCTTCTCAAACGATCGAAGTAAAGCTTCCAAAGCTCATTTCATGTTTCTGCAGATGGTTTGTCCTCTTTACAAAGATTAGGCATGTCACAATCAGGTTCTCGAATCATATAGACTCCTAATCCTATCTCATATGTGTGCTAAAAAGGGTTAAGCTCGTGATCTTCGACTACCCATTCATCTAGGTTTATATTTTCTATATGGGTGGTACAGTCTAAGGTCATGGTTTGCTCCTCCAGTGTAGAGGTGGTGTAGAGGTTAGTGTTTATAGGATTTGGTGAATATGGTTCGATATGGTCTTTGGTGAGAGGCTCAGACTTTATGGTCACTTTCATACCATACCTTGTTCTAAAGAAGGGATGTGACCAATCTAAAGACAGAAACCCACCCAACTTGGCTGTAAAATCCCTCGAGAGACAAATGACAAAGTACGACAGTAAGTCAATGACATGTATATCCTAATGAATAGAAAAACTCAGGGATGCGTGCAAAGTGAGAGCCAAATTTTTTATGATACCAACAGTTTTAACATCAGACGCATCTAGTTGCACTATGCCTTTCTGAGGATTAGGCTCATAAACAAGACCTAACTTATTGGCTAAACTTTTAGGCATGACTAAATTACTAGCACTAGAATCAACCATACAATTATGAACAATTTTATCGCCAATCATCAGACATAAGTAAAATGGAGGAGGCTTTACCTCTTTAGTTTTCTGCTCATTTTTATTACCTAGATCATTAGCAAGCACGACCTTAACAACCCTTTGATCAGTATCATCAGAAATAGACAATTCAGCTAAAGCATTCTACAGTAAACCTTTCTGCCCTGGGAGGTACAAAGCATCTAATACCGACATACTGACAGTGGTTTTCTTGAGATGCTCAACAATATAAAATGATGAAGAATTTATCTTCTACTAGTTTTTTGTGACAATAGCATCGTTTTTCCTTTGCAAAGGCTGTGAATACGTATTTGATTGCTCATTGCTAGATATCTCTTGGCCTCTTTTTAGAATCTACATTTTTAGGTTGTGTGGCAGCATTAACATTTAATGAAACAGGTTGCTTACTATTTGTGGGCTGCTGTTGTGAATTTCCAGCTTGTCCTAAATCCATAGCTCTCTTTTTCGATCTAGTATTGGCTAAAACAGAAGAATTTTTCTGATCTTGACCATTCACACCATAGAATTCAGAGCTATACCTATTCGGCAAGGCGACTTCCATGCTATCTTGTTGTTCTTGATTCTAATTTGCATTATTTTCTAAACTAGCATAGTTATTTTGAACCATTAATGCCTGATTTCTCATTCCATTAGCGCATGCTAATTGGTTATGGGGCTGATTGCATGAATAACACCAATTGTAATCCTGGGCAATATTATTTTGGGGCACAAGTTCCTTTGATGAACTGGCTGTGTTTGGATTGTATGGTTGGAATGACCTAGGGTTACAATTCCTTCTTTGGGCTTGGTAATCATTCTGAAAAGTAGGCCTATTTAGCTAGTTTTGCTGATGAGGGGCTTGATAAGGATTATGTTCACCTACCTACTTTTTAATGATCACAAGATCATTCCTGAAAGTCTTGAGTATACTTTTAATCTCTTGAATTCAGGGCTAGAACAACAACTTCTTGGGTTGCGTTATGATAGCCTATTGCTGGAACAGGTGGGACAACAACTAAGGGAGGTATAGTTGTAGGGGTAGGTGGCTGTATTAATGGAAATAAAGGCATAGGAGGTTTAGGAGTTATGTCTCCACCTTGGATGAGATAGTTCTCAACTCTAATGGCTATGTCATAGGCGTTAGGGAGTGTATGCCCACCCATAGAATGAGTCATGACTAAAATTTTACTATTAAAATAATTTAAGTAAAACATAAAAACATGTGCTGGTAAAGGTTGTACCATTGCAAGAATCCTATCCTAGGTTCTCTGAAATCAGTAGTTGCAATCAGCCAAGTGCTCATGTGGCACCCTCTTAATGGTGCTCAACTGCTCCAACAAAGACAAATTATCAGATTTATCAGCAAAATGTTGATATAAACTGTTACCTAATGCATCCCATGTCACGATTCAGTTGGTTGCGAGACCTTTGAACCATTGTAACATCTTCCCTTTGAGCAACGCATCTAATAGCCTTAACACAACATTCTCCTGCGTGAAGTTTTGAACTGAGGATAAGGTGGCTACGTCACGAATATGCTCAACTGGTGTAGTGAGGTCCTCCTCAGTGAAGTATGTCAAACTTCTAAGGGCTACAACTGGGATGTCATCATGTTGAACGATGTTTAATGGACAACCTCCATTGAAAGGTGTGAACGGGTGCTACCTTGGTACTACCATTGGTGGTACCCATGATATTGGAACCGTTAATCCTGGTGATAAAACCAAGGAACTAAAAATAGGAAGTGTTGACTTCGATCTCGCAGGTGTCTCAAAGAGCCCCCTTGCTGTTCTGCCTCTTCTTTGTGGTGGAGACAACTCTCGATATTCGAATGGTGCAGTACTTGATCTTGTCTCTATTTTTCTCATGCACAGGCTACACTAGCATGCAAAAATCAGAATCAGAGTCACCAGGTATATTCAAATGAGCCTCCAAAAGGATAAAAAATCTATGGGATACACCAAACAACAAATTAAAAACACTAAAATTTGTCTGAAATGGCTTTCAAAGTCCCACTGAGCGTGCCAAAAACTATTATCAATCAGATATGCACCCTTGTCAGATTTGTAGAAATCAGACTATCTGTTGAAACATGGAAACTCTTTTCAGATGTGGGTGATCTATGCGAAAAGAGAATCTCCAGAGTGAGTTGGTTCTCTGAAAGATGGATATTATTCTAAATGATCTTTAGGAAAAGGGATAGAGAATAACTGAAATTAAAACCTATGACTTGAAATGATCCACAAAACTTAATAATGACTTTGATATTTCTCCCACAAGCAATCTTCAGAAAAACAACAATGAATTCACAATCTCTCATGAACACCAGTGCAAAATAGATTTGCATGAAGGTTTAGATTTAAACATAGCATGCAATCTGCAACAAATAAACTTTCTGCATCGATGATCTGCAATAATAGGACATAAAGAGGATCTGTAAATAGAATCACAATATAAACATCATACTAAAATTACAAGTTGAGAGAGAAATTGGAGATAGGAATGTTTCTTTTTATTAGATGGAGTGAAACTCTCAAAACCTGAGTACAAAGAAGTTTAGAAGCTCAAAAATGTGTGAGAGCAAGAAACTTAAAATTTGAACTGAAGAAGAAGAAAAAACTAAGTTTCTTCAAGATATAACCTTCTAGAAACCCTAATCCGAGCTCACAAGAAAAACTCAAGGAAAAGGTACCAAACAGTCTCAAAAGTCTGCATAAAAGAAAAAAAAACACACTTTTTCCATGCTCACATTGAAAAGCTCCTAAAACTAGGCTAAATCTTCTTTTAAAGAAAATAAAGGACCTTATGCATCTAGCAGACAACTCAAATTTGACCCAGGAAGAAAACAAAACAATCTGCTAAAAATAGCAAAGAATAAAGCGATTTATAAAAGCATCGCTTTAATCCTGCTTTACATGATATGCAGATTTTTACAATTTGGCCTATTTTTGCAATTAAAGATTGCTTTGAAAACTTTTGCAAAATACAACTTAATCTCCATTTCTCCAATACAATCTTGATTTTTCTTTAAAAAATCATAAAAATATACAAAGCACAAAACTCCTCATCAATATCCTAATTGATTTTCCTTAAAATCAATTTGAAAACAAAATAAAACTCTAAATCATAAGTGTTTCACCCTTAGGCATAAAATATTTTATCATTCATATTTTAATTGATTTTCCTTCAAAATCAATTAAAATAAGCCTAAGGCATTGGACATTCTTCATCTTACAGTAAGGAAAAGGTATAAATGTTAATACAAAAATCACAAGCCCTAAGGACTTAAACAAAGTCGACCTAGGCATATGATAATTTTCCCCCTCAAGGTATTAAGCTTCAGATTTTGATTCAAAATGCAAAAGGACCCTAAACTCGAATTAGGGCAAGTAGAACAAAACCAAAGGGAAAACCCTAACTCCTATCATTTCGCACTTTTGCATTTTGGAGTTTGGCTCTACCTGGGCACTGCCACCATGGAAGAACTCATGGTTGTGATTCTTTCCTTCAATTTGTTCGATCTCCCTCTCTGTGATAATGGTAAGCTCATTTCCAAGCTTTTCTGAGCTCCTTTGCTTCACTTCTAAGCCATTTTTTAGAATAAAGGCCTCTCTGGCCTTGGCTGTAACAAGTCGGACTAATGTATTTTTTCATTTTCTGTGCTTTTTGTTTTGTTATTTGTGTCTCTTGTATCCACTGGCCGCCATATATGAGCTCAGACTAGGTGTTTTGTTTGGATTTTGAAAGCTCTATAGAGCTCTGGCTGCAACTTCTTAGTCTCCTCCAGCGCACATGGTAAGCATTGCTTCTTCCTTTGGAAACTTGTATAGAACCCTTCATGGGTGATTGAAAATTATAGTTGTATTTTTTGTTCAAAACCCCAATGTGGGTAAGTTGTATTTTGAAGAAATCTGTGTTTTCTGAACATGATTCATCATGATTCATTCTATTTTTTGTTGTTTCCTATAAAACCCTCTCATGGCGACTTTGAAAATCGTAGAAAGCATCTATTTTGTTTATTTGTAGAAGTCTCCATATGGGTAACTTGGAAATGGCATTAAATCTGTATGTAAACTCAAACCCCAATATGGGTGTATGAAAAATAAACAAAATCTGTATATTTTGATATCTGTGTAAAATCTGGGCTCGACCCATCATGGCTCCTTTTGGCATTCGAATTCTTCAATTTTCAATATATGGGTATTTGTTATTTGTGAAAAAAATGCATTTATGTCCATGTATCTTTAGTTATATTCCAACTCATCCTTTATGTAGAAAATTCCCATTTTTTTTCTTTTTCATTACTATTGAAAACCCTCATTCGGGTATATGAGATTTTGGAACTGTATCGTTGTTTATATTTTAAATTGCCATTATATTGTTGTTCTCTCCTTGCACACAAAATTCCTTTTGATTGAATCTATAGATGAGTTGTTTACCTTGGTCTCCTATGCAATCACAATTATGCTCTTCATGGATTCACTCCAAATCCTCATTCATACCAGGTTCAATGTATACATGATATTTGTTCTGAAAATGACTTTATGTATATGAATCCTTGAAATTCTGCTTGATAATTGTAAATTTTCTGAAAGTATAGCTTAAATGACAAAAACCATTGCATTGGTAGAACAACATAGATGTCCAAAATAGTGTTATTCTGCAAACTCTTCTTATTCTAGAAATGACTTTTAACTTGTTGTACCACCATTTACAACACATGATAAATGAGGAAACAAAACTTTAAAATAGTGTACTCTTAGACTATTTCCCTCCATTGTCAGCCAAAGATCGTTTCTAACACAGCTGATCACCGTAATCTTCTCTTTCAAGCAAGTTGATTGCTTCACAACTTAATAAATGACTAAACTATTTATACATTGATTAGATGCTATCACTGTTTCTTATTTGGCACTCTTCATGCATTTTTAAGCTCGATTATTCAAAACTGATTTATACCTTCCTTCCCTTTAAAATGAAAATCTAAAACAATTCTCTTCATTGAGGCATTATGTATGCCTGTTCACTATCCTTGATTGAGAGAAAGAACACTGTTGAACCTTGCATAATATCATGAACATGATGTCTCATAATACTATTGCAGAAGAACATAAAACATACAACAATGTTTTAGATGAATGTACTCAGTTAAATTGATTGAGTGGATTAAGCCCACTATTCACCTGTAGCTTTCAGAAAACATTTTCATGATTGTTATGAATGCACCGTTGGTTTAATGGCTTGATGCATAAACACTTCTTTACCTTTTAGTTGCATTTCCTTTCTTGCTGAATATGATGATTGCAATTTCTATCTCAACCCACAAGTAATTAATAAGGGGTAGCATCTCGAGCTCTACCCTTGTGGGAGCCCATTTTTCTCCACATGCTTGATCTTCAAATGATAATTAGCTTCATGATTTTCTCTATACCTACACAAAGAAACAAACGATGTTAGATAAAACAATATATGATCATGTTGATATATCTCTTCAGCTCATGTTTCTACACTTTTCTTGATTGTTTTAGTGCATGATTAGTAGCATACTACATTATTGTTGATAGTTCATGTAGGTATATTCATAGTAGGAGCCTCTTACATCCCTGTCTTCCTACAGGTCAACAGAGCTCAAAGAAGACAAATGGTGCACCTCTTCTACGTCAGTCGTCAATCAATCAGGCAATTATGATTATGTTTGTACTTATATGATTGTTCTTTTTATGCATCTTCCATAGTGTAGTGTGTTGTTTATGATGCACTATGACAGTCACATCCATGGCTTGTGTGGATATTTGATTTCAATCTTATCCTTTTCATTTTGAAAAGAAAAATGCATCTCAATACAAATTTGTACTATCATTTGAATTCTTCCAATCAAATGAAATTCTATAGATATGAATCACTTTATGAAATAAAAGAAATCAATTGAGATGCTTTGTTATTGAACACTAAATCCTATACTTCATTTGATTGTGTAACATTGAATAGAAACTTCTAAAATTTTGTTTCCTCATTTCAATGCATAACTGTCACTTGATGAATAATGACCAAAGAGAAAACAACACTTAAGCATAACACAAAAATAACTGTAACTTCACTTTAAAATATAACATTATTTAATCTAGCTCCACCAATTGAGCTGTAGCAAAAAATTGGTAACATTTTGGTGATTTCCACTAAATGCTTTCTTGCTAAGCATAGATCAATGGCCTTAAAACACTCCATTGGGTGCAGAGTCAAATATGCCCCTTCATGAAACTCAGAAACTTAAACAACAACACTCAAAACAACAACAAAACAAAACAAAAAAAAACTGAAAGAAAACTAACAAGCCCTAATGGCCAACAAAACATGTGTGACAGTGCTTAGGGAAAAGAAAGCTACTGAATGTAAATGTACAGAACACACTTATTTTCAATGCTATTCTACCTTTTTAAAAGATAGAACTTATCTCAGAGGCAATGCTTGAGGTGGATCCCATTAACTGGGATAGACAACACCTCTCTAGTCAACTTGGAAAGTTGGAACGCGTTGTGTTCCTTGCACTCTATGATCGCATAAGGCCCATCCCAAATTGCATCGAATTTGGAATGTCGTCTAGGTTTTCTTTTAAATTCATTCCATTTGAAAACCAGATCTCCAACAATGAACTCACGTGGTATTGCCCTCTTATCAAAATAGTTCTTCATCTGAGCTTGATGTATTTCAAGCTGCCTTAGAGGTTCCTTTTTGGTCTCTTTGAGCTCTACTAGCTATGCAAATCTCACCTCAAAAGGCTATTCATTCAGCAATTCCAGTTCTTTAACATAACTTAAAGTTGACAACTCAATGGAAACAGGTAAGTTTCTTTACCATAAGTTAGAACAAAAGGAGAACAACCAGTGGCCTTTTTAGGAGTTATTCTGTCAGTCCAAAGGGCTAAATTAAGTTTTTCATGCCATGTCCTTTGATTATCCACAATAGTCTTCTTGATTATCCAAATCAGATTTTTATTTGTATATTTTGCCTGACCATTGCCCTATGGATAATAATTAGAAGATGTGTTCAAATAAATATTATTTCTAACTGACCAATCATAAATCCTCAAACCAATAAAAGCCAAACCATTGTTAGAAATGATTGAATCAGGAACACCAAATCTTGATATGAGATCTTGATAAAAGTTAAGTACATAAGTATCATTTGCTTCTTTTAAAGAAACTCCCTCGATCCATTTGGTAAAATATTTTGTGGTAGTAAGTATCCACTTATGACCCACACTTGAAGGTGGATTGATAGGACCAATAAAATCTAATCCCCACTTAGCAAAGGGTTGTTCCACCTAAATCGGATGTAGGGACAGTGCTGCAAGCCTCTGTTTTCCAGAAAATAAGGCACACTTTTCACATTTTCTAACCCAAGGAATAGCATCCTTGAACAAATCTGGCCAATAATAACCAGCTCACATAATTTTCAGAGCTATTGTTCTTGCAGCAAATGGCTTCCTGAAGGCCCATCATGAAATTCTGCTAAAAGTTTGTCAACTTGATCAGGCTAAATGCATCTCAATAAAATACCTTAGAAATCTCTGCTATAAAGAATGCCATCAATAATTGCATAAGGAATGGCTTGTAATATGTAATACCTTCTTTTCGCTCTAAGTAGGCCTTCAAGGCACTCACCAGTTTGCAAATAATGCATCATTTGCTGCAACGAGCTAGCAGGAGACATTGTAACATCACCTGCAACCTCATTGTTTAGCGATGTATCCATATTTTCGGCTTCTTTTAAGTTGTTGTCTTCATTACCAACAATCTTCTTACAAAAACCTTTGCCTCTAACGATCTTGGTTACCTTTATCTCAACGTCAAATTCCATAACTTTGGTAATCCAACCAACACACTTATCATTAATATCTTTGTTAAGTAAAAATATTTAATAGTTGAATGAGCTACCAGCAAATGGATCTTGCTGTTGGACAACATATGCCTAAATTTTTTAAGGCTTCTGACAACAACAAAAACATGCTTCTTGACAAAAGAGTATTTTACCTCATAATCATGTAACACCTAGCTGAAAAATGCTACAGGCTACTCCAAGCCTTCCTCGTTTTGCTGGCATAACATAGTTGAAACTGTATCTACTCCTCCAAAGGCATACATGATGAAGTCTTTGTAAAAATTTGGATTAATGAGAGTAGGAGCTGCTGCAAGGGCTTCCTTTATCTACTCAAAGCTCCTCTTACCCTCCTTGGTCCAACTGAATGGCATATTCTTTTTAAGCATAGAAGTGAGAGGTTGCAGCAGAGCTGCAATATTCGGTATGAACCTCTTCATGAAATTTATTCTTCTAAGAAAGCTTTGCAATCCTTTCTTGTGAGTTGGTAATGGTAATTCAAGAATTGCAGAGACTCTTTCAAGGTCTATATAAATACCTTGCTTTGAAACAAAATGTCCGAGCAGTTTGCCTTCATGCACTAAAAATATACACTTCTCTAGATTGAGAGACACTCTAAACTCTCTGCATCTTTGAAAAATATGCTCTAAATGATCAAGATGTTCATTAGCATTTCTGGAAAAAATCGTAATATCATCTAAATATACCAGAATGAACTTGTTCATAAGGCTATGAAAGGCCATATCCATCACTCGATGAAAAGTTTCTCCAATGTTGGATAAGCCGAAAGACATCTTCTTATAGGCCATTTTGCCCCACTTGGTGGTGAATGTTGTCTTGAATTGATCTTCTTGCTTAACTAGAATCTGGTTGTAACCTGAGTAACCATCTAGCAAAGAAAATTTGTAAGAACCAGAAACTACCTGTAGAATTTTCTCCATGGAAGGGAGTGGGTAGTGATCCTTCAATGATGCTTTATTTAAATCTTGGAAATCGACAAATAATCTAATTTCCCCACTTTTCTTTCTAATTGGAAATGAATTTGACACCCAAGAGGTGTGTTTGATAGGAAAAATAATAGCACTCTGAACTAATTTATACAGTTTAGCCTTCATAAGGTGTTCTAATTTAGGGTTAAGAGGTCTCTACTTCTTCCTTACTAGTTTTGTACTAGGTTCTAATTCAATATTATGTTGGGCTAGCTCTAGGTTAAAACCTATCAAATCCTTATACTCCCAAGCAAAAACATCCCTAAATTTTTGACATAACAAAATAAATGCTTGTTGTTCCTCTTTATTACATACATTTCCCAGCTTGAGAAGCTTGGCTTTGAAGATTTCAAGGGCTTCATAATGTTCTTCTTTAACGGTCAGGCAACACTTGTCTTTCTGCGCTTGGTCATCCAAAATGAACATAGATTCCAAGGTCACCAATCCTTTCGGCAACTTTTTGGTTTCAATTGCACAATCTAGTCATCATATTGTTACTACCATTTTCGCTGGTTTCCATTTGCAAACTCAGCTTCAACAATTAAGAAATTTACAATTTGCTCATTGCTGTCAAAAACCTACCAGCTCACATTATTGTCAGGCACGAAAGGTCTAACCACTATTTTTGCATATTGACATGCCTCTGCTTTATGAATTTCATTGGGAATATCAAACTGGGCTCCTATGGTAGTGAGCCTATCAACATTCTTATTTTCATTTCTAGGAATCGAAACAATATTAAAAGCATCAAAATATTCCATCAAATCCAATACACAATGCTTGTATTTCTTAAACAAATCATTCTTAGTAGCATTCAAATTTCTGATCTGATTTATAATTAGTTCTAATTCATCATAAACTTGTAAGAGTTTAATACCTCTTTTGCTAGCCCATTCAAGGCCATGCACTAACGCTTAGTACTTAGCTATATTATTTGAACAACTCAAGGAAAATATGCAGGATGAAAAGTATTTATCTCCCTCTAGTGAAATCAACATAGCCCCACCTCCAGCACCAATACTGCTTCTCAAACCATCAAAGTAAAGCTTCCAAAGCTCATTTCCTATTTCTACAGATGGTTTCTCCTCTTTAAAAATATTAGGCATGTCACAATTAGGTTCTCGAATCATATAGGCTCCTAATGCTATCTCATCTATGTGCTAAAAAGGGTCAAGCTTGTGATCTTCAACTGCCCATTCATCTAGATTGATATTTTCTATATGGGTGCTACAGTTTGAGGTCATAGTTTGCTCCTCCAGTGCAGAGGTGGTGTAGAGGTTAGTGTTTATAGGATTTGGTGAATATGGTTTGATATAATCTTTGGCGAGAGGCTCAGACTTTATGCTCACTTTCGTACCATACCTTGTTCTAAAGAAGAGATGAGACCAATTCAAAGACAGAAACCCACCCAACTTGGTTGTAAAATCCCTCGAGAGATAAATGGTAAAGTGTGGCAGTAAGTCAATGACATGTATATCCTGATGAATAGAAAAATTCAGGAATGTGTGCAAAGTAAGAGCCAATTTTTTGATAATACCAGTAGTTTTAACAACAGACCCATCTAGTTGCACTACGCTTTTCTGAGGATTAGGCTCATAAACAAGACCTAACTCATCAGCTAAAATTTTAGGCATGACTAAACTACTGGCACCAAAATCAACCATACAATTATGAATAATTTTATTGCCAATAATCAGACTTAAGTAAAATGGAGGAGGCTTTACCTCTTTAGTTTTCTGCTCATTTTTATTCCCCAGATCATTAGCAAGCATGACCTTATCAACCCTTTGATCAGTATCATCAGAAATAGACAATTTAGCTAAAGAATTTTGCAGTAAACCTTTCTACCTTGGGAGGTGATAAGCATCTAATACCGACATACTGACAACAATTTTCTTGAGATGCTCAATAATATTAAATGATGAAGAATTTACCTTATGCTGGTTTTTTGTGACAACAACATCATTTTTCCTCTGCAAAGGCTACAAATACATCTTTGACTGCTCCTTGCTAGATATCTCTTGGCCTCTTTAAAGAATCTGCATTTTAGGCTACGCGACAGTGTTAACATTTCATGAAATGGGTTGCTTACTGTTTGTGGGTTTCTATTGTGAATTTCCAGCTTGCTATCTTGAATCCATAACTCTCTCTTTTCGATCTAGTATTTGCTGAAATGGAAGAATTTTGTTGATCTTGACCATTCATGCCACATAATTCAGAGCTCTACTAGTTCGACAAGGTGACTTCCACGCTATCCTATAGTTCTTGATTATGATTTGCAATATTTTATGAACCAACAGTTATTTTGAACCATTAAAGCCTAATTTCTCATTCCATTGGCGCATGCTGATTGGTTATGGGGCTGATTGCACGGATAACACCAATCATAGTCTTGGGAAACATTATTTTGGGGCACAAGTTCCTTTGACGAACTGTCTGTGTTTGGATTGTATGGTTGGAATGGCCTAGGGTTAAAATTCCTTCTTTGGGCTTGGTAATAATTTTGAAAAGCAGACCTATTTGGTTGGTTTTTCTTATGAGGGGCTTGATAAGGCTTATGTTCATGACCTACCTACTTCTTAATGCTCACAAGATCATTCTTGAAAGTCTTGAGTATACTTTTAATCTCTTAAAATTCTTGGTTCGAGGCTGGAGCAACAACTTCTTGGGTTGCGTTATGATAGCCTATTGTTGGAATAGGTGGGACAACAACAAAGGGAGGTACAACAGTAGGGGTAGGTGGATGTATTTCTAGAAAAAAAGGCATAGGAAGTCTAGGAGTTATGTCTCCAGCTTGGATGAGACAGTTCTTAGCTCTAATGGCTATGTCACAGTCATTAGGGAGTGTATGCCCACCCATAGACTGAATCATGACTGAAATTTTACTATTCAAAGCTTTTAAGTAAAACAAAAAAGCATGTGCTAGGAAAGGCTATACTGTTGTAGGAATCCTATCCCAGGTTCTTTGAAATCGGTAGTTGAAATCAGCCAAGTGCTCGTGTGGCACCCTCTGAATGGTGCTCAACTACTCCAACAAAGACAAATTATCAGATTTATCAGCAAAATGTTGATATAAACCGTTACCTAACGCATCCCATGTCACGATTGAGTTGGTTACAAGACCTCTAAATAATTGTAACACCTTCCCTTTGAGCGACATAGCCAACACCTTTAATGCAATGTTCTCCTATGTGATGTTGTGAATCGAGAATAAGGTGGTTGCACCATGAATATGCTCAACCGGTGTAGTGAGGTCCTCCTCGATGAAGTATGGTAGACTTCTAAGGGCTACAACTAGGAT
Organism: Sequoia sempervirens; assembly: GCA_007258455.2. Classification (NCBI taxonomy): domain Eukaryota; kingdom Viridiplantae; phylum Streptophyta; class Pinopsida; order Cupressales; family Cupressaceae; genus Sequoia; species Sequoia sempervirens. The sequence goes on along the minus strand of VDFB02000013.1, from coordinate 38,271,490 downwards.
GCCATCATGTTGAAGGATGTTTAATGGACTGCCTCCATTGAAAGGAGCGAATGGATGCTACCTTGGTGCTGCCATTGGTGGTACCCGTGATATTGGAACTGGTACTCCTAGTGATAAAACTAAGGAACTGAAAACATGAGGTGTTGACTTCGATCTTGTAGGTGTCTCAAAGAGCCTCCTTTTTGTTCTACCTCTTCTTCATGGTGGAGACAACTCTTGATATTCAAAAGGTGCAGTACTTGGTATTTTCTATATTTTTCTCATGCGCAAGCTGCACTACCATGCAAAAATCTGAATCGGAGTCGCCATGTATATTGAAATGAGCCTCCAAAAGGCTAAAAAATATGTTGCATACACCAAACAACAAATTAAAAACACTAAAATTTGTCTGAAATGGCTTTCAAAGTCCCACCGGGCATGCCAAAAATTGTTATCAATCAGATATGCACCCTTGCCAAATTTGCAGAAATTAGACTATTTGTTGAAACATGGAAACTCTTTTCAGATGTGGGTGATCTGTGTGAAAAGAGAATCTCTAGAGTGAGCTGGTTCTCTGAAAGATGGATATTATTCTAAATGATCTTTAGGAAAAGGGATAGAGAATAACTGAAATTAAAACCTATGACTTAAAATGATCTACAAAACTTAATAATGACTTTGATATTTCTCCCACAAATAATCTTCAGAAAAACAACAATGAATTCACAATCTCTCATGAACACCAGTGCAAAATTGATTTGCATGAAGGTTTAGATTTAAACAAAACATGCAACCTACAACAAATGAACTTTCTACATTGATGATTTGCATTAATAGGACATAAAGAGGATCTGTAAACATATTCACAATATAAACATCATACTAAAACTATAAGTAGACACAAAATTGAGAAGTAGGAATGTTGTTTTTATTTAACTGAAGGAGTATGCCAAAATCTGTCCAAACTAAGTACAAATGAGTTTACAAGCTCAAAAATGTGTGAGAGCAAGAAACTGAAAAATATGAACTGAGAAGAGGAAGAAAAACTAAGCTTTCTTCAAGACCCTTTGAAACCCTAATCTGAGCTCACCAAGAAAGCTCAAGGAAAAGGTACCAAACTGTCTCAAAAGTCTGCATAAAAGCAAAAAAAAACTCTTTTTATTTTCTGTGCTTATTTGGTCTCCTGTTGGCCGCCATGGGAGAGCTCGACCCTTGATTTGAAATCCCTGTGAGAGCTCAGTCGTGGCAGATTGCTTGGTCTTCAGTAGGCACACACTGGTAAACATTGCTTCTTCCTTTGGAAACTCCTTTTCATGAAACAAAAGCTTAAAAGATTCATATACTCTAGCAAGATGTCATTTTTCATTTATAAATTTAAAGGCCATCTACAGGCCACGCCATGAACATATTTGTTAAGAGATTTCTGAGTATTTTGAGCTTAACCCATCATGATTTTCCAACTCTTTTCTACTTTTAGAAACAAAGCTAGATGTGGGCATTCATTATTTTTGAAGAAATCTTACTTCTTCTGAGGCTCGCTCAACCCACCATGACTGTTGCTCTCTTTTGAAATCTCCATGGTTTCCTTATAGAACCCTTCATGGGTGACTGAAAATTGCAGAAGTTGTATTTTCTGTTCAAAACCCCAATGTGGGTAAGCTGTATTTTGAAGAAATCTATGTTTCCTAAACACGATTCATCATGATTTATTCTATTTTTTGTTGTTTCCTATAAAACCCTCTCGTGGTGACTTTGAAAATTGTAGAAAGCATCTATTTTATTTATTTGTAGAAGTCTCCATATGGGTAACCTAGAAATGGCATTAAATTTGTCTTTAAACTCAAACCCCAATGTGGGTGTATGAAAAATAAACAAAATATGTATATTTTGATATCTGTGTAAAACTTGGGCTCCTTTTGGCATTCAAATTCTCAATTTTCAGTATATGGGTATTTGTTATTTGTGAAGAAAATGCATTTCTGGATGTATCTTCAATTATATTCCGACTCATCCTTCTTTCTGTAGAAAATTCCCATGCGTTTCTTTTTCATTACTATTGAAAACCCTCATTCGGATATATGAGATTCTGGAAATGTATCTTTGCTTATATTTTCAATTGCCATTAAATTGATGTTCTCTCCTTGCACACATAATTCTTTTTGATTGAATTTGTAGATGAGTTGTTTACCTTGGTCTCCTATGCACTCACAATTATGCTCTTCATGGATTCACTCCAAATCCTCATCAAAATTTTTACTTAATAAACTCTGTTCATTCTGAAATGACTTTTTACTTGTTGTACCACCATTTGAAACACATGATAAATGAAGAAACAAAAATTTAAAGTAGTGTACTCTTGGACTATTTCACTCCACCGTCAGCCAAAAGATTGTATCAAACACACCTGATCACTGTATTCTGTACTTACAAACAAGTTGATTGCTCCACCACCTAATAGATGACTGAACTGTTCATTCATTTGATTAGATGTTGTCACTATTTCTTATTTGTCACTCTTCATGCATTTTTATGCTCCATTTAAAAAAGTTGTTCCATGAACTTGCTCTCCTCCAAAATGAAAATCTGAAACAATTCTTTTCGTCGAGGCATTATGTATGCCTATTCACCTTGTATCCTTGATTGAGAGAAAGAACACTATTGAACCTTGCATAATATCATGAACATGATGACTCATAATACTATGGAAAAAGAACATAAATCATACAACAATGTTTGAGATGAATGTGTTTAATTAAATCAATTGAGCGGATTAAACCCACTGTTCACCTGTAGATTTTAGAAAACATTTACATGATTCTTATGAATGCACAATTCGTTTAATGGCTTGATGGATAAACTCCACTTTACTCTTTCAGTTGAATTTCCTTTCTTGTATGAATATGATGATTGCAATTTCTATCCCAGCCCACTTGTAATGGATAAGGGGCAGCATGTTGAGCTCTACCCTTGTGGGAGCCTATTTTTCTTCACATGCTTGATCTTCAAATGATAATCAACTTCATGATTTTCTCTATACCTGCACAAAGAAACAAATGATGTTAGCATAAAAAAAAATATATGATCATGTTGTTGTTTCTCTTTCAGCTCATTTTTCTACATTTTTCTTTAGCTGGTTCTATGCATTGCAAGGATTGAAATATATCTCTGTTAGTATATCATGCAGTATAGTTCATATCTTGAGGTCTTAATTGACCCCCTTCATCTTTTGTAGGCACATTCAAGAACAAAAGCAAGATGGAGCAAGCTACGAAGCATCAACCAACGATTGACTCAAGTAATGACGGATATGTCCCATGTTACTTGTCACTTTCTCTTTCAGTTGTATATTTCATTTTTTCTCATGAATGGAATGGCTAAAACCACGACTTGTGTGGATATTCAATTTCAATCTTCTGATTTTCATTTTGAAAAGAAAATGCATTTATGATGCAATGTTGTACCACCATTTGAATGTATCACCATTTGAATTCTTGTAATCAAATGAAATGTTGTAAATATAAAAAGCATCATGAAATAAAAGAAAGCATTCGATCATGCTTTGTTGCTTATATGCTCAATCTTGTACTCCATTTGATTGTCAAATGATAAAAAATTCTTAAAACTTTGTTTCCTCATCTCAATGCACAATTGTCACTTGATAAATAATCATAAATAAGATGCAATCAGAACTTAGCATATGCAAAAATAACTATATTTCCCACTTTTAAATATGACAGTATTTAGTCAGCACCACCATTTGAGCTATGGCAAAAAATTGGTAACAATCACGATCTACAAGAATGTCTTCCATCTTGAGCTTCCACAACTCAAAGTTACCAGGCCATTAAACTTCTCCATCTCAATCCTCCTAGATGTTCTCTCCATCTTTTTCCTGCAACAAGGTCACAAAATGCACTTTTGCAAAACTCCTAGTGAAACAAAGATTAGCTCATAAAACCCTTCACACCTAACAATGAAATCAAGACTAGATAGGCTCTGATACCAACTAAAAGGAAGTCAAGTGAGCGAAAAAAAAAATCCTACACTAATCTAAGTAGAAGAGAATTACAATTTTTTTCTAAAAACACCTTATATAGTTACAATAATAGAAACAAATAGAGAGAAAAAAGGTAGAACAACAAAAACCCATAAAATAATGACACCAGATATACATGGGGAAAACCATTTCGGGTAAAAAAAACACCCTCCAAAAGCACAATACTATTGTATTATCTAAAATAAGGATTACAATGCAACACCAAGTATAAATATTCTTCAACAAGTGTTTCAAAATAAACATCTATTAAGGAGTGAATCCAGTAGCACAAGCATTATCTACAAACAAACTATGCATTCTACAATGAAAGGCATACAATATATAGAGAGATATAAGCTAGAAGAAGCATCTAGAAGAGGATGGGTGTCTAAATGGACATGGCACCAATGAAGGGGAAATAGGGGATATACTCAGTTCATATCTTCATGCCACCAACTCGCCATATTCTGTATTTTTTGGATTGCTATTTTCATAGTGGAAATATTCAATATTCTAATGACTGTGTTTTCAAAATGTTTGACTTGGTCTTGCTTATGCATTCGACACATATCAAATTAATTGACTTCTTATAAAGTGCTTCTTTATTCTCATATACATCACGTTGCATTTAACTTGCCACCTTTACATAGGGCACAACACTTTAATTCACTATGCTTTATTTATTAGATATAAGCTATGTACATTCAACACATTATATGCATTTACGTAGCTTTAAGCAATATGATATATTTACCAAACATTTAAGTAACGTGTGGTTTATATTAACACTATTTCCAAAGCTTTCAAAACTCTCATGCACGGGCAACATTAATCATTGCACAATAATATAAAGCACTATATATATATTCATCAAATCAGCCATTATATATTATATATATATATATATATATATATATATATACATTTCTAAATAGCATGAAATTCTTATATGTATATGAAAAAACGGAAATAGGGGGATCTACCTTTGAGGAGATAGGATTCCTACTTCACACTCTTGTTTCATTGAAGGAGTCCTAGAGATCTTAATCCAAGGATGAATTGGGGGAAAGAGATTTGTAATAGGGATGTCCTAGGGTTTGATTAGAGACTAAAAGAGGTTTCAACACCAAGCTAGGTCTTAGAAAGACAAGAAATGTAAATGGCATGCATAGTACTATGCAAAAACCTAACCAAATGACCTAGGAAGTGAAACTGAAATGCAAAATAACAAACTAAGAGTGAATAGAGGTGCACCTAGAAGAAGGATGAGGTTAGAAAAATCTCTAAAAACCTAAAATATTATTGTTTGGTTCCCACTAGGACTCATATTCTAGTTTGGGCAATTTAGTCCTTGATTAGGGTTTTTGTGCCAAAACTAGAATCTGTAAATGTATGATTTGGATCTCCTAAAATCTAAAATAACCATGTATTGGGACTGATATGCCACAAGTGGCATATCATTCCCACTCTACATTTTTGGAGGGTTAAGGCTTGAATCTAGTCTCCAATCTCTACTCTTCTTTCCACACTTTGTTTATGTGTCTGAAACCCTGATTTGCAACTTACAGGTGACTTTCCATGAAGATGACAACTTGATGACTTTATTCAACCTTGCAACCTAATCTTCAAAGGATCTTCAAGCCCTAAGATACCTAGATCTGTAATTACACATGTAGAGAGAGACAAACTTGTTGATTCGTTAGGAGATAGGGGTTTGCCTTGGTCAAACCCCATTTAGGTAACTAAACCTTGTGATGAAACAGTGAAACATGAACATGAAACATGAAATATGAAACATGAACAATGATACCTTGAATGATTTTTTGAAATGTAGGTCTTCAATCTAACATGAAATGGCCATGTAGAATGTAGATCTTGATCTTGAACTTTGATATGAAACAATTTGCTTGTAAATGGATTTTCAATGCTACATCACAACACTAGCTCAACAAAATGCTTGATGCTTGATCAATGACCTTGACATGATAATGGATCTTGAATTGTTGCAACAAAAGATGAAGAAATCTTCCCTTGAATACCTTATAAATGCTCTTGTAAACTCTCTTGACACTCATGTGAAGTCTTGTAATGCTTAAATCTTGATGAATTATGTTGATATCATGAAGGCTTAGGCAAATAATGATTTGAGACCTTTTTTATATAGGTAATCCATCTAATGTACCATGTATTAGATCCCATAAGCCAACATTCATGAAATTTGAACTTAAAACCTTGATTTCCCACTAAAAACCCTAAAAAGGGCCAAATGGGACTCATACGCCACTTGTGGCATATAGGTCCCGTCTGAATGGGAATCATACGCCCAAGGTGGCATATGGGTCCCACCAAGCCTTTTTAGGTGGAGGAAATGTCAGGGAGTTGAGAGATTAAATATATTTGTTGATTATGTTGAGATCTTAGTTGAAATAAGCCTTAGGATGCATAATATAGGGTCTTAGGCGCCTATTAGTGATGATATGAAGGTCATAAATGCAAGAGGGCCCAAAAATTAATGTGAAGGTAAAAATAAATACACTTTACAACATTAAATTAAGGAAAAATTAGGTCAATTTAGCTTAAAAGGTCCCTAAGTCCAATGTGAATGTGGAAAACACATTACAACACTAGATCAAGGCGACATTAGGTCCATTTTAATGTTAACCATTCCCAAATCAAGCAAGGAAAAGGGATACATTTTTTGTCACCACATTTAGCCCCCACTTTAATGAGAGGAGGAACTTGCTTCAAACTCACACTAAAGTAAACATTCAAGAGGAATCTAAGTGTACCAATGCAAATGGTATAGGATGACAAAGATGAAGGAGGTGGTCAAGCCCCCAGGATCTAGGATCTAATATAAAACTAACATAAGCACAAAAATGACATGCACAAGGTGTACGGTATGCAACATCAAGATGCACAAACATGAAATGTTAGTAACTAAGAAAAATAAAAAGAGGTGGATCAAGCCTCAACCATTTTTCCCGTACATTATGGATTAGATCTAAGCTATTTGTCCAAAAATGTATGCTCATTTTGAGGCAACGAAACTTTAGGCTGTCCCCTGGGTGAGTATCCAAAGGGTGGCTTAGTGAGAAAGTCATGCCTCTTTATCAACTTCTCACCATATAATGAGAAAGTCATGCCCACGTTTAGGCTTCTCATCATACATCAACCATACCAAAGCTATGCCTCCTAAAATTTTTGACAAGGCACCACATAATAATGAAATTTGAGCTTCATGAGGCAAGCAAAGCTTCATATGCTTGAAACTCATGAACAAACAGGATGGCTCCAAAAGAAAGCAAAGTGTATTATGCAAGGTGGCCATATAATCGAAATTGTAAATGTAAAATAGTATAAGGTACATTCAAAGGGATTTTTCTTAGTCCATGTAAGGTCTCTTCTTAGGGAACATTATGCCTAATGTCTCCAAGAGAGGACAAACCAAAGGAATATCATGAAATCAGAGGGAATCAAACCCAATGACACCACCAAGAAAGGGACACATCACAAGAAGAAAGAAAATTGCATAGTGAAAAATGAGTTTCGATGTATGCTTCCACTTTAATGTGGTTGCTAACACCATTTCTATGAGAAATTGATTTAAAGTAGAAGAAAACATTAGAGCTTACTCAAAAATCCCTATGCCAAGTCATATGTTTCTGAATCAACCTACATCATGAATAAGTATGTCACATGCAAGCCAACTTAAGGCATGTCTTTTGGGCATACCAAGCTTGCTCTTAGATGTACATGAAAGGCGGTGAACTAGCCAAAAGAGAAAATGACAAGTGACATATGAAGAAAAGGATACCTAACCCCTTGTCCCCACTTAGTGTAGGATAAGGATGAGCCAAAATGATTGATGAGAAACATGCTAGAGTGAAAATCAGTATCTAGGTATGTGCAGGATCATGATGGGCCAAAAAGTGGTGATATGATGGGTATGTGTAGGGTATGTGGCTAAAGACTCTATTTTTACCCAAAATTGATGAAATTAAAAGGGTTTTTAAAGGAGATTCTCAACTTTCCACCAATATAAATTATGCTTTACTTTGAATTTAATAAATAATTATTATTCATTTTCTATTTGAATTATGACTAAAGTCCTGATTGATAGGTTGATTGAAAAACATCTATATTGAAATGGTATCACATCTGTTGAATATGAATGATCGTTACATTCTATGCTTCGGATATTTTAAGATTAAAAAATAAAATTGAATTTTATGAAGTTTTGACCAATTTAAGGTGTTAGATATACAATTTTTTATATTTTTAAAAGTTGTAATAAAAATTCATACTTACTTATTTACTGGAAAATTACAAAAACAATGCATCATATTGCATGAGTCCTCTGCTGGTATCTAAAATATTATAAAATATTCTTATTTTATTATGGTTAGGTGGTTAGATGTATACATACTTTATTTTTTCCTAAATTTAAGTACACTGTATTGAAATTCTAAATTTCACTAAATATTAAAAAAAACTTAGTAGGAATCATATTCAATTTTCTATAGATTCTATTTTATATATTCTTGAAATAATATAGATAACTTATTCAAAATTTTACATCAAGTTTCCTAACTCTGATTTTTCTAATTTTTTTGCCACTTAAGGGCCTGTTTTTTCCATGATGATCCTGCACATGCCCATCTATTAGAGGAATTAGTTACTCCCACAAGGAATAACACCACACTCCTTAAGGTGTTGAATTTTGTTACTCAAAGCCTTACATCCATTAGTAGAACGAACATGAACTTTGTGATATGCACAAAATGAATTCTTGTAGTAAAATTTCTTTCTTGTTCTTGGAGGAAGGGATATCAAATGATCTTGGAGGAGTCTCAACAAGATCAATAGTAGAGGATGTTCCTTTTTTTCATAAGATGTCATACCCACACTAAATGATAAGGCCTTAGATGAAGTTGGAGAAAAGGTGGTAAACCTAGATCTTTCTTGAAAGAGTATGGTATATCATTTTGCTTCATGTGTTCATTGTATCCATGTTTAGGACGGAGTTTTCATCCAAGAGCATAAAAATATTTCAATTCAGATGAAGGGGATTTATCCTTCTAAGAAGGATTGGCTTCTTCACGAGAACACAAATCCTTTTTATGTTTCTTAAAGTTATGCATCATCCTCTCATGAGGGATGGGAACTTTAAATAGCCCCCATCACCACCATGGGGTAATGTTGTTGACATAGAACCAAGTTGAGCAAATGAAACACAAGGTTGTTTTGGTTTAGATTGTGAAATTTTGTGCTCTCCCATAAAAGAGGGTGTAAAATATAATGAACTCCAATCATCACTAGAACTTGCATCTTAAAATGAATTGTTTGTATACGAATCTTTGGATTTTGAGGGTGAGATTTTGGATTCTTTATGGAAATGAGGCGTAAAATCTAATGATCTCAAATTATCACTAAAGAGTTTCATTGTAGGTGAAAGAAAATTAGGATTGGCATCAACTTGTATAGGTTCAACTTTTGATTTTGGAATGTAAGTATTAGGGGAGTTGGGAGTGTTGTGATCATATAATTTATAGCTTCGTTCATTTGCTTCAACTATGTATATCTTGTTATATTCAAATTTCATTGCACAATTTCAAAGAGTAGATGGGTCTCCTTTCATAGCATGAATCCATGGTCTCCCTAGGATAATATTGTATGAAAGAGGTCTTGACATGATATGTATAGGGGTAGGAAACATTACAATTCCAACCTCAATAGGTAATATGATCACTCCTAATGGTTTCCTATTAACATTGTCAAAGCCATAAATATTAAGAACGAAAATAGGGGGCTCTACCTTTGAGGAGATAGGGTTCCTACTTCATACTCTTGTTTCATTTAAGGATAGTCCTAGAGATCTCAACCCAAGGATGAAGTGGGGGAAAGAGATCTACAATACAGATGTCCTAGGGTTTTATTCGATACTAAAAGAGGGTTCACCACCAAGCTGGGGCTTGGAAAGAAAAGAAATGTAAATGACATGCAAAGTACTATGCAAAACCTAACCAAATGACCTAGGGAATGAAATTGAAATGAAGAATAAAAAACTAAGATGAAAAAAGGTGAACTTGGAAGAAGGATGAGGTCAGAACAAGCTCCAAAACCCTGAAATCTTGTTGTTTGGTGCCCATTGAGACTCATACACCAGTTTGGATGATTTAGTTCTAGACTAGAATTTCAGTGCCACAACTGAAATTTTTCAATGTATGATTAGTATCTCTGAAATTTGGAAAAAATATTGTTCTAGGACTCATACACCACAAGTGGTGTATCAATCCCACTCTACTTTTTTGGGGGGTTAAGGCCTAAATCTGGTCTCCAATATTTGTTCTTCCTTCAACACTTTGTTTTTGGGTCCAAAACCTTGATTTGCAACCTATAGGTGAATTTCTGTGAAGATGACAACCTTGTGAAAACTTGATGACTCTCTTCAACCTTGCAACCTAATATTCAAAGGATCTTCAAGCCCCAAGACACCTAGATCTGTAATTACACATGTAGAGAGAGAGAAACTTGTTGATTCGTTAGGAGATAGGGGTTTGCCTTGGTCAAACCCCATTTAGGTAATTAAACCTTGTGATGAAATATGAAATATGAAACATGAACAATGATACCTTGAATGATGTCTTGAAATGTAGGTCTGCAATCTAACATGAAGTGGCCATGTAGAATGTAGATCTTGATCTTGAACTTTGATATGAAACAATGCTTGTAAATGGATCTTCAATGCTACATCACAACACTAGCTCAACAACGTGCTTGATGCTTGATGACCTTGACATGATATTGGATCTTGACTTTTTGCAACAAATGATGAAGAATTCTTCCCTTGAATGCCTTAGAAATGCTCTTATGAAGTCTTGGAATGCTTAACTCTTGATGACTTATGTTAACATCATGAAGGCTTAGGTAAATAATGATTTGAGACCTTGTTTATATAAGAAATCCATGTAATGTATCGTGTATTATATCCCAAAAGACAACATTCATGAATTTTGAACTTAAAACCTTGATTTCCCACTCAAAACCCTAAAAAGGGGCCAAATGGGACTCATACATCACTTATGGCATATAGGTCCCATCTAGATGGGACTCATACACCCAAGGTGGTGTATAGGTCCCACCAAGCTCTTTCAGTTGGAGGAAATGTCAGGGAGTTGAGAAATAAGGTATATTGATTGATTATGTTGAGATCTCGATTGAAATAAGCCTCGAGATGCATAATATAGGGTCTTAGAGGCCTATTAATGATAATATGAAGGTCATAAAATGCAAGAGGGCCCAAAAATTAATGTGAATGTGAAAATAAATACACTTTACAATATTAAATTAAGGAAAAACTAGGTCAATTTAGCTTAAAAGGGCCCCTAATCCAATGTGATTGTGGAAAACACATTACAACACTAGATCAAGGCAAAATTTGGCCCATTTTAATGTTGAACATTCTCAAATCAAGCAATGAAAAGGGATACTTTTTCCGTTGCCACAATATATATGTATGTATGTGTGTGTGTGTGTGTGTGTGTGTGTGTGTGTGTGTGTGTGTGTGTGTGTGTGTGTACATATATCTATGCACACATACACACACACGCGTGCGCGCACACACACACACACACACATATATATGAATATGTATATATAATCATTAACAAATGAGTTCATTTAAGTAATCCATTTGATATTGAAATGAATATATCTATTTTATCATTTTCATGAACAATACCATATGTATATATATCTATATACATATATACACATATATACATTTATCGACATACTCATATGGACATTCCTTGAAGTCAACACATACACGTATACCGACATGTATGTATATTTATATATCCTTATATTTATACATTTGCTTATACAATCAATCACACATAATTACTATCAATTCAATAAACATATATGCAGATGACCTATATATATGTACATATATATACATGCCTTATTGTCCACTCGATATCCCCATGCCCATGAGCAATCCATCTATAAGCATGCGTAGGTACATTTATCTGTGTATACTTATGTACATATTAAATCACGTGTATGGGTTGTCATTGACATGCACATGTATACATATATGCATTCCATGTATACATATCTTATCGATTACACAAAGCCATACAAGAAAGAACTCACAAATATCAAGCACTTATCACAAACCATGAATGCTCCTAACCAAAATCATGATCCTGTCTAATGCAAACAAAACATGTCTTAATGATGACTTACCAATAACCTGAGACTATGACTTGACTCAACTATACTTAGAAGTGAGTGTGTGTGAAAACTCGGTTAGGCTTCATTAAAGGTTACCTGACCAAACACTTCTCCTGAGACATACTTCCCCTCCCTTTTGGAGGCGTGAACCTGTACTTGCATCGATCTTGGCATATTTGCAATAGTAGTTAGACATTTACATGAAATCTACTTTCATCATAAAACATTAGAATATTCATATTGCAATACATATCCTTTCATTGTGCTTCATCAATATAAACATAATTACTCCTTCAAAGCAATAATATTCTTAATACCTATTTCAGTATTTCATTCCATTATCAAACATATCAAAATCATGATTGCATTCATCATCTTATTTACTTGTGAAGGTAAAATCAACTTAGTAACAACAAGACGGGGTGTAACAATCATGAAATCACCTAAAAATAAGGCTCATCTTGCTTGCTAAAACAACGATGTTATCCTAATAATTTATGGGTGAGATTTAGCCAATAGTTGCAAAACTATTTGATAGAATAGATAAGATATCAAACTATTTGTCAAAATGTCTCAAAGAAGTATGATCTTATGGAAGGCCATGCTTGTAAGCCTAATTTGAACACCCATAAATCTATTTGGGGTGGAGTGGCATGGAGTGGTATGGAGTTTGGAGACTTCCCTTTGCCATTGCCAACACTGTTCTGCCCTTCTTTTTGTGTGCACCCTTCTCATTTACCAAACACTCCCTTTGCATCACAAACTTCCTCTATCCTTTATGCTTTGATGGACGCCCATACCTTTCTCTTCACCAAATGTCAACCTTATCTTTTTCAAGAGCTCATGTAGAGTTGGATCCCATTTCCTTATAGACAAGGAGGGTGCTGACATCGGTTATGGAATTTGGCTTTAAACCTGCTAATCACATTTGCTTGAAACTTTCTAAAGCCTTTTCAACAAATTGATTCTATGGATAACCTATGATCAAGGTATTTGAACAATGATAACACATTTATTCTAACAAAGCTCCTCTCATTTTCTCCCACACAATCTCTCTACTCCCTCTCTCCATGCAATTCTACTCCTACTTATTCACTTTTCCTCTCTAAAATGAACCATATATCTGAAGATTATGAAGTCGTGGGGGTTTAAAGACTACCAAATGCCATTTTTCCACATGAGCTACTATTATGGATGTTCGAGGGTAGGAACACCATTCCTCAATAAATGTTGATCATCCTCTCCATACACATGCCCTTCTCTTCATAAATACATGTTGTCTTCAGGTGTAATATTTTCCCTCACATTTGAAAAAATACATTTGTATTTTGATGGACGATCATGCCTCTTAATGGCATTGTCGATTACCCTTCACTTGTTTCTAGACATTTGTTGTGGGGATGTGACATCTACATCTTCACATGCAATCTTAATTCTTATACTTAGTATTAAATATCAATGATGACACAAACTTCAAAATTTAATATTTATTCTTCTCTTGTTAATTCCAAGAGGCATTCTACACTGATAGCAAGGAGTGGAGTGTAATGACATGAGCATGTTAACAAAATACCATTTAACTTAAATTTGACAACCATTTACATGTCAAAATATTAATATTTGATAATGAATAAAATACTTCTAAAATAAGTGGCAAATAAATAAATATTTAAAAAAGATTAGAATTACTAAAATAATGAATGTTGACTTTTTCAAAAGTAAAAACTAAAAACCAAGTAAACAAGTAAAACAAGTCTAGTGAAGAAAAATAAACAACATAGATATAATAAAATTTATGTGTTCATATATAGAATAAATAAAATAGTCTCAGAATGAAAATAACCTTTAAATAAATAAAATAACTGCAAATAAAATATTTATACTAGTAAAATATATAATATTAACATTGAAATGGTCTTAGCAGTTATAATAAATTTAGCCTATGATATCTTTAATGGTTTTGAAAGTCAGCTATTCGAAGCCAAACTTTTAGAGATTAAACAAATTCCGAGTACATATCCGTAAACGCTTATTCCGGTCTAATGTTTTATAATAAAAATTGAGGATTACCAAGTCAACTTTGTTCGTTGTAACCGCGCTCTCTCTACACTACTAAATTGGTAGGTGAGCCGAACTTCAGTATTACAAATTGGAAAAGGAAAAGACAGAAATTTACAGACATTAATATGTAAATTTTCGTCTTTTCTTAATCCTGGATGGTAGTTTAAACGATGGGCATCTTCTTCTGCATTTTTCTGGTGATCACCGCTTCTTTCAGCTACGGAATCGTCGCGATAGTCACAGACATCAGAGATGGTAAGCTTTTGTCATGTGAGTTGGGTGTTCTGCTTATTAAGTAATCTTGAAATATTCGAACATATGTATGAATTCCAGTGACTACGTTGAGATCGCTGCAAAGGCAATGGGGAAATTCGGCCGGGCTGACATGGGCAGGAGTAGATCCTTGCGCTTCCAATTGGGTTGGAGTTTCTTGCGACGGCGCACGAGTTATTGCTCTGTAAGTCAGTCTATGTCTCCTCCTCGATCTCTTCAGTTATATATCATTGCATACTTGTGCGGCTTACAAGCTTAAATTGTTTTTATAGACTTCTATCTACAATGGGTCTCCAGGGAGAGCTGCCAAGTGATATGGGAAGCCTTACAGCTCTCCAAAGGCTGTAAGTTCTGTGAATCAATCAGATTTACTGCATTGACTTACTGCCATGGTTTTCAGGCTTTGAATCAAGGATTGTAGATTAATTGAAGCAAACTGTTGTTGCAGAGATTTATCGTACAACCCAAACTTGACTGGATCTATTCCTCCAAGTTTAGGAAGCTTGCGCAACCTTAGAGAGCTGTAAGCCTTATAATTTTCACACCATCAAATCGATGGCATTTCAGTTATGTCCAAAGTATAGATCATGTTAATAATTTCTGGCATGTATAGGTTGTTGATTGGGTGTAGTTTCAATGGGAGAATTCCAGAAGAGCTTGGCAATCTGCGAAGGCTTACAACTCTGTAAGAAACCTGGTATTACTTCCAAGATAATTGTTCAGAAATTAGTAGAGTTTATATGATGTGTTGATGCAGAAATTGTTTATCAGGGATTTGAATTCAAACAAATTAGGCGGAAATGTTCCTGCCACATTAGGTAACCTTACAAATCTTTATTGGCTAGACTTTGCCAACAATAATCTTGTCGGGACACTTCCAGCCGAGCTCGGGAAGCTCGTTAATGCCGGTCACTTGTAAGCCTTTTCTTTTCTTTGTCTTTTTCCTGCTAATCATCTCTGTAGAGTCATGATCCTATACCAGGATTCTTTCTTCTAATCAGGGGTCTTTCCTTGATTATGTGTTGAAGCCACTTTAATAAAAACCGTCTGGGAGGTTCCATTCCGCCAGAAATATTCCACGAAAACATGTCCGTCCAACATGTGTAAGTAAATATCTCCATTCTTCTTATATTTGTTTTTAATGAAAGATTTATTTTGTAGTTTGTACCAAATCAGATTCTCCTCGTTGGCATTATTTGCAGGCTGTTCGATCAAAATCTTTTCACTGGAATGATACCTTCGACACTTGGTCTTGTTATGACGATTACAGTTCTGTGAGTCTGAATATTTGTCTATCATTTAACTTTAGTTTTTTAAATTCTCGTTCCTCGCAACAACTTTCTTTAAAATCAAACCCGTAACTACTTTCTTACTGAAAAAGCATGTTAACAGAAGGCTTGATCGAAACCTTTTGGAAGGTCCAATACCGCCAAACATTAGCTCGTTGATAAACCTAGGTGAAATGTAAGATTCTATGAATTCATATTTCACAGAGGTAATTTGTAACAACAATTAGGATTAACGTAAGTAGTAGATAATTTTTTCTTTGATTTGTTTCAGGCATCTTTCAAACAATAAACTGAACGGTCAGATACCTGATCTATCCGGGCTCAAAAATCTGCAATACTTGTAAGTCAACGTGTAAACTAGCACCAATGGCGGCGCTGTATCTATTCTTTTGATCAATAATGCTTTGGTGTATGGCATTGGCAGGGACCTGAGCAACAATTCATTTGACGTAGCCCTTGTTTCTGACTGGATTTCTTCGTCAGACTTGTTAACGACAGTGTAAGTCCAAAGTAAACAAAATGCTTCGGAAACATGATCTAAATAGACTAGAGAAGTATATTAATATGTACTGATTATCTATCTTCCTTGCCTTCCCAATTTTTTCCCAGCGTGATGGAAAATGCAAAGTTGAATGGATCATTACCTTCTGACCTTTTCAAATTGCCATTACTGGAGACATTGTGAGTATAATTTGCAAAACCTTCTCATCCATGTAGTAAATTGAAAGTCCTAGAAAAAGATTCTAATCGTCTATAAACATCATTTCAATTGAGTAGGAGAATGGCGAGAAATTCCATCAATGGAAATGTGGATCTCAGCAGTGTAACAAGCCAGACGCTTCAAGAGGTAGATTTACAGTACAACAGCATCACGCTTGCGTTCGTGCCAAACACTGCCATGAAAGTGTAAGAATTTCTTTATTTTTTTGGATTGCATTTGATGAATCTCAATATCGCATGGAGTAGAAAGAAATTATATAAATGTTTTCTGCATAAACGCCCTGTGTGACCACTGACCAGTAGATTAATGATCAGTTATGTCTTCTAATAAATTAAAGAAAATTTGCCTCACCTTTAGTTAATAATTGTGGATTCTATAAATAAAATGTATCACATTTTTTCAATAAGGATCTCAAATTCTCAGTTTCGTCAAAGCAATGCTATGCTTATTCTTGCCCTTAATTTTTGATTAAATATTTTAGTTCATCTATAAATAAACTGGAGTGAGACAAGGCATCCTTGTTTCTGCCCCTGCTTTCATCCTCTTGCTTTAACGTTTAATGAGCGTGATGTTCTGAACGCCTTCGGAACACTGCAATCCATGAGTTGTTCCAATAATAATGGTAAGCTGACGGGTCAAACATTTTTGGAATGGCAGCAAGCTCTTCGGGAACCCGGCCTGTGCTCAAGGAACCAGCCTCTCAAATGATAAAGTATGTGATCCAGAAATGGCGGCAAACGGCACCTCGGGCTCATACACAACTCCTATGAATGATTGTGGAAAAATTGTGAAATGTGAAATAGAGAATATGCAAATAAATCCCAGTAACTGTAAATGTGCAGCGGCCCTTGAAGGAGTTCTGGTATTCAGATCTCCATCCTTTTCAGCTTTGAACAACAATGCCAGATTCCAAAGGCTAGAGAAATCTCTAGAGAGCAACTTGAGTTTGTTACAGGGGTCATCGGTATATATACTTTGTTGCATGTATTTTGATGCCAATGACTATCTCAACATCAAAATTCGGATCTTTCCACCAGTTGAGGAGCAGTATTTTGAGCCATCAGATATTGTAAACCTGGGTTACAGTTTAAGCTACCAGACTTACAAGCCACCAAAAGAATTTGGACCCTACTATTTCATTCCGACTCCGTACTACCTATTTCTTGGTAAGAGAGTGCCCTTCCTTTCGACGTTTGGTTCTAGATTTATTAGATTTTCAAAAATTAAATTTGCCCTTTTTGTTTCAGGCTCGAAGAGCTCTAAAGGCTTGAATACAGGGGTAATTATTGGTATAGCAATCGGTGTAGCTCTGTTAGTGCTTGCCATCATTGGCATTGGGATTTATGCGTTAACCCTAAAAAGGAAGACAGAAGCTGCAGCGAAGAATAGCAGACCATTTGGTATTCAGTTTTTCTTCAAGAAGCTAATTGTGTTGCATCTGCATATTCTTCTCTGGAGTTGCGTACACATGAATTACTGATTTCTGTTTGGGGCCGTATTTACTTTTCATTAGGCTCATGGGGATTTACAAGCTCGGAATATAGCGGAGGCGCACCCAAATTGAAAGGGGCAAGGTGGTTTACTTTCGAGGAACTGAAACAGGCTACAAATAATTTCTCCACTCAGAACGAAATTGGATCTGGAGGATATGGCATGGTATTGTTCCACTCTTACATTACCTTTCATTTTCATTTACAGACAATTAAAGATTCAAAGTACATATTACAAATTGATTTCTAAAATATAATAGAATTAGAGCAGGAAAAACCTTGTAGGATCTACGCCAGAATGTTACAATAGAATCCACACAAGATTTCTTAAGTAGAATTATAGAAATGATAAATAAATTTTGTAACTTCTTGTGTATGATTGCTTGATCCATATCTATTTTATAAGCATATTTTGTGCTTTAAGATGCAGTTTTATTTGGTGAAAATGCAAGTTTGTTTTAATAAAAAATCAGATTTTTTTTGGGAAAAGAAGACAGAAAAACAGAGCAGTCTGAAAAGTGAAAACAGAGTACTCTAAGGAAAAAATTCATTGAAAAATGCGCATCTCCTCTGTTATTACGTACTTTGCTATCAGACCTTTGGTTGGGCAAACAAATCTGAACGCTAGTATTTTCACATTTCTTAGTTTATCTCGTATATATTTCTTAATCAATTTGATCCAGGCAGGATAGCCTTTGAATTGCAAAGGTCAATATGATGGAAATTTATAAATAAAATATGCCTCTTATCCTCAAATTTACTTTCTTCCAAATATGTCTGTCTCAACTGCTTGCATGGAGGTGCAGGTGTACAAAGGGATTCTGGCGGCGAGTGGCCAAATGGTGGCTGTGAAGAGAGCAAAAGAGGAATCTATGCAGGGGGGAGAAGAATTTAAAACCGAAATAGAACTACTGTCACGTGTTCATCACAAGAATCTGGTAGGACTCATCGGATTTTGCTCCGAAGGAGGGGAGCACATGCTTGTCTATGAGTACATGCCAAACGGGTCACTCAGGGACAATCTCTCTGGTACGTTTCTTTCTGCTCTGTCTTCAAAGTAACTAACAATCGCTATATTCTGCTCCAGATGAATATTTTGACACGGTTTTCTGTTAGCAGGCAGAACTGGAGTAAACCTTGATTGGAGAAAAAGAATTCGAATTGCTTTGGGGGCAGCTAGGGGATTAACCTACCTCCACGATCATGCAAGCCCCGCAATAATTCACAGAGACGTGAAGTCCAGCAACATCCTGCTTGACGAAAATCTCAGTGCCAAAGTAGCAGACTTTGGCCTTTCGAAACTCATAGCAGACTCAGGCGCCAGAGGACATGTCTCAACTCAAGTAAAGGGAACAATGGTGATTACTGCTTTTACCTACTCAAAAGAATAAGGAAGAAGATAACAGGGGGAGTCACAGGCTGAAAGAAAGATGCTGAAATAGTATCTGTAGCTAAATTTGAGACCTCATTTTATATAGCTAGGATCTAAATTTATATGGGTTTGAACTAGTTTATACTCCGTATGTTCAGAACTTCCAATTAAAATTAAAAATTTTAGTTTTAAGATAGGAACTAAATTTATATGGATTGGCAAAATATTTCTATTTTTGCTAAAATAAGGGCTGTGAATGTGCAGGGGTACTTGGACCCAGAGTATTACATGAGACAGAAGCTGACTCATAAGAGCGACGTTTACAGTTATGGTGTTGTACTGCTGGAAATATTGACTGCCAGGAAACCTATAGAACGAGGGAAATATCTGGTTAAAGAAGTGAGGACTGCAACTGAAAGAGGAGGAATAAACTCTCAAGCAGGGTTCCAACTGTTGGATTCAGCTCTCAGAAACTCTCCCATTAGTCCCTCTGTTTTAGAAAGCTTTGTAAGCTTAGCACTGCGTTGCTGTGAAGATTATGGTGCAAATCGGCCGAAAATGAGTGAAGTAGTGAAGGAACTTGAGTCAATGGCGGACAAATCTGGAGCTAATGATCCAGAGGGTGACACAGAGATGGAAACCGGTCTCGCCTTTAATCCTTATGCTGGTTATGGGTCGGGTTCATTTGATTACAGTGGTAGTGGTGGGCACATTGTGCCTCCAATCGTAGAACCCAAGTAATCTTTGGACCTGTGATTGCACAATTCATCTTAGTATAAATATCTGGATATTACTGCATCATGAATATTACCGTATCAATGTATTTTCACGATTCCAAATAATATTTCTTCTTAATGAGGAGCCCTTACTGCTACAATGCCAATAGTTAAATTTTTTTTTTTTTTTTTTTCTTTAGTAAAAATATCATGTTTAATGTTATTTTTTATTAATACTTTTGGTTTAGGGGTTATATTTTTTAAATTTTAAAGTAATAATAAAAAATAGAGTTATGTAAATATAAACTTTGAATAATCAAAGTTTCATTGTAATAATAAAAAATAAGGTATGCATGTTCAAAGGATTATATTATTTTTTAAATAGTCTTTACTCAATTTATTATTGAAAATCAAGAAATATATTATTTGAATTTGAATTTTTATTTTGATCAATTTTTTTCCTTCTCTTTTATCATAGAACAATCAAGGAAGAGACCTATTAATTAGTGCACTATCTTTTATTACTAAAACCCTCTTTTATAAGGGAGATTTTGAATTCTTCCTAGCATGGGAGGATGTCTTTAGCATGGAAGAAGGATCATATTAAAGCTTCAAAGTGCATGTTACAAATTGATTTATAAAATTTAATAAGATTAAAGTAAGGAAAATCATGTAGAATTTATGTTAGAATGTTTGTTACAATAGAATCTACATAATTTTTTTGCAATTTATGTGCCTCTTATTTTATCATTTTAGTCATTGTAGTTATCATTTGGGTTAACTCTATTCCACATTATTTATCATTATTTGATTTGTGATATTACAAAAATGGGTCTCATTCAATACTCTTAACTAGAGTAATGCAACTTATACTATTTCTTGCAAGTTAAGTATAGGCGCTTTTTTTCTTTGCTATAGTCTTTTTGTTTCTATCTTAACCTAAAATTACAAAACTACTATCATAATCTTATTTTCGTTGACAACCCTTTCTCCTATTACCATGTCCCAATACAACATATTAATTTAAAAACATTCATGAATTTATTGTATTCAAATCACATTCTATATTGATTGTAGAATCTATCTTTGTAGATTTGGTTTTGAACCTATAGATTGAGAATAGAAAGAAACAAATAAATCAGCTATAGAAAAATTAACAATGTTGTGAATAAACAAAAAATAATAAAATAAGTAGATATTTTAGATAGATAGGGGGAAAATCTATGTGGCATCCTTGTTGGCATTCACCTCATCTTTTAAAAAAATTTAAAATTTTCACTTGAACATGATATTTATTTAATTAGAATGTTTTTGTAACAGCTGCCTCTCGGTTGCTACTTATAATTTATTTTTAAAATCCTTCATATATCAATTCAGAACAAATACCAACTCATTCATTCACATATCTTAGAAGTGTTAAATTCAAAACTCATCCATTCACCATGGGGCATCATCTCGACGTTGTCACTTATATGCTTACACATAGGAAGGTAAGCTACCAAGGTTAAGGTCATTTCTAGACCTAGACCTAAGCCTCGAGGGTTCTTTCCTTATGACTCTATCTATGTATTCCTCCATAGGAAATTAGAGGCTGCGTAGTTCTCCCACCAATGTTAGAGGGAGTTCATCCTCTCATCTTATATGATATCTTTGATCTCTCTCTAAACCATGACTCTTTATAAAACTTAGTCCAATCTTAATGTAGCGGTTGGTCTCACCAAACATTACCAATCCATAGTGTACAAATATACACAAACAAACAGGGTTATATTATTCCTTAATCCCCTAGTTCCTATAGGGAGGGACTCAAGCATAAATCACGTATACACAAGGTGATTAGATCCTACACATCACATATACACAATGATTGGTTCCAACAGACATCACATTTACCCAATGACCAGCTCTAATACATGTCACATATGCAAAGTGACTAAATCCAACTTACGTCACATATACACAATGACTAGCTACAACATACGTCATAAATACCCAATGACTAGATTCAACATATGCCACTTTTGCATAGTGACTAACTCCATTATACGTTACAACTACACGGTGACTAGCTCTAGCATACATCACAAGTACCTTAGTGGTGGGCTCATATGTACATCACATCATCATTGAGACTAGCAAGCCCATTGTCATTGGCTAACACACCCTTGCCCTTAGTGCATCCCAGATAGAAAAAGAATGTCAGTCCATTGTGCACTACACCATGGGTCCCATCCTTTTCCTTGGTCTTCTACACCATTGGACAATTAGAAAGAGGATTCAATGCATCTCATAGTACACCGAGGTCCACCTTCAACTCAATTTAGGGTCAAGTATACCTTTTCCACATTAAGATATTCCAAAACTATACTATGAAGTTGGTCCAACTGTTACTTCATTATCCTTCATTAGAAACTCTCTTCCCTATAGTCCATCGAACAACTAAGCAACCAAGGGTGACATCACTGGCGTAGAGTGCTCCTTGACTACTGTCCATCTTGAATACTGCCCCTAGACACCTGTCAATCTCGAGCATAATAATATTGCTCCTTGACTACTGTCCATCTTGAGCATAATACTACTCCTAGACACCTGTCAATCTCAAGCATAATAGTACTGCTCCTTAACTACTGTCCATCTTGAGCATAGTACTACTCCTAGACACCTGTCAATCTCGAGCATAATGGTATTGCTCCTTACCCATGCTTAGCACTATAACTGGAAGATAGGTTCTTATCATAGAATAAGTAGATCACAATTGAGTGAATTAGAAGCCTATACATAATCATTTAAGTCTAAGGATTAATATTCATAATACATAATATAAATCACTTAGTGCCAACACAAATTTAACTCATCTCAACTGATAGCCACTACCAAGTAGTCCAATTCGTACCTTTCCTTTAGCTTAAAATATTTAGACACAATTTATGTATTGAAGACAAGTTACCGGGCTTTCTTTTATAACCATCCACTTACCCATTCAGCCTCATCTGAAGCCTATTGTAGAGATAAGGTCAAACCAATTAGAAACAACCCCAACATCTATGAGTTACCCCTCCCCAGACCCTCCCCCTATGGACTTGAGGTCATAGAGGCATCTTTCACCCAAGGACCACCTACATACCTACTTCCAAATGGATCAAATAAACACGTAGTTCTCATAAGGTTTCTTTCATTAATCATGCACCTTGGTTCCCATGCCAAATATTTCATAATCAACCAATTATCATTACCCAAGGGGGTGAAGTATAGTAAATACTATTTAAGGAAAACCTTGCCAATCTTTGTAGACCATCATAAACCCCAATTTCTTAGGCTACTATTTTGTACCCCATAGAGTCCCTTTTATTCTCACTAATTAATAGTGCTTAACAATATACGAGGGTAAGCCAACCTTATTTCCAATTTAACAAACATATAGGCAAGCACTTATGTTCGGAATTCACATGATAGATTCAATATGGAGGTTCTTATACGGGTATGTGTAGGATCATGATGGGCCAAAAAGTGGCAATATGATGGGTATTTGTAGGGTATGTGGCTGACGCCTTTTATTAACCCAAAATTGATGAAATGAAAAGGGTTTTTAAAGGAGATTCTCAGCTTTCCACCAATATAAATTATGCTTTACTTTGAATTTAATATAATTATTATTCATTTTCTATTTGAATTATGACTAAAGTCCTGATTGATAGGCTGATTGAAAAACATCTATAGCTTTCAAACGGTATCACATTTTTGGAATCCAAAACATGCATCACATTCTATACTTCACATACTATAGGATTAAAAGAAAAAAATTCATGAAGTTTTGACCAAGTTAAGGTGGTCAGACATACAGGTTTTTATATTTTTAAAAAATTGTAATAAAAAATTCATAATTAATTATTTACTTGGGAAAAAATTATTAAAAAATATGCATCACATCTAGACATGAGTCCTCTACTTATGTATAAAATATTATAAAGAAATATTATCATTTTATTATGGTTAGGGTGGTCAGACAAACACCTACTTCTTATTTTTTCCTGGAAATTTAAGTACTACTACATTGAAATTTCAAAATTTTCCTCAAATAGATTTAAAAAAAAAAAAAACCTAGTAGTTTAGAAACCGTAGTCAATTTGCTACAAATTCTATTCTTACATATTTTTGAAATAATATAGATAACTTATTCAAATTTTTACATCAAGTTTTTGAAAGAGGAAAAAATGGGTTTTACAGGGACCCAAAACCACAAAGTTTACAAACTAAAGATAAGATCATTAAATACACTAAAATTAGAAAGGCTATAAAAACAACAACAAGAAAAGTCCATAGGCACCAAAAAGGCCAGTGAAGGCCATAGAACCAAAAAACCAGATAAAATGCCAGTAAAAGCTAAATTTGGGTCTTTAATAAATTGCAGTCCCAGCTTTCAACTCGCTCATATCCTGAACCCCCCTCTTTAAAATCTGAACCATCTGGGTAGTAGGAGGTGCTTTCCTTTTAAGGTTGGCAGGGGTCATTTTCAAAATACCTTGGTCCTCGTTCTTGCTTTTATCCTTGTTCTCTTCTATATCAACGACCAACAAACCTTGTTGCATTTTTTCCAACTTTTCAGACATAGCATTGATGATGATGGCATTGTGCCTAGCCATTTTATGGTTTTGTTCCACAACATTTTTCATGTTATTTTTAATTTTGACCATTTTAGCATCTAGAGACTTGTACTTATCCTCAACGCCACCTTCTCTCATACTAGTGTTGTTCTTTTTCCTTTTTCCTTCTTTGTTGTTGAGAGCAGCCAACTTCAATTCCAACTCCTCCAATTTTTCTAAATTTTTTGCCATGTCAAGTTGCCTAACTTTGATTTTTCTAAATTTTTTGCCAGTTAAGGGCCTGTTTTTTCCATGATGATCCTACACATACCAATACTAAAGGGGTCAATAGATATCTTTACAAGACCTGCAATAGTATTTATGAGCTTGTTTTATGTTATAATCATTGCCTAAATCCTACTTAGGGAAATTTGGCATCACTATATCCATTAGACCAAGATATGAAAACATATTCCCATTAATAATATTATTGATAATATCCTTGATCTTCTAAATTCTTTTTGTTTAGGGTGCAACCCCATATTTTTAGGATAGTATATTTAATAGACTAGATAGTTTATTTATCATTCAATCTAAACCAAACCTCAATGATAATTAGTAAGGTATCAAGAGATGCTATGTACAATTTATCTCATAACTCGATCTCACCCACAATGTCAAATTAACTAATAGCTTCCTTCCAATTGGTATATAATTTATATTGAGATTCATTATAGGTATAATAATAATTTCAATGTCAAGGTTATTGTATCTAAGAGATTAATAGACATCATGCAACCATTAAATCATTTACCATGGTATCGACGGATTATCAAAAGTACTGAGTTTCAATATTAAATATATGTTTGGTATAGTATGGTCATAGTGCTACTAAATGAGGTCACCCTTGCTTAAAATATTATGCATCTAAGTACACCAAGGATCATATTAATTATATATAATTTGGGGTTCATATTATAAGGTTATCTTGCAACTAAGCATTTGATCTAGGAATCCTCATCATATTATTTCTTTTAACGTTCAAATATAAAGTATCAAAATAATTAACCCTTGATTATATTAATTTCTTAATTTTAAATAAAATAAATAAATATTCCAAAACATCCTATAAGTTCTATCAGTGTATACTTAATGCTTGCATATCCATAGAATGACCTAAGCCTACTTAGGCATTTATTATGTAGGCTGATAATTTTCCTCTTGAGCTAGATTGGAGAGGTGTCTATACACCTCATGCTGGGATATTTCTCCTATGTTGGGATATTTATCCTATATATGTTGAACTCTGTCTATCTAAATACCAAGTTGGCTTTGTGCAACAATGTTTTCATTGTGTTTGCTTTTCCCTCTTGAAGTTTTCTAGTTCTCTCACGGTATCAGAGCAGGATGAGGGTGTTAGCAGACTATAAAAATGAATCAAATTCATTGTATTTTGATCAAGTCATCTTGTTAAAACTGTTTAGACCCTTGGATTTTAAAATATCTCTTTTGTGGTGCATATCATCCTTCTTCCACTAAGAGATGTCCTACACCTGTGAAGGAGGGAATGATTTGGAGGTTGATTCTGAACACTCACCATTTTCTCTAGGCTGATGGTGCAAGGACACGAGTTGATTTATTGATTCTTTGAGAGAGGCACTGCAAATAGCTTGGACCTTGGTGTCTATAGAAGAGTGAAACATAGACAGAGCATTCCCATTCGAAGGCCCATCTCCCCAATTCATAGTCAAAATATGCCACAAGTTAGGGAAATTGAGCCTTGCGTACTCCCCTTGTAGGTTGTAGGATGTTCTATCATATGCAAATGTGGCTTCTTCTACAGTGTCAAAAGTACCAAGCCAAAGCCTTTCTTTGTTCTAAGAGTCATAAACCTCTATTTTTTATGTTTTTCCTCTCCATCTCAGTGCTTTACTTCTATTAAATTCTGCATTTGAAGTTGAAAGACGTTGTTTAGAGGTGTGATTGAAGTCAAAACCAACACTTATTTGGACCAGGGTCTGCACAAAGGTTGAATCAAGTCTCCATTCCAAGTGCATCTATCTCTATGAGAGATAGGGGGTGTGATTTGCATTTGGAGTGGTAGAGGGCGAGGCATTTCAAAGAGTAGAAGAAGGGGTAAAAAAATGCACCAGTTGCATGATTAAAATCTGCAAATCTGGGCACCATTTGGGTGTTTTATATTTTCTCCCAACATGGTCTTTTGTGGCAACCCTTCTCAACCATTATAACTGGGTCATATGGGGTTTTAGTCCCTTATTTTTTCCAACCCATGAGGGCTTAGTTTTTCTCTAAAATTTTCTCTCTCTAGCTCTTTAAAAATATTTGATTTTTCTATCCTACGTAAATGCAAACTTTGTTAGGGCTAAATTGCAAGAAGTGAAAACACAATAGTGCTTCTTAAAGTACTTGATTTTTCAAACTTTTTCAATTTTTTGGTGATTTTGCACTAAATATAAAGTGCCATCTTTCACCTTCTTTTTGTAAGCAATACATGCACTAAAATAAAGTACCAAATAGAGGGAAAATCAAAACTATTAAAAAGGGGGGTATATTAGAGAGAGTTGTGATTAAAATACTCCAAATTTATTTTCTCAAAGTTCCTAAAAGGTTGTTAACCTAATCAAGCATGGATCCTAATCAGGTGATTAACCCTCTTACACCTTTTAACTACCATGAGTGGAAGTTGCAAGTACAACTTACACTAAAAAACAAAGGTTTGTATAGAGTTACAATGGGTACTAAAAGGAACCAAATGCTGCCAAGGACAAGGAGAAGTGGTTCAATAAGTGTGACCAAGCCTTTGGATTCTTGTGTTTATGTCTTTCAAAATAATTTCTATTTCATGTGGAGGCATTGAAAACCCCACATGAAGTATGATAAGCTCTTGAAATGTTATTTGGGAAAGTTGATGATATTAAAGGCCATGAGCTAGAAAATGAATTAATCAAATTAAATCCAAGTAATTACCCAACATTACAAGAATATTTCACCAAATTTAAATTACTTCACCAACAACTCAAGGAATGTGGAGTTGAGAAGAAAGATAATCAACTCATCTTATCAACTCTTTCCAAGTTGGGATCTTCTTATTCTGTTTTGGTGTCAACATTCTACTCTACAAAAAGGGATTTGGGTTCTAATTGGTCTATGCCAATTATAGATTACTTTATTGCTGATTTGGTCAGAGAACAAGATAAACTCATTTGGATGGGGGCCATAGTATCCTACAAGCCACATGCTTTAGTAGCAGAAAGTGTAAAATCTAAATGATTGACAAACAAAAATGAAGAAAGAAAAGATAAGGAAATACAAAGGGGAAAATCACAAAAGGAGGAAAATACTAAGAAATATGTCAAATGTTCCTTTTGTAAGAAATTTGGGCATAATGAGCTTGATTGTATGAGAAAACAAATAAATGATCTTACTTAAATCATTGAGGCTAGTAAGATTGTAAGTTGTGGATCTTCATCATCTACAAACACTAAAAAGGAAAAAGAGAAGTCAAAAGGACATGTTATTTGAGTGATGTCAAGAACTATTGTATTACTTCTCTTGTTTTGTAAAATGTCTGTTATTACTCTGTTTTTGGAGGATATTTTTTTCCCATTGGGTTTTCTATCTTTCTCTAGTTTATTTGAGAGTTTGCATTGTAAATGAGTACCTTATTAGGCCTTGTTGCCAAGACTCAAATTTCCATTGTTTTTTGTGCCCACCTAAGCTATGCTTAAGGGGGGGTGTCAGTATATACTTAATGCTTGCATATCCACAGGATGACCTAAGCCTACTTAGGCATTTATTGTGTAGGCTGATATTTTCCTCATGAGCTAGACTAGAGAGGTGTCTATACACCTCATGTTGGGATATTTTTCCTATGTTGGGATATTTATCCTATACATGTTGACCTTTGGCTTTCTAAATATCAAGCTAGCTTTGTGCAACAATGTTTTCATTGTGTTTGATTTTCACTCTGAAGTTTGCTAGTTCTCTCAAGTTCATTTCCAAGACACAAAGTTTAGGTGGATTACTTAACAAGAAATTCTCTTTGTTTGCACAAATCATACATATCACTAGACCAAGACACTATGTCATAGAGGAAATATAAACATGAGTGTTAACATTGAACTACACCATAGGGTGCTAGATGTATAACACCATATTTTTTTCTCCAATAGATATTTAAATCAACATTAACATAATAAGGTCTGACTACTTTATGATGACTATGACTTAACTTAGAATTCATCTCGACTAATGTCTCATCATATAACACATTCCCAATTTTATACAAGGTTTATATATAGATGTTGCGAATACTAAGCACAATACTCCACGATGTAAAATATAGCTAAACATGACTAGGTTGAAATGGGAAGTAAAGTTGGTATGATAGCCATAAGACATGAATTTTACAAACACCTCAGTAATTAACATATTTTATAGCTAGAAGGGCAGAGTAAACATTTTAATTGTTAAACATCTTGCATCCCACATGAGGATACAAATATAACTTCTAGTCTTTGCTATTAGAAACAAATTCCAAGCAAACCTTAGCATTTTACAAATACGAAGGATCATGGAAAATGATTTCAATCAGAAACAATATCTTAGTTATCATTCAATATACTATCATTGTTGATGAGCCCAAAATATGCTCATGATTTGGATATCTTGGTGTACTTTTATTACTCTCACTTTTATTGTTTATGGTTGTTTAACTCTTTTAAAACCTTTTATTGGGGGATACCATGTAGCAATACACTTTCATGTTTCCTGCAACCTATCATGTTGAATTGTCTATATTTATTACCCCGTTTGACTCCCTAAATGACTGGTATATCGCATATAGTTTTTGAATGATGAAATAGATTTAAATATGTGATTAATGAACGAATATTGTGTATGTGCCATGTGCCTTTTCTTTCACATCTGTTACCTTGTGTTTCATAGGTTGTTGAAGAAAGTATGATCAAGTCAAGTGCAGCTGATCTCGACCTTGCAGTAAAGCCCATTTCCTGCATGACTTCGAGGAAGCTCTGGCGAAGACTCTTTGACCGAAACTGTTGGGAAGGATTTTAAATGTCAGTCAATCTAGAAGAGTGGAGTGCTATATTCTCTCTGAGTCGGGTTGATTGGATAAACTCATTTATGAAGTTTGTTCCTCAATTCCAGGATACATTTCAAATCCATGCCTTTCTTTGATAGGGTTAGATAGTAGTTGTTTTCTTGTTTTTAAATAAGTGCTCCTCCTACATGAGAGAGCATGGATAGAAAAGAGTAGAAGCATAAAAGCATAGGGAGATAGAAATATATCATGTAAGAGTTAGTGTGATAAATAAAAGAAAAATATGTATGACAAGAGACAAAGTTTGTTGTTCGTTCTCATATCAACAGAGCAATGTATACCATTCTAAGTTCATGAATAAAGATTGATGAAGTTCTGAGTTCAACACCTGTGTAATTAATTGATGCTTGCTAAGGGGGCCCACTTAGTAAGTATTAGTAGTTAGTTAGTTAGCTGTTTCTTTTCTATTGTTCATCAGTTAGATTTCATCTTTGAATTTTCTATGCAAACTCAGTCTTATATTGTTCCTGCAGCATCGGGAATCCATCCTTGTGTATGTTCCTGCAGCATAAGGCCAGTTCATAGTTTGTCTTTCAGTCGTAGCTGATATGATTTCTGCTTTGATTAAATTATGGTTAAGTTAAGAGAACTTTGTATTACCTTCCTGTAGCATAGGTAGAATCTCTTTTCAAGTATTTATTTCTATTAAGTTGTGACTGAAACTAGTTCTTAGTGCATATATTGTGTTGCGCCATTCAAATTATACGTTCCCTGGTTTGACAAGTAAATGAACATCCATGGAGAGATATTAGTCACCTGCTGGAATGTCCAATTCCCAGGATAGGTTTTGCCGTGATTTTCATATCCTTTTGTGGGTGCGACCAATCGTCTCCCGTAGATTATTATATGATACATGAGAGAAGATATACCAAACCCAATGGTATTAGAGAAATGTTTATACTTAGCTTTAAGGATGGAGTGGAAGATATTCTTGATTCAAGTGCTAAAATCGATAGTCCTTTCTCCCAATGCCTCTAATGTCGAGTTTCTTCCTCCAATACCACTTATACTAGTATGATTTCCTCGTTCTTGTATTCTTGTAACTTTTTCTCAAAATTCTCCTCCTTGAGTCATCAAAAATCCCTCTATCCTTAAAACTTCACTGGATATACATTACTCATTACAGACTCTCGTGGTGGCATAAGCAGGGCTAATGTGGGCAACGATTGTCTAGTTTTCTCTTCACACCCACCAATTGATTTTGCTCAAAATTTTCTAAAACCCTTTCAAAAAATCTATTTTGTGCATGCCCAACAATCTTTTGCGTACCATGAGACCACACTCTACCAGAAACCCACATTCTACTTTCTTTTTCTTCCAAAAATAGATGTCTAATCTACAAATTAACAAAGGGTTTCAAGCTTCTTTCCCTTTATACTCCATCCTTCATTCAAAACTACAAATTTCTCTTTGTTCTCACTTCCTCACACCATTCTCTCCTTCTCCATTGGTCTGTGTTTTACCTCCCCATGCGAATCTTCTTCCACATACCTTATTCTCTCTCTCTCTCTCTCTCTCTCTCTCTCTCTCTCTCTCTCTCTCTCTTCACCCATACCATTTCCTTTCCTGTCTCTCCCCCCCTTCTCTCCTATTTCCATCTAACTAGCCTCTTTGCTATTCATTCCATTCATTTCCTCTCCTTCCCATCCATCCTCTTCTCCTTTGCATTCCCTACTCTGAGCTCTCTTTCCACCTTCCTTTTCTCATGTTTCTCCCCTAATAGCATGTGTGTCCCATCCAAGGGTCATGCATGGTCTTCATGGCTCTGACCTATGTCTTTTCCCCATGCCATCTATAGAATTGGTCATTCATGGGCATGGGTGCCATGCTTTGCTATTGTCCTTTCCATGTCTACTCCATTCCTCTCATTTATTTCGTGGTCCCTTTTGATTGGGTTGCCCAAGATGCCCATACCTTTGTCCTATTTATCTTCTTGTGCCTTTGACGAATATGTTTACCTATTTATTTATTTTCTTTATTGACCATTAATTCCCATATAAACAAGTCCTTTAACGTGGATGTGACAATTTTTTTTCAAAAAACTAAAAATACCTTTTTGTAGAGTTGCTGTCAAGAATCCAAATATATATACTTTTTGATATTTTGATTAGTTTTAATATATTTTATTTTAAATAATGTAAGTAGGTTGTTAAAATTAAAAAAATGAGGCTAATAGGAAATTAAAATATAATATTTAACATATATATATATATATATATATATGGTACACTAGAAGAGTGAATCCTCTCTAAATGAGTATAATTTTTTTTTTGAAAATGATAAAAAATTTAGACAATAGTTGACATAAAAAAAAATAAAATCAAATTCTAGTATATTTGACTTTAACATGTTATTATGACAAAAATATACATCTGTGTGTGTGAATTGTGGGATGTTAGAAAATTAATAATAACACACAAACACCAATGATACATATTATATTAATAAATATTTGAATCAAAGAACTACTCTAATTGCAACAAAACAAATCTTTAAGAATGTTCCATTGTTCTCTATTCTCAATGATTCATGAAACCATTTGGCTCTCAGATTTTATATGTGCACTATGATTGTTAGAATGACAACTTGAGAAACGAAATGCTATTCGAAATGCAAGAAATCTAAGTTCCTACATGACATTGCATGATGCAAATGATAATGGTGATATTGACAAATGGATAATGATGTTAGATTATATGATGTAAATGTTATGGAAAGAAGCTAAAATGATTTTGCATATGCTCAAATATCAACTATGGATATGATAAACTAAAATGAAACTATAAAGCAAAACATGATATCAAATGCAACTATAAATCAAGACATGATTCTAAAATGTAACTATAAAGAAAGACATGATTCTAAAATGTAACTATAAAGCAAGACATGATTCTAAAATATAACTATAAAGAAAATCATGATATAAAATGTAACTATAAACTCCAAATCCTCCAATGCTCCAAAACTATTCTTGCATAATAATTCTACTCAAATATGGGATGCAAAATACTATAGAAAAGGGTTGTATTTATAGGATTTCCAAAGCATCTTGTGATGTGGTAGGGATCGACAGTCCAAATTTTAGCATGTGAGATGGACAGTGGAGATGGAAGAATCTTGGATGATGTTCCCTTGACCAAGGGAACCATGCCAAATGGATGAGAGGAATCAAGTGTGTGAGAAATAAGCCATGTGTTAAAAGTTTGTTGAGGATAATTCTAATTTAGAAATAAGAATTATTTAATTTCATGTGACACTTGGTGAGGTGACAAAAAAAGTTGTAGACATGTGCTTGAATTCCAAATTTTGGGATTCAAATTTAGTGAAAATTAATTAAATAAAACAAACTATAGGAATTTGTTTATATAATTAAATTAGAGGAATGCGATTTTAGATTTGAAGAATTAGAAGATATGAACTATATAAATAAATTGAGAATTAATTTATAAGTAGATGAAATATTAATTAAATAACTAGTATTTAATTAATTAAATGTTTGGACCGATTTTTAGGTGTATACATTTTTCCCCTCTTTGAAGTAATGTGTTTATGCGTTGCTTCAAAGAAAAATTTGATACTAATATAAAGAATTTTGTTTTTCAATGTCCCAAACGTTGATTTTCAGGTGATGACAGATATATGCCCCCTTAGGAGATAAATTAGTGCATTTTTGAATTTTTAGGACTTTTTGAAAATTTTGAATTTTTTAATGATTTTTCACTGATTTGATGATGATCTCAGAATTTTATGATCCGTAAATGATTTATCTCCCAAAAAATAACGTTTAAACCACCAAGTGATGAAATGATGAATTAAAGCCACTTAATTAACCATTTAAAGGTTAAAAAGGTGATTTAAAACTTCATTTGTGCACTTTTCATTTTGAAAAATTTGAGTGATTGAGTGATCTAGCAATTTGGAACAAAATGGTGATCCCTTACCACACGGATTGGTTTAAGCACGTCAAACGTCATAACCGCTTGGCAGAGTACGAACCTCCAGTATGTACCTTGAAAACTTCCCTTGTAATTTATGCAATTCATTTTCCCTCCATTTTTTATGTTTGAATTCGAATTTTATTAGTTTAGTGCATTCAAGTACCGCAGTAGCACATAGAACGACTATTCTAGTGCATATAATACATTAGCACATAGGGTTTATACATTACTGTACAGGTGAGTTAGTGCATTGAGTGCTCAAATTAGCACATTGAACCATTGTTGTAGCGCATAGGTCTAGTTAGTGCTTAGATGAATTGGTTTAGTGCATTGGGACTCTATTCTGACACATACATGAAATTGTTCAGCGCATATGATAGTTTTGTGTATTGAAGCCCTGTTTTAGTGCTTTGATGAATTTTTCTAGCGCATAGAGGTTTTTAGTGCATTGATGAAATTTAGATTAGATTGATGATTCGCTTGATTAGAATCCTTGATTTTGATGATGTTTGATCATGTCAACCTTTGATTTGATGATGATTGATGATGTTGATAGATTAGATGTCTATTGATCTCTTGATAGGTGAGATTCAATGATTGATACTGATAATTGACCTCATGATAGGCAAGGATCAATGATAGTTTGATTGATTGATTCACCTCATGATAGGCGAAGATCAGTGATAGTTTGATTGATTGATTGACCTCATGATAGGTGAGGTGAACTGATTGATGAACCTCATGATAGACGAGGTTGAATTGATTGATGAACCTCATGATAGGTAAGGTTGAATTGATTGATGAACCTCATGATAGAGGAGGTTGAATTGATTGATGAACCCCATGATAGGCAAGGTTGAATTGATTGATTGTCCTCATGATAGATGAGGTGCACTGATTGATGAACCTCATAATAGATGAGGTTGAATTGATTGATGAACCTCATGATAGGCGAGGTTGAGTTGATTGATGAACCTCATGATAGGAAAGGTTGAATTGATAGATTGATAAACCTCATGATAGGCAAGGTTGGTTGATAGAATGAGGATCATGGGATTGTATCAAAGTCTCACCAGAGTTGATTAGAATGATAGGTTGATTGATTTTGATTGATTGATAGGTTGATTAGTGTCAATTGATTGATTGGTTGATTTGTGATTTTGTGATGATATGAGCCTTTGATGAGTTTTTCGATTAGAGAGCATTTCTCGAGGACATGGGAGTTGCTTCCACACTTGACACCACCTGAGGTAGGTGTTATTGCATGATGCGGGTTGTCATCGCTAATTGATATGCCCCAGATTAGGATCAACATGGGTTTGTTAAAAACTTTAGCAGGGAGGTGGCACAACGATCATAACACCTTTCATTTTCCTACTAGTGAGACCATAGTTACTCCAGAGGACATATATTAGATTCTATGGATACCCTTGGTTGGAGAGCTAGTCTTATATGATTCATAGGAGTAGGGCGTGACCGATAAATTGTGTAGAGTATTTGAGGATGAGCATATATGTGGGTATGAGATTTCCTAGAGGGATATGGATGATGCTTATGCCACATTTCCGTCTGTTCTAGTTGGTTTCATTAGAGGGTTCCTTTGTCCTCATCACACGTCAAAGGGACTTTCAGTTGGATGGGATCAGATTCTAGAGAGCATGATTGCTTAGGGAACTAGATATGCATGGGGATGTTGCATGCTCACTCATCTATATCATGATTTACACCAGGTGGTTTACCTTCAAGTGGCTAGTTTATCAGTTGGGGTGAAATTGCTTCAAGTCTAGGCTTGGGAGCATATAATAGTCACCCGTCCAATTGGAGAGAGGCAACGACTCACCATGAGATCATATGTATATATTTATGTAGGTTGAGTTGCTTAGCCTAGGCTGGGAAAAATGGAGTACTAGCGAAGGACACTTGATGATCTTGAGTTAGTGATATGGTGATCGTATGTTGATTATGAGCAATGGTCATAGGATGAGATTGAGATGCCATTTTTGTGTCAGTCCATGTATTTGATTGGCCACACCTAGCTTATTATTGAGAGATTATTTTTGTTGAGGGTATTGATACAGTATGGCCAAGTGCAGGGGATACCCCGAGGAGTGGCACAATATGCACGATGTTTGAAAAATGCGACAAAATGGGGACTTATTTTATCTTATGATGCAACAATGTAGCATTTCCAAGGTTTACAAGCCATCATTTGGGATGTTTATCCCGAGATCACTAACACTTTGATAGTAGAGAAATATGCTCAGTACATGTTTCTTCATCCACTCCCACATATCATTATCCCAGATGAGCCAGTGCCATTGTTAGAGGAGGAGGAGAGGGCATGAGGTCGTGGGTGCAGTCAGAGAGAGAGGAGGTGGAGGAATAGTAGGAGGGTGGTGAAGATGAGGGTGGTGGAGGAGATGAGGAGGAGATAAATGATGACAAGGATGGAGATGATGATAGCAGTGGTGATGATGATTCAGAGGTGATGGGGGAGGGAGAGGGCTAGATCCAAATGTTGGAGAGATGAGAGTGCCTCATAAGAGGTGATCATTGGTTGCACCCTCCCATTAGTACGTAGAGATTAGATTACCCTCACAATAGCAGTAGACACAGATAGCTGCTTTGCAGAAACATGTATAGACACTGTAGGGTCAACTTGAGCAAGTGTAGGATTTTCTTATGCAAGCCCAAGGAAAGATTACTAGACTTACGACAGAGAGGGATACTGCAAGAAAACAGGAACAACAACTACAAGCCCAACTTGAATAGGTCCAGGCCTAGCATCAGGCACATGTATAGATGCAGGGGAAAATTGTCACACTTACTACAGAGAGGGAAACTCTATGAAAACAGGTGGAGTAGGCCGAGGGTATCTCTAAGAGATTATAGTGGGCTATAGAGGCTTTTGGTGCATCAAATTATTTTAGAGAGATACGTTATACCATGCAGAGTTTTATAAAGTTAGATATCATGATGCAGTTCCTCCTGAGCGGCGAGAGAGTTATGCCTAGTCGTGATCAGGTAGATCCAAGTCTTGGACCGTGAGCAGAGGGGTGACACAGGCACTATCGAGAGATCCTCAAGACCATGATATAGGTCTATCTAGTGCGGGAGGTACTAGTTCAGTGATGTTGGTACCGTCTAGGGGGAGCATGACATAGCTCCGATGATGATTCCCTAATGCACTTTGAACATGTATACACTGATGTATTTGAGACATTGATGATGTACTTCTTGATTTGAGACATTATGATACACTACCATTTTTTATATTGATGTATCTCTTTATATCTTTGGATATCCTTGTACACTTTGACGTTATGATTTTTGAGGTTATATGATATGCGATGATGATTATTGATCCTATGTGTCTATATGATTTCTATATGATGATGATCATGATGATTATGACGGATGCATTTGATTTCTATTTTATGATGCTATGTGATGTTCTAAATATGACAATGATATGATATGTTATGGATGCAAATGATGATGCAACTAATGTGTTATGATTCTATGATGTTTTATGAATGATGCCTATATGATAAATGTGATGCATTTTATGTTTTTGGAATTTTCTAATACAAATAGATGATGCAATGAATGGATGAATGGAATGATTATATGATGATTTACTAGTGAATGAATGAATGAAATGATCATATGATAGTGCATAATTCTATGTGTTTATGATATTTATATGATGATGATCATGATGACTATGTGATGTATGCAATGATGATATGATAATGCATAATGACATGACAATGTATGATTGATGATTTTATATGCTTTATGGGTGATATTTTATGCTATGTGCGATGGATTTGATTATGCAAATGATGTGTGATGTTTATACTGATCCAGTTAGTCCTTTTTCAGTCTTGGATTTGAGTAATAACAAATTCATCTCGGGTATGTGCAGGATCATGATGGGCCAAAAAGTGGCAATATGATGGGTATGTGGTTGATGAATTTTTTTACCCAAAATTGATGAAACAAAAAGGTTTTTTAAAGGATATTCTCAACTTTCCACCAATATAAATTATGCTTTACTTTGAATTTAATAAGTAATTATTATTCATTTTCTATTCAAATTATGACTAAAGTTTTGATTGATCAACTGATTGAAAAACATCTATAGCTTTCAAATGGTATCACATTTTTTGAATCCAAAATATGCTTCGCATACTATAGGAATAAAAAAAGAAAAATTGAATTTCATGAAGCTTTGACCAAGTTAAGGTGGTCAGACATACAAGTTTTTATATTTTCTAAAAGTTGTAATAAATAATTCATAATTAATTATTTAATTTGAAAAAAATTACAAAAAAATTCATCACATAAGGACATGAGTCCTCTACTTATATCTAAAATATTATATAAAAAAAATCATTTTATTGTGGTTAGGGTGGTCGATAGACACCAACTTCTTAGTTTTCCCAAATTTAAGTACTACTGCATTGAAATTTCAAATTTTCACAAAATATATATTTTTTTAAACAAGCCTAGTAGTTTAGAAACTACATTTAATTTGCTATAGATTCTATTCTTACATATTTTTGAAATAATATTAATAACTTATTCAAATTTTTACGTCAAGTTTCCTAACTCTAATTTTTCTGAATTTTTTGCCACTTAAGGGCCTATTTTTTCCATGACGATCCTACACACACCCTCTTGCCTACTAGTTTTAGATGTTCATAACAATGGAATTATATCTTCACTACTAGTTTTAGATGTTCATAACAATGGCATTACATCCATTGTTGACCAATCATGTTTCTTAGCAACTTTTTCTTCTTGGAAATCTTACTTTGTTGGATATGTATTTCATTCTTCTTATGCCATGTCATGCTTGATGAAATGATCTAGAGTATGTAAATGAGATGTAATGCACTTCTTTTTGTGTTTTTTGATGATGTAATACATTGGTGTATGAATGATGTGATAGGGTATATGATATGAGAATGTTTTTCTAATGTATGCAAATGATGATGCAATTGATGTGCAACTATATGAGAATGATATGTTTTTTTTAATGTCAAATGTACTCAATCCATTAATAAGAGAGATAACATCATTGTGAAATTGTTTCAGCTTTGGAAATCCCATAAATATAGATGCAAACTAACATGGATGCAATCTACTTTAACCATACAAATATAATATGCAGATGTTGTCATTCATAACAACCAATTTGTCATTCTTTTTATCATCATTTACCCTTTAAAATGTTGAAAGTGAGTATAGACATCGATGGTATATTTAGACCATGATGACTTGAGTACTAATTCCATGATTTTTGATATTGCAAGTTAACACAAGCATCTAGGTATAATTGAACCGATATGACTTGAACATTGCTTGTGTAAACAGACAAGAATTAACCATTTTCCAATGCAAATTCAGAATGTCATTAGTGATAAGTTTTAGAGCACATCCCACGACAATTTGCACAGTAATAATGATCAACTCATAGGCAGCAAACAAAGAAAATATCATACTCCTTCCTAGCTCCTCTAGAGTTCAATACATCATTGAGGTGCTCCAAAGATATGATAACAAAAATCAAAGTACCATAGTTGAATATTCATGCCAAAGTGATAAATCCATGATTCAAAAGGAACATCATTGATTTGAAGTTTTCTTTTGGTTTGATTGATTAGGTTGTTTGATTTGTATGGTTGATGTGTTACTGATTTTGTGATTAATGTTCAATGTTGGGCTGCACTATGATCATTTTGTTTGTTGTGTTTGTCCTACTGCTATGTGTCTGTTGGTTCAAGCTCAAATTTATTGCCCCTAGTGAGTTCAAAATTTTACCCCTAGTCTAGGGTGAGACATGACCATGATGCCAAGATATATACATGAAGCTTTCCAATGATAGGTAGATTGATTTTGAAAGAAAATGGAAAAAGAAAATGGTCAGCATGCCAAAATATATGGAAAGGATAACCTATCACAAATAGTGCCTATTGCCAGGTTTTCACTACTTGTTTTTATTGCACTTTTTCAGATTTTATGACTATTTTTTATTTTTCTGTTTTTCTTTTTTTTTTGTATTTTTTTCTCTTTTTTTGTTGTTACCAAGACACTTATTTTCGAGGTTTTGATCAAGGCAACCATTTCTTCAAGAATTTTTTTGATGTTTTTGTATCTTTTTAGGACTTTTACCAATGCATTGGATGATTTAGGTATAGAACTTCTTGAGATACAGGGTATTGATGGGTTCATCAAATAAACCCCCTTTAGGTGCCGACAACTAGTATTCTCCTAATCTAAAGACTAATACAACAACAAAGGGACCTAGCCAGTTTGGTTCAAATTTTCCCTTCTTTTCTTAGTCCTGTTGGTTATGAGGATTTTCTTTCAAGACTAAGTCACCCACATGAACTATTTTATGCTTTACTTTGTGATTGTAACTTCTGGATATCCTCTGTTGATATGCTTTCAGGTGATCTACAGCATGCTACCGACGCTCATCCAACAATTTTAATTCTTGTAGCCTAGACACTCTGTAATCCTCATCTAAAATGATCCCCTTTAGTGACACATAGAGTGATGGTATTTCAACCTCAATTGGTACAATAGCTTCTGATCCATAGACTAAAGCATAGGGTGTGGCTCCTATCAGGGTGTAGATACTGGTTCTATAATCCCATAGAGCAGGGTTCAGTCGGATATGCCAGTCATGTCCTATATCATTGATGGTTTTCTTTAGAATTTTTAGGATGGTTTTATTTGAGGCCTTTGCTTAGCCATTTCCATGAGTATAGTAAGGTGTAGAAAATTAACGCTAGATATAAAATTTCTCACAAATTTCTTGGACATCTTGATTCTTTAAAGGTCTATCGTTATCTGTCATAATGCACTGAGGAATGCCATACAAAAAAATGATATAATTAAGGATGAAGGATGAAATTTGTTTTTGTGTGATGGTGGTTAGAAGAACAACTTCAATCCACTCTATGAAATACTTTGTGGCTATGATGATAAACTTGTGTCCATTGGATGAAGGTAGATGAATTTTACCTACAAGATCTAATCCCCACTAAAAAAAGGGCCATGTAGATGCAAATGGTTGAAGTTCTTGTGCTGGTGCATGGATGAGATTGCCATGAATCTGACACTTTTGGCATTTCTTGATGAACTGAAAAGACTTCTTCTCCATATTCAGCCAGTAATATCCCAAACATAGGAGTTTCTTAGCTAAGGTTAAACTAGTTGAATGAGTTCCATAGACACCTTCACGAACTTCCCGTAAAGCTCTTTTAGACTAGTCACATTCTAGACATTAGAGGAGAGTTTTTTCAAGACTTCGTCGATAAAGTACATCCGTGATAAGGGTATGTTGGGTGGCTTGAGGAATGAAATTTCATTTTTGGTTTCAGGATAAGTTGGGTGGGAGAGTGTTATCTTTCATGTAGGTGTATATTTTCTTGTAGATGGAGGTATTGGCATCATCCAAGTGACATATGACTTGGGATTCAATATCATCATAGGTAGGGGTAAAAAATTGTTCAACCATGAACTCATAATGACTTCTTTTTTCTAGAATTTATAATAAGGAGGCAATGGTGGCCATGGCATCAACAACTTTATTATCCACTCTAGGAATTTGTTCAAATTTGATATCCACAATGTATTTCTTAAAGTCATCAATCATTATTTTATAGGGCATCAGTTTGTCATCCTTTGTCTGATAATCATCATTGACCTGATTAATGACCAACTAAGAATCTCCAAAGACTTGTAATTCTAGGATTTTCCATTCTATTGTTGTCTTGATGCTAATGATTAATGCTTCATATTATGCCATGTTGTTGGTACAAGGGAACATCAATCTATATGATTTTGGAATGGTATATCCTTGTGGAGTAATAAAGAGAATGCTGACTCCTGATCCATGTTGTGTGTGTGATCCATCAAAATATAATGTCCATTGTTGTGCCATCAAGGTGAGAACATCAACATCTGGAAATTCAATGTGTAGAGGATGATCATCTGGTAAGGGTGCTTTAGCTAACTAATTTGCAATTGCTTATCCTTTTATTTCTTTTCTATCAACATACTAGATGCAAAATTCACTCAGCAGATCATGAACCACTTAGCTAGTCTTCTAGTTAGATTAGCTTTGCTAAGAAGGTATTTCAGTGGATCTATCTTGGCTATTAACTTGATGGTATGAGTTAGCATGTAGTGTTGAAATTGTTGGGTAGCAAACACTACTGCTAAAAAAACATTCTCAATGGATTTATAATTGATCTCATATCCATTTAATGTTCTATTAATATAGTAAACTTCCCTTTCTTTTCCAATTGAATCCTCCTACGCTAACAAGGCTCCCAATGATATCTCAATTGTTGCTATGTATAGTAAGAGTGTCTTTCCTTCTTCTAGTGGTATTAAGACAGGTGGACTCATTAGATATTGTTTCAATTGGTTGAAGGCCCTTCACATTTCTCATCCCATTAGAAAGAAACATTCTTATGTAGCAAATGAGTGAAAGAACGGGTCTTGTCTACCAGTTGTGAGATAAATCTTCAGATTGATTGGAATCTTTCTTACAGAGATTGTAGCTGACTGATGTTCTTGGGTGGCAACATCTCCATGATGGCTTTGAATTTTGTAGGATCTACTTCAATGCCCTTTTCTAAAACTATATATTCCAAGAGTTTGGCCGAAGTCACCCCAAACACGTATTTCTTTGGATTTAGTCATACATTGAACTTTTCTAGTCTGGTAAAGATGTTTTCTAGGATTTCTAGGTGTCATTCTATGGTGTATGATTTGGCTAAAAAAATTTCCACAGTCTTCCATGAAGGTATGCATCATATCATGAAAGATTGTTGTCATGGCGCGTTGATAGGTGGCTCCTACATTCTTCAACCTAAATGGCATGACGTTCCAATAAAATGTTCCCCACGAACATGTGAAATATTTCTTGTCTTGATCTTCTAGAGCTATCTTGATTTGATTACAAATGGAAAAACCATCCATGAGTGACAACATGCCATGTCTTGCTATTAGGTCCACAATGATATCTATGTTAGGCAATGGAAAATCATCTTTAGGGAAAGCCTTTTTGAGATCCCTAAAATCTACACATATCTTGATGCTTTTGTTTGGTTTTGAAACATGCAAAATGTTGGAGATCCACTCAGCATAGTCAATTGGCCTAATGAATCTTGCATCTAATAACTTCTCTAGTTTTTCTTTTACCAATATGGCGATATGTGGATGCATTTTCCTTAGCTTTTGCTTGACTAGTTTTACTCTTGGTGGTAGTGAAAAGTGGTGCATGATAAGATATGGATCAACCCCTAGCATGTTTGCATATGACCAAGCAAAGTTTATTTCTTCCTCTATGAATAATTTGATGAATTTTGGTCTTTCTTGATCTATCAAGGATTCTGCTAGATGGATAGTCTTCACTATTTATGTATTTTTGATATTGATAGATTATGTGGGCTCAACCAATAATTTTGATCTTTTCTGAAAGTGTTCAAGAAAAGTGTCAAATCTTCCATCCTTTGGCGCCTCAGAGAGGTTTTCACTATTGGATGCACTCTTTATTTTTACTTTTTCTAGATCTGATACTACCATTGAATGATTTTCACCATCAGATCTATTCCCTATATTATTTATTTTGCAGCTGAAAGATTTGACACTCCCCTAGTTGGAAGCTTTGTTATGATGTTCAATGGTGGGATCTATTTTAGGATTGTTAGAACAAAGGAATTTGACAATGGTGTCATCATTTGAAAAGATGGGGATATTGGATGGCTCAATTTGGTCCCAATCTATGAGTTCGGGGTGTATGAGGGGTAAGGAATCATTAGATTGGCTAAGGTTAGTGGTAGTAAGGGTCATAATGGAGATGTATTTGGATTGTTTAATAGCGAATTCAATGTCTATAAGGTAACTCTCCTTTGAATTATTTGTTTCACTCTGAGTCTAATCATCTTCATTGGAGTCATCAATATGTTGTGATCCTATTTCAAGCAGTCTGTAACTTGAACTTTGACCCTCCTTGCATATGGGGATATACTTGCATACTACATCAATTTCCTTGTCATTACAAGACTCTTTGGATAGCGAATCCCACTCATATTCATTTGAATCAGTTTCATTATCATCACTAGCTTGTAGTAGTAGGATTCTTTCAACAAATTGTTTCCTAGTTTCCTCTTTTGGTTCTTCTATGTACCCTAGTCTTGCTTTGTCCTTTGGATTGGTTAGGATAGGTTGTATTGGTTCTACAATTCCTTCTTGTCATTTACCCACATGACCATTTCCTTTATACCCCATCTTCTCTAAGATGGTGAATCCTTTACCATATTGTTCTGTTTGTATGCTAGTAGTTGTTGTTTGGGATTGTTCCTCATCCTTGTAAAGTGAGTTTAAAATGTCCTTATCCTCAGATTCATCAATTGCAGTGCCTACTTTTACAAACCTACCATCAAAGCATGTGATTGGTTGTGTGGATTGGTGTCTCGATGTGGATAGCTATCCATATGATTTGGGAGAAAATGATAGCTATGAAAGACATAATGATTGCTCAAATGAGTATTCCCCCAAGCCTCTATCTTTTAATTGGATCTTGTTCTCAAATTTCTTGGATAAGGAGTCAAGTTGACTTTCTTGATTTGAAGTAGAATCATTGATGCCCTTATCCTTTGGCTGGTCCCTTTTCACAACCCACTTTGACAAGGAATTTAATTACCTTTCAATGTTGGATGAGTCAGGAGTTGTGGATTCCCTATTATGTAGTACAAAAGTGTCTTGGGTTGTCTTGAGGGTGTTACAATACAGGGGGGTTTTTGAGTTAGTTGTAATAGCGATTTCCTGCCCATTGAATGGGAACTTCAAACACTGGTGATTTGTGGATGGT
The DNA here is from genome assembly GCA_007258455.2 of Sequoia sempervirens. Classification (NCBI taxonomy): domain Eukaryota; kingdom Viridiplantae; phylum Streptophyta; class Pinopsida; order Cupressales; family Cupressaceae; genus Sequoia; species Sequoia sempervirens. The sequence continues at coordinate 38,226,745 of VDFB02000013.1, read as the reverse complement.
ATTGCTTGCATGTCATGAATCCAAGGACATCCCACGAGTATGTTGTATGTTAAAATCCTTTTCCAATACCTGACATATTATATCTTTGACAATTGGTCCCACTTGAATTGGGAGTACTATCAACCCTTGAGAAGATATTTCTTCATCATCATATGCTTTTATTGCGATTTTCCTTCTAGGATCAATAGCATTTTCAGAGTACACAAGTACATAGAAAAGTTCTAGAGTACAGATGTTTAGGCCAACTCTACCATCTATTAGAACACACTTGACCAAATGTTTCTGAGTTAAAAATTCAATGTGGAGGGCAATGTTATGATGGGTGATAGATACATCATCATGTTTGAAAAATGAAAGGAAATGAGATGCGGTCAAGTGTCCCACTATAGCCTGAAATTGGAAAAATTCAAGGTTGTTAGATATTATGGTAGCGACTAGAGCTTGTTGAAGGATCTCCTTGTGAGCGGGTGAAATCTTGAGGTGTTCTAATATGGATATTTGTGTTGGTATCTTCTACAATTGATTGACTATACTATATGGTTTTGTAGGGATAGTAGTTGTATTGGATGTGGAAGGGGTAGTTCCTTTGAATGTTACCTTGGCTTGTCCTCTCTTGATTGTGTTGATTGGTGAATTGTCTTGTTTTTCCTTGATTTTAATAACATTGATTTGGTTGTCATTTGCAACAATGTTGGTGATCCAATTTATTGACACAAGGTCATTTATTTGATATGAGGGGATGTTGATGTCATGGTGATGAGTTTCAGTTGCATCAATGTTTCTTTGGCCTTGGATTTCTATATCTTCAGTTTGATGTTCAACCACCTCAACGTGGAGAATGGTAGTTTCTTACACATAATGCACATTTTTTTCTTTGGCATTTGATGAAGAAGATTCCCCTTTTTCATTTTTGGGTAAAGGGTTTTTGAACACTCCATGATCATTGTTTGTTTGGGGTCCTTCTACAAATATGGTTGTGTTGTCAATCAAATCTTGTATCAAGTGTTTCAATTGCATACAGTCATTGGTTTTAGGTCCCTTGTTTTAGTGAAAGTCACAATAATGTGCAACACTCCACCATGAAGCTTTAACTTGTGGTTCCCAATTTCTCGCTTCTGGTAATGTTATGACCGTGGCTATAAGAATTTACTTTAATGTTGATTCTAATGATTTTCCTAAAACCTTCTCTGATTTGAGGATGTCTGATATGGAGGTGGCTTAGCTTCAAAATTTCTTGGATTATTATTTTGATTGAAATTTTTGTTGTTGATTGGATTGTTGTTTGAATTGTTGTTTTGATTGGTCTTGGTGGCAGCTACAGTTAAGTTGAATACATGTTTTTCATTTTGGGTCTCACCTACACCATCATTGTTTCCAACATTCTTGTTTCATTTCCAAAATTTTGGTTTATCTCCATTGTTGTAATTGTTGGAGGAATTTGTTGGGTTTTCGTCATTGTAAAGTTTTATGACTCCTCTCTTGACCAAATCCTCTTCAATTTTCATTTCATTTTCAATCAATTTTTCAAAGGTAGGGAGACAATGTAATTCCAATCTATAGCTCATCTCATCATTTAGGTTTTTGATGAAAATTTCAATCTTTTCCTTTTCAGGTATGGGATGAGAATACCTTGCAAACAATCTTCTCCATTTTTGCAAAAATATAAGAAATGATTCACCATTTTTCTATTTCAAGTTGAAAAGGTCTTTCATTGTTATATCATGTTGGATGTTATAAGAATTTTGGGCGATGAAATTGTTAACCAATTCTTCAAAGGTGTTGATTTTTGGTGCAAGTTTAGAGAACCATTCAAGGAATTTTCCACCTAGGCTACATGAAAATAATCTCATCAAGTATGTGTCTCTGTGTGCAAATTCAAGATTCATGGTTCTAAAGTCCCTCACATGATCTATTGGATCTAATTTACCATTGTATTTATCATATTTTGGGAATTCACAATGTTTGGGAAAATGAATCATGTTGATACTTTGATGAAATGGATATGAAAAAATGTCTTGTATCAAGTATCGTTTTGAAGTTCCCATTTGCATATCAAGAATTTGTTGTTGGAGGTTCTTAATTTGATGGGTTAAGGCTACCACTTGTTCTATGTTTTGTGGATCATTTTTTTAGGATTTTTAGGAGGTGCTTTCAATTTGTTGACATCAAAGTTAGGTGGAAGTTTGACACCTTGGTTGGCCAAAATTAGGAGGTATTTTTCCCCATTTCTTTCAAAAATATTTTCTAAGCACTTGTCAAAATTTGGATCTTGTTTAGCATGTTGAATGCCTTCCTCAGTTTTTTCTTCACTTTCACTATTGTGAGTTCCCAAGAAATAATTCTCTTCAAGTTCATCCATGGTGTTTTGGGTTTCAATGTTTGGAGTTGCAATGTTGCGAGTTTCAATGATTAGAGTTTCAAGTTTCTTTTCCCTGAGTTTTTGCTTTTATAATCTTGTTTGAACGAGTATACAAGTGTTATACTTTGACTAAACTTTAATCTTTGTTTGGAAGAGTTCCAAGGATGAAAATTTCTATGGATGAAACTAAGTTTAATTTGATTATAAAGCTTTGTTTCGTGATGAGAGCATGATAAATCCTAATGATGAAACTTGGCTTAACAATCAAGTATATGATGATTTTGTTAATTTAGGAACTTTGGGATGTTATATATTCATTTAGTTTGGATAATTCCACTTGTAGAGGTCATTTTTTAACAAGTTTAGACTCTATGGTACTTGAGGAATGATTCTGGGTTGAAAAAGACTCTAAATTTTGAGTCAAACTATGAAATAGGGGATGAATTTAACTCTCGGGTTTTTCATTTGCTAGATGCACTAAAACAGAGCCTAGATGCACTAAAAGGCACAAACACGCTATAACAAAGAAGCAATGAACCAGAAGATTGAATAGATGCGCTATAACAGAGAAGCAACGAACTAGAAGATTGAATAGACACACTATAACAGTGACTAGATGTGCTATAATAATGCTCAGACACACTATACAGTGAATGGATGCACTATAAGATTGCTCAGAAGCACTATAATAGTGAATGGATATGCTATAAGAATCCTTAGAAGCACTATAATAGAGAAGCAATGTGCTAGAAAATTACACAGACGTGCTATAACAGTGGATGAATGCATTGAATTGGGAAATGTCACAGTTTCTTGCAAGTTTGTTTGATTTTTTTTATTTTCTAGTTAGAGAATTGTTTCAAAGGATGTTTTTTGAATCAATGTCTTCACTTTTAGTGTGTGATGTTTTGTTTAAAATTCATTGAAAAAAACATTAGTAAAACACATTAAACATGTACAATCTTAAGGCTATGTAGGACAATATTTATTGGATTCCAACTTGGATTTTACTCCAGCTGCACCTAATTTTAGTAGATGATTAGAAGATTGAGCCCACTAGTTCCCCTCCACAACACTCACTACTTGGGGTAGCCAAGATTCAATACCCATGAATCTCCCATGGCATACTTCTCATCTCTACTAAAAGTCACAAAAATGTGGGACGACTTCAAAGGTTAGACCTTCTGTGCTAGTAAATAGAATAAGGATTTTGGCTTGCTATAAAAGGCCCCTAGTTCTAGTATAGGCATTTCATTCATGGGGGGTCATCCATTTGGCAAGAGACCATTTTTTCCCTTCTTTTCAGAACAATCCTCGTGATACTTGAACTTTCCTCAAGTACCCACATTTATATCCCGATTGGAAGTTGCTTGGCTTTAGCATATTACCGCTTGGGTTGTTCCCTTAGGTGATTACTTTTTCCAATAAAGAAGACCATCTAAGGATAAAATAAATTAAAAAACAAATGGGTCTGGCTTTTTGGTCACCCAGTTAAGGGGAGAGCATATTCCTACCATTCATCAAGCACAAAAGACATGGTGTTCTTTAACCTTCTAATTAAGTTAGGTACCTATCTTAATCAAAAGAAAGCATTCAAATAACTCTAGCCCCTGCATAAATCATTAGTAGTTGCATAATTTTGTCTTTGATTGGCATATCACCCACTTGCAAGCAGAAAACAACAATTAGTTCTCGAGATTTTAAAATTTTGCAAATTTAAATAGATGGGCTAAAACAGTCATCCAATGTGCTAAAAGATAATTCCAATGCACTAAAATAACTACCTTAAGCACTATAAAAATTAATGGATGCACTACAAGAAATAATGCGTGCCCTAAAGTGTTGATTCAAAGAATTGAAAGACTCCCTATATGTGCTAAACAAGTTGTTGAATGCGCTAAAAGAAATGTCGTATGCACTATAACAAAAGTTGAATGCACTGAAATAGATGTTGAATGCATGGTAACAAAAATTGAATGTGCCAAAAGGTTTATCGTATGTGTCGGAAGAACTCACAGTCATGCTAACAAAAGCTTCACATCCAAAACTTGTGAAATTATTTCTCCAAAAATCGTTAAAAATAGGGTCTTGCCCCAAGGTGGGACACAGTTTATGTGTGTGTGAATTGTGGGAGGTTAGCAAATCAATAATAAGACACACAAACACCAATGAGACATATTATATTAAATATTTGAATCAAAGAACTACTCTAATTGCAACAAAACAAATCTTTAAGAATGTTCCATTGTTCTCTATTCTCAAGAATTCATTAAACCATTTGGCTCTAAGATTTTATATGTGCACAATGATTGCTATAATGACAACTTGAGAAATGAGATGCTATTCAGAATGCAAGAAATCTAAGTTTCTACATGACATTGCATGATACAAATGATAATGGTGATATTGAAAAATGGATAATGATGTTAGATTATATGATGCAAATGTTATGGAAAGAAGCTAAAATGATTCTGCATATGCTCAAATATTAACTATGGATATGATAAACTAAAATGCAACTATAAAGAAAATCATGATATCAAACACAACTATAAATAAAGACATGATTCTAAAATGTAACGATAAAGCATGACATGATTCTAAAATGTAACTATAAAGCAAGACATGATTCTAAAATGCAACTATAAACTCCAAATGCTCCAATGCTCCAAAGCTATTCCTACATATAAATCTACTCAAATATGGGATGCAAAATACTATAGAAAGGGGTTGTATTTATAGGATTTCCAAAACATCTTGTGATGTGGCAACGATCGATGGTCCAAATTTCAGGATGTGAGATAGACGATGGAGATGGAGGAATCTTGGAAGATGTTCCCTTGACCAAGGGAAACATGCCAACTGGATGAGAGGAATCAAGTGTGAGAAATAAGCCATGTGTTAAAAGTTTGTTAAGGATATTCTAATTTAGGAATTAAAATTATTTAATTTCATGTGACACTTGGTGAGGTGGCAAGAAAATTTGTAGACATGTGCTTGAATTCCAAATTTTGGGATTCAAATTTAGTGAAAATTAATTAAATAAAACAAACTATAGGAATGGGTATGTGTAGGATCATCATGAAAAAAATAGGCCCTTAAGTGGCAAAAAATTCAAAAAAATTAGAGTTAGCCAACTTGACGTAAAAATTTGAATAAGTTATCTATATTATTTCAAAAATATGTAAGAATAGAATCTGTAGCAAATTGAATATAGTTTCTAAACTACTAGGTTTATTTAACAAAAAAAAATCTATTTGGTGAAGATTTGAAATTTCAATGCAGTAGTACTTAAATTTTAGGGAAAAAATAAAAAAGTAGGTGTCTGTCTGACCACCCTAACCACAATAAAATGATAATATTTTTTTATAAGATTTTATATATAAGTTGAGGACTCATGTTTGGATGTGATACATATTTTTTGTAATTTTTTTCCATGTAAATAATTAATTATGAATTTTTTATTACAAATTTTTAAAAATATAAAAACTTGTATGTCTGACAACTTAACTTGGTCAAAACTTCACTAAATTCATTTTTTTTTAATCCTATAGTATGCGAAGCATATAATGTGACATATGTTTTGGATTCAAAAAATGTGATATCGTTTGAAAGCTATAGATGTTTTTCAATCAGTCTATCAATTAGGACTTTAGTTGTAATTCAAATAGAAAAGGAATAATAATAATTTATTAAATTCAAAGTAAAGCATAATTTATATTGGTGGAAAGTTGAGAATCTCCTTTAAAAACCATTTTCGTTTCATCAATTTTTGGTGAAAAAAAGTCATCAGCCACATACCCTACACATGCCCATTATATCACCACTTTTTGGCCCATCATGATCTTACACATACCTAAATTTGTTTATTTAATTAAATTAGAGGAATGTGATTTTAGATTTGAAGAATTAAAAGATATGAACTATATATAAATAAATTGAGAATTTATTTATAAGTAGATGAAATATTAATTAAATAACTATTATTTAATTAATTAAATGTCTTGTCTGATTTTAGGTGTATACAACATCAATTTTTTATTTTTTTTCATGCACGAGATACTGAAGTTATTTATTTGGGGAAAAAATTAGGGGAAAATAATTTTTTTTCTATTTTTTTCTTGACATCAACTCTTTTGGGATGTGTGCCTCAAATTATTGGCTTGATATACTCCTTGAAGTCTTGTTTGTATCTCTTATCAAATCGACCTCCTCATATTGGCAAGACCTTTTTCTCTATCCCAAAGATGGTCCGATGAGTCTTTGAGTATTCACTTAGTTCATCATCATTGAGGCAATGCTTGGTTGGTGGGACTCCAAAGGTTGTCCTCGCGAAGACCTAACGATTTGGTGTTGGCAGCTTGTTCTATCGACTTGACTTAGCTTTATCGACAAGATGCTAATGATAGTCCCAACGATAGACCAATCGCGATGTCGTGGAGAATTGAAACTTCAAAAATTTGAGTCGTGGGTTGTGAAGTTCATGAAATCTCCAATAGTCCAACTTCATCAGTGGGACACAACTACTTCGGTGGGACCCTCAACCTTGTCTCATCGATGAGTTGATAAACATGAAGCTGCAATGTATACATTACTGGGACTTGCTCATATTGGTGGGAGGCAATATGAAGTCTCCCCGATGAGGTGATGGACTTGGTTAACAGTGTATCATGAGAAGCTCATATCGATGTGACAATGAGTGATCAGTGAGAAATGGTTTTTTGTCTCGCTGATACTTCGGTGATCATTTGGCTTGGTAGGTGTTACACTCATCAGGGTGATTCAAACAAATCGACAGGAGGTTTGATGTTGTCTCACCGATGCCCTGATATGATAACTATTGATTATCAATTTCCTATCTACGTTATAAGGGAAGAATGTAAATTCCTGTGTGGGTTGCCAAACTAGTTGAGAGGCTGGGTAATTGAGTGAAGGATGCAAAGAATGTGAACCTGAGGAGTCGAAGGGTTGGGCTGGCCGAGAGGCTGGCTGGGAGAGAGTGGACTATTTAGAGGAGTTGAATCTGCGTTGTATGTTGTATGAGGGTATTGTAATAGTGCAAGGATTCTAAACAATTACGGTTGTTGTCTGTATTCTCTGGATGGAAAGATGTGTAAACACTTGTAAAGGCTATGAGCCTGAATTGTATTGTAACTCTTTTGTTGCTGAATAATACAATGGCTAGATCTTTTGGAGTGTGGGGTTTTTTACCCATAAGGGTTTTCCCCACGTAAATCTATGTGTCCATTTACATTTGTCTTTCATGTCAAAGTTGATTTTACAAGTTGAATATGTTTGATGCATGTTGTTAAAACTAGTTAAATTGCATGTGCTTTTCTTAGAAGGGTTAATGTGGGGAATAAATTGTGCTTGTTTATGCTTTATGGCATAGTAGTTGTGTCTTTGAGGCAATTTAAAGGAATTTAAATTACCGAAGGCACTGCTATTCTTAGATGTTTTCATTCTAAGATGAATGTGCTTTCCCTACAAACTCAACATCACTTTTTCCTAAAATTTTTAGTAATTCAAAATCTGCTCTAAAATTTATGAAAAAAATAATTTTTGAAGAAAAATGAAAAATCACGAGAATAAACTTTGTCAAGAGTTCTACATTTTATTAGTTTATATCATTTTTAAATTCAAAACATAAAGACCAATTTTATGCGATCGAAGTTGAGAATTTTTACTTGTGTTGGCCTATTCCTTTATAAAAGTGTGACATAGGTTTTTACTTTTACCTAACTTTTAAGTTCACTTTCTTTATTTCTTTATTTCTTCCTCATATTTTGGTTTATTTATGCCTTTATATTTTGACTTGTCCATTTTTCCTCCTTTTGGTTATCCTTTTTGCATTGATACTTAGTGTTTGTGATGGAATAGGTTTTGAGAACCTTTTCGACACCCAACAAGGTTGTGAGAAATTTTTTGATAGCTGACACAAGTTATAAAACCCTTAGAATTTGTTGAAACTTAACTCTTTCACCCTTCTCTTTGGACACTAACACCAAGATTTTCCAAATCCTTAAAGCACTTGATGTCGGATATCAACACTTTTGAAAACCTTATAAAAATTCAACAAAGGTTTCAATGACCTTTGAATTTTTTTGAAGCACCTTAAACTTAATCAAACTTCATGCCCCTTACTTGCTCTTAATGTTTGTCGGTGATAAAACCTATTTCAAGAACCTTGCAAAATTTCAACATGGTTATGACAACTTTGTCGACCTCCAATAGAGGTTTTGAAACCTTTAAGTTTTGCTAAAAACTTAAATTTTTACTTACTATATACTTAGCCACTTTATTAATTTATTTTCTTCATGCTTTTTGACCTTTGGGATGGTTTTGAAAACCTCATTAAATATTGATGCCAGTTTTGAAACCTGTTAAATTGGTTGAAACAAACTATACTTTCCTTTTTTCTTCCTTCTCTCAAGTTAGCTTTTAGCGAATCTTGTCAGCACTCAAACTAATTTTAGGAACCTAGGGAGGTTCTCAAACCATTTCAAATCACCAAATAGAACACTTTCTTTCTTAAAGTCCATTTTAAAAAAATATTTTGGGCTCCAATGAGGATGTGAGAAACTCATCGATAACCAACATGGTTGTGAGAACCTTGTTAAGAGCCAACACCGGTTATATAGAACCTACATAAAACTCTCACAACTTTAATAGCTAGCCAAATTTTAGATTTTGTAGTCAAGAAAATTTACTTAAGCATGAAAATGGGCACAATTTTTACACTTAGGCACATCTTTAAGCATGACTAGCCTATTTCAAAAAAAATTAAATCGGTTCTAGTTGATGGAAAATAAATGGGGGTATGAATGATTTATTTTTATGATTGCTAGGGATGTTTTCTTGCTAAACGGTAGAATCCATAAGCCTTATTAGTTGATTGGTAATAAAGTTATAGAGGCCCTATAAAAAATTCATTACAAAACTCACAACAAACTACAATATGCCTCAAAGACATAACATATAATGACATATGCATACTACACTTGGAGGAGGATAGACAACTAAAACCATACATTTTCCTAATGAGAATGCAGAGCATGTAAAATCACTTCTTAGAAATGAAACATCAACTAATATAATATATATATGATGTGAAAAATCTAAATGCCTAGTTGTCACAAATAGTTGCCTCTATCAAAGATAAGTCTCCTGAAGGTGTTGATCTCCCTCAAGCCATAATTGTATTCATCACCCAATTGTAACCATTGAAGCCCCCTACTTGCTACATCTAAGTATAATTAATGCATATGTAGTGAAGATTCACCAATTATTAATTTTTTCATTGTAAGGAAGCTACAAATGATAAGTGCTAGACTCATCTAATGATGCATGAATTGTGTACATAACTTAACATAGGTTTTTTTTGTTTGGAAATATATTAGCATAAAAAAAACCATGACTTGTGGAAAACAAAAATCCTCACATAAAGGCACATTGATGTTGTAATAAATAACCTTGGGTATGTGCAGGATCATCATGGAAAAAAACAAGCCCTTAAGTGGCAAAAAAATTAGAAAAATCAGAGTTAGGCTACTTGATGTAAAAATTTGAATAAGTTATCTATATTATTTAAAAAATATGTAAGAATATAATTTGTACAAAATTGAATGTAGTTTCTAAACTGCTAAGTTTTTTTGAAAAAAAAATCTATTTGGTGAAAATTTGAAATTTCAATGCGTGGTACTTAAATTTAGGGAAAAATAAGTAGGTGTCTTCACGACCACCTAACCACAATAAAGTGATAATATTTTTATAAGATTTTAGATATAAGTAGAGGACTCATGCCGATGATGGTGCATATTTTTTGTAATTTTTTCCAATTAAATAATTAATTATGAATTTTTATTACAAAAATATAAAACAATGCGACTACCTTAACTTGGTCAAAACTTCATGAAATTCATTTTTATTTTTAATCCTATTGTATGTGAAGCATAGAATGTGACATATTTGGATTCAAAAATGTGATACCATTTGAAAGCTATAGAAGTTTTCAATGAACCTATCAATGAGGGGTTTTAGTCATAATTTGAATAGAAATGAATAATAGTACTTATTGTTGATGTGTTTTATGCCTCTACAGATGCGTGATGCACTACCTCTCCTGTGAATAATATTCCACAATCAAATTGCGAGAACACTATCCCAAGGTCTCTAATGTGGTCTTGGCGATTGCTTGGAATATCTCAGTTGTTTGATGTGATTTGCTGGAATCACAAGGCGGACTTACAGATGAGTTACAAAGTGGGGAAGTTGGATTTGCAAATGCAGTTTCAAAGTACTGGAAGTGAATGAACAGTGGCTGTCCACTCAAAACAACAAGTTGAAACTCATCAAATTCATCTGATTTAGTTTTATGGTGATGCTTTGGATCCTACTCTAACCAAGGATTAAAAGAAATAGCAAAAGGAGAAGGGTTAAGAAAGCTATTCTAATTCTAAGCTACGAATGAATAGTAACAATGGTGGTTGCTAAAGTAGACAGGCTTCCTAAACTAGGTTTTGCTTGGCCAAAAGAAACCTACAGTTGCACAAAACCAGTGCAATCTTCTAAGGACTACAGATTTTCAAATTGCACATGCACATCATGCACATGTAATTAAACTAAGTTGCAGCAATGAAGTAATGAGCTCAGACAAGCTTTGCAAAGTGACTCATCATCAATGAACCACAAAAAGCATGAGCTGGAAATCTATTAAATACTAAAACAACAAACACCATCAACACTCCCATTCAAGAAACTAACACTAAAACTAACATGGAAGGTGAACCATGCATACATAAAGAGCAAACTCAAAAGGAACACCCATAAATCATGTAATGCTACTTTCTATTGCTCCAGAATGTCTTTACATCAATTCTCCAACCCTTACAAATGAGGGGCAAGCCCCTATTTATAGTTTTCCAAAGCCCAAATGAATGGTTAGGATCAATTTCCAACGAATGGCTTAGATTCATTACAAGTTAGGGCTTCACCTACCCTTAATATCCAACAATTTAAAATACATTCCTTGTCTTTTCTCTTTTTTGTCATCTAGTGCCAGTTACTGTAGCAAATTTGTCTTGTAGCTGATTTCCCTTTTCACTGTAGCTAAAACTGCCTGAAAATTGTCTTTTGCTTGATGTGCTTGCAGTGTTTTTCCTTTGATTAAATGAGTTCGTTGATGATTGACATCAATGGATTGGTGGCCCCTGATTCAGGCAGAAAGCTCCTTAGAAATCATCATCATCTGGAAAAAGGTAGGACAACTCCCTCAATGGGCCTCTTCGATAGACCTACAGAAGGCTTCTTGACTCCTGCAAACACGAAGTGTTATAAGTGAATTTATACATAAGTTAAAGAAAATGTCAGTCAAACCTACAAATTCCTTGTTAGATCTATCCATGCATCATCAAAAGATCTTGATATTCATATTTGGAGCTCATTTGCACCATAAACATTAATGCGTGCTTCAAATGTGTGAGCGCCAGAGGGCGGAAAGACAGCGAAAAAAAGCCAGAAGGCATACAGCGGATGGAAGCCAAAAACAGCTGGCAAGAAGGCAGGCCCCCGGATGTTCAAAACAGCCAGGAAGGAGGCGAGCTCCCAAATGTTCAAAACAGCCGAGAAGGAGGCAGGCTTCCAGATGTTAAAAATAGCCAAGAAGAAGGGAGGCTCCTGGATGTTCAAAATAGCCGAGAAGGAGGCAGACTCTCGGATGTTCAAAACAACTAGGAAGGAGACAGGCTCCCGAAAACTGCCATGGAGGGCCCCGATTCCAAAGGGTGGGAAGGAGATGGCCACCAGATGTTCCAAATGGCCAAAGAGGGATGAACTTCTGAAGACAGCCATGGAGGACCCAAGTTCTGGAGGCCGGAAGGGAGGTGGCCGCTACAAGTTCCAAAACGGCCACGGAGAGGCGAAGCCCCAAAAATGGCCACGGGGGGGCCAGACTCTGGAGGCCGGAAGTTCCAAAATGGCCATAGAGGGGCCGGGCTCCAAAGGCCGGAAGGGAGGTGGTCACCGGAAGTTCTAAAACGGCCATGGAGAGGCGGAGCCCCAGAAATGGCCACGGAGGGGCCAGGCTCCATAGGCCAAAAGGGAGGTGGCTGCCGGAAGTTCCAAAATGGCCATGGAGAGGCGGAGCCCCAGAAACGGCCACAGAGGGGCCGGGCTCCGGTGGCCGGAAGGGAGGTGGCCGCCGAAAGTTCCAAAACAGCAAAATGGGGACGAAGCTCCGAAACCACCGAAACTTAACCAAACTTTGACGAAACCTTGGCAGTTCATTTAAGTATATCAAAGACATCCCAGATCCAAAAAAGGGTGCCCCCAAAGTCAAAATTGTGAAAACCAGATCGACAGGGGTTCACAGATGTTTCCAAAATAGCTAAAGAGAGAGAAAGCTCCAGAACCACCGAAACTTAACCGAACGTTGACGAAACCTTGGCAATTCACTTAGGGACCTCAAACACATCCCTGATCCAAAAAAGGTTTCCCCCAAAGTCAAAATTGAGGAAACGAGAGTGACGGGGGTCCGCGGATGTTTCCAAAACAGCCAAGGAGGAAGGGAATTCCGGAGGGAAAGTTCTGAAACCATCGAAACTTAACGGAATGTTGACGAAACCTTGGCAATTCATTGAAACACCCCAAACACATCCCAAATCCACCAAAAAGTTGTCCCCAAAGCCAAAAATGTTGAAACTGGACCGACAGGGGTCCACGGATGTTTCCAAAACAGCCAAAGCAAGACAAAGGGCAGAAAGGGGATGGGGGACTTTATTTCTCCATAGATTTGAATACCCCAAGTAGGTGAATTTGGGTAAGGGAATTTGATCGTTTGAAGGCACATGACCAATTTGGGCTTAGAAATGGGGCACTCAAAACAAGACAGGAGCAAAAAAAAGGGGGTCCCTACCTATGGCGGGGCATGTGTGCAAAACATACACAACAAATGGCGACTCACTAGGGAAATGCTCGAGAGCATTTTGATGACAAATTGGAATCACAAACCTAGAATCTCTGGTTTTGACCTTCACGCTAGGGCAAACAAACCAGATGCCCAACCAAAGGATCAAAACCATTAGCCAACCCAACCTTCAGTATGCTGAAAATCCAAGTGTGTGCAATTGCGTTAATTCCCATTCTTCAGTTGCTATAGGAACCCAAGCTCCGTTCAGTTAAGCTACGTAGTTTATTCTAACTCCAAAAGCATCTGGGACATTGCCTCACTGCCAGTCAGCTGTCCATAGCCCTGACGAGGTTATCGCTGTGATTCTCCCGAACATTGCTCTACTATCGGCCAGGTGTCCATAGCCCCGGTAGAGTTGCTCATATACCCTTGAAAAGTTGAATTTTCCTTTCTTTTAATTTTTAGTGGTTTCTTTATTTCTTTCTTTTCTCTTTTTAGCTCTTTTATTTCAACCCGCAAGCATTGAAGCTCGCACTCAGGGCTAGAATCATAGTGGCATTGGAGCAGAATTTTAGATTTTTCACTTAACTAGACTTCACAAAAGGCCCTATAGTGACCGTCAAATTCTTAAGATGTGTAAGAGCTATAAGATTTTATAATACGTCAAAGTCAGACTAAACCAACAACTTATCCTCTTTGAATTAAACACCCAGATCGCTTGACACTAACATAAGACCTTCACCATCCACTGTGAAGACTTGATTAGAGTTTGACAAAGAAATATGTAGAACAGCCTCAAGCAATAAGTATGGTTATTGTGCACACAAATGTGCCTAGCTAAAAGCAAAGGGACCCCAAGCAAAGTAGCAACAAAGCGAAAGCAAACGAAAGGAAAACAACCTACAAAGCGAGCAACCTACACACACCAACTAACCTAAGGAAAGTAGGAAAGCGAAGTATTTACAGGAAACCTATACTACTCAAAAATGACTATGTACAAAGATATTTACAAAGCATTATGTTTAGGCAAGGCGAGTTGACATTAACACTCATTGGATTTCGTAGTGCATGCACAAGTAAATAGGTGATTGTTGTCGTTCTTAACCATGCAAATTTATCTTTATATTTTGAAAAAATAAATTCAATGTTGCAGCACTCAAGTTCAATCACGTCATCATGAAAAATCAGCAATTGAGGAGGCTCATTGAACCCATGGTTAATCCATAAACATGTTCATTTTCCCTCGTTCCCATAATCAAAATAATAAGTGCAATTATGAGAAATAATAGGGGCAAGGAAGGATAAAACCTGGATGTCATCACACGGAGGTGGCAGCGTTGGACAGTCAAGAGCAAGAACAATATCGTTGATCATTGCATTGGCAACCTCGGGCGGGTGTGGTGGAGGGTGCATCACTTTGGACATTAAATGTGCATAAGGCTGGGAGGACGGGGCAGCAAACAACTTTTTTAATCTACCAATGGGATCCACAACCTCCACTGGTTGTTCCTCGAGGAAGTACACCTCATCTGCCTAGGTTTCCGTTGCCCAAACCTCTTCTTGATTGTTGTCTTCAAGGGGCAGCATGCTATCCCATCTCCTTTCCCAGGTGTGAGCCTTATTTTTGTGATATTCAATGCCATGGGATGATGACATACACGAATCTATCCTATTGCAGCCATCTGAATATGAGGGAGGATCAATAGTGATCATGGCAGAAGGGATCCAAGTTGCATTTCATAGTTGGTCAAGTGCTCCATCTCTATTAGCAACTATCTTAGCACCTCTGCCTTTGTCTTCTTCTTTTTGCTATTCATGTGTCTCATCATGACGTTCACTCATTTCCTCTTGCTCACTATCACTGTAAATGGAGAAGGAGCTCCTCTTCCAATCTGGTAACTCTAGTGCATCACCGCTTGGGGGCTCAAGGAATATGTATTCATCGCTACCGTCTTCTGAGATGTGCTCTTCCTCGGCATGAGCATACCTCCGTAGTGCAGCTCCTAATGGAAAGAAGTCATCAATTGATGGAACCTCATCAAGGGGACCAAAGTCTACTACACAATTTCCCTCCAAAGACTCGTCAAAAAGCCCACCGTCCATGGCACATAACTGCTCTTCAAGAGGAAGAACTTCTTGATGACTGGTGGACAACATTCCCACTTGATCTACTTTATCGCTCAGAAGTCTGAAACTATAGTGTTCTCCTTCTTCTATTGCTGCCCCAACATCCTCTTGAGGACTAACTTCAACTGAGTCATTAGTTGATTTGGGATTTTGGTCTTCTTCTTCAATCTTTGAAGTGGCTGCGGGAGGTGATGTGCTTGGTTGTGCCCCTTGTCCTTTGACTTGCTCAATGGCCTCTTAGCATAGCTTACATGTGAGCTCTGAGTGCGATGAATCATGGAGTCGACACTAATTTGGGAGCAGCAATATCTCCAAACCCACTTGGTATTTCAACTCAGTCCAATCCCTCGCTAGTCTCGAGATGAGCTGGTCATATCTTTCCACTAGTGGGTCCTCATCATCATTTGGGAAGGAAGGTGAATAGTAGACAGCTGTGGCAAGTGGTTGTTCCCGCTCCTTCAAATCTACATTTTTAGATGCTTGGTTATTTTCATTCATGAAGGAGAGGTCCTCTAATATAATCTCGCTTATTTTTTTTCCATCATTCTTTATTGTCCCAAGGTTGTCAACCTTTTCCTCTTTCTTATTTTCAACATCATCATTTGCTGCCCCAACATACACTGCTGCAAACTCTTTTGATTCATCTTCGACTGCCAATCCATCTTCTAGAGCAGGGGACTGCTTTTCTTCAATAGAGGAACAAATTTCTGATCTGTTTCTAGCTGATTGTTCATCAAGGCAGCTTGTTTTCCTAAGGAAATTATCCTCTTCCTTTCGGATCTGATCCTCTATGTCTGCTATCCCAGCACTAACCTGTGTCAGATTTCTTGATTCATCTATGGTGTGTTGTCCGTGAGCTTCCAACAACTTTCCCACCTCATGGCATGAGTCCCCTTTATTGGGAGATGGCTGCTCCAATTTGTTCACATGATCCTTGACTTGGGCGATGACATTTGTTCAGGATGAGCAAGTGAATTCAGAGTGGGGTGCATTGTGAAATCTGCACCAACTTGACATCAATATTTCCTCCAATCTTGGTCCATCCTTGCTGCTTAAATGTTCCTGGATCAGCTCCTTAAATGCGTTGGATGCCATGGTTTGCAATTCTTCCTGTGGGTCTTCGGGGGCCAAGGGAAGATAGATTTCGCAAAAGGGGATTTCTCCTTGCAATACCTTCTCAATTCTGTCCAAGAATGTTAGACACCCCAATTCACTATGCCTGCAAGTGCAATGGATCCAACATCTATCTACCAATGCAAATTGCTGCAATGGCTTCTTCAGTCTCTTGTTCAAATTTGTATGCAGCTGAGTGATGTCAATTTTTGCATGCTGCTCCATTTTGACTCAGCTTATTTTTCCTTCAATTTTTTTTATTTTTAGCATTGAAAGAGATCTCCCTATCTCAGACTTCTTCTTTGCAAGTGCTCCTTTCTATTTCCAACTTTCAGCTTTGTAGCCTCAACATGTCATGCCCTCCTTCTAGTGCCAATTTTGTTGATGGCGTTAGGAGGATGAGGGCATAATATGAATCACTTCTAACCTTTAGCTTTGTATTCCCAACATGTCAAGCCCTCCTTCTAGCGCCAGTTCTATTGATGTGTTTTTTATGCACCTCTCAACACAGGCAGTGCGTAGGTGCACTACCTCTCTTGAAAGACAATATTCCACAATCAAATTATAGAACACTATCCCAAGGTCTCTAATGTCAAGTCTTGATAGTGCTTGGAATATCTCAGTTGTTTGATGTGATTTGCTGGAATCACAAGGCAGACTTACGGATGAGTTACAAAGTGGGGAAGTTGGATTTGCAAATGCAGTTTCAAAGTGCTGGAAGTGAATGAACAGTGGCTGTCCACTCAAAACAATAAGTTGAAACACATCAAATTCATCTGATTTAGTTTTATGGTGATACTTTGGATCCTACTCTAACCAAGGATTAAAAGAAACAGCAAAAGGAGAAGGGTTAAGAAAGCTATTCTAATTCTAAGCTACAAATGAACAGTAACAATGGTGGCTGCTAAAGTAGACAGGCTTCCTAAACTAGGTTTTACTTGGCCAAGAGAAAACTACAGTTGCACAAAACCAGTGCAATCTTCTAAGGACTGCAGATTTTCAAATTGCACATGCACATCATGCACATGTAATTAAACTAAGTTGCAACAATGAAGTAATAAGCTCAGACTAGCTTTGCAAAGTGACTCATCATCAATGAACCACAAAAAACATGAGTTGAAAATCCATCAAATACTAAAACAACAAACACCATCACCACTCCCATTGAAGAAACTAACACTAAAACTAACATGGAAGGTGAACCATGCATACATAAAGAGAAAACTCAAAAAGAACACCTATAAATCATGCAATGTTATTTTCTATTGCTGCAGAATGTCTTTACATCAATTCTCCAACCCTTACAAATGAGGGGCAAGCCCTTATTTATAGTTTTTCAAAGCCCAAATGAATGGCTAGGATCAATTTCCAACGAATGGCTTAGATTCATTACAAGTTAGGGCTTCACCTACCCTTAATATCCAACAATTTAAAATACGTTCCTTGTCTGTTCTCTATTTTGTCATCTAGTGCCAATTACTGTAGCAAATTTGTCTTGTAGCTGATTTCCCTTTTCATTGTAGCTAAAACTGCCTGAAAGTTGTCTTTTGCTTGATGTGCTTGCATTGTTCTTCCTTTGATCAAACGAGTCCGTCGACGATTGACATCAATGGATTGGTGGCCCCTGATTCGGGTAGAAAGCTCCTTAGAAATCATCATCATCTAGAAAAAGGTATGACAACTCCCTTAATGGGCCTCTTCGATAGACCTACAGAAGGCTTCTTGACTTCTGCAAACACGAAGTGTCGTAAATGAATTTATACATGAGTTAAGGAAAATGTCAGTCAAACCTACAAATTCCCTGTTAGATCTATCCATGCATCATCAAAAGATCTTGATATTCATATTTGGAGCTCATTTGGACCATAAACATTAATGCATGCTTCAAAGGTGTGAGTGCGAGAGGGCAGAAAGATGATGGAGGAAAGCCAAAAGGTAGATAGTGGACGGAAGCCAAAATAGCCGGCAAGAAGGCAGGCCCCTGGATGTTAAAAACAACCAGGAAGGAGGTGAGCTCCCGGATGTTCAAAACAGTCGGGAAGGAGGCAGGCTCCTGGATGTTAAAAACAGTCAGGAAGAAGGGAGGCTCTTGGATGTTTAAAATAGCTGGGAAGGAGGCAGGCTCTCGGATGTTCAAAACAGCCGGGAAGGAGACAGGCTCCCGAAACGGCCATGGAGGGCCCAGGTTCTGGAGGGCGGGAAGGAGATGGCCGTCGGATGTTCCAAACAGCCAAAGAGGGACATACTTCTGAAATGACCACGGAGGACCCGGGTTTCGGAGGCCATAAGGGAGGTGGCCGCCGAAAGTTCCAAAACGGCCATGGAGAGGCGGAGCCTCAGAAACAGCCATAGGGGTGCCAGGCTTCGGAGGTCAGAAGGGAGGTGGCCGTTTGAAGTTCCAAAATAACCATGAAGAGGCGGAGCCCCGGAAATAGCCATAGAGGGGCCGGGCTCCAGAGGCCGGAAGGGAGGTGGCTGCTAGAAGTTCCAAAACAACCACGGAGAGGCGGAGGCCTGGAAACAGCCACAGAGGGGCCGAGCTCCAGAGGCTAGAAGCGAGGTGGCCGCTGGAAGTTCCAAAATGGCCACGGAGAGGCGGAGCCCTGGAAACGGCCTCAGAGGGGCTGGGCTCCGGAGGCCGGAAGGGAGGTGGCCACCGGAAGTTCCAAAACAACAAAAGGGGGACAAAGCTCTGAAACCACCAAAACTTAACCAAACATCGACGAAACCTTGGTAGTTCATTTAAGCATATCAAACACATCCCAGATCCAAAAAAGGGTGCCCCCAAAGTCAAAATTGTGAAAAATGGATTGACAGGGGTTCATGGATGTTTCCAAAACAGCCAAAGAGGGACAAAGCTCCGGAACCACCGAACATTGACAAAACCTTGGCAGTTCACGTAAGGATGTCAAACACATCCCTGATCCAAAAAAGGTTTCCCCCGAGGTCAAAATTGAGGAAACGGGAGCGACGGGGGTCCGCGGATGTTTCCAAAACAGCCAAGGAGGAAGGGAATTCCGGAGGATAAGTTCTAAAACTATCGAAACTTAACTGAACTTTGACGAAACCTTGGCAGTTCATTGAAACACCCCAAACACATCCCAAATCCACCAAAAAGTTTTTCCCAAAGCCAAAAATGTGGAAACTAGACCGACAGGGGTCCACAGATGTTTCTGAAACAGCCAAAGTAAGACAAAGGGCAGAAAGGGGATGGGGGACTTTATTTCTCCACAGATTTGAATACCCCAAGTAGGTGAATTTGGGTCGAGGAATTTGATCGTTTGAAGGCACATGAACAATTTGGGCTTGGAAATGGGGCACGCAAAACAAGATAGGAGCAAAACAGCCTATCGGGAGCAACAAAAGGGGGTCCCTGCCTACGGCGGGGCATGTGTGTAAAACATGCACAACACTTATTAAATTAAAAGTAAAGCATAATTTATATTGGTGGAAAGCTGAGAATCTCCTTTAAAAACCCTTTTTTGTTTCATCAATTTTGGGTAAAAAATATAGTTAGCCACATACTCATCATATTGCCACTTTTTGGCCTATCATGATCCTGCACATACCCCCCTATTTGAATTGATGCCAAACTAAAATAACTCAAATTCAATTGAAAAAGAAAAATTTGGTTGATTATATATTCATTTGCACAAGGAAGATATTCCTAATTAAATTGAAAGAGCTAGAGATTTTGTACACCATCATGTTGATTTTCTTTTCCCATGTGTTGTTGCTTAACATTTTCAATATTTGTATGTTGGTCCCAAGTAAATCTCTCAAGTCTAAGCACATCATTATTTGCAACACAAGAGATCACATCTTCATCTTGGATGGAGACTTCATAAGTTTGGCATCACCAATTTTAGGGATGATAGGAAACCATCATATATCATTATTATATGTATAGATGCACATTATATCAACACATATGTTAGCACCATGAGAAACTTTGAGAAAATAACTACATTATTCAAATTATCTCATTACTGTGATTTCCCCTTCTTGGTGACTAATTGCAACACCTTTGTTTGCATGGTCCAAATCATCCTCCATATCCACCACTATAGTAAGATAACTTTTTTGTGATTTCATCTTCATGTGTAGTAGTGTTCATGCCATACTCATGCATGTAAAATTTATTTACAACATCCACATCCAAAGAGGGACACAAAGGAAGTCGAGACATCAAACAAGAAAAAAATTATAAACCAAAAACCAACATATTCTCTAAATAATTAGTTCACTAGTACAAAAACAACAATAAATGACTAAATAAACTACTAAAAATTGAGTATAAATGACTAATTTTGGTCACATGACCATTAGTAGTTTATTGTCAGTCATTTATAACGCGACCAAATTTATGACTAAACTATTTTAGTCATTTATCTAGTCATTGATTTAGTCATTGATTTAATCGTTAATTTAGTCATTGATTGTTGTTAACTGGTCATTTATTTAGTCATAGTAGTGATTTATTTAGTCATATATTTAGTCATTAATTTAATCATATATTTAGTCATTAATTGTTGTTAACTGGTCATTTATTTAGTCATGGTAGTCATTTATTTAGTCATTGTAGTCATTTATTTAGTCATTGTAGTCATTTATTTTAATTACGGTAGTCATTTATTTAGTCATAGTTTAGTCATTTATTTGAGTGAATCAATGATTCAAATTACAAATCAAATCTAACTTAATTAATCCTCACAAATTTATGCAAACAAACTTCTAAGTATCATAGATATTTAAATTTTAAGAAAAGCATTATGAAATGAAGACTAAAATACTTGAACAAATATGATTGATCACAAATAGATCACAAATCATTTAAGAGACAACACAATATTTATGAGTCTAAAAATTTACTTCATTAATCCTCATTGGCAAATCAAAACCTCAATGGTTATAGCCTCACTAACAAGTCATTGTCTCACTAACTGTTTTACAATGAATTTCTTTTCTTAAAAGTTTTAATTGGATTTGAAACCCAAAAACCAAATGAAACTCAAGAATATTTACAATAGTTATACTTTGCAAATCTTTACAAATCAAGGCTTTTTTTTTCCATATATTCATACACCAGAAGTCTTTCTAGGCCTTGAGAAAAATATCTCAGTGAACGCAAAAGATTTCGGTGATGAACATTTGAGATGATTGTGCTGTAATATGCTACTACAATCCCTCTTTTGAACCCTCTTTTTTGATTTCCAAAGAAGTCTTTAGTTTAGGTTTCTCTGCAACAAAAAAGAAAATAAATAATTTTAACTCAAAATTTCATAAAATAAAACCTTGCAAAACTCTTCAGTCAAATCAACAACGAAGTGCAAGTTCCGGGGGAAGTTTACAAAGAGATAACTCGAATCTGCGTAGTTTACCCAATCAAAAACAAATTAAATCCAAGTGTAAACAAAAATTAATGTGCACAAAACCAATAAAAAATACAACCACAAACAACTAAAGATGACTGCCACTACTTTTCCACATTTCAACATGCACTGCAACCAAACAAATCATCAAAAAATTGACCCTTTATATATGTAAATCTTCTAGTCATTTAAAGAATTCACTTAATTTTGTACATTTTATGTAAATTACGGTATATTTATATAAATATGACCAGCCATGCCCTCTCTTAACTTATATATTAGCTATTCATTGCTAAATATTAAACTTAACAAAAATATCTTTTAAGGGCATTTAAGTAAAAATTTATAAGCACTTGAGAATAACTTTTAGGATTTATATTAATTGACTCTAATCTAGAACGAATAATATTTTCTAATATAGTAAGTTGTTGTCAAGTGATAAGTTGACTCTTCAATATTTTTCTTCTTATGTCATTCTCAAGTCCAAATATGTGTTTAGTTGAGTACAATCAGTCATATATGTTGGCATACATGGTTCTTCAATTTTGTTTATAGAAATCTCAGAATTAGTTATATGAAGGCAAATAAAAATCATATAAAACTAACATGTGACTCTGCTTCCAGGTACTTCTCTTCAACCTTTCTCCTTTTTGACACCTCAGATTCATTTTCTTTGTCAAACTATGATCTGTTCAAACTTAAAGTTACATAAATCTTAAGAAGCAATTAAGTTCATTCCCCAAGACCATGAATGTTCAAGGGTAATTCCACACAAAAAAGCTCTTATTTGAAAATACCTCTTATTAGACAAATCATTGATAGCTGTTGAAAATGCTTTCATTTGATCAAGCAAAATATCTAAATCCTCCTTCATTTATAATACAGAGCATAATTACAATATTCTATGAAACTATACCTTCACACAAATGGTTAAATGCAGAGATACCAAGCCAAAACATATTGGATTTGCATGTTACTCAAGTAAGGGATAATATTTCTTCAGAATAACAATCTGATACCCATATGGCAATTGTATATTAATACTAACCAACTATACCACAAAATTTTCAAAAGAACATTACCTTGTATGCAGACAACTTTGAAATGACAAATTGCAAAAATTGTCTGTTAGCTTCCTCCAAAGCATCCCTTTGTACAAAAATACAATAATGATCAGTTATCAAGTCTAAAAAGATATTCAAGTGCTTAATAATTTCTAAGTTCCATAAACAATATGCATTTCCATTTTCTAATGCTTGGTTTAAGCTAAAATAATTCATGCAAAATTATCTCATTATCTTATAGGTGAACAGTACATTGTTTGCTCCCTACTTACTTCAGCGCCTATTCTTTCTGTTGAATTTGAGAGGATTGTATAATCCATGTATCTTCAAGAAAAAGTTTCCATGTATTTACTACAACAACTTCAGTCTTCGTTGAGCCATTGACCTCATTAATTCATCTTCTTGCACCCATACTACCCTTTGGATTAAAATTTAGAGTTTACCAATATTCATGAACCAATGCAATGGTCATACTCCTCATTGCCTCACTAAACTGTGTCAAATGATCATTCATCATCTTAGTTTTGAATCTTTGATCTATCAGTGTGAATCCACATAATGGAGTCCACAAAGTGGCGAGATGCAGCCTGAAAATAAGGTTTTGATGAGGGTTTTAGAGCATGTTTTTAAAATGAAAATTATGGCCAAGATCCTAATACTGAGCACATTTAATCAGTGAGACCCCAGAATGGTAGGTCACACTCTCGCCGAGTGGTACACCAAACACATGAACATCGGCCCATCATTGGAACCACCACCCAAGTCCCGACAACAGGCACAAACTCCACCAATGACATCCCCATCGGACCATCACGGGAACATGAGACCTCGTCCCACTGATAGAAGATCCTCACATCGATGAAAATACAAAACTGTCGATGCATCACTAGAACCAGAAGACACGTCTGGTCGATGAGAACAACATACACCAAAATATTCTTGAGGACTTGTCAAAGGATTTGTTTTTGCCAGCATACTCCCTACCTGTAATAAAATGGGAGCTTTGGATAGGGTATGTACATCCATCAAATCATAACAAAAGATGGATTTTTGTTAGATATTATGGTTGGAAATGCTCTAGTAGATATGCATACAAAATGTGGAAGCAGAGGCAAGGCACGTGAACTATTTGACAAAATGCCTCAAAGAGATGTCATCTCATGGAATGCAATGATTGCAGGTTTTGCAGAAAATTGTTTGTTGAAAAGGCTTTCAAAACATTCAAATGAATGCAATTGGCCTGGGTATAAAGCCAATTTTTTTTCCAGAGTCCTCCCTTCCTGTGCCAAAATGGGAGCTTTGGGACGAGCTATGAACATGCACCAAAGCATAATGGTAGGGGAATTTTGGTCAGATGTTATAGTTGGATATGCTTTGGTAGACATATATGCAAGATGTGGAATCATAGATAAAACACCTGAATTGTTTGACAGAATGCCTCAAAGAGATGTCATCTCATGGAATGAAATGATTGATTGCAGAATGTGCACAAAATGGATTTTGCAAGGAACCTCTCAAAATATTTGAATTAATGAAGTACTTTGGAACACATCCTAACATTTTAGCTTTGCTTGGGTTCTAGGTGCATGCAGTCATGTAGGTTTAGTGGATGAGGGTCGCACATACTTCACATGTTAGTAACCCTTATTGCATTACAATTTTTATATATATTTGATCATTAGGTGCGCATGGTTGACCTTCGTGCCCGTGCTGGCTATATTGAAGACACCCTAAACATTATTACTAAGCTGCTAGTTAAATCTGTGTTACATGTGGATCATACATGAATATAGGCTAAGTATTTCCAACATTTCTTTTTTAGTTGGATCCTAAAAATGCTGCAACTTATTTTCTCTAAAACATTTGTACAAGGTTCAAATAGTAAAGAGATTGACGAAAGATAGAGGAATTAAAAAGATACCTGGATGTAGTTGGATTGAAAGCTCTAAATTGGTACATGTTTTTTGTGTAGGAGACAGATCACATCCACAAACATGGCAAAGCTATGCAAAGTAGGAGAAATTGGCTTGGCAAATGAAGGCAGGAGGGTATAAAGAATCATTTATCTGCCACCATAGTGAAAAGTTAGCAATTGTATTTGGTTTGTTAAAAATGGCCCCTAGTAAAACTATTAGAGTTGTTAAGAACCTTCAAGTATGTTCTGATTGCCACACTACATGTAAATTCATCTCCAAGATTGTTGCAAGAGAAATTGTTTTGAGAAATGTGAGCCATTTCCATCATTTTAAATAGGGACAACTTTGGACGAACTGGAATAATATTATAGTCGGGGGTAGAAAAGGGCCCTACAAGCTTCATTCATGAAATCATGTACTATCCCATTATTGTACAAGATTCTATTCAGCTGGAGAACTTTACTAATCACAAGTTGCACCTCTAAGAGTGTCAAAGAGGTTACTGAAGAAGAAGCCTCTTTCCAAAGACTCAATCTTACAACAGACCTACAAGAGGTAGGTCCATTATTGAAAATAGTGTTATAGAAACTTCTAAGTAGCAAGGAAATTGATTCTGAGCTGCAAAAACTCTTTCAGGTGTAGGAGAACTGTCTAAAGCTAAAACTTTAGGAGATCCTTGGTGCTTTATATGTATCTTGTATCTATAGGACACCTTATTAAATAATTTATAAGGTAAATATTAAAATTATCCCTTAGTGGAATACGTACTGGAGCCTCATATGCCTAATAGTGGCTAGCTTCATGATGACCTAGAAAACTTACCATTCCCTTTTACCTTTCTCATTGACATCAAGGAATGCTTATGGAAAGATATTTAAGGTGTATTAAGTGACAATTTCATTCAATACCACTATTGCTTCAACTTTCTCAACACTTGCATGATATTCCTATCATATTTTTTTGTATATTCTTACATGATAGATCTTTGAGACATAGTGTAGGTGTTTTCATCTATATATTTTTTCAGTTACAAAGAAAAAATGATTAAGTTTTGGTACAGTTAAGTTTCATAATTACAATAGTGATGACTAAACTGAATTGGACAATAAATAGGATAGAGTACATTTTAAATTTGGTTAAAAAGTAGGTAAGAAACAATAAAAGCGAAAAGAATAATGCAAAGAAAACCACCAAAGAAAGAACACAACCAAACTAATCCACAACTAATACAACGTGGAAAAGGCCATTACCTGTGACTGGTAATTCCAAATGCATACACTTCCAAAATAAAGACTTGCAAGCATCCTACATGAGGAGCAACAAACAGAACAGTCAGTTTATTGTGGCTAAAATATTACAATTTTTTGTTCACTATAACATTGCCTATAAATATTAATTCTTAACTATAGTATTCAAGACAAAAGAAATCACACAATATTCTAGATTTTAAAAAGGTATAATACAATCATTAGTATTGCAATAAACATAAAAGAAACTTTATGATGTGTAATAATTGTTAGTTCTAATGTTGATGTTTTACCTTTATAGTATTATAAAATAGAAAAAATACCAAAACTTACAGTTAAGGGGTTAAACAACATTATGGTTTGAGAAATACAAGGCATGTTACCCAAGGTCCCAGATAATTGTTGTACCCATATCAAATTTTCATATTGTGTCAACTTTCAACTAAAAAACTTTGATGTTTTTCCAGGTGCAAGTCATGTTTCAAACCTTGTCTTGTTTCTTCATCTTGAATGCAATTATCATCTTTGTTGTCCTTTCCTAAATATTCGCTGATCATGGAACAAAGTTTTGTGAAATTTTCAATGAAAAAAGGAATTTCTTGGTGAAGAAATTTGTTAATCTGGAGACTAATCATGTACCTAATACTAGAAAAAGGGTTCAAGTTCCAAAGCATCTTACTTGCTTACATAAGTGCACAATTGTGAAAAGGAGAATTTCATATTTTCAAAAAATTGTTAGAATATGAGGAGGTATGTGCATCTGAAAGACTAAAAGAGGATTTCCTTCTTCACATTTGAAAGTGACTTTCATGTATAGGCATGTGCTTGGCTGAAAGAGATGAATTTCAAAATCATAAAATTGCTAATACAAGTGTTCATGTGTGTGCTTGGTAAGGGGATTCGGATTTTTGATTGAAACTTTGAAGACCATAAAAATGTTGAGATGCACGACTCAACAAAGAAATTTTACTTTGAAAACCAAATGAAAAATCTGCTATATAATATGTGACCTTTAATATGGAAAGTTTCAAAGTGTAGGATGTGTTTATAAGGACACACCTAATTGAGGTAAAATAATTTCAGGTTGTAAATTCAAAACCATTTGTTCAAGCACACATGTGATAATTGTTGGTGTTTTAATTTTTCACTTTTGTGACAACATAAAATAGAATAGTGGATGAGGAAAACATCTCTTTGAATTCGCTAGGAAGTTCCTTGATTTAATCTACTCTAAATTTTAAAAAAAAAACCAACCTGCTAATATGAACATTGTACAATCTGTTCTTTGGGGTTTTGCATAAGGATTAAATGACTAAGAAAACTTGACCTACTTGTTTTCGATCTCAAAGGGTAGAGCACAAGACTTTGAAGAACTCCTATTCCCACCAATGAATTTTCTCAATTTATGACAGCTAACATGTAAACAAAAATACTAAAACAAAGATCTTTAGAGTTGTACGAACAATTGATTTGATCTTGAAGAAAACATGACACATTCAAATAAAAATTCCTAGAAGAAGATGGATGAAGAAAATTAATTATCAAAAAAAAATTCAAAAATACTCCATGGATTCAAACACGGATGTCACACAAAGTTAACACAAATCTTTTTATTAATTAGATTCTTCCTTAAAGGATTACAACACTTGGGATTGGGCTTGAATGGAAATATTGGCAGCATAAGCAAGATTCAACTTCATATTCTTGAAACAAAAATACTTTAAACAATTTAATCTAAATTAGAACTTGAAAGATAATTTCAATAAAATATTTGGTATCAACTCTCATTATAATTTATGCATAAATGACACATATATAAGTATATATTTAATATTAGGACCATTAAATCTCTCGAATGATAACCTTTATTCAACAATTAGTAATTACAAGCTTAAAATGTCTCTTTAGAGTGATTTGAAATTCATGCAAGTCCACACATATGAAGTCAACATTCTTATAGTTTAGGTGAAAGAATGCTCTATTCTGGAACATGTTCACTCTTCTCTTTGCTCTAGTATCAGACAAGTCTATAAGGATAGTGGTTGTTGCTTTGATGCTCCTATCTTTATGTGCCATTTCATTTTATTTTGGGGGCATGTTTTTCTCTCAGAAGGATAGATACCTTCTAGAACAAGAAGTTTCACATGCCCCTGTACAAGTGAGCTGCTCAGCTGCTCAAGATAAGGCAATAACATTTGAAGAATGCAGCAGAAAACATGAAGATTATACTCCATGCACAGACCCACTGGCTTCTATTTTTAGATACATCGTGTTCTAATTGTTTTAGATTTTTGGTGTGCAGTTTGGACAATTTTTTTCATTTCACATTGTGAGCTATTGCACTCTAGTAGCTTAATACGATCCACAAAGTAGGAGCATTTCCAGGTGATTGCATGGGTTTACAGGGGAAAAAAATGAGTGATACCAAAAGACAATCAAAGTGCATTTCATCTGGATATGAAATCTTTTCTTTAAAAAAGTGTTGAAACATCAATCATCATCCATTTGGATAAATGCAAACCCTCTGAGCGAGCAGCAAAAAGATTTGAAACATATGTTTTTTCTCAAACTTGAAATGTAGCCTAGTTATTTCATTAATACTCTAGTTGACCCCATATCCTACGAGTATAGATTTAAGCTGAGAATGCCCCCAAAAAATAAACATTAGATTTGTTTACAATTCCTTAGCTAACCCTACTAAATTATGGACTAGTTATTATTCCAAAAACAAAGGTAAAATTGAACGCCCAGGACAAAAGCATGAGCTGAGAGATTGCGTTTAAAAAACTTAGAGGTAAATAGTGATAAAATACCTTGACTAAAGTAACTTTCTCAGGTGTATCCAAATCCTCTTCCATTATTATATTGCAGAGATTCAACCCAAATATCTTCAATCTACAAAACATTCAGCTACCGCAGAGGCTCCTCAAAATATTCATCCATATAAGTAGTGAGGTGATCCTGAGATAATGAATTATTTTGTGGGTAACATCCTTCTTGAAAGGTTTGGCCTATCCATACTTCCTACCCATCACATCCATTAAAGAGGGAAATAAAAGCTTTGGTTAAAAATATAGCTACAGAAAAAACCACAGAATCAATGCCATTTATTTAATGGATAACAACAAAATTATTTTCGAATGAAATATAACATGTTGAAATTCCCAAAAAAAAAATCTCGGAAACAATGGCAAGTGACTTACCTCAAGTATTCTGCACAATTTGTGTTGTGTTGTTAAAAATTTCATTGAGAAAAAATAGGAAAAGTTTGCAGGAAAAACATTATGAAACCTTGTCAAAGAAAAAAATTTAAAAAACAAAACTAACCAAACCAATCTCCATACTACAACTGCTTCAATATATTCACAATAAATGAAATTTCGATCTAACCAATGCCATTTGTTGAACAGATAACAACATAATTGTTTTCAAATGAAATAAAACACATCGAAAATGACCTGTATCCATACAAATTTTCCCAAAAAAAATTACTAAAACCATGGTAAGTGACTTACCTTAAGATTTTGTGTTGTGCTTTCGATGATGCGGTTGAGAAAAAATGGGAAAAGTTTGCAGGAAAATATTACGAAACCATACCAAATCAAGTCTCCTTATAACTACTTCAATCTACTCACAATAAACGAAAAAATTACTAAAACCATGACAAGTGACTTACCTAAATGTTCTGCACAAATTGTGTTGTGTTGTCAACGATGTTGTTGACAAAAAAATGAGCAGAGTTTGCAGTAAAAACATTATGAAACCCTACCAAAGCAGAAATATTACTAGCACTTGCACCCATGGGAGGTTCAAGGAAAGCACCGATAGGAAAGAAAGGGTATGGAAATAAATAATTTTAACATTACATAATCAAGTATATTTAAATACAAATTTATATTATTACAATATACAATATATAGTTGTTGTGGGTGTGTTTATTGTTCTTTGATTTGCTAACCAGATGTTTATTCCTTCCAATGTAAAGAGCTCAATACTTGCATGGTTTGTGACCAGGAGATTAAAATTGTATTCTTATAAATAGATTTCCCTAGAATTCAAATTCGATGGTCTAATCATATTAGTAAATAATTATACTTTATCAATCAATGAACAGGAATTACAACCGACACTCAATTTACCTTTTGAGTATTATTTTTAAAGGCAAACTAACAAGCAACTAAACTGTGAAATTATCAATTATGAAAGATCCACTAGTATACATATATATTTTTGGATGTTCACTAAAAGAGCTTGAATAATGACACAATGTAAGGCACATGTTCTGGAAAAACTATACACTACAGTATACGAGAAGCATTACAATTGGTTTCAGACTCTGTAAATATTGTGTCCTCATCACTGTTGCGATGAGACACATGATTTTTACTGCCATATACATAAGAGGGGCACCTTCAATATCATTGGAATGTAGCAAATTTTTCCACTAAATGCATTATAGCAGAAGCATTACAATTGGTTTCAGACTCTGTAAATATCGTGTCCTCATCACTGTTGCAGTGAGACACATGATCTTACCTGCCATATACATAAGAGGGGCACCTTTGATATCATTAGAATGCAACAAATTTGTTCATTAAAAACCTGTCCTGAATCTGTTAGCTGGAAAAGTAACCGTGAACAACATGCCAACTATATTTACATTGCAGAAAGATTCAATCAGCAAACTATATTTCCAACCTCTGAAATAATACAACAATTCTAATTCTAAAATCCTTGAACATTAGCTATAATTTCTAATTTCTTTATTTTTTCAGGGGGATAAACAACAAATATTCAATCTACACATATACCTGCAGGCCTAATAATTGCAATATTAAACATATAGATGTTAGTACAGGCCTTGCTAATGTGCCTTTTATCATTGAAACCCTACTCAATTAGGTAGATGATAGTTTACTTGAACAGTGGATCATGATGTTTGCAAAGCATGATATGCATGTCACCACTCATCTACCGTACAGTGGCCAACATCAGTTATATTGATTTGACAATAGTCCATTCACCTGCTACACTTCACAGTTATGATTGTCAACATGTGCACTTAGCTTGCGTCAGAAACTTGCTCCAAATTGGAAGATAGCAATATAAATTTTATCAGCATAAGTATACAAATACAAAACCAATCTCCCATTGGAGAAGTATGATCTAATTTAATAATCTTGCTATCATTTTGAACTACATACCAAGTGAAACCTGTGTATCATAGATTGCTTTGTTGTACTTGGCAACGGGAATGACAAAATACTAAGGGCTTGCCTTATTAAGAGTAAACAATAAAACAAAATTCTCAAATTAATTTGCATGAAATTACCACTAAAAAAATCTAATCCAAATAGGGCAATGAACTCACAGAAGAAAATCAAACTAATTTGGTTTGAAGTAGCATGAGTTACTACGGCCAAGACTCCAATATGCATACTATCACTAGATAGGTCAACCTGGGAAAAATAGAACACTACTAATAACCACTTCATGCACATCTAACTACAATGAATTGCACTTTTTCATCAACAAACTGTGAGGAAATAGAAAATTTTAAGCTTTTCATTGCCAGTTGACGTGAAACTCAACATCCTATTGCAACCACTCATATGAGAATGGATCTGGAAACTTATATTCTGCAACCTTAAGGCTTGTGCCATGTTTGTGAGGAAAATTCTTTTAGTTGCAAGGATCAGAGACCATTGACATTTTTCTTTTGGTTTGAATATCAACATGGAATAATTTTTATTCCAACATTCAGCTTCATTTTCTTTTCTTGTGGTTGCAACCTTGTATGTGCCTTCAATGCTTCATCCACTAAATTCATTGATCAATTCCTAAAGCAGCTCCAACTATTTCCCTCACTATGCTATTTCTTCTGGCAATGCTCATATTGTTTCTTGTGAGTATTTTAATCTTTCTTCTGCATTGTGCTACCAAATTTTTACCTTTCTCATTCTTGGTTTGCTAATTTATTGATCTTTTTGGTGGCTTGCTTTTCCTTTTGGACCTGGTAATACACTTTAAACTTCAATGATCAGAGATTTCTTGGAATCCTCATCAATTGATTTCACTTCATATAGTTTCAAATTTCTCAACTTATAATTGTGACCACAATGGACTCCTGGGAAATATCTACTAGGATAGCTTGTTTTCAAAATTTTGTAGTGTAATTGGAGCATCGGTACCTGCATGTATGTTGCTGGAAATATTTCAAAATGATTTGTTGTTCCCATACCCAATGGATTGCTGCTTCTACGAGTTCTTAAAATGCTCCCAATCTATAATTGCTATTTTCTTTTCCTTGGGAGATTTTGGTTATCACTCTCACACCAAACCAGTGAATGTATTGTCATCTTCAGTTTAGATAAATAGATATTTGACATATCATTTGAGATCTTGGAATTGAAATAAACCTCCATTTTTCTTAAATGTTAACCATTGCTTAACTTTAGTTTGAATTGAGCATTCATTTGAGCATTATAGGAAGTATTCATGGGTTCTTCAAATCTTGGAAGAACATCAAGCTTTTCCATTTTGGGGGAATATTGACAATTTTGATTATTCCATTTGTAAATATCTTTGATTTATCATGTGGCCCATACACGAGGTGGACATTTGTTGTAGGAATTCTATTATAGCTTCCAAGCTGACAAGTGTGGCTTCATTCTTAATATGATCCGATCACCTTGGTTTCATTCTTGGAAATCTTATCAACTATGGTGACCTGGACTCAAATGGCTCTCCACAAGCTATAAATTCATCCTAATTTGTGTCATACACTGATTTGCTACCAGTCCTTAGGATACAAGAGGTGCTTATATACCAAAATGATCCAATTATGGGTAGTTCCAGTACTGGACCTACAAACACTCAGATCCCCTGTTTCAAGGAAAGTATGCATGTTTCTTCAGCCACTTTTAATTAAAAAGAACAAAGAATGGATAGGAAAAGGAAAAATACAAAGAATTACAAAGGAGGAGGAAAGTAAAAAAAAACAAAATACCTTTCATTGGCTATCAATCTTAGAATCCTTTCCTTTAATTCAAAACTAGAGGTACAAATTTTACAGGGAAACTTAATATGAAATGTTTAGTATTGATTTCTTCCTATTTGGAAGTTCTAATTTTCTTTTTCTTTTTTCTCCTTTTGACCATTTATTACTTATTAGCATTCCCAAATCCAAATGAATAGCCTTCTCTATTTCCCTAAACACAAGACTTGCCACTCCTATATGAAGTAATCCATAGTTAATTATTTTTGTATATGTTACAGGTAATACAACCCAAGTTTGGAAAGAGGTCAAGCTAGATATTGCAGCCTGAATCTAGTAAGAAGTTGAAACAATATAATTTAAAGTCTCTTGATAGGATGGTGTTCTCTCTGTGAGATTGACTACAAAACAGAAAGAGTTCTCAAGGATCACATTTTGGGGAAGAAGCATCGATGAATGACAAAGAAGTTGAAAGAGAGAAATAAATGGAAATCTTGAGAAAGATGAAAAGGAAGTAAAGGAAGGGGATGCACCTCAAAAGAAACGCAAAAGATTACCAAATACAAACCAAAAAAGAGTTAAACGCAACACATGTGATAATGTATTCATCACTCAGGATAGTTTTGAATCACATGTTGCTGGGCAAAAACATGTGAAGTTGCTAAAAAAATGGAAAGTTCTGAAGTTCCTTCAAAAGTCAAAGATGACAGTAAGAAATGTGCAGTTGCCAATGGAAATAAATTGATAAGCATAGAGTCTGGATTACTGACTGAGAGTGATGTGGATAAAATAGATAAATATAAACATGTAGGGAAGGCTAAAGATAACAGTAATTCAGGTGCTAGAAGTGACAAGTTTGATATAAAGGAAAATACAGAGCTTAAAGATCAACAACAGATGAAAGGAGTAGACATGTCATCCAAGAAACATAAAATTTCAACAAATTTGAGCAACTTCAACAAGAAAGAATGTAAGATATGTGATGTATTGTTATACCATCAAGCTGATTTTGAATCACATTTCACTGGGAGAAAACATGCTAAGATGCTGAAAATTTCAGAAATTTTGAAATCCCTTTTAGAAAAGCAAAGGAGATATTCATTCTGGAGGAGGAATTGGGGGTCAAGAGATTATTTACGAAACCCTACCATAGCAGAAATTTTTTTAAATGAGACGAACCAAAACAAATCTCCCTACAGGGTAGCGGTGACATAACATTGACTCACATTGCTATGTAGATTAACCCCACAACGAAAAGTGTGGCTTCCAGTCCCAAGATTTGGCCTGCTAAATCAGAGTGTGTCATCCAAATAAATTTCTATGTACTTATTATCTGTAAATTTATGTACCTTTGATTTTGAAAATCATTTCTATGTGTGGCCTAGAAGGGCTAGTGGTATCATTGTTGAACACCCAGATGGTGTGGACTCCATTGATGAAAGTGTAGAGCATTCCCCTCTATTTTTTAGTGCTTGGTTTTCAAATGGTAAAGGTGAATTCATGTGCTAAATTTTCCTTCCCCAAACGTAGACCCACTTCTTGTTTCACCCCCAACTCTGCTCCCATTTGACCCAACTTCGGGAGAAGACACCATGGTAGGCTATTTAGCTCAAGATTTTGCATAGATTGTGTCATGCTGTCAACAATGTTTTCCATTACAATATAGGATTATACACAGTTGAAACCATATTTACGATATTTGTAACAATCTAATTATAATAACTTCGCTATTCTAAAATATAACAAGTAAACAAGAGTCAAGAAAGTTAAAGTTAAAAGTGATGGTTAAATTCTTATATCTGTTCACTATTCTAGGCCAATTTCCACCATTTTGAGTCAGTTTTGCAATGGAAACCAATATTTCATTAATCCAATTGATGTAAATACATTTTTCAGCCCATTGGGGGCATGAACATAATTTTCTAGAATAATAGTGACAATCTCAGTAGGATTCACAGACAAGAATGCTTCAATCTCTTTTAGAGTATCAATTGTTGGACCCTGAAGTAAGTTTACAATACCATAGATTGTCAACTCTCAAACAAGGCATCATGCACGAGTATTGTATGTTCAAATTGAAGCACAAAAACTATTTTCAATTGTATATTTAATAAATGAAAGATAGCCATTCAATGAAAGCATCTTAGCTAGACATACAAATGTTGTAGCACCAAAGCACTCACCACTTATTAAATGATAGAGCCATACATCTCCCTAATAATAGATTGATATCATAAAGGGATAATAAGCCAATTGCCAATTTTGATAGTTCTCAATACTATAAGAAAATCTAATGCCTCAAAATCAAGTGGCTTGTACAAAGGAAACTCCCAGTTATTAAAGCCACACAAGTTGCCCCCAATTTGCTAAAAAAACCAGAAATATCTTTAGGACGTCAATTATTTTTAGGAAACATTAGGGGATGGCTAGTGATCCCCTACAACCCAATAATAAAGAAAAACAAATTAAAAAAACAAACAAAAAAATGATAACATAGTCCATTTGTTGGGTTTTTTTAGTTGTTGAAATTGATTGTATTGGACAGAGTCCAGATGTTATAATATGGGTTGGAAAGGTTTTCCTTTCAAGAGTCCAATAGCTGGCCTAGTTGTTGTTTTCCCTTTTCTTGGGTTTTCTTTAAGAGGCAAAGTTGCTTCTTTGATGAACTTTACTGATTATAGCTCATCCTGAAATATTTGAGTAATCAAATTTTAGTTTACAAGGATTTAAAACCTTGCACAATAGTGAATCCAAATCTACTAATGTCTTCTTGTGGGAGTTTTACACAGAGAATCACTTGTAAAAAATGTTCATATTCAAACACATGCAATGGTGGACCTCCTACTATAAAAGTTCAGTGTTTCATAGCCCATACCAAAATCTTTGGGTGATGAAATTTCAGTTCACAAAGATTGAAAACCTTAAATAATAGTGAATCCAATCTAGTAATGCCTTCTTATGGGATTTTTACAAGAGGTCACTAGGTAAAAAAATGTTCAAAACAAGTACAATGGTAGGCTTCTTCATATTAAAGTTCAATGGTTCATAGCCATAACCAAAATCTTTGGGTGATCTAATTTAAGTTTAGAAGGATTAAAAATCTTAAATAATAGTAAAGCCAAACTAATAATATCTTCTTGTGGTATTTTTACATGGACCAATTTAAGTTATTCTTGTAACATCATTCACCATTGCGGACCTATTTTTTTACCTGTATTAGCAATGTAAAAGTTGTACCCTCTGATAAGATTGAATGTGATATTTACCATCTTATCAAGATAACTCGTATGATTTAGTATTTTGGTGCAAATTTTGATGAAAATTCAAAAAGACAAAATAATTTATTTAGAGAGTGATGCAAGAACATGTCAGAAGTTCAATCAAAGAATGATTAAAACAACTAGGTGAGTCTAATATAAACTGGTGAGGCCAGTTGGGCAAAAAAATAAATTTGAAGGATGTAAATTCTTTCGAGAATTATTTATTTTTTATTTAGAGACTTGAGAAGCTAACCAAAGAATTTGAGCCATTGCCAAGGCACCAAAATGTGGCCTATTTCAATTTTTTTACCTGTTTAGTTTCCTCTTTATCTCACCAGAATAAAAATAATTAGCATTTTGGTCATCATGATTGAAAATGACCCGAAACAATTTGTATACAATGTATCTTGTTTGCATAAGAGTTCAATATTCAGCTAAGTCAGTAAGAGTCAAATTGGCTTAAAATGAACTTAACCAATACTTTTGAAGATACATGATGATGAATGTTCTATAGCAAATACCACAATATGATGAAACAATCCAGAATAAATAATGACAAAGAATTGTGAGGGAAAATATCTTTTTGTAGCCATAGAGCCAAAATCTACACAACTTATCAACATGATGCTACAAATTTTCTCAAATGTGGATACGTATAAGCCTTACATTGAATCGATGTATCTTCTAGCAAGATACCGTATGTCTCCCTTTCTCTTGCCAAAATAGATCCAATTGTTTGAGGACTCATGACTGAAGAAAATGCTACAATAAAAAGATACAAAGACTAACAGTGAATAACAGGACAGTTTAAAAAATTCTTCCTGATCTGCATCTTAACAAGTCGAATGATCTCACTTCTTTCATGAACCTAGGTACAAAAAAGTACTAGAAACTTGCACAGAACCATCTTTCCCTATTTACATTTTATAGACTAAAGAAATGATTTACACTAAATAAATTTAAATAGATGCAACATACAGGGGGAGACAAAGATTGTTTTTTATTATATGATGTGTGAACATAATTTTACAAAACTACAACCATAGTAAATTAGGACTCACAACAAGTTGATCATTTGGCAATACAAAACCCTGCAATGGTGTTCTTTCATAAACAAAGCAACTCATTCCATGCAGTGTTTTAGCATAGAGTAGCTTCATGCATGTATGATTTCACCAATTCACTGCTAAGAGGGAAAGAGGGTTAAATCTCATAGAATCTGAAAATGGGTCCCAACCATCTAACTTCAATGAATTGAATCCTGATGGTGCTAGCAAGGCCAGGCCTGGGCCAAAGGGAGGTGGAGTTCTTAGGGATGATAGAAGTTTGATCGTTGCCTTCTAATGGTGATATCTAACCAGTGGTATGGACAAGAAGGTAGATTCTACCATCACCACAAATAAAAATCTAATTATTTTTAGAGATTTTGCTATCGTTGCCAATCCATATAACTAAAAAAGAGCATGACCATGTCCCAATAGGTGTGAATGAAACTGAATCAAAATCTGAAGGTGAAGACCTAGGATCAAATCTTCCCAACTGTGAATCTTTCCCACCACTTCTCTTTCCCACCTTCATCAAGAACTCTAGTGCCCAACTGTAGCTGTGCAAAGGAGAGTGTACTCCATAGAGTGTTGCTGGGAGCAAAGCAATTTTCTACAAAAAAAATATCTTCTATCTAAGTTGTAAAATTCTTACATATTAATGCATCAATATACAGGTCTTCATTACAGACTATTTCTAAAGACCAAAGAGGATTCTTTATAGACTCAAATGAAATTCTGATTTAAATCCTATTCCTTGAAATCGGCTGATAAACAATTATATTAGTAGAAAAATTTGACTCACGACATTTAATTTCCTGTCAAAAAGAAATTGCTCACAACAAAATTTAAAATAGAACATAGATTAAAAACATCTCTATTAGTTCCTTGATTTTTTTTTAGACTTATACTTTGTTTTTCCTGGCCTGTTACAAACAATAGTGAGGCGGTTGTCATATAGAATTTTACACTGTCAAAACATATCCACAAAAAACCTTTAAACTAATTTTTTATCTTGCATAAATTATATTGGGTTATAGATTAGTCTATAGCTAACAACAACTTTGTAAAATATAGAGGTCCAATTGTATTGAAAACTCCCCTAAATTAAGTTATTCGAATTATCTAAAAGAGTGCATGGAATTTCTGCATGTTGTGC
This sequence comes from Sequoia sempervirens, assembly GCA_007258455.2. Classification (NCBI taxonomy): domain Eukaryota; kingdom Viridiplantae; phylum Streptophyta; class Pinopsida; order Cupressales; family Cupressaceae; genus Sequoia; species Sequoia sempervirens. The sequence continues at coordinate 38,188,182 of VDFB02000013.1, read as the reverse complement.
TCCATGCAATATCTTTCCTGCCTAATTCTTCCACTATAATTTTATCAATGCTAATTGCTCTGTTTAAATTTACCATAGAACATGGAGGTACGGAACCTTGAAACCTAGGAAGGCAATGCTTGTAATCTTTCGAAATATAGTATGGTATAAAAGTTATAATTAGTAGGGTAAAGATACTGAAACAAAAAGGTAAACATCTTTTAGATCACAGAAAAGACAATACACCTCCTGGGCATATGGGGCCCCCTTGTGAGAACAATAGGAATTTTCAATTTAACTTAAATATATTGCTCAAATAATTTACTCCTTCAGACTCAACCTCAGGATAAAGCTCAGAAATCAATTGGATCTTACCAATCCATTACACCAGAGTTTATACAAAGCATCTCAACATCCCAAAGATAATCATTGCCATGGAGTCTAAACTTCAACATATTCAAATAAAAAATTACCCTGACTGGACCAACTCCTCACAGCATGTATGATTTTATTTATAGATTATAAAGAATCAAACCCTAGACATATGACAAACGATAATTTAGAGAAACAAAAAGAAAAAACCCTGAAGTATAAACTGCTTGTTTTATATATCCTAACTTAAATATTAGTGCAAAAAGTTACTGCAACTAAGCCAACCCCTAATTGTATCTATGAGTTTTACTTACAACATTATAAACATCATACCATAGACATAGGGAAAACAAGAACTTGATTTTAAAAAGGACTCCTTGGGGTATAACAGTGTTATTGTACTATATACCTCAGATCTGAATTCGGGGATACAAACTTTATAAACTAAGCATTAATTTTTTTTCAAAATTTTAGTTGTAGAAACCCTATTGTATAGAAATATGATCATGTGAACAACTGAAAATCTCAACTGAGGGGTTGAGGAATTTAGCATCAACATGTTTTAACATATTTTTTAATGATAGCAACCTCCATTGTTTATTGTTGTAATCATGTCACACACCTAAAATCAATTAAATTTTCCATACTTCACAAATTCAATATCACAGATTTTAAAGCATGGTTTTAATTTCAGCAAGATTTGTGAACCTTGGGTGTATGATAAACAAGTCTTTAAACATAGGAAATCCAATCCCTAAAGTGTAAAACTGTTTGGGTATTGCATGCTTAAAATCTGGGTTCCAAATTTCAAGAACTTAGCACCAACATTTTGGAAATGCCATTTTAACACACAAAGAGCCAATTACAGTAATTTTCCCACCGCCTCCCATGCATTGCACACCAATGAGGGACACCTTATTCTGGATCAGAATTTCCTTCAAATTCCATATAGATTTCTCTTGTCCTAAAATGTTAGGCTTTTTTGGGCTACTCTTACAGTTTGAATTACAAAGACTACTCTAAAAAATGGATCACTAGTGAACTTAGAAGCCTGTTTGAAAATATAATCATTCATCATCAAGCTTAAATCTACTGCTAATTCCATCAACATACTCTATTAACCCCCAACATCTTTTAGGTCTATTGCAAGATTTTTCATATCCAACAACATAGCTAATGGCATATGGTGATGGATGCAGTCATTGATATCCTTCTCCAGCTTAAGCATATAAGATGCATATATCCAACTCAGGAATGTATTCAGGGGGATGTTTGCGTGCTTGCAAATCAGGCACACAAATTTGTTAAATTAAAGGGGTGAGGGTTCTAACAAGAACATCCAATCTATTACACAAGCTCTAGTAGAATAATCTATCTTCCTCTCATATGCTTTGATAATGACAGGTAACAGATTTCAAAAATTAAAACTCTCTAAGACCATGGTAAGTGACTTACCTGAAGATTCTACACAAATTGTGTCGTGCAGTCAACCATGGTGATGAGAAAAAATGGCCAGACCTTGAGATAACATTTCTCCACATTTTCTTCAGGCATCAGGAAAAGAATGTTTCACCGTCTGAAATAGATTTGTAACAAATATTCACCTTGATCAAGCAGCTCTGTAGCAGGTTCAACAAGGTGGGTTTACAGATAGCTTCCATTACACCTAAAAATTAAGCTTAAAAAACATTGTTTTTACCGTCGTCCGTCTTGTTTTTTGGAAATCTTTCTGGTGTGAGACAATTTATCTGGCGTGAGGCAACTTCCTGGCTCCAACCTCGCACAAAATGTAGCCTATGGCTAAAAAACAAAAAATGAGATGAACCAAAACCAATTTCCCACCTACTGCTTCAATATATTCACAATCAATGAAATGTCAAATTTAATAAAACTATCAGTAATCATGATTTACTAGGAAACTCTGCAGCCATATATAATAGTTGTAATATTGTAGTTTCGGCCTTGAGCATCGAATAAATCTGAGCTAAAAATAGGAGTGCATGTCCAATGAGGGAGGGAAAATAAATGAGAATTTTTTTTTTTTTTTATTGTCTTAATTTAAGACAATTAGAAAATTAAAAATATAATTTAAACATACAATTGATTTCATAGATTATAAAATAATTCTATTTTTAAAAAATAATTAACAAAATAAAGTTGAAAGAGAAAATTTTCACATACTAAAAGCAATCATTGTTATTTCTATTTCGTATTATTAAAATGGTCGAGTATATCAGCAAGCGAAGATAGAAGTGAATCAATCTTCATTTTTAGGGAATTTTTTTTTTTAAGGGAAAAATCTTTGTTTTCAATAGACTCGACCATTACGTTTCTACAATCCATATAACTTCAATCTACTTGCTTCTAGAAATAACTACTTGACCTTACGTTTTTAAGGAACTGCTTCTAGAAATAATTACTTTTATAGATATTACATTTCTACAATCCATGTAAATTGAATCTAATTGCTTCTAGAAATAACCACTTATCCTTTTGAAATGAAAGTGTCTGCAAGATAGCCCTCAAAATGCAATTGGATTGTTTAAATCATGTTTTATTAGTGAAATTGACCACAATTGCTCTTTGATACATTTGACATACTAACACAATAGGAAAATCAAACTGACTTCAAACCATAGTTAAAAACATTAATGATTCATTAACATAATGAGTAATAAAAGTTAAAGAATGTAAATGTTAATTTTTTTTATAAAATATGTGAAGGCCTGAGAGGCAATGTCTTCCATGCAATAGGTATTTTTGGTGCACCAAGAAACCTAGGCAGCCAAATGGCCCACTTAAGTAGGGGTCCCATGAGGGGGGCTTAAGTTCTATGGATTATGATCAAATTCGAAAGAAAAAAGAATAGAGGACTAATAGTCATTTATTTAGTCATTTTATTTGTCTGACCAATTATTTAGTTTTGATTTTACCCAATGACCAAATTAGTCACTTATGATAATCAAATTAGTCATTTATTTGCCAAATTCTACTAGTGTTAGTCACGTGACTAAAAGATTTAGTCACATGACTAAATTTTTTAGTCACGGAGTCATTTATTTTCCAAATTCTACTAGTGGTTGCATGAGCTAATTCATCTAAATATTCAATGTTGCATACACACTCTTCCTTGTTCTCATTGTTATTGTAGACATGCAAAATATGCATGCATTTCAATCCACTAGTTTAATTAAATAACCTTCATTTAATTAAATCTAACATTTCATCCTTCAATTAAATAAATTCACTTACCATTACCTCATTTGATTAAATTAATCAATTTTAAGTCAAATCCTAACATTCCATCTTTCATAAAGTATCTCCTATATTCATCTTCCTCAAATTGATTAACCTTTACCTTACATCATCCTTTTAATTAATTAAACCAAAATTTATTTAATTAAATCCTAAATGCATATTCCATCCCTTTTGATTTAAATAAATCAAAGTATTTAAGTCAAATGGGTCAGAAGCACCTAAACATCATCTAAATTAATCTAATCTTGATTAATATAATCTAACCACCCATCACATCCTTTAGCTTTTCCCACTTGCACTAATAAAGCATTTTAATTCATTTATAAATTTAGCATTTTCCCTCAACAAGGCATCTTTTGAGAATATTCCTCAAGTTTGAATTTGAAAGCAAGTTGACTTGTCCCTTCCAACATGACAATAACTTCTCTCTTACATGTCCCCCACTTGGAATTTAAGTCTCTTTTTCTTCCCTCCAACAAGCCAAATTTGAATTTTGAAAAGGCCAACCAATCCCATTTATTGGCACATTGACCAAAACTTGCACATTCCTCAACCACTCACAAGTTGACAAGTGGCTCCTTCCTATTGGTTGATCTTGAGTCCCACATCCTTTATGTTTGGCATTCTTCTATCCTTCTTGGCTATAAATAGAGGCCTCCTCTATTGTATCAATCCTCCACAATCTCATGCACAAATGCATCATTGTCATTTGAATCCATATCATATCTTCATAGCACTTCATATTGTCTTCATCATGGAGCTTAGCAAAGGATTGGGAAGGGGCTTCTTTCCACATCGAAGAAGCACCAATCCATTATGAGATAAATATACTTCATGTTTTTCATATGCTTATTTAGCTTGCTTTGGTTATCTTATCATTTGCTTGCATTTGGAAGCATTGATGTATTATTTCATAGGGATACCTTATTCAGTTTGCTTAAAGTCTAAGTTAATAATGCTAATAGTTGTTTGTTTTGAGCAAATTTAGAATTTGACATCCACAGTTATGATACACAATGTAAGAATATATTTTACCTCACTAGAATGCAAATCATCCTTATCCTCCTTATTGAATAGTAATGCTTGTTGATCAACCTCTTAGAAAATGTCCTCCCCCAAATCATTAGGATGGATTATTATTGCAACATTTCCCACCCTAGAACTACTTGACATGATTCAACATACTTTTTGGGGGTGTTGTGTCTTAAGCCGTCAAATCTTGGTTGAGTAACCCATTCTGGCATGAATTTTATTTATGGAGTTGATAACATGAAAAGAACCATATATGGTTTTGAGCCAACATATTCTACTTTGGAACATGAGCCTTTGGATTTCTTGCAGTAGTTACACTTAAATTATTCAAGGGCCTTGCATAAATCAATTTAATTTTTTATTGAGCATTTCCCTAGTAAGGCTACCTATTCGGTTGATAGGAATGCTTATAAGGCTGATATGGTATATTGTTATGTGGCTCTTGCCTCTTTAGAGCCACTAGCTCATTTCAAAACTTCACAAAAAATATTTGACTTCATACAATTCATTAGAAGGAAAATACAAAGTAATTAGTTGGTTGATTGTTGTAGGAACAAGAGTTTAGATGGGCTAGGTGTGTGACAATACTAGGAAAAAATGAATTAGAGGCTTAGGAGCTATCTTCCCTATCGATATTAAATAATTTTTTTCTTTGATAGTTATTCATACCATCTAGTAATACGATCCCTCCCATGAACTAAATCATGACAACTACATCACTATTTAAAGCCCACAGGTAGTATAAAAAAATCATGATTGGGAGAAGGCTTAACTAAGGCTAGGATTGTATCCTAGGTCTTCTAAAATTTAAAATCAAAATATCCCATGAATTCATCAGGGGATTTCTTTATGGTGGTTAATTTCTCAATTAGAGAAAGATAATCATTTTTATCCTCAAATTGCTCACAAATCCTTTCTCCTAGCTCACCCAAGTTGTGAATGGAATTGGAATGTAATCCCCTATACCACTATAATTATTTTCCTTTTAAAGAGGAAATAAGGAAGTCTAACAATGATTCTATCCTCTATGATATTATGCATAGAACAAATACTGAAAAATTCAAGTGAATGTATTCAATGAGGGTAATAGTGTTTTCACCAGTAAAAAATGGAATTACTTTTAGGGAAGCTATTGGTATGTCATCATGTTTTTGCAAGTTAAGAGGGTTACCTCCATTAAAGGTGGAAAACACGTGATTTCTTGGGATAGCCTTGGGAGGAGTGTGAAATAATGTTTTGCTTGGCAGGGAAAAACATTTAACAGTAGGGGTTCTTGATTGGGCTCTTGAGTATGTTAGTGTATTAAGTTTATCTTAGGGAAAGTAACTTTGGGTGGTTTTTTCCCATAGGGTAGTTTTCTCACTTGTTTGATATTTCATGACTTTAAAAACCCTGTACAATATGTATTTTACATCATCTCAATTTTCATTCACTTTGGTGAAATAGCATAGTGCTTCTCTCTATTCGTGAAGGTTTTTTGTTGTAGATGGTGCTCCCGAGAGGTGGTTGACATGAGCATGGTATTAGAGCCAACAATTCATCCCTACTTTCCTTGAGAGTTTTCATCATAAGTATTTTGAGATTCAAATTGATATCCTTTTTTCCAAACTGGTGTTGGAATACATTCAAAAAAATGTTCATCTTTATCAATTTTGCTGATTTTATGTTCTCAAGCCTGGAATGATTGTGCAAAATGACTGTAATTAGGATGTGACCAGCATGGTGTGTAGAGGGTGTGAATTTGTGATTGGGGACTGATTTTGAGGTGTTTTTTTTCATTTTGAAACCTATGAGGAAGGCCTTTTTTTTTTTTTTGTTCTGTTGTTGACCCGTGTTTTTGATTTGGCTGTAATTGATTGATTTAGGTGACATTTTAATCCTATGATTCCTACCTTGGGAAATCCATAATTTCTACCACCATTCAAATATATTCCATTCAAATTTCTACAATTTAAAGCCTTTGTGTGGGACTTTTGTGATTGGAGAAGTGTAGAGGCGTTCACATTTGTGGCTGTGATTTCATTTGTGGGCATTAGAAACCTATTAATTATGAGAAGGAACTCAATTTTCTTGGAGGAAAGGCACAATATGTTGTGTTAAGACATGGAAAAGGAGAGAAATTTAATTTGGAGGCCATAACTTTCATTTTGAGGTTGTGATTAAAGTCTTGAAAGAGTGTGATTTTTGTGACTGTCCATAGATAACCCAATTTTGTGAAGGAGAGGCTTCATTTTCCATCAGATGGATTTCTAATGGCCACCATTTAGGGTTTTGGTTGTGGGAGATTTAAATGGCCAAGGTTTGCACTTTACAAAGCATTGTGATTGGTTTTGATGCATTTTTTATTGCTTGCAACAAGCATCATTTAAGCACATGCCCGATTTACGTTGAAAGGTGATGCACTTTTTTTTCATTTTGAAAGTAACCTACTCTATGGCTACACATTTTTTAATTGAAGTAAAAAGTTTAAACTAAAGTCGTGATATGCTCTTATGTTGCTAGCAGTTTGTAACTTTTCTCTTTGTAATATGTTCATGTGTTTGATGTTGGTCTATCAACATCTTTGGCTTCTTTTATGTAGCAGCTATTGTTGTTTAATGAAATCACACATATATGGATATGTTAATTTATAAATGGCCATAGAGTGTTATTCCATCTACTTACATTGATAGCATATTTTTTTACTGAGGCAAAATTTGGTGTTGATTGGTGTGATTCATTCGATAGAGGGCATTCAAATAGTTGAATATGGGAAGGTCGTGATTCTTCAGCTCGCGTGATTGTTTTTTGGAAAGTTGCACTACACTATTTTTGAAATGAAACATTTCATTTTAGGGCTTCTTGCAGCCAAAGTCATGTGGGCCCCAAATTTTTGAAGTGCTTTTGGAAAAATAATCCCACATTGGTAGTGTGGGCTATCTCTTTGCTATTTAAATAGCATTGTAGTGCCTCTGATTGTTGTGAGCAAGTCTCACATAACGCTATCTTACTTGTGTGCTTGGAAAGTTGATTTGCAAATTTGGCATAGAAACTTTCCACAAAACCTCCAGTAAGGTGTTTAATTTTTTTCTTAAATTTTTTCAAATTCTCAGCCCTTTTTTTGCTCAATTTTTTTAGTTTCTTAGCCCTTTTTTTGCATTATTGCTTCCTGAAGTGTTTTGGGAAGGCTTCATTTATAGTATATATCATATTTGAGAGTTTCTAATTGTTTTTGAAGGTTAATGTATTTCTATTCTTGGAGATTTTTCATAGTTCATTATTGGGTTTTTATTTCATCTCATTTTGATTATGTTGAAAAGGGGAAACTATGAATAATCGAGTGATGGTATTATAAAACATCTTAGATGGCTTCATTTTTTGTCACATTTGTATAATCTTGTTCCCCCTCCTAGTACTGATAGTAAGAAATTTACATGGAATTGCAAAAGGGATCATGTCCTAGGAGTTATTGTAATGCATATTGATGATGCCACTTTGAATGCTATTGATCATTTGGAGTGTCGTTGACCACATTATTTGGAATAAAATTTGGGAGATACATGGAAATTTTGATACTATGCTATTCCCAGATGATCCTATTTCAGATTGTCTTGTGCCTCTTCATTTTTCAAACATGATACCCTATGATCATGCTACTATGCAAGAGTTTGAAGTTTTGGAATACTTTGAATCTTCATATGAGGATGATGAGGGTTCTGCAGATGCTCCTTCTTTTCCATCAGGGATAGTTGATGTACTTTCACCTTTAGTGATTCATTGTGCAGAGTCATTGATTGAGGCTCCTATCATTCCTAAACAACATGATTCTCATTGTCTTCTTAATTAGGATTCTTATTTTCTAGAAATTGGTTCATTGTTTGTGGAATCTCACATTTCTAACTTCGAAGACACATTTGAGGGTATAAACCTCCTATTTGATGATATTTTTGGTACAACTATTGTCACTCCATCTTAGTCTTTGGAGAATGTTTAGAATCAGTTTCCAATGATACCTTGTTTTTCACTTTCTATTGTGATTGGGCATGTTCTTGATTGGTTCATGGAATTATCTTCCAAGGTCTTGGTGACATATGAGCAGATTTCAGAGACATCATCATACATCTTCATGATTCTTTCTTTGAATCCCTATCTAGGATAGGAAGCATTCCTGCATTTGTACTTGGTTTTGTTTCTTCCAAAAGGGAGACAAGTTGTTTGTTAACATTGGATCATGTTTTATCCTCAAGAACTTACCATTTTTGTAGGCGATTACACACTATGGGAGGGGCTATATAGTTTCTCTCTTTCCCTATTATGGAGGTTTCATTGAGTGTATATATATATAATGTATGTATTCCTTGGGTGTTATTGAGTCCTCCATCCATGCATTGTTTTCGTTTTCTTTTCTCTCTTTTGGAGAGTGGTTTTTTCCCATATCTTTTTTCACGTTTTCTCTGATTGTGAGAGATTTCTTTTTGCATTGTAAATGGGTACCTGACATGGTTGTGTAGTCAGGACCCATATTGCATCTTCATTTTTGCATAATAATTCTCCCTAAATTTACACTTGAGGGGGGTGTTAGTGTATTAAGTTTATCTTAGTGCATTAAGTTTGAATTATTTCTTCCTAAAGTGTTTTGGGAAGACTTCATTTGTAGTATATATCATATTTAGGAGTTTCTAATTGTTTTTGAAGGTTAATTTCTTTATATTCTTGGAGAATTTTTATAGTTCATTATCGGATTTTTATTTCATACTACTATGATTATGTTGAAAAGGGGAAACTATAAATAATGGAGATATGGTATCATAAAAAATCTCAAATGGCTTCATTTATTGCCACATTTTTATAATCTTGTTCCCCCTCTTGGTACTTATAGTAAGAAATTTGCATGGAATTGCAAAAGCGATGATGTCCTAGGAGTTATTGCAATGCATATTGATGATGCCACTTTGAATGCTATTGATCATTTTGAGTGTCCTCATATTATTTGGACTAAAATTTGGGAGATACATGGAGATTCTGATACTCTGCTATTTTCAGATGATCCTATTTCAGATTTTCTTGTGCCTCTTTATTTTTTAGACATGATACCCTATGATCATGCTACTATGTAGAAGTTTGAAGTTTTGGAATACTTTGAATCTTCAGATGAGGATGATGAGGGTTCTTCAGATGCTCTTCCATCAAGGATAGTTGATGTACCTTCACCTTCAATGATTCATTGTGCAGAGTCATTGATTGAGGCTCCTATCATTCTTGAACAAAATGATTCTTATTGTCTTCCTAATTGGGATTCTTATTTGTTGGATATTAGTTCATTCTTTGCGGAATCTCACATTTCTGACTTGGAAGACACATTTGAGGGTATATCCATCCTATATGATGATAGTTGTGGTACAATTGTTGTCAGTCCATCTCAGTCTTTTGAGAATGTTTAGAATCAATTTCTAGTGGTACCTTGTTTGTCACCTTCTATTGTGATTGGGAATGTTCTTGATTGGTTCATGGCATTATCTTCCAAGGTCTTGGCGACCCATGAGAAGATTTCAGAGACATCATCATACATGTTCATGCTTCTTTATTTAAATTCCTATTGGAATATGAAGCATTCCCACATTTGTACTTGGTTTTGTTTCTTCCAAAGGGAGACAATTTGTTTTTAACATTGAATCATGTTTATCTTTAGGAACTTACCATTTTGTAGGTGATTACACATTGTGGGGAGGCTATATAGTCTCTCTCTTTCCCTCTTATGGGGGATTCTATTGATTGTATATATATGATGTATGTAGTCCTTGGGGGTTGTTATTGAGTGCATCCATGCATTGTTTTTGTTTTGTTTTCTCTCTTTTGGAGAGGTGTTTTTTCCCATAGGTTTTTTCTCCTTTTCTCCGATTGTGAGAGATTTTTTGCATTGTAAATGGGTACCTAACATGGCTGTGTAGCCTGGACCCATATTGCATCTTCATTTTTGCATATTAATTCTCCCTAAGTTTGCACTTAAGGGGGCTATTAGTGCATTAAGTTCATCTTAGGGTAAATAACTTTGGGTGGTTTTTTCCTATAGGGTAGTTTTCTCACTTGTTTGATATTTCTTGACTTTAAAAAGCCTACACAATATGTATTTTACAACATCTCAATTTTCATTCACTTTTGGTGAAATAGCATAGTGCTTCTCTCTATTCGTGAAGGTTTTTTGTTGCAGATGGTGCTCTTCGGAGGTGGTTGACACGAACATGGTGAATGCTCTTGCTATATTATCATTGAATTAGCATGGATTGAGCATAAAATAATGATATGTGGTCATTTAACAAATATGGAAAATGGTGAATGTTGCAAGAGTAATAATGGCATTTGAAAGTGGTAGGTGGAAGAAGTCTTGATGTAAAAATCAGATCATCTAGAGTGGCCTTTTCATTGATCAACAACTCGTGCTAGTGAGCAAATTGGTTCTAAGAACCTTCTCAAACTCCGACAAGGTGTTGACAACCTTATCAACAACCGACATATGTTTTAAAACCTTTAAACACTTTTGAAAATATTTAACTTCATTCTACTCTTCTTTTGGTTTATCTATGCCTTTATCTTTGAATATGTCCATCTTTTGCTCTTTTAATTGTATATGGGTGTGAAAACCCATATACATAAAAACTCAAATATAATAAATCAACTTTCTATTTTATTTATTTTCTTTTACACAAAAAAAATTCTTAATTTTATTTTAAAAAATCATATTTTTAAATTAAAAACAAATTTCTATTAATATTTATTAATATTTTATTTTTCTCATTTTGAAGTTTTTCTCGAAGTACCCACATTTTCTTAGATATATGCTAATACTACTATCATTGGTTATTCACAAGCTATTCTCTATTTCAACACAATGAATGCACTCGGTTCTGTCAAATTATTGCTTACCGAGTCGAATATTGTAGTATTTTACCGTAAGAGAGGAGACTTACCAAAGCAAAGCCACAAAATATCTCCAACCAGAAGACCAGCAGATGAATCAGTTTTAACTACTCTCAAACAAAAAAGTTAAGAGAGTTCGTTATCAGAATATTTATTAATATCGGTCAAATAGAAATGATAAGGTTGGGTTTGCTTTCGATCCTTTGAATTTGTCTTTCCATTATAAACATTGGTTTTGAAAGTCAAGGATTGTCACAACACAGTTTACTTCATTAAACAAATCCCACGTCTCACATCCACCTCCATGTTTGTCTGAGTCGTCTGCAATAAAAAATGAGGATTACAAGCTTTGTCAATTGCTACACTATTTTTTAATAGTTTGCCCAAGTCAATTATACGCATTGCAGTCGACCACTCTCTGCACCACAAAATTGATACCCAAGTGGATCTCTAAAATAAAAAATTAAAAGAACAAATGGATATGTACTATTATTACCGCTGATATGCAATCTTCCATCTTTTCTGATTCGTGGGTAGTAGTTTAAACGATGGGTGGCTTCAGTTGGAACTTTCTGTTCATCATTGTTTCTCTCTGTTTTGAGATTGTTGCAGGACTCACAGACCCTAGGGATGGTAAGATTTAGTAAAATGAATTGTTTGTCTGCTCAAAGGAAATAGTTTTGATATATTCTTGGTGTGTTTGAATTCCAGTGTCTTCGTTGAGATTGGTGAAAAGGCAATGGGGAAATTCGCCAGGACTGGCATGGGAAGGCGTAGATCCTTGCGCTTCAAACTGGACTGGGCTTACTTGCGACGGTGCTCGAGTAGCCCTTTTGTAAGCCAGTCTATGTTTCTACCTCTTCAGTTTATCTTTCATATTGTTAGATACTTGTATTCCTTACCTACATGTCTATTTTTTTTTAATAGACTTCTATCTACAATGAGTCTAAAGGGGGAACTGCCTACTGAAATTGGAAGCCTTACAGGTCTCCAAATTCTGTAAGTTCCATACATCAATTGTAAATACTTAATTCGCTTCTTGAAGTAATTTGTGGGCTTTGGATTAATTAAAGCAAGCTGTTGTTGCAGCGACTTATCGTACAACCCAGGCTTGACAGGACCGATTCCTCCAAGTTTAGGAAACTTGCACAGCCTTGAGCAGCTGTGAGCATTCCAACCTTGCAGTTATCACACTATCAAATCGATAGCCATTCTTGTATCTTTCAGCATTGAACATGTCATTACTGTTTCTGGATTCGATTGTATGAGATTTTTAACATCATTCATAATAACGTCGCTGTTCTCTAACATTCTAATAATGAATCAGAAAGTGTGATTCCAAAATGTTGATATAAAATCTTAAAACAACAACAACCTTCTCATGATTTGTAGAAATCTAATATAATTTGTTGCATCTACAGAGTGTTAATTGGGTGTAATTTCACCGGGCTAATTCCGGAAGAGCTTGGCAACCTTCGAAGGCTTACATTTCTGTAAGAGAACTTGCATTATTTCCAAGGTAATTGTTCTCAAATTAGTACTTTATATGATATGTTGAAGCGGAAACTATTTATCAGGGATTTAAATTCCAACAAACTGGCCGGAAATATTCCTGCCACATTGGGTAACCTTAGTAGACTCTTCTGGTTTGACATTGCCAACAATAATTTTGGCGGAATACTTCCTGTCGAGCTCGGGAAGCTTCTTGCCTGTGGTCACTTGTAAGCCTTATATTTTATTTCTTTTTTTCCTGCTAATCATCTCTGTAGAGTCATGCAATCGTATACTGGTCTCCTAATCAGGACACTCTCCTTGATTATTTGTTGAAGCCACTTTAATAAAAACCGGCTGGAAGGCTCCATTCCGCCAGAAATTTTCCATGAAAACATGACCATTCTACATGTGTAAGTACACACTTCCATTCTTATATTTTATTTATGCGATTCATCTGAATTAACATCTGTTTTTCAATAAAATTCATTTATTAACGAGATTTTAAATGAACCATCTGAACAAAACAATTAAACAAATTTTTTATGCCATATTAGATTCTCATCGTTGGAGAAAGCATAATGTGCAGGCTGTTCGATCAAAATCTTCTGACTGGAACGATACCCTCAACAGTTGGTCTTCTTAAGAACATGACAATTCTGTGAGTCTGGAAATTTGTCCATCATTTGATTTTTGCCTTGTTGATTCTCATTCTTCTCAACTGCTCTCTTCGAAAACTTTATCTGTTTTCTTACTGGAAAAATATGTTAACAGGAGGCTTGATGGAAACCAATTGGAGGGTCCAATACCGTCAAACATTAGTTCCTCGAAGAAACTAGGTGAAATGTAAGATTCTATCATTTGATATTTCATAGAGGTAAAGATGCAACAGAATTTACTATTAATAGAGATGATAAATTTCTTCTCTGATTTCATATGTTTCAGACGTCTTTCAAACAATAAACTGAGCGGTCAAATTCCTGATTTATCCGGGCTGAGAAACCTCCAATACGTGTAAGTCAACGCCTAAACTAGCTCCAATGGCGGCACCTGTATCTATGCTTTTGATCAATAATATTTTGGCAGGGACCTGAGCAACAATTCATTTGACGTAGCCCTTGTTCCTGACTGGATTTCTTCGTCAGAATTGTTAACGACAGTGTAAGTCCAGAGTAATCAAATGCTTAGGAAACATGGTCTAAATGGATTGGAGAAGAATATTAATATATACTGATTAGATCTTTCTTCCTTGCTTTTCGAATTTCTTACCAGTTTAATGGAAAATACAAAGTTGAATGGATCATTACCTTCTAGCGTTTGGCAATTGCCATCATTGGAGACATTGTGAGTATACTGAGAACTTTATCCTCTGTTAAAGTAAATTAAAAGGCCTAGAAAGAAGATCTGATCGTCTTTATCCAATGAGTAGGAGAATGCCAAGGAATTCCATCAATGGAGTTGTGGATCTCAGCAATGTAACAAGCCAGAGGCTGCAAGAAGTAGATTTACAGAACAACAAGATCACCAGTACATTCGTGCCTGCAAACCAGGCCACGGAACTGTAAGATTTTTTAACAAGTCAGATGTGCTCCCTAGACTAATGATCAATTATTTCTTAAAAGAAAAAAAAAGCCATTGATTTTATATATAAAATGAACCCCGTTTCCTGCAAAAGCTGTCTTGTCGTCTTCTTATCCGTGGAAATTCGCAAACCCATTCTTCAAATCATTGTTCAAGTCAAACCCCATTTCCTTAAACTACGGGAATTGACTTCAATTTCATTAAATTTTAATTCGTCGTTTCAATTTTTTTTTTTTCAGCATCTCATGAGTTATTTGGTGTGTGAGGCTAGGCATATCCATATACCTTCTAATGAAATATGCCATGAACTCATATAATGTTTCTTTCTCATAGTATGGGCATGTTTTTTCACACCTAATTAATATTCTAGACTTGTTCTTTTAAAAGTTCTTATTTTTAGTTGTATGTAGCAATATTTCCCTGATTAATATTCTACACTTTGCTTTTTCAAAAGATTCTTATTTTTTTAATTTTTTTTATTGTATTTAGCAAATTTTAAAAGAGTTTTAATTTTGTTGATTTTAGAATTATTTAAGTTATATATACTATTTTTAATCTTTTTACATTTGTATATTTT
>VDFB02000013.1:38078854-38172898 GCA_007258455.2 Sequoia sempervirens | reverse complement strand
CCCAAGTTTGGAAAGAGGTCAAGCTAGATATTGCAGCCTGAATCTAGTAAGAAGTTGAAACAATATAATTTAAAGTCTCTTGATAGGATGGTGTTCTCTCTGTGAGATTGACTACAAAACAGAAAGAGTTCTCAAGGATCACATTTTGGGGAAGAAGCATCGATGAATGACAAAGAAGTTGAAAGAGAGAAATAAATGGAAATCTTGAGAAAGATGAAAAGGAAGTAAAGGAAGGGGATGCACCTCAAAAGAAACGCAAAAGATTACCAAATACAAACCAAAAAAGAGTTAAACGCAACACATGTGATAATGTATTCATCACTCAGGATAGTTTTGAATCACATGTTGCTGGGCAAAAACATGTGAAGTTGCTAAAAAAATGGAAAGTTCTGAAGTTCCTTCAAAAGTCAAAGATGACAGTAAGAAATGTGCAGTTGCCAATGGAAATAAATTGATAAGCATAGAGTCTGGATTACTGACTGAGAGTGATGTGGATAAAATAGATAAATATAAACATGTAGGGAAGGCTAAAGATAACAGTAATTCAGGTGCTAGAAGTGACAAGTTTGATATAAAGGAAAATACAGAGCTTAAAGATCAACAACAGATGAAAGGAGTAGACATGTCATCCAAGAAACATAAAATTTCAACAAATTTGAGCAACTTCAACAAGAAAGAATGTAAGATATGTGATGTATTGTTATACCATCAAGCTGATTTTGAATCACATTTCACTGGGAGAAAACATGCTAAGATGCTGAAAATTTCAGAAATTTTGAAATCCCTTTTAGAAAAGCAAAGGAGATATTCATTCTGGAGGAGGAATTGGGGGTCAAGAGATTATTTACGAAACCCTACCATAGCAGAAATTTTTTTAAATGAGACGAACCAAAACAAATCTCCCTACAGGGTAGCGGTGACATAACATTGACTCACATTGCTATGTAGATTAACCCCACAACGAAAAGTGTGGCTTCCAGTCCCAAGATTTGGCCTGCTAAATCAGAGTGTGTCATCCAAATAAATTTCTATGTACTTATTATCTGTAAATTTATGTACCTTTGATTTTGAAAATCATTTCTATGTGTGGCCTAGAAGGGCTAGTGGTATCATTGTTGAACACCCAGATGGTGTGGACTCCATTGATGAAAGTGTAGAGCATTCCCCTCTATTTTTTAGTGCTTGGTTTTCAAATGGTAAAGGTGAATTCATGTGCTAAATTTTCCTTCCCCAAACGTAGACCCACTTCTTGTTTCACCCCCAACTCTGCTCCCATTTGACCCAACTTCGGGAGAAGACACCATGGTAGGCTATTTAGCTCAAGATTTTGCATAGATTGTGTCATGCTGTCAACAATGTTTTCCATTACAATATAGGATTATACACAGTTGAAACCATATTTACGATATTTGTAACAATCTAATTATAATAACTTCGCTATTCTAAAATATAACAAGTAAACAAGAGTCAAGAAAGTTAAAGTTAAAAGTGATGGTTAAATTCTTATATCTGTTCACTATTCTAGGCCAATTTCCACCATTTTGAGTCAGTTTTGCAATGGAAACCAATATTTCATTAATCCAATTGATGTAAATACATTTTTCAGCCCATTGGGGGCATGAACATAATTTTCTAGAATAATAGTGACAATCTCAGTAGGATTCACAGACAAGAATGCTTCAATCTCTTTTAGAGTATCAATTGTTGGACCCTGAAGTAAGTTTACAATACCATAGATTGTCAACTCTCAAACAAGGCATCATGCACGAGTATTGTATGTTCAAATTGAAGCACAAAAACTATTTTCAATTGTATATTTAATAAATGAAAGATAGCCATTCAATGAAAGCATCTTAGCTAGACATACAAATGTTGTAGCACCAAAGCACTCACCACTTATTAAATGATAGAGCCATACATCTCCCTAATAATAGATTGATATCATAAAGGGATAATAAGCCAATTGCCAATTTTGATAGTTCTCAATACTATAAGAAAATCTAATGCCTCAAAATCAAGTGGCTTGTACAAAGGAAACTCCCAGTTATTAAAGCCACACAAGTTGCCCCCAATTTGCTAAAAAAACCAGAAATATCTTTAGGACGTCAATTATTTTTAGGAAACATTAGGGGATGGCTAGTGATCCCCTACAACCCAATAATAAAGAAAAACAAATTAAAAAAACAAACAAAAAAATGATAACATAGTCCATTTGTTGGGTTTTTTTAGTTGTTGAAATTGATTGTATTGGACAGAGTCCAGATGTTATAATATGGGTTGGAAAGGTTTTCCTTTCAAGAGTCCAATAGCTGGCCTAGTTGTTGTTTTCCCTTTTCTTGGGTTTTCTTTAAGAGGCAAAGTTGCTTCTTTGATGAACTTTACTGATTATAGCTCATCCTGAAATATTTGAGTAATCAAATTTTAGTTTACAAGGATTTAAAACCTTGCACAATAGTGAATCCAAATCTACTAATGTCTTCTTGTGGGAGTTTTACACAGAGAATCACTTGTAAAAAATGTTCATATTCAAACACATGCAATGGTGGACCTCCTACTATAAAAGTTCAGTGTTTCATAGCCCATACCAAAATCTTTGGGTGATGAAATTTCAGTTCACAAAGATTGAAAACCTTAAATAATAGTGAATCCAATCTAGTAATGCCTTCTTATGGGATTTTTACAAGAGGTCACTAGGTAAAAAAATGTTCAAAACAAGTACAATGGTAGGCTTCTTCATATTAAAGTTCAATGGTTCATAGCCATAACCAAAATCTTTGGGTGATCTAATTTAAGTTTAGAAGGATTAAAAATCTTAAATAATAGTAAAGCCAAACTAATAATATCTTCTTGTGGTATTTTTACATGGACCAATTTAAGTTATTCTTGTAACATCATTCACCATTGCGGACCTATTTTTTTACCTGTATTAGCAATGTAAAAGTTGTACCCTCTGATAAGATTGAATGTGATATTTACCATCTTATCAAGATAACTCGTATGATTTAGTATTTTGGTGCAAATTTTGATGAAAATTCAAAAAGACAAAATAATTTATTTAGAGAGTGATGCAAGAACATGTCAGAAGTTCAATCAAAGAATGATTAAAACAACTAGGTGAGTCTAATATAAACTGGTGAGGCCAGTTGGGCAAAAAAATAAATTTGAAGGATGTAAATTCTTTCGAGAATTATTTATTTTTTATTTAGAGACTTGAGAAGCTAACCAAAGAATTTGAGCCATTGCCAAGGCACCAAAATGTGGCCTATTTCAATTTTTTTACCTGTTTAGTTTCCTCTTTATCTCACCAGAATAAAAATAATTAGCATTTTGGTCATCATGATTGAAAATGACCCGAAACAATTTGTATACAATGTATCTTGTTTGCATAAGAGTTCAATATTCAGCTAAGTCAGTAAGAGTCAAATTGGCTTAAAATGAACTTAACCAATACTTTTGAAGATACATGATGATGAATGTTCTATAGCAAATACCACAATATGATGAAACAATCCAGAATAAATAATGACAAAGAATTGTGAGGGAAAATATCTTTTTGTAGCCATAGAGCCAAAATCTACACAACTTATCAACATGATGCTACAAATTTTCTCAAATGTGGATACGTATAAGCCTTACATTGAATCGATGTATCTTCTAGCAAGATACCGTATGTCTCCCTTTCTCTTGCCAAAATAGATCCAATTGTTTGAGGACTCATGACTGAAGAAAATGCTACAATAAAAAGATACAAAGACTAACAGTGAATAACAGGACAGTTTAAAAAATTCTTCCTGATCTGCATCTTAACAAGTCGAATGATCTCACTTCTTTCATGAACCTAGGTACAAAAAAGTACTAGAAACTTGCACAGAACCATCTTTCCCTATTTACATTTTATAGACTAAAGAAATGATTTACACTAAATAAATTTAAATAGATGCAACATACAGGGGGAGACAAAGATTGTTTTTTATTATATGATGTGTGAACATAATTTTACAAAACTACAACCATAGTAAATTAGGACTCACAACAAGTTGATCATTTGGCAATACAAAACCCTGCAATGGTGTTCTTTCATAAACAAAGCAACTCATTCCATGCAGTGTTTTAGCATAGAGTAGCTTCATGCATGTATGATTTCACCAATTCACTGCTAAGAGGGAAAGAGGGTTAAATCTCATAGAATCTGAAAATGGGTCCCAACCATCTAACTTCAATGAATTGAATCCTGATGGTGCTAGCAAGGCCAGGCCTGGGCCAAAGGGAGGTGGAGTTCTTAGGGATGATAGAAGTTTGATCGTTGCCTTCTAATGGTGATATCTAACCAGTGGTATGGACAAGAAGGTAGATTCTACCATCACCACAAATAAAAATCTAATTATTTTTAGAGATTTTGCTATCGTTGCCAATCCATATAACTAAAAAAGAGCATGACCATGTCCCAATAGGTGTGAATGAAACTGAATCAAAATCTGAAGGTGAAGACCTAGGATCAAATCTTCCCAACTGTGAATCTTTCCCACCACTTCTCTTTCCCACCTTCATCAAGAACTCTAGTGCCCAACTGTAGCTGTGCAAAGGAGAGTGTACTCCATAGAGTGTTGCTGGGAGCAAAGCAATTTTCTACAAAAAAAATATCTTCTATCTAAGTTGTAAAATTCTTACATATTAATGCATCAATATACAGGTCTTCATTACAGACTATTTCTAAAGACCAAAGAGGATTCTTTATAGACTCAAATGAAATTCTGATTTAAATCCTATTCCTTGAAATCGGCTGATAAACAATTATATTAGTAGAAAAATTTGACTCACGACATTTAATTTCCTGTCAAAAAGAAATTGCTCACAACAAAATTTAAAATAGAACATAGATTAAAAACATCTCTATTAGTTCCTTGATTTTTTTTTAGACTTATACTTTGTTTTTCCTGGCCTGTTACAAACAATAGTGAGGCGGTTGTCATATAGAATTTTACACTGTCAAAACATATCCACAAAAAACCTTTAAACTAATTTTTTATCTTGCATAAATTATATTGGGTTATAGATTAGTCTATAGCTAACAACAACTTTGTAAAATATAGAGGTCCAATTGTATTGAAAACTCCCCTAAATTAAGTTATTCGAATTATCTAAAAGAGTGCATGGAATTTCTGCATGTTGTGCTCCATGCAATATCTTTCCTGCCTAATTCTTCCACTATAATTTTATCAATGCTAATTGCTCTGTTTAAATTTACCATAGAACATGGAGGTACGGAACCTTGAAACCTAGGAAGGCAATGCTTGTAATCTTTCGAAATATAGTATGGTATAAAAGTTATAATTAGTAGGGTAAAGATACTGAAACAAAAAGGTAAACATCTTTTAGATCACAGAAAAGACAATACACCTCCTGGGCATATGGGGCCCCCTTGTGAGAACAATAGGAATTTTCAATTTAACTTAAATATATTGCTCAAATAATTTACTCCTTCAGACTCAACCTCAGGATAAAGCTCAGAAATCAATTGGATCTTACCAATCCATTACACCAGAGTTTATACAAAGCATCTCAACATCCCAAAGATAATCATTGCCATGGAGTCTAAACTTCAACATATTCAAATAAAAAATTACCCTGACTGGACCAACTCCTCACAGCATGTATGATTTTATTTATAGATTATAAAGAATCAAACCCTAGACATATGACAAACGATAATTTAGAGAAACAAAAAGAAAAAACCCTGAAGTATAAACTGCTTGTTTTATATATCCTAACTTAAATATTAGTGCAAAAAGTTACTGCAACTAAGCCAACCCCTAATTGTATCTATGAGTTTTACTTACAACATTATAAACATCATACCATAGACATAGGGAAAACAAGAACTTGATTTTAAAAAGGACTCCTTGGGGTATAACAGTGTTATTGTACTATATACCTCAGATCTGAATTCGGGGATACAAACTTTATAAACTAAGCATTAATTTTTTTTCAAAATTTTAGTTGTAGAAACCCTATTGTATAGAAATATGATCATGTGAACAACTGAAAATCTCAACTGAGGGGTTGAGGAATTTAGCATCAACATGTTTTAACATATTTTTTAATGATAGCAACCTCCATTGTTTATTGTTGTAATCATGTCACACACCTAAAATCAATTAAATTTTCCATACTTCACAAATTCAATATCACAGATTTTAAAGCATGGTTTTAATTTCAGCAAGATTTGTGAACCTTGGGTGTATGATAAACAAGTCTTTAAACATAGGAAATCCAATCCCTAAAGTGTAAAACTGTTTGGGTATTGCATGCTTAAAATCTGGGTTCCAAATTTCAAGAACTTAGCACCAACATTTTGGAAATGCCATTTTAACACACAAAGAGCCAATTACAGTAATTTTCCCACCGCCTCCCATGCATTGCACACCAATGAGGGACACCTTATTCTGGATCAGAATTTCCTTCAAATTCCATATAGATTTCTCTTGTCCTAAAATGTTAGGCTTTTTTGGGCTACTCTTACAGTTTGAATTACAAAGACTACTCTAAAAAATGGATCACTAGTGAACTTAGAAGCCTGTTTGAAAATATAATCATTCATCATCAAGCTTAAATCTACTGCTAATTCCATCAACATACTCTATTAACCCCCAACATCTTTTAGGTCTATTGCAAGATTTTTCATATCCAACAACATAGCTAATGGCATATGGTGATGGATGCAGTCATTGATATCCTTCTCCAGCTTAAGCATATAAGATGCATATATCCAACTCAGGAATGTATTCAGGGGGATGTTTGCGTGCTTGCAAATCAGGCACACAAATTTGTTAAATTAAAGGGGTGAGGGTTCTAACAAGAACATCCAATCTATTACACAAGCTCTAGTAGAATAATCTATCTTCCTCTCATATGCTTTGATAATGACAGGTAACAGATTTCAAAAATTAAAACTCTCTAAGACCATGGTAAGTGACTTACCTGAAGATTCTACACAAATTGTGTCGTGCAGTCAACCATGGTGATGAGAAAAAATGGCCAGACCTTGAGATAACATTTCTCCACATTTTCTTCAGGCATCAGGAAAAGAATGTTTCACCGTCTGAAATAGATTTGTAACAAATATTCACCTTGATCAAGCAGCTCTGTAGCAGGTTCAACAAGGTGGGTTTACAGATAGCTTCCATTACACCTAAAAATTAAGCTTAAAAAACATTGTTTTTACCGTCGTCCGTCTTGTTTTTTGGAAATCTTTCTGGTGTGAGACAATTTATCTGGCGTGAGGCAACTTCCTGGCTCCAACCTCGCACAAAATGTAGCCTATGGCTAAAAAACAAAAAATGAGATGAACCAAAACCAATTTCCCACCTACTGCTTCAATATATTCACAATCAATGAAATGTCAAATTTAATAAAACTATCAGTAATCATGATTTACTAGGAAACTCTGCAGCCATATATAATAGTTGTAATATTGTAGTTTCGGCCTTGAGCATCGAATAAATCTGAGCTAAAAATAGGAGTGCATGTCCAATGAGGGAGGGAAAATAAATGAGAATTTTTTTTTTTTTTTATTGTCTTAATTTAAGACAATTAGAAAATTAAAAATATAATTTAAACATACAATTGATTTCATAGATTATAAAATAATTCTATTTTTAAAAAATAATTAACAAAATAAAGTTGAAAGAGAAAATTTTCACATACTAAAAGCAATCATTGTTATTTCTATTTCGTATTATTAAAATGGTCGAGTATATCAGCAAGCGAAGATAGAAGTGAATCAATCTTCATTTTTAGGGAATTTTTTTTTTTAAGGGAAAAATCTTTGTTTTCAATAGACTCGACCATTACGTTTCTACAATCCATATAACTTCAATCTACTTGCTTCTAGAAATAACTACTTGACCTTACGTTTTTAAGGAACTGCTTCTAGAAATAATTACTTTTATAGATATTACATTTCTACAATCCATGTAAATTGAATCTAATTGCTTCTAGAAATAACCACTTATCCTTTTGAAATGAAAGTGTCTGCAAGATAGCCCTCAAAATGCAATTGGATTGTTTAAATCATGTTTTATTAGTGAAATTGACCACAATTGCTCTTTGATACATTTGACATACTAACACAATAGGAAAATCAAACTGACTTCAAACCATAGTTAAAAACATTAATGATTCATTAACATAATGAGTAATAAAAGTTAAAGAATGTAAATGTTAATTTTTTTTATAAAATATGTGAAGGCCTGAGAGGCAATGTCTTCCATGCAATAGGTATTTTTGGTGCACCAAGAAACCTAGGCAGCCAAATGGCCCACTTAAGTAGGGGTCCCATGAGGGGGGCTTAAGTTCTATGGATTATGATCAAATTCGAAAGAAAAAAGAATAGAGGACTAATAGTCATTTATTTAGTCATTTTATTTGTCTGACCAATTATTTAGTTTTGATTTTACCCAATGACCAAATTAGTCACTTATGATAATCAAATTAGTCATTTATTTGCCAAATTCTACTAGTGTTAGTCACGTGACTAAAAGATTTAGTCACATGACTAAATTTTTTAGTCACGGAGTCATTTATTTTCCAAATTCTACTAGTGGTTGCATGAGCTAATTCATCTAAATATTCAATGTTGCATACACACTCTTCCTTGTTCTCATTGTTATTGTAGACATGCAAAATATGCATGCATTTCAATCCACTAGTTTAATTAAATAACCTTCATTTAATTAAATCTAACATTTCATCCTTCAATTAAATAAATTCACTTACCATTACCTCATTTGATTAAATTAATCAATTTTAAGTCAAATCCTAACATTCCATCTTTCATAAAGTATCTCCTATATTCATCTTCCTCAAATTGATTAACCTTTACCTTACATCATCCTTTTAATTAATTAAACCAAAATTTATTTAATTAAATCCTAAATGCATATTCCATCCCTTTTGATTTAAATAAATCAAAGTATTTAAGTCAAATGGGTCAGAAGCACCTAAACATCATCTAAATTAATCTAATCTTGATTAATATAATCTAACCACCCATCACATCCTTTAGCTTTTCCCACTTGCACTAATAAAGCATTTTAATTCATTTATAAATTTAGCATTTTCCCTCAACAAGGCATCTTTTGAGAATATTCCTCAAGTTTGAATTTGAAAGCAAGTTGACTTGTCCCTTCCAACATGACAATAACTTCTCTCTTACATGTCCCCCACTTGGAATTTAAGTCTCTTTTTCTTCCCTCCAACAAGCCAAATTTGAATTTTGAAAAGGCCAACCAATCCCATTTATTGGCACATTGAACAAAACTTGCACATTCCTCAACCACTCACAAGTTTACAAGTGGCTCCTTCCTATTGGTGGATCTTGAGTCCCACATCCTCCATTTTTGGCATTCTTCTATCCTTCTTGGCTATAAATAGAGGCCTCCTCTAGTGTATCAATCCTCCACAATCTCATGCACAAATGCATCATTGTCATTTGAATCCATATCATATCTTCATAACACTTCATATTATCTTCATCATGGAGCTTAGCAAAGGATCGGGAAAGGGCTTCTTTCCACATCGAAGAAGCACCAATCCACTATGAGATAAATATGATTCATGTTTTTCATATGCTTATTTAGCTTGCTTTGGTTATCTTATCATTTGCTTGCATTTGGAAGCATTGATGTATTATTTCATAGGGATGCCTTATTCGGTTTGCTTAAAGTCTAAGTTAACAATGCTAATAGTTGTTTGTTTTGAGCAAATTTAGAATTTGACGTCCACAATTATGATACACAATGTAAGAATATATTTTACCTCACTAGAATGAAAATCATCCTCATCCTCATTATTGAATAGAAATGCTTGCCGATCAACCTCTTAGAAAATGTCCTCCCCCAAATCATTAGGATGGATTATTGTTGCAAATTTTCCCACCCAAGAACTACTTGACATTATTCAACATACTTTTTGGGGGTGTTGTGTCTTAAGCCATCAAATCTTGGCTGAGTAACCCATTTTGGCATGAATTTTATTTATGGAGTTGATAACATGAAAAGCACCATATATGGTTTTGAGCCAACATATTCTACTTTGGAACACGAGCCTTTGGATTTCTTGCAGTAGTTACACTTAAATTATTCAAGCGCCTTGCATAAATCAATTTAATGTTTTATTGAGCATTTCCCTAGTAAGGCTACCTATTCAGTTGATAGGAATGCTTATAAGGTTGATATGGTATATTGTTATGTGGGTCTTGCCTCTTTAGATCCACTAGCTCATTTCAAAACTTCACAAAAAATATTTGACTTCATACAATTCATTGGAAGGAAAATACAAAGTAATTGGTTGGTTGATTGTTGTAGGAACAAGAGTTTAGATGGGCTAGGTGTGTGACAATACTATGAAAAGATGCATTAGAGGCTGAGGAGCTATCTTCCCTATCGATATTACATAATTTTTTTCTTTGATAGTTATTCATACCATCTAGTAATACGATCCCTCCCATGAACTAAATCATGACAACTACATCACTATTTAAAGCCCATAGGTAGTATAAAAAAATCATGATTGGGAGAAGGCTTAACTAAGGCTAGGATTGTATCCTAGGTCTTCTAAAATTTAAAATCAAAATCTCCCATGAATTCATCAGGGGCTTTCTTTATGGTGGTTAATATCTCAATTAGAGAAAGACAATCATTTTTATCCTCAAATTGCTCACAAAGCCTTTCTCCTAGCTCACCCAAGTTGTGAATGGAATTGGAATGTAATCCCCTATACCACTATAATTATTTTCCTTTTAAAGAGGAAATAAGGAAGTCTAACAATGATTCTATCCTCTATGATATTATGCATAGAACAAATACTAAAAAATTCAAGTTAATGTATTCAATGAGGGTAATAGTGTTTTCACCAGTAAAAAATGGAATTACTTTTAGGGAAGCTATTGGTATGTCATCATGTTTCTGCAAGTTAAGAGGGTTTCCTCCATTAAAGGTGGAAAACACGTGATTTCTTGGGATAGCCTTGGGAGGAGTGTGAAATAATGTTTTGCTTGGCAGGGAAAAACATTTAACAGTAGGGGTTCTTGATTGGGCTCTTGAGTATGTTAGTGTATTAAGTTTATCTTAGGGAAAGTAACTTTGGGTGGTTTTTTCCCATAGGGTAGTTTTCTCACTTGTTTGATATTTCATGACTTTAAAAACCCTGTACAATATGTATTTTACATCATCTCAATTTTCATTCACTTTGGTGAAATAGCATAGTGCTTCTCTCTATTCGTGAAGGTTTTTTGTTGTAGATGGTGCTCCCGAGAGGTGGTTGACATGAGCATGGTATTAGAGCCAACAATTCATCCCTACTTTCCTTGAGAGTTTTCATCATAAGTATTTTGAGATTCAAATTGATATCCTTTTTTCCAAACTGGTGTTGGAATACATTCAAAAAAATGTTCATCTTTATCAATTTTGCTGATTTTATGTTCTCAAGCCTGGAATGATTGTGCAAAATGACTGTAATTAGGATGTGACCAGCATGGTGTGTAGAGGGTGTGAATTTGTGATTGGGGACTGATTTTGAGGTGTTTTTTTTCATTTTGAAACCTATGAGGAAGGCCTTTTTTTTTTTTTTGTTCTGTTGTTGACCCGTGTTTTTGATTTGGCTGTAATTGATTGATTTAGGTGACATTTTAATCCTATGATTCCTACCTTGGGAAAGCCATAATTTCTACCACCATTCAAATATATTCCATTCAAATTTCTACAATTTAAAGCCTTTGTGTGGGACTTTTGTGATTGGAGAAGTGTAGAGGCGTTCACATTTGTGGCTGTGATTTCATTTGTGGGCATTAGAAACCTATTAATTATGAGAAGGAACTCAATTTTCTTGGAGGAAAGGCACAATATGTTGTGTTAAGACATGGAAAAGGAGAGAAATTTAATTTGGAGGCCATAACTTTCATTTTGAGGTTGTGATTAAAGTCTTGAAAGAGTGATTTTTGTGACTATCCATAGATAACCCAATTTTGTGAAGGAGAGGCTTCATTTTCCATCAGATGGATTTCTAATGGCCACCATTTAGGGTTTTGGTTGTGGGAGATTTAAATGGCCAAGGTTTGCACTTTACAAAGCATTGTGATTGGTTTTGATGCATTTTTTATTGCTTGCAACAAGCATCATTTAAGCACATGCCCGATTTACGTTGAAAGGTGATGCACTTTTTTTTCATTTTGAAAGTAACCTACTCTATGGCTACACATTTTTTAATTGAAGTAAAAAGTTTAAACTAAAGTCGTGATATGCTCTTATGTTGCTAGCAGTTTGTAACTTTTCTCTTTGTAATATGTTCATGTGTTTGATGTTGGTCTATCAACATCTTTGGCTTCTTTTATGTAGCAGCTATTGTTGTTTAATGAAATCACACATATATGGATATGTTAATTTATAAATGGCCATAGAGTGTTATTCCATCTACTTACATTGATAGCATATTTTTTTACTGAGGCAAAATTTGGTGTTGATTGGTGTGATTCATTCGATAGAGGGCATTCAAATAGTTGAATATGGGAAGGTCGTGATTCTTCAGCTCGCGTGATTGTTTTTTGGAAAGTTGCACTACACTATTTTTGAAATGAAACATTTCATTTTAGGGCTTCTTGCAGCCAAAGTCATGTGGGCCCCAAATTTTTGAAGTGCTTTTGGAAAAATAATCCCACATTGGTAGTGTGGGCTATCTCTTTGCTATTTAAATAGCATTGTAGTGCCTCTGATTGTTGTGAGCAAGTCTCACATAACGCTATCTTACTTGTGTGCTTGGAAAGTTGATTTGCAAATTTGGCATAGAAACTTTCCACAAAACCTCCAGTAAGGTGTTTAATTTTTTTCTTAAATTTTTTCAAATTCTCAGCCCTTTTTTTGCTCAATTTTTTTAGTTTCTTAGCCCTTTTTTTGCATTATTGCTTCCTGAAGTGTTTTGGGAAGGCTTCATTTATAGTATATATCATATTTGAGAGTTTCTAATTGTTTTTGAAGGTTAATGTATTTCTATTCTTGGAGATTTTTCATAGTTCATTATTGGGTTTTTATTTCATCTCATTTTGATTATGTTGAAAAGGGGAAACTATGAATAATCGAGTGATGGTATTATAAAACATCTTAGATGGCTTCATTTTTTGTCACATTTGTATAATCTTGTTCCCCCTCCTAGTACTGATAGTAAGAAATTTACATGGAATTGCAAAAGGGATCATGTCCTAGGAGTTATTGTAATGCATATTGATGATGCCACTTTGAATGCTATTGATCATTTGGAGTGTCGTTGACCACATTATTTGGAATAAAATTTGGGAGATACATGGAAATTTTGATACTATGCTATTCCCAGATGATCCTATTTCAGATTGTCTTGTGCCTCTTCATTTTTCAAACATGATACCCTATGATCATGCTACTATGCAAGAGTTTGAAGTTTTGGAATACTTTGAATCTTCATATGAGGATGATGAGGGTTCTGCAGATGCTCCTTCTTTTCCATCAGGGATAGTTGATGTACTTTCACCTTTAGTGATTCATTGTGCAGAGTCATTGATTGAGGCTCCTATCATTCCTAAACAACATGATTCTCATTGTCTTCTTAATTAGGATTCTTATTTTCTAGAAATTGGTTCATTGTTTGTGGAATCTCACATTTCTAACTTCGAAGACACATTTGAGGGTATAAACCTCCTATTTGATGATATTTTTGGTACAACTATTGTCACTCCATCTTAGTCTTTGGAGAATGTTTAGAATCAGTTTCCAATGATACCTTGTTTTTCACTTTCTATTGTGATTGGGCATGTTCTTGATTGGTTCATGGAATTATCTTCCAAGGTCTTGGTGACATATGAGCAGATTTCAGAGACATCATCATACATCTTCATGATTCTTTCTTTGAATCCCTATCTAGGATAGGAAGCATTCCTGCATTTGTACTTGGTTTTGTTTCTTCCAAAAGGGAGACAAGTTGTTTGTTAACATTGGATCATGTTTTATCCTCAAGAACTTACCATTTTTGTAGGCGATTACACACTATGGGAGGGGCTATATAGTTTCTCTCTTTCCCTATTATGGAGGTTTCATTGAGTGTATATATATATAATGTATGTATTCCTTGGGTGTTATTGAGTCCTCCATCCATGCATTGTTTTCGTTTTCTTTTCTCTCTTTTGGAGAGTGGTTTTTTCCCATATCTTTTTTCACGTTTTCTCTGATTGTGAGAGATTTCTTTTTGCATTGTAAATGGGTACCTGACATGGTTGTGTAGTCAGGACCCATATTGCATCTTCATTTTTGCATAATAATTCTCCCTAAATTTACACTTGAGGGGGGTGTTAGTGTATTAAGTTTATCTTAGTGCATTAAGTTTGAATTATTTCTTCCTAAAGTGTTTTGGGAAGACTTCATTTGTAGTATATATCATATTTAGGAGTTTCTAATTGTTTTTGAAGGTTAATTTCTTTATATTCTTGGAGAATTTTTATAGTTCATTATCGGATTTTTATTTCATACTACTATGATTATGTTGAAAAGGGGAAACTATAAATAATGGAGATATGGTATCATAAAAAATCTCAAATGGCTTCATTTATTGCCACATTTTTATAATCTTGTTCCCCCTCTTGGTACTTATAGTAAGAAATTTGCATGGAATTGCAAAAGCGATGATGTCCTAGGAGTTATTGCAATGCATATTGATGATGCCACTTTGAATGCTATTGATCATTTTGAGTGTCCTCATATTATTTGGACTAAAATTTGGGAGATACATGGAGATTCTGATACTCTGCTATTTTCAGATGATCCTATTTCAGATTTTCTTGTGCCTCTTTATTTTTTAGACATGATACCCTATGATCATGCTACTATGTAGAAGTTTGAAGTTTTGGAATACTTTGAATCTTCAGATGAGGATGATGAGGGTTCTTCAGATGCTCTTCCATCAAGGATAGTTGATGTACCTTCACCTTCAATGATTCATTGTGCAGAGTCATTGATTGAGGCTCCTATCATTCTTGAACAAAATGATTCTTATTGTCTTCCTAATTGGGATTCTTATTTGTTGGATATTAGTTCATTCTTTGCGGAATCTCACATTTCTGACTTGGAAGACACATTTGAGGGTATATCCATCCTATATGATGATAGTTGTGGTACAATTGTTGTCAGTCCATCTCAGTCTTTTGAGAATGTTTAGAATCAATTTCTAGTGGTACCTTGTTTGTCACCTTCTATTGTGATTGGGAATGTTCTTGATTGGTTCATGGCATTATCTTCCAAGGTCTTGGCGACCCATGAGAAGATTTCAGAGACATCATCATACATGTTCATGCTTATTCTTTGATTGTATATATATGATGTATGTAGTCCTTGGGGGTTGTTATTGAGTGCATCCATGCATTGTTTTTGTTTTGTTTTCTCTCTTTTGGAGAGGGTTTTTTCCCATAGGTTTTTTCTCCTTTTCTCCGATTGTGAGAGATTTTTTTTTGCATTGTAAATGGGTACCTAACATGGTTGTGTAGCCTGGACCCATATTGCATCTTCATTTTTGCATAATAATTCTCCCTAAGTTTGCACTTAAGGGGGGTGTTAGTGCATTAAGTTCATCTTAGGGTAAATAACTTTGGGTGGTTTTTTCCTATAGGGTAGTTTTCTCACTTGTTTGATATTTCTTGACTTTAAAAATCCTACACAATATGTATTTTACAACATCTCAATTTTCATTCACTTTTGGTGAAATAGCATAGTGCTTCTCTCTATTCGTGAAGGTTTTTTGTTGCAGATGGTGCTCTTTCAAGGTGGTTGACACGAACATGGTGAATGCTCTTATTATATTATCATTGAATTAGCATGGATTGAGCATTAAATAATGATATGTGGTCATTTATCAAATATAGCAAATGGTGAATGTTGCAAGAGTAATAATGGCATTTGAAAGTGGTAGGTGGAAGAAGTTTTGATGTAAAAAGCAGATCATCTAGAGTGGCCTTTTCATTGATCAACAACTCATGCTAGTGAGCAAATTGGTTCTAAGAACCTTCTCAAACTCCGACAAGGTGTTGACAACCTTATCAACAACTGACATATGTTTTAAAACATTTAAACACTTTTGAAAATATTTAACTTCATTCTACTCTTCTTTTGGTTTATCTATGCCTTTATCTTTGAATATGTCCATCTTTAGCTCTTTTAATTGTATATGGGTGTGAAAGACCCATATACATAAAAACTCAAATATAATAAATCAACTTTCTATTTTATTTATTTTCTTTTACACAAAAAAAATTCTTAATTTTATTTTTAAAAATCATATTTTTAAATTAAAAACAAATTTCTATTAATATTTATTAGCCGATAGGCTATTATAGGTGGGAATTCCACTGGAAAAGTCTTACTGTCTGATGCCGGTGGACTATTCCAGTGGAACTCCCAGGCATACGATGTACATTCCACTGCTGAATTAATTGCAACCACTTCATTAATTATGCCAGCTATTCTGTCAACTCTGTAGCCTCTATTTTTTTGTCATATCTCAACAAGCATTAAATACAAATCTTAGAATGGATTCAAATGGATATTCAGTAACTCCTCCAACTTGTCCCTGTCAAATCATCTGCAAGTTTCACATGGATTGTGGGTAGTTTAGAAAATGCTTTTTTTAGCCGATAGTTAGCTGATAGGTGGGAAATCCACCAGCATATGTACAGTCCACTGCGAAGTCACCAGGCATGGCCATTCCTCCTTCGCATTAGCAGGTATGGGTCTGAAGCCACTCGCACCGTTTACACATTCCTAGGCTCTCTGTGCATAGCCAGACATTTAAGAAGTGACCAAATTCAGTGGAGGTAATAAATTTCAACTAGGTTTTTTGTCCAGTTTCTTTGGTTTCAACTTCTGCTTTCTACCTTATGATTTCTGCTGCCTGACAAGTAGAGGCCGGCAACCAACAACACATAATGGAGCACCACTAGGTGCAGGTCAACGTCTTGGGTTTGGAAGGTTTTGTAGAGCCATTAGCAGAGTGGGTTTGAGGCGGAACCTGAGGATGGATGACCAAAGAACCTGGTGGCGATCACGTCTACCACTTTGTGGCTGTGAGGAGAGCCTTGGCTGGGCTTTCTGAGTCCAGAAGACTCTCGTACGAATCATCATTGCCCAGAATAGAAATTAGGGCCTGTATTACAAAGCGGGCTTTGGCTATGGTTTCCCACCAAGCTTGCATTGGGTTGTTGTTGGAGGCTACCATGGATCCACTCCTGCTTCTTGTGGTGGTGGTGCTGATGGTGGCGCCGGCTACTGTTCTTGTCGGTGATACTCTTCCTTCACATCTGCTCAGAAGGTACCAGATTCGCCTCTATTTTGCCATGTTTTCTTCCTTTCTCTCAATTAAGCGGTTACAAATCGAAAGAATAAATAGGACTTAGGGTAACTTTGCAGAGATAACAAGTTTTGAAAACTTTAACAACAAAAATGGACAAGGATTTTGCTTATGAATATATAAATAAATTGTTATAGGTGCATTCATGGACCAGATTGTTGCGTGTGGCCTCCAGATACTTCAAAGGTGGCCTCCTTCGTTGTCCTCATCATCTGTGCATTTTCTCAATCTACCCAAGGAAATAAGCCCATCAGAGCCTCTGCATTAAAATAAGACGAAACCCTAAGTTTTATATGTTTACAACTTTAGTAAATAGAGCATATTTCTATGTTATTTTTAATTAATACAGGGTTGACTAGGTTCAAACCTTGAACCCGCAATGAGACTTCATTTATTCATTGCCAAGCTTGCAGGAAATTCTATGTTTTAACTTCATTTACTGTTTAATCGACTATTTTTTTATTATTACTATAATTGAATGAGTTTGTTGTGATGAGACGTGCTAAATTATGACTCCAATCAATTTAATTGTCAAGAATTCCATAATGTCTGGCCCCTATTCACATTTTAGATTGTAATTTTTAGCTCGGTTTTCAACAACATTATAGTAGAATTTTATTTGAATGGCCTTCTCTGTTTAAAAGTTGTGATGGTTTTGTATGTTCTTGATTCTGTAATTTAACGACAAAAAATGAGAAATTTTAGTTTCAAGTTCAACTCATCTATGAAAACCGGAGCGTGTTTTACAGAGTCAATGAAGAGAGATTGGAATGTTTGAACGATAAATTCAAAATTAAAAATAGAAACGCTTTGGCTATGACGTCTCATATCCCAAACCTAAACTGCATGAGTGAGTGGCACATCCAAATTTCATTTAACTAAGAATGTTTGGGGTTTATTTATTTCCTCCCAGTGGCATATATATTTCACCATCGATATATTTATTCATTGTCGGCATATAAAGAGTTAGGGTTATTGATTCTGTAGATAGCTATATTAATCAATTTTGAATTGCTATGTAGGCAATATTCAAAATTCTTTTATGGGCTTATTCGTTATCTGCAGGCCGCATTAAGTGTTTGGGAGGGATTTCATGCAGATTTTCTTTTTGCTGTGGTCATCCATTGTACCAGCCTTTATTTTTTGTTGCCCATCCCACTGCCAAGGTTGCTCCGCCCATAAGCACAGGTCCATCACTGCCACCCTATCTGAGGGATTTTTTTTTATTTTTTAGCTATATTGCAACTAGTATTCTTTGTTCACCATTTTTGGGTCGAAAAGTCACTATCTTCTCTAATTTTATAATGTTCAATCATTTTTCAGCTTCTTTAATATCTATATACCTACTCTGCCATCTGAATTCGAGTAAATGAGAAAATTAGTTATATTGACGATTACCAAATTCACTGCACGTTGTACCGCTTGACTTGGAAAATGAAGAAGGGCGCCCACAAGATATGGATGAACACACATTCAATGATTAATGTATTGCTTAATATAAATTCACAAATGTAAATATGGTTGAACCATGTGAGCACAATTTTATTTCTATAAATTTATCTATTTTTAAAATAATTTTAATATGACTAAAAAAATTAAATTTATTCAATAGTAAAATAGCTTAAATTAATTACCTTCAAAATTAATGTCAAGTTTTTTTAAATACAAGAGAATTACCTTTAAAGTTGATATCAAGTTTTTAAAAATACAAGAGAACTTATTTTATTATAGTAACTTTGAATGAAAGTTTTACTTATAAATAGAAATTGACTTATGTTAAGTGTACTTATATGAAATATATTAAATTGATATTTTTATTTATAAAATTTAATTCTTTTAGTCATATTAAAACTATTTTAAAAATAAATAAATTTATAGAAATAAAGTTGTGCTCACATGATTAAGCCATATATACATTTGTGGATTTATGTTAAGAAATACATTAATCATTGAATGTGTGCTTATTGAAATCCTTCAAAGGGAAACTAAACAAGTTAATTTTTAAATTAAATTATCATGGATTTTAAATTTTTTAATGTGTATCCTACTCTATTGGGATAATGAGATTATATTCAATCCTTTGAACAAATTATTCTCAGAGACATTATATAGTTATATATGGGTGTTAGGTTTCAAGATAGTGTTCAATTAAGATTAGGGTCCAATTATGGTTCAAGGTTAGGGTTAGAATTCAATTATAGTTAGTGTTCAATTAGGGTTAGGTTTAAGGTTCAATTGATGTTCAATTACCTTAAGGGTTAGGGTTGGGTTTAGAATTCAACTAAGATTAGGGTTACAATTACAATTAAGATAAGAGTTAAGATTTAATTAGGATTTAGTTGGTGTTATGGTTAGGGTTTAAATTCAATTAGGGTTATGGTTTAACTGGGGTTAGGATTATTATTTAATTATAATAAGGGTTAAAGTTAGGTTAGAGTTGGGGTTTAATAAAGGTTGGGGTTAGGGTTTAATTCTAAACCTAACCCTAACTCTAACCTTAAAACTAATCTTACTATTAACTCTAACCCAACCCTAAGCCTAATTTATCTCTAATCTTAACCCTGAACCTAATCATACTACTAACGCTATCCCAGCCCTAATCCTAACCCTAACCATAATCGTGACCCTAACGCTCACCCTAACCCTAACCCTAACCCTAATAATTTTGTCTTCCATGTCACTGAGATTGCTACTGGCATATATATATATATTAATAATATATATATATATATATATATAAACGTCGAGAGATATCCTTCTTGAGGCATCTATTGCACTTTTATGTGAGTAATTGATTTAAAAATAAAGTTAGGGCTCAATTAGGTTTATATAATAAATATTTAGGTTAGGGTTCTAGGATAAAGCTTGGGATTATTTTTTTCCCTGCCCTTCAATATATTGCTAGGTTATATCCTTGCTATCGGCGTAACCATTGCACCTCATTGAGGTGCAAGCGCTAGTTAATATTTTATTTTTCTCATTTTGAAGTTTTTCTCGAAGTACCCACATTTTCTTAGATATATGCTAATACTACTATCATTGGTTATTCACAAGCTATTCTCTATTTCAACACAATGAATGCACTCGGTTCTGTCAAATTATTGCTTACCGAGTCGAATATTGTAGTATTTTACCGTAAGAGAGGAGACTTACCAAAGCAAAGCCACAAAATATCTCCAACCAGAAGACCAGCAGATGAATCAGTTTTAACTACTCTCAAACAAAAAAGTTAAGAGAGTTCGTTATCAGAATATTTATTAATATCGGTCAAATAGAAATGATAAGGTTGGGTTTGCTTTCGATCCTTTGAATTTGTCTTTCCATTATAAACATTGGTTTTGAAAGTCAAGGATTGTCACAACACAGTTTACTTCATTAAACAAATCCCACGTCTCACATCCACCTCCATGTTTGTCTGAGTCGTCTGCAATAAAAAATGAGGATTACAAGCTTTGTCAATTGCTACACTATTTTTTAATAGTTTGCCCAAGTCAATTATACGCATTGCAGTCGACCACTCTCTGCACCACAAAATTGATACCCAAGTGGATCTCTAAAATAAAAAATTAAAAGAACAAATGGATATGTACTATTATTACCGCTGATATGCAATCTTCCATCTTTTCTGATTCGTGGGTAGTAGTTTAAACGATGGGTGGCTTCAGTTGGAACTTTCTGTTCATCATTGTTTCTCTCTGTTTTGAGATTGTTGCAGGACTCACAGACCCTAGGGATGGTAAGATTTAGTAAAATGAATTGTTTGTCTGCTCAAAGGAAATAGTTTTGATATATTCTTGGTGTGTTTGAATTCCAGTGTCTTCGTTGAGATTGGTGAAAAGGCAATGGGGAAATTCGCCAGGACTGGCATGGGAAGGCGTAGATCCTTGCGCTTCAAACTGGACTGGGCTTACTTGCGACGGTGCTCGAGTAGCCCTTTTGTAAGCCAGTCTATGTTTCTACCTCTTCAGTTTATCTTTCATATTGTTAGATACTTGTATTCCTTACCTACATGTCTAATTTTTTTTTAATAGACTTCTATCTACAATGAGTCTAAAGGGGGAACTGCCTACTGAAATTGGAAGCCTTACAGGTCTCCAAATTCTGTAAGTTCCATACATCAATTGTAAATACTTAATTCGCTTCTTGAAGTAATTTGTGGGCTTTGGATTAATTAAAGCAAGCTGTTGTTGCAGCGACTTATCGTACAACCCAGGCTTGACAGGACCGATTCCTCCAAGTTTAGGAAACTTGCACAGCCTTGAGCAGCTGTGAGCATTTCAACCTTGCAGTTATCACACTATCAAATCGATAGCCATTCTTGTATCTTTCAGCATTGAACATGTCATTACTGTTTCTGGATTCGATTGTATGAGATTTTTAACATCATCATTTCGAAATTACATTTTGTAATTCATAATAACGTTGTTGTTCTCTAACATTCTAATGATGAATCAGAAAGTGTGATTCCAAAATGTTGATATAAAATCTTAAAACAACAACAACCTTCTCATGATTTGTAGAAATCTAATATAATTTGTTGCATCTACAGAGTGTTAATTGGGTGTAATTTCACCGGGCTAATTCCGGAAGAGCTTGGCAACCTTCGAAGGCTTACATTTCTGTAAGAGAACTTGCATTATTTCCTAGGTAATTGTTCACAAATTAGTACTTTATATGATATGTTGAAGCGGAAACTATTTATCAGGGATTTAAATTCCAACAAACTGGCCGGAAATATTCCTGCCACATTGGGTAACCTTAGTAGACTCTTCTGGTTTGACATTGCTAACAATAATTTTGGTGGAATACTTCCTGTCGAGCTCGGGAAGCTTCTTGCCTGTGGTCACTTGTAAGCCTTATATTTTATTTCTTTCTTTCCTGCTAATCATCTCTGTAGAGTCATGCAATCGTATACTGGTCTCCTAATCAGGACACTCTCCATGATTATTTGTTGAAGCCACTTTAATAAAAACCGGCTGGAAGGCTCCATTCCACCAGAAATTTTCCATGAAAACATGACCATTCTACATGTGTAAGTACACACTTCCATTCTTATATTTTATTTATGCGATTCATCTGAATTAACATCTGTTTTTCAATAAAATTCATTTATTAACGAGATTTTAAATGAACCATCTGAACAAAACAATTAAACAAAAATTTTATGCCATATTAGATTCTCATCGTTGGAGAAAGCATAATGTGCAGGCTGTTCGATCAAAATCTTCTGACTGGAACGATACCCTCAACAGTTGGTCTTCTTAAGAACATGACAATTCTGTGAGTCTGGAAATTTGTCCATCATTTGATTTTTGCCTTGTTGATTCTCATTCTTCTCAACTGCTCTCTTCGAAAACTTTATCTGTTTTCTTACTGGAAAAAGATGTTAACAGGAGGCTTGATGGAAACCAATTGGAGGGTCCAATACCGTCAAACATTAGTTCCTCGAAGAAACTAGGTGAAATGTAAGATTCTATCATTTGATATTTCATAGAGGTAAAGATGCAACAAAATTTACTATTAATAGAGACGATAGATTTCTTCTCTGATTTCATATGTTTCAGACGTCTTTCAAACAATAAACTGAGCGGTCAAATTCCTGATTTATCCGGGCGGAGAAATCTCCAATACGTGTAAGTCAACGCCTAAACTAGCTCCAATGGCGGCACCTGTATCTATGCTTTTGATCAATAATATTTTGGTGTGTGGTATTGGCAGGGACCTGAGCAACAATTCATTTGACATAGCCCTTGTTCCTGACTGGATTTCTTCGTCAGACTTGTTAACGACAGTGTAAGTCCAGAGTAATCAAATGCTTAGGAAACATGGTCTAAATGGACTAGAGAAGAATATTAATATATACTGATTAGATCTTTCTTCCTTGATTTTCGAATTTCTTACCAGTTTAATGGAAAATACAAAGTTGAATGGATCATTACCTTCTAGCGTTTGGCAATTGCCATCATTGGAGACATTGTGAGTATACTGGGAACTTTATCCTCTGTTAAAGTAAATTAAAAGGCCTAGAAAGAAGATCTGATCGTCTTTATCCAATGAGTAGGAGAATGGCAAGGAATTCCATCAATGGAGTTGTGGATCTCAGCAATGTAACAAGCCAGAGGCTGCAAGAAGTAGATTTACAGAACAACAAGATCACCAGTGCATTCGTGCCTGCAAACCAGGCCACGGAACTGTAAGATTTTTTAACTAGTCAGATGTGCTCCCTAGACTAATGATCAATTATTTCTTTAAAAAAAAAATGCCATTGATTTTATATATAAAATGAACCCCGTTTCCTCGAAAAGCTGTCTTGTCGTCTTCTTATCCCTGGAAATTCGCAAACACATTCTTTAAATCATTGTTCAAGTCAAACCCCGTTCCTTAAACCACGGGAATTGCCTTCAATTTTATTAATTTTAATCTATTTGATCAAGTCGTCGTTACAACCTTTGTTTTTTTTTAGGCAGCATCTCAAGAGTTACTTGGTGTGTTAGGCTAGGCATATCCATATACCTTCTAATGAAATATGCCATGAACTCATATAATGTTTCTTTCTAATAGTATGGGCATGTTTTTCCACACCTAATTAATATTCTAGACTAGGTTCTTTTAAAAGTTCTTATTTTTAGTTGTAAGTAGCAATATTTCACCTTATTAATATTCTACAGTTTGCTTTTTCAAAAGATTCTTATTTTTTTATTGTATTTAGCAAATTTTAAAAGAGTTTAATTTTGTTAATTTTAGAATTATTTAAGTTGTATATACTATTTTTAATCTTTTTACATTTGTATATTTTAAGATTTTTAAATTTTTTTTTAATTATTATAATAATTATTTTTTTACATTAAAATATATTTCAAAGTAATTTAATTAAAGGAAAAAATATATAATTTTAATTTTTTTTTTCAATGATATTGTGTAGTTGACACTCTTTGACTTAATAAACCAATTACTACTTTGAATAAAAAATAGTATACTTATTTCATAGACCACAAGTTAAAAGTTAAAATATATATAAGAACTTAGGCATGTCAACATTTTTCTTTTATACGGGCGGGGGCCCTAGCTCGGTTGGCTAAGTAATTCCGTTGCGGCTCTGCTGGTCATGAGTTCTAGTCTCCCCCATCCTGTGGTACCGGAGGGCATGTCGCACCAACGCCGCCGGTCACATTAAAAAGTTTACCAGGCGCACTACAGTTTATAGGGGGTTGTGCTACCCGATTCCTGCAGTCTAAAAAAAAAAAAAAATTCTTTTATACAATAAAAAATTAACATGTAAACATTACAATAACCATGTTCAATAACAACAATTTAGTTAAGTTCACACAATTACAATGTCCTGAAATTAATTAACCAAAAGGAAGGATAATGTCTTTGGTTAGCTTGCAAAGAATAAGATTTAAAATTCGTAGGTATATCTTCTTGTCTATTTGAGTTTCATTTTTGTATCTTTGTGGAGTGTAACAAACCTGACCATTTGATCCATTGCTCATCCACCCTAGCCAAGTGGACCCGACAAGCTATTCCAAGACAAACTTGTAAGGGCTTTAGTTATGGGCTTGAAAGGTGACTAGTTGATCAAGGCTCAATTGTGAAGAGACTTTAGTGCATCCCATACAACACCGAGGGTCCATCCTTGTCACAAAGGGGTTAAGTATAAGGAAGTTCATGATATGTGAGGGTGACCCACTTTCATCTCATTCTAGTGCATCCCAATAGAAAAATACTAATAGCACATATTATGCACTACATTATGAGTCCCACATGTTCCTTGATCTTCTACACTAGTTGGGATGGTGGTAAGTATGGATCAAAGTGAATTGGTCAATTGGGTAGAGGATTCAATGTATCCCATTCTACATCGGGGGTTCATCCTCCAACCCAAGAGTCATATGGGCTTAAGAGAGAATTCCCAAGTAGCGAACCTAGCTAGCCTAGTGGATTCCAACTTTAATTTCCTATAAGCCACCAATGATGAGTCTTTCCACCTAAGAAGAAGGAGCTTTTGACATATGCCACCTTACACAACCTTAGTGATATTTTCAACTATCTTCTTCACAACCTAGATAACACTTGGCATTGATCACCCTCATGCTATATGTGTCTGGCAATAAAGCCTCCTGATATAATGATTCTAGCTCTAGCTACTATTACATGCATGATAGGATTATACAACCATTACTATATCATATCTAGGGTGTCCCTTAGCAACCTCCACCTCTTTGGACCAGGTGAATGTCAAGTAATCCCTAAAAATAGCCCAAACATCAATTATTGGCATGATCCATTTCCTACCTGTCACTGCTCAAATATCTTGAAGGTTCCCCCTTGGGTCTTCTCTGGCTTGAAACTTAATTATAAATTAATGGTATAAGACACAATCTAGCGAGCATTCTAAGTAGTTGGTGAGCTGATTGAGGGTACTATGGTTTTATCCAATTCAAGAGTCCTTAGTTGGAGATATATTCTCAACAAGGTGGAAGATACAAGGAATAATATCAACAAGGTCCAATTTATCCATGAGTCACTAAATAAACTAAAATTTATATTTATGGGGCTATTTTTTTAATGGTAATATTTTTCATAGCAACAATATTCTTCCTTGAATATGCACATAACCAATGATCCTTTGTAATCATTTTTTAGTTTTAAAAAGAGTTGTTACAATGGTAGATACATGGCTAAATGGGAGTTTAATAGAGGATTCTTTAGACTCTTATGGAGGAAAATACTAAGGATTTATATCACGAGCCTCATAAGTGTGGTTTACTCACCTAAATGATGATCCAAATCATATAGACTATCTAAATGTCCAATATTATGTGGTCCAATGGTAATTAAGATACTATTTTTATTTCCCCTTTTTATGATAGTCACTCTGATCAGAAAGAAGTTAGGTTACCCCAATTAAATAATGTATGATCAATTTTATCATCCCTAAAGTGTAATGACCTTTCAGTTTTAAGCTATCTATTTAACTTCTAATAAGTCCACATGGGTGGTGAATTTTCAGCTTCTACAAAAAATGTATAAAAAGCCTGAATTCAAAGCCAATGGATGGAGTGGTGGATATACATATCTTTAGATGAGTTTCTCAAGTTGTGGCATACATCTCATCTTATGAGTTTGTCAAATTATATGAACTCTCTGAAATAGTGACCAATGGGAATATATCTCTCCTATGACATATCCCAAATTGTTTGGATATGAGGCATACAACTCTCTTATGGGATTGTCCAATTTGTATGGATTTGAGGCATACATCTCATTCATGAGCTAGCCCAAGATTGGGGCATACAACTATGCTATGAGGTTGTATAATTTGTATGGATCCAAGGCATACATCTCATTCACGAGCTAGCCCA
This sequence comes from Sequoia sempervirens, assembly GCA_007258455.2. Taxonomy (NCBI): domain Eukaryota; kingdom Viridiplantae; phylum Streptophyta; class Pinopsida; order Cupressales; family Cupressaceae; genus Sequoia; species Sequoia sempervirens. Next base: position 38,146,121 of record VDFB02000013.1, on the reverse strand, counting down.
ATATTTATAATATCTTTCATATTCTAAATAAAAATGATGTTTTCACTTTGTCTATTATGTTTTACAATACTACCAACACCTTGTTGAGTATTGTCCCCAAAATTAACAAAAAAATTAGACCACACTCTTAGTAAATGGGGTTATTAAAATGGGTTAGTGTTATATATATATATATATATATATATATATATATATATATATATATATATATATATATATATATATTTAAATGTTTTTAGTCAAAGCTAATTTTTATTTATAATATATTTTTTGTAAATGAATAAGCCTGTTAAACCTTCTTGGTTTGATGATTATCAATCTTATTTTATCTTTTATGTATTTTACTAACTTAAGGAATTTATTACCCATTCAGGTTGCGGCCTTTCTATAGCTATCTTTCTACAAAATTTTCTACTTAAATATTACTTAATATTCATGGTTTTCCAACCATGGTTGTAGCTAGAATGAAGACTCCTTCTAACTTAAACTAGTGAGACATTGAAGTATTTGATTTCCTTGTGTTTAAGGGCTAATGTTTGTGAAAGTAATCCAATACAACACTAGTTTCACATCCCTAACTCTTCATTTTTCTACCTCCTTTAGCCACTAGTTAAATGGAGTTGTTATATTTGAATATTAGAAAATGAAAAAATGACAACTACTAGTTTATACTAGAGTTTTCAACATCACATAAGAGGAATGATTGAGTTGGTAACTAACCATATTGAGGGGGGAAATTCTATAGCCAAAATATTAAGTATATTTGGCACACTATTACAAATATAATTGTTGCTTATAGACTAAATATGCCACTCCATACATATTTTGCTAGTGATGAAAACAATATTTTCAAAACTATAATCTTTAGACTACCTTAGAGGAGAAAATATATATGTATCCATGCATAACCAAAATCATTCTCATTTAAGTTTATCCTATGCACTAGCCCTACTAAGGCTTTGGTAATTTATTTAGTATTCACATTATTATCTATGCGAAATTCAGTTCCATGTCTTCTTATTTAACTTATATTATTACTAAATGAAAGCATAAATGGAGTACAAATATTATAGGATAAAGATAAATATTTTCCTTATTGACAAAGTATATCATAAATCTAAACCTTATGTAAATTTTGATGAGTTTAAAGGAAAAATCAACATGGAACATAAAGATTGTATAAATTATACAAGAAAAGAGGAACTTGTAAGGGAATCTACAACTTACTTTGGTGCAATACTATCATGCCTAGACTTCCCACACCTTGCTCCACCTTCCACATCTTTGTTTCTCCTCTTCCCACCACTCTTATCCTTTCATGCCTCTATCTTTCACCATTTTTTTTTCTTCCAACAATGTGTGTACTGCCAAGAGAAAATTCATGGGGTTTGTAATGTTCCCTGCATGCATTTTCCACAATGCCTAACATTCTAGTTGCCTCTGGAGCTTGGATGCTATATCCTAATAATGACATAGTTGTTCTTTCAATCATGTGCTCCTCTCTTCATAAATGAGGGTTGTCTCTGGCATGACAAGGCAAAATTTCCCTCCTACAGTTGATAAAAATAATCATGGCTTCTTCCTCCTCTTGATATATTTATTTTCTATTAATTTATTTTGGCCCTTCTCTTATGTTTTATTTTCTCTTTTCTTTTGCTCTTATTTTCTATTACATATTAATTTGTACTGTCTTTTGATTTTTTTCTTATATATTTTTTTAAATTTCTAAATGATAAAGTTTGGTTTTAAATTGGTTGACATTATTTTATTATTATTTTCTTTTAATTAAATTTATTGCTTGATTCAACTATGTTCACAAAGGAATAAGAGATTTAACTAATCTACCAATGAGACAAGGTAACCTTATATAGGTCAAGAATTACTAATAGTTGTAGACAAACTCTCAATTGATGGAGTAACAGTAGTGACTTAAACTTCTACTAGGTAGTTTATGTTATTGATTATAAGGTTTGTTCTCGAGACACATTGATAGGTCTGCCTTGTTGCACCCTAAGCACCTACAAAATACATCCATTCTCTCTCACAATTTAGTATGATAAATATTTAGATGTAGCCATGCCAAAATCATATAACACCATTACATTCATAAATTTAATTATTTTAAATGACCATTTAAATTGTTTAAGTCTATTATATTAATAATTAAGTTCTTATGAACATCCAAAATAATGGGTGTAGACATAGTCATAAGTTCAAGGTTTCTCCTTTGTCCAAATTACATTGGGATGCAGATGATTAATGCAAAATAAATTCTAGTGCATTTATGGGGATGCGGTAATATATTTTACTATTCTCTGAGTTAGCATTTAAAAGTGGGCTCCACTAATCTTGTCCAAAAATTTTGGAAGAAAAGTAAAATCCTTCTCTACTTACAATTGCATGATTGCATGTTACACACAACTTAGAAGTTAGAAAAACTTTGGGTGGCTTATTTGTGAAATGATCCACACTCACCAAAATGAATCTATCTTCCACTTTCTTTGGTATGGTCTATTTTGAAACCTTTCATATTTTTGGTGCAAGGATTAAGAAATTATGGGCACACAATAAGAAGGTTTAAAACCTTCAAAAACCCCAACCTACAACAAAGGGTATGGTCAAACTATGCATCAATTTTATGGTTGTTGGGTGCTAAGAATCTTTTTTTTTAATTGTTTCTATTATTTCAATTAAATTAATGATTCTATGTTAGTCAATCTCCACTCATCATATTATAAAATATAAATTATAATAATATTATATTAAACTTACATGGATTAATTTATATTGATGTCAAAGACCTTTGTAACTACCTTAAAAGGAGAATAACTATTTATAGATACAACTACATTCACTAGCATAACATTAATATAACTTACACGTAATATTAATATACACACAAATAAATTAAATATATCTATCTAAAAGAAATTGAGAGATATTAGTCTAAGGTACTTATCTATCTTAAATAACGAAATTAATACAAATATCTAGAGACTATGACATCTTTTAGATATTTGTAATTAAGATATCCATACTATTGCTTAACTTATTTAAAATATCTTTATATTTTAAAAATAAAGATTAATATCAATCATTTTTTAAACATAATCATACCATTACACCCCTTATATGAACACTTTTAGAATGAGAAAAATAATAACATCTAGACAGCGCATCCTCTTTTCAAATCACTAATATCAAAGCATTCCCATTATGAACATATAAATAAACTAGAATGAAAGATGAAACCGTTGTTCCACAACTTTTTATCTAAATATATATATAAAGTTTTCCTTATTCCATGTTTATTTAAGAGGCGGTGAAACAATTAATACATGACTTGAATTGTTTCCCTCTATAATGGTTACTTATTTGAAATGGCAGCAAGCTCTCTGGTAACCCGGTGTGTGCTGAAGGATCAACCCTATCAGGTCTGAAAGTATGTAATCCAGAAATGGCGGAAAACGTCACCTCGTACGCAACTCCTACGAAAGATTGTGGGAATAGTCAGAAATGTGAAGTAGAGAATATGCAAATCGATCCACGTAACTGCGAATGTGCAATGCCCTTTGAGGGGAATCTGGTGTTCAGATCTACTTTCTTTTCATCTCTGAACAATAATTCCAGATTCCAAAATTTGGAGAAATCCCTGATGTCCAACTTAAGTTTGTCGCAGGGGTCATCGGTATATATACTTTGCTGCATGTATTTTGACGCCACTGAATATCTCACAATACACCTTCGGATTTTTCCACCTGTGGAGACTAAGTATTTTGAGCGATCGGATATTGTAAAGCTTGGTAACAGTTTAAGCTCGCATACTTATAAGGCACCAGCGGAATTTGGACCGTACTTTTTCCTCCCGAGCTGGGACTACCTGTTTCTGGGTGAGAGATTGTGCTTCCTTTTCACTGTTGCTTCTTCAAAGCCCTTCGTTTATTAATTTAATGGAATTTTAAAACCTAAAATTGCCTTCTTTGTTCCAGATCTTTCCAAGAGATCAAAAGTCTTAAGTACAGTCGCAATTATTGGTATAGCAATCGGTGCGGCCGTGTCAATCCTTGTGATTCTTGCCATGGCGATTTATATACTGATCTTAAAAAAGAAAGCAAAAAAGGCAGCTAAAAATAGCAGACCATTTGGTAAAAACTTTATCTTCAAGAAGCTAATTTCAATGCATCTGCATATTCTTTCCTTAAGTTGTGTCTAGGTGAGTTTAATGATTTCTGTTTGGGAGTACTTATTTTTCATCAGGATCGTGGGGAAATCCAAGCGGCGAACATAGCGGAGACGCTCCCACTTTGAAAGGTGCAAGGTATTTTACATTCGAGGAACTGAAACAGGCTACAAATAGCTTCTCCACTCAGAACGAAATTGGATCTGGAGGCTATGGCAAGGTATATCTATTTCCTTTCATTCGATCTCATATTGACAGAGTCTGATCTCATTGTGTCATAACCAAGTATTGTGCTCTTTTTTAGAACCAATCCATCTCTAATAGTGTAACTTATTTTCAACACTTTTTGATGTATATAATTCTTTGTTTGGATAAAATATGGAATAAATCAGCAAAATGCTTCCCTTTCCAATCATAAAATCTCTGCTTCTGCTAAATTATAGATTTTAGGGTTTAAAAAGTTGCTTCTTCGCTTTCCAAGTGCAAAATGAACGAGCTTGCATTAAAGCGCAGGTTTACAGGGGGCTGCTGGCGGCAAGTGGCCAAATGGTGGCTGTGAAGAGAGCGAAAGAGGAATCTTTGCAGGGCGGAGCCGAATTCAAGACCGAAATAGAACTACTGTCGCGTGTTCATCACAAGAATTTGGTGGGACTCATCGGATTTTGTTTTGAAGAAGGGGAACATATGCTTGTCTATGAGTTCATGCCAAACGGGTCCCTCAGAGACAACCTCTCAGGTATTTCTCTTTCTGCTCTACCTTCAAAGTTCAAACTAATAAATTTTTTTCTGCCCGCGTTAAAATTTGATTCTTGAACACAATTTGGTGATAACAGGCCGAACTGGGATAAACCTTGATTGGAGAAAAAGAATTCGAATTTCTTTGGGGGCAGCCAGAGGATTAAACTACCTCCACGATCATGCAAATCCCGGAATAATTCACCGAGACGTGAAGTCCAGCAACATCCTGCTTGATGAAAATCTCAATCCCAAGGTAGCAGACTTCGGCCTTTCCAAACTCATAGCCAATTCAGGTGCCAGGGGATATATCACGACTCAAGTCAAGGGAACACTGGTGAATACAGTTCTCTAAACCAGAGCTATCAAATTCATTCTAAAGTCTATTGTACAAAGCTCAAATTCATGCATAATCTTGTTGAAATGTGATATTTTTATACTGGTAAATAAATTTTATTTTTATTTTTAAATTGAGGGCTGTGTGATTGGGGTCTGGGCAGGGGTACCTGGATCCAGAGTATTACATGACACAGCAGCTGACTCAGAAGAGCGACGTGTACAGTTTCGGTGTTGTACTGCTCGAAATTTTAACTAGCAGGCTGCCCATACAAGGAGGGAAATATTTGGTTCGAGAAGTGAGGACTCTAATTGAGAGAGGAGGGCTGAATGCTCTTGAGGGGCACGAGCTGTTGGATACACTTCTCAGAAACTCTCCCATTACCCCCTCTGTTCTGGAAAGCTTTGTAAGCTTAGCACTGCGTTGCTGTGAAGATTATGGTGCAAATCGACCGAAAATGAGTGAAGTGGTGAAGGAGCTTGAGTCCATGGCGAACAAGTGTGGAGCTAATGATACAGAGGGCGACAGAGAGGTGGAAGGTAGTTTTGCATTCGGAAAGTTCGCCCTTCGTCCTTCTTATGATTTTGCGTCTTCTTCATTTGATTACAGTGGTAGTGGTGGACAAGTTGTGCCTCCAACTGTCGAACCCAAGTAATCTTTGAGCTTGTGTTCGTGGAACTGTATCTTTGTATGCCATTGTGTATATAATGAATCGATCAATGTATTTTCCCGATTTCAATTAATCTTTCCTCGCCTTCCACCGAACTTGGACTAGTGTTAAGAAGGAAGGGCTAGAATTGTTACAGTTTTCTATGTCGTACACAATAACGTCTGAGAAAATCAGTACTACACGCACTGTAATAAATATTCTGGCTCATCGTTGTTGCATGTGCAGAATAAATGAATTAGGAGCAGGTCCGCTGGGTACGAGGCTGCAATGCCAATTCCCTGATGGAGCCGAATTTCTAATGATAATTATAGTTTTGTACATTTTATTCGCAGCAATATCTATGAATTCTAGGAAATTAGAGAGCATCAATTCATATATATTTCTTACATCTCAAGTTCATAGATTCAAACATCTTTAAATAGGTTTTATGTTTGGAGAGATGTGTTTCTTGTATGAGATACAATTTTAAATAATAGCTATGTTTAAAATATAGTTTATCTTTTTAATACCTAGTTTATCTTCCAAAAATCTTTTTATAAACTTTATTTTATCACAAAACTTAACTAGATGATGGGGGCCACCTATAACAAATAGGTTTATTAACTACCCATGTACAAATAAAGAATATTTAACACCAATTTTCTATTTGAAAGTATAAAAACTTATTTTTCTTTTGAATAGCTTTGATTACTTTTGTCCATCATTATTTATAGTAAGATGTTCTTCATACTTATATCAATAAAAAAAGTGAACCATTCCCAATGATCTTTACAACCAAAACCTTCACAAATTTAGCAATGATCTCTACAATCGATTTCAACAATGATCTTTCTGATCAATTTCAGCAATGATCTTTTCGATCAAATCCTCCAATGATTTGGTAACAATCTTTATGATCAATTTTAACAATGATTTTTGTGACCAAAAATTTCAATGATCTCTACGATCAATTTCAACATTGATCTTTTCGATCAAATCTTTCATAAATTTAGCAACAATCTTTGTGATCAACACTACAATTACTCAACAATGATTTCTACGATCAATACTTCAACATTTTAGGTTCAACAATAATCTTTATGATCAACATTACAACCATTTCAAAGAATGATCTTTGTGATCAATAGTACAACTTTTAGGTTCAACAATGTTTTTTTCAATCAATCTTACAATCATTCAATAATGATCTTTGTGATCAACAGTACAAATATTTAGGTTCAACAATGATCTTTGGGATTAATACTACAACTATTATCCTTATATGAGTGTTCCAACTTCGAATCTCACATATATGAATGCTCCAATTTCAAATTTTGCACTTCTACATGGAAAGAATTCAAGTAGCCTTTATAGTAGTCAAAATTCATAGATTAAATTATATGGTTTCTAGGATAATACCTGAATTTACATGATTTTTTATTTTTTTGACATGAGAATATTTATTCTTATACAACATTTTGAACATATTTGTGACCTTTTTCCAATTAGATATACCAATCCATCCACAATTGATATGTATACTATCTTTTAAAGGTTGTTTCTTCCACTTTTTGTTCCAACATAATTTCTTAGAATGATTCTTAAATCCAAAGATACTATAAGGATGAAGAGCCCAACACAAATCTTTTTATGTCCATGTCTATGACAATGAGAACATTTTATCCATTGTATTTCTTGAGATAATTTATTTGAAATTATAATACCTATAACATCATTTTTATTTCCACTAGCATATCCAAGGCCTTCATTCTTTGGCCTTACTATTGGCTCAATGGGCTTTATAATTCCTTGTCCATATTTTCCCAAACCTTTTCCTTTGTATCCCATTCTTTTCATATACCATGTTGGTGTCATCCACCTCCCAGGAGCACCATCTGCAACAATAACCTTCATAGAAAAAAAGAGAGGCAACATAAGGCCATTTCACCAAGAAAGCCAGTGAATAAAATGAGATGCCTTAATTACATATTGTACAAGATTTTTAAAGCCATGAAAAAGAGGACAGGTAAACAACTACCCGATACGAGAAATGAAACTAGGAAATGAAACCACTAAGGTAATTTTCCCTAAATTAAAATTAATACACTAGCACATCCTTTTTCATTATCCTCACAACTAGCAAGATTTATAGATTCAAAAATATTATTGTCTTCCTTACACTTTCTATCAAAAGAGGCTTTAGCTATATCACATTTACCAAAGGATATGCTTGTTTCTTAATAGTGTCATACTTCAATTCTGCAACTTGTAAATATTTGCTAAAAAATGTGGTTGGTTGTTCAAAAACCTGCTCATTTTTTAGTAGTAAGACAAAAACAATAGCATGAAAAGAAGAAAAAGAGAATATATGCATTGGCTTAGAAAAACAAGGAGACTTCAAAACTAGAGCCTCTTTAATAGCTTATTTTATTTTCTTGAAAGCCTGACTAGGCTCTTCACTCCAACATTTTGGAAATAGGTCTTATAATTTCTACAAAGTTGGTTACAAATCTTCTCAAAAAAATTATTTTCCCAAAAAATGAATGGATTCCTTTTACATTTTTTGGCTGAGGGATCTTTTCAATGGCTGCCACTCTTTCAGGGTTTATCCTTACTCCTTCCTCGAACACAATATGCCCTAACAATTTTCCCTTGGTGACCCCAAAGGCACATTTCTTTGGATTCAAATATATTCCATATTCTAGTGACCTGATAAAAACTTTCTCTAAATGCATGCAATGATCCTTTTCTTTCTTAGAATAAGTGGTCAAGTCATCTTGATATACAACCATAAATAAATTAATACAATATGAGAAAGATACATCCATAGCTCTCTAAAAAGTGGCACCTGCATTTGTTAAGCCAAAATTTATCCTTACATATACATAGGTACCCCAAGGAGTAGTAAATGTAGTCTTGTAGTGCTCATAATCCTTTACTTTTACTTGATTGTATCTTGAAAAACCATCCATCATTAATAGTAGCTCACATCTAGCTACCTCTTGTAACATAGCTTGCATGTTTGGTAATGGATAATTGTCCTTTAATGAGGATACATTCAATTTCCTAAAATCAACACATAATCTTATTTCACCATTATTTTTTATTACTAGTACCAAATTAGATACCCATGAAGAGTGTCTCATGTGTTTAATAATACCAGCATCCATCAACTTTACCAACTCCTCTTGCATCTAGGGAGCTAAAGTAGGATTGATCGATCTTTTCTTTTTCCTGAAGGCTTTTACATCTTCCTTTAATGGAATTTCATGCTAAAACAATTCCTCCCTATAAGTTTTCAAGTCATCATATTACCAAGAAAAGACATGTCTGTATTTTCTGAGTAAGGTGATTAACATTTCCTTTACCTTTGGCTTCATCTTCTTTCCTACATAGACTTTCTTTGGGGCATTTATAGTTCCCAAGTTCACTTCTTCTAGGTCCTTTGGGTGAGCAATAGTTATTTAGGCATTGTTTCTATCTTAACTATCAAAGACCCTTTCAAGAGATACAAGGAATTTTGGGATTTTATTTGTCTTTAATTGGATGACCTCCTTTCCAAACACTATATCCTTTCCATTAGTACTATCTACAAATCAGCTACTCGATTATGTCCTCTTTCCATCCAATTGATTCCAAAGGCATCAAACTATTCAATAGAATCCTAGAAAAAATTCCTGTATTGCTTTAGTATGTTATTTTTGCAAGCATAATTAACTCTTACTTGGGATATTACAAGCTCAAAATCACCAATTACCATCAACTTTCTAATTCCATGCTTTTCAGCAAGTCTCAATCCCAATAGCAAAGCTTCATATTCTACTATGTTATTTGTATAGATAAAAGACAACATAAAAGATAACTTATAAGTATTTTCAGTAGGTGATACTAATAAATTTTTTGCACCATGAAAGTACATTTTCCATAGTCCTTTTTTATCAAGTACTCTTGAAACTTCATTTTCTATAGGTGGGTGTAGGACTTCTCTCAACTTCTCTTGGTGCTCCTTCTACCTTGAACTCACCAATATCAGTATCTATGAAAAAAATGTGTCATCTTCAAGAACATGTTCCAACATATGTGGTACCCGAGATTCCCTCATTACTTGGACATTCTTGTACCATCAATGGGAAATGTGGCATAAGACATGTCACACTACATACTGCCTCCCATAGATTCACTCCATTTTCATGACAATAGAATTTCGTAGTTATGTGGGATAACAACCACTACAACACTCATTTAAAACTCTTTGTCAAGGTAAGCTACCAATCTATATGGAAGCTCATTTATCACACCTACCACAGGGACCTCTTTGGCATCCATAGAATAACACTTTCCATGAGTGCTATGAACCCTAAAATCTAATGCATACATGATTTGAATGGGCATAATGTTGTTTGATGCACCAGAGTCAATAATATAATTCTTTATAAAATTCCTCCCCACCCACCAGAGTAAGAAAAATGGATCTATCTTATTTGGACAAGTGTTCACAAAATTTCCTAGGAAAATATGGGGAATCTTAGTAATCACTCCCTCAACTTATTTACTCTTCTTGTCCCTTTCATTTAATTTTGATGGAGTGAGTTCCACTAAATCATTGTAGGCTATAGAAGCACCATTGATAAGGGCCACTGCTTTTTGTTTATGTTCTTCTATCCTCATCATTTCAAGAAAAGGTATAGACACTTTAACTTGGCTACGTAACTGAAACATATCAACGGGAGTATACTTGGGGAGTTCAATTGAAGGCATACCTTGTTCATTGCTCCTATCTTTTAGTTGATTTTTGGTTGCTTCAGCCTTGTGTTTAGCATCCTTCCTTATGGAATTAGAAGCTTGCTTCTATATCTTTAATTTATTAGTAGAAAATCTGTGTCCATGAGTAGCTTTTGGCTTGTCTACTCTCTTGGCCCAAATTTTATCTCCCCTGCCTTCTTTAGATTTGACTAATTCTAATTTTTCATTAGGTTCATGCTCTTTTCCCTTATAATTTTTTTGCTTGATGAATAGACCAACAGGATTACCTTGTTCACCTCCAATAGTTCTATTCCTCAAATGATAAGAACTCCTAGCTTGAGCCACTAAGAATACTATATATTTTCCAATCTCTTCTGTAGAGGGTCTTCTTAATGGAACACCATCTTCAATTGCCACCCAATTTTAAGCCTCAACATTACTAGTGTCATCCTCATCAGAAAGAACTTGCTTCAATGATATGCATCAACAATTTTCCTTTGATTATCTACATACACTTCATAAGAGCCTTTGCCAAAAGAACATTCACTGCAGGCAATGCTAGAATCACCCATATTCATAAGTGCATCATCATCCTCTTGATCTTGCTGATCACAGTCTTTGGGTATGTCCTCTTCTACTTCCACCATTTGTGCTAGTACACATTGCTATGAGGAGAGTGGCATTTGGAAAGCCATACACCAAGGAGTATCTTCAACAAAATTTCTTGAATTCTTTTGCAGAGGGTTTCGAGGAACTTTGTTTTGGGTATTCCTCCGATTGTTTAAGATAGGCTTTCCATTATACCAATTGTTATTGTAAGGGCGATCTTGCAATCTAGGGGGTGTTTCATTCCTTTGGTATTTTTTAGGTTGGGACTTCTCTTTCCTTACAATTTTATCATTGATAGTTTTCATGAAACTATCAAGCTTGTCCTCAATTGTTCCCCATTTAGTGTCTAAACTCTTTTCTTCATTTTTTGAACTTTTGAAGAGTTTAGGATCATCTCTTCTACCAAATTTACTAGTTTCTTTCCTAATATTTTTAATATGTTCTACCATCTTGAAAACTTCTCTTAAAGATTGAGGATGCTTATCTAGCAAATGGTAACTTATTTCTGCATCAAAAGCACTGCAAAAATTTATAAAACACACATGATCATTTAATTGTAGATGAGAAGGAAACCTTTTTCTAGCATTTTGGAACCTTGTATTAAACTTTTAAAAAAATTCATAAGTCCCTCTAACCATATTGTTGAATTGATTCAATAGAAAACTATAGTCAATCTTATCACCGTATTGTTCTCTAAAAACCATTTTGAACTCCTCCCAAGAGCCAGTGCTTTTAGCAAGTAAAATCATGTACCATTCTCTTGCATCCTCAGTGAGACTGCATGAAAAATTTCATCATGATGTCTTTTGCCTCCTCAAAATTGTCCATAACATTAACAAATTCTTTGAGATGGTTCACCACTTAAAGCATTATTTCTAGAGAACTTGACTAGAGCAAGCCTAAAATCTTTAAGGAATGGGTTAGGGTAGCCAAGTATTCTAGTGAAACACAACTATTGGTATCTATCTACTTGGAGTGGCCTCCTAGTATGTTGATCCCTATGATCATCTCTGTGCTCATCATATTTCTTGTTGTCAAAGCGACTACCATCTTTTTCCTTTTCACTTTCACCATCACCTCCTCCTTTCTTACATCCATCATCATCTTCAAAATAAGACTTATCATTCTTGTTTATTCCTCTAGCACCTCCCCCTTGATCTCCACCACCACTTCCACCAGGAGTATGCCCATTAGATTTCTTCTTTTGTAACTCACTATTAGTATTTCCAGAGCTTGAAGGCTCTGAAATATGGGTGGACAATCAAAGGAATGCAATATTCTTAGAAATTTCTAAATTAGAAGCTATTATTTCAACATTTTCCAAATCTTCTCATAGCTTTTCACTTTCCAACTGCAACCTTAATATCTTAGGGTTTGGAGGCGTATCAGATGGGGTTGGATCAACTTTGGCTTTATTTGTGGGGATTTCAGTAGATGAAGTATTTTTATCATTGGTTTTGAATGTATTTTTCTTGGGTTGGTCCATAGGTCTCTTCCCATGATCTAAAAATGATGTTTTATTAGTACTAATAGAAGGTTTTGAGGCTCTAGTGGTTGAGATAGATGTTGTTTAAGTATCAATAGTTGAAGCTCCCATTAATACTATTGCTCCAAGAATATCATTAGTCATTTTAGATGTGAATTTAGAAAGATTTTCCTCAAAGGTTCTACACCTTGTGACCTCTTCTCTCTTTTTCTCCAAATTCTTTCTTCTAGCATCTCTCTCAAGTTGCTTAGCTCTAATACTCTCTTCCTTCTCTTTCAATTCTTTCATTCTCTTTTCTTCTTGTTTTGGAAATCTTAACTTTTCTTCTTTAATGACTTTCATGTCATTATCTATATCCTCCTCATTTTCCAGAATATTCTCATGCTCACTTAGAGTAGGAATAAAGTAAGGTTGGTCACGAGGGTCCTCTTCAAGAGAAAAATGGACTAGCTCATCAAGGGATTTACCTCATGGCTTAAAATTATCCATTAAAAACAAAACCAATTGCAGGGGTTAAAGGCTTAGATAACTTTTTATTCTTTTCCCAAAACTCCCACCTATCTTCCTCTCTTGAAAATTTCAACTCACTATCAAAGACTTGTTAAACTGGAAAACTTCCCTAGTCTATGTTAGACTCTTGAACTTTATGTCCATCTTCATGGATACTAGCACTACTTATATCAACATAGAAAGTAGGATATACAACAGGATGGGAATTGACATACTTACTTGATTCCTAATGATTCTTGACCCATTCAAGTTGCTTTTCCTTTGTAGGTTCCAATTCTGCCTTTTTCTTAGGGTTCTTCTTTGCATAACTTTTGGTCTTTCTCATTATGTGAATTACTTCAAAATATTTCTTGTTGTTTTCTTTTTGAGAGCTAACCTTCACACTGGTACTAGAGAACTCAGAGTCACCACCTAGAATGTTGTGAAACAAAAAGTGATTGCACTTTGATTTTGCACTGGTTACTCTAGAAAAGACTTTAAACATTACCCAACAAAAGTGGCAAAATGAAATAACACCTGACACATAAGACCTAGTATGATGGGACTAATGCAATAGATTTAACACTGATTATTTCTTAAACAATAAAGAATATCACAATGAACAACTGACTTTGACTGTACCTAATCTAAACTTAGAGACTTTGGAATTAGCTAGTCCCCAACAGAATCACCAATCTATTGGTTATTTTTTAAGAACCAAACTGATTTTTAGAAATACCTATGGACTTTTCCATTTCCAATTATTAGTAATTCCAAAGGGATTAGACAACAAATGAATAAAGGTTTCTAAACTTGTATTCCTACTCTTTGGGCTCTATGAAACCTTAGAGGGTGATCCTATAATGCATACTTGAGGACTTATCACAATTATATTCAAATACATTGTCAATAATATGCATCAAATAAGTTGGAAACTTATGTATCAATGTTGTATGTATTGAATATGAGAGAGTAGACTTCAAACACAAAACAACAATAATAGTATCCCCTTGAGATTCTATGATTTAAAGATTAAGTAGTTAATGAATCTATACTGAAAGTATAACACAGATAATCTGCGTAAATGAATGTCTTTATCCCAATCATGAAGTCAATACCTTTCTATATAACCTGATAACAATTTAAACGATAACACCTATAACCTCCAAAAATATTGCATTACAACATTCCTTTGTGATGTTCTTGATTATTACTTCTTACAAATATCCTAGCACACAATTCTTATAAGTCATTAATCTCATACAAGCATTTACATCAATTCATTGAATCAATAAGCAAGCATGAAATTAAATATCCATGAGGAAATGATAGAAACAAATGAAAGAAATCCTTAATTTATTTCAATCATAACTCATAATTTACACATACAAGGCGAGACAATAACCATGAAACTAATATCACTCTATATTATAAATGCTATATCATTATTAGTCCTACATGCATAAGTATGAACTTCAAAAGAAACTTAAACAAAAGACTCTAAAACTTGATCCATATTATCTTGACAATCTAACAATATTAACTCAAAAAATTTCAACTCTCGTGTTTCTAGTCCTGAATTCCTTCTTATAGAGATGAAGAAGCAAACAAGCCTCAGACTGGATAAACACATGTCAAGATCCCATTAGACTTCTTTCAATAATATTCCTCTTTTAGTTCCACTTGAGTCTTCGGGTGGAATAAATAAACATGAGGAAAAATTAACCTCAAGTTTTCGTGGAAAAATAGGTCCCACCTCAAAAAAATCATTAGTTTGTTACAATATATTCCTCATGTGTTCAAAATTCCAACCATGAGTGAATCAAAACAACAAAACTTACAAAGCATGGCGAGGAAAGCAGAAAAAGGTAAAAAATTGTCAATCCACATTAGCACCACGTGCTATTCATCTGAACTCTAGGAGAGAATAATATTCTACAATGTTATACCAAAAGCCTAATCTGTATTGTATTCGGGCTACGTATTATTCTTCTCCTGTCCATTATTTTCCTCATTCACTAATCTTTACACAAATTCATTCTACGTATTTCTCCAACCAAGTGTTGTATTCCTCCTTAGTGTGCCATTTAATATTCAATAAATCTTTCACCTTATTAATGTACTAAGAGTACCTTGCATCAACTAAAATCTTGGCCTCTTTAACAAACATATCCATTTTTTATTCAATTTCCACCATTGTGTTAATATTTGAATTGAGCAAGATGTAATCAATGAAAAACAAGGTCATCATAGCCACTCCAAGCATTCCTCCCAAATATTTCTTCTAGGTGTCAAATGGATGCAATTCACTTTTTAGATCCAATTTTTGAGGCATGCCATGTTCTTCCATTTGAATATTTTCAACTTACTTTGGAGTTGTATACCCAAATTTCCATGGAAAGTAGTTATCTCATTTATTGAGTCAATAGTTTACAAGATGTTAGGAATATTTTTGGGTGCCTCGGGGTCCTCATTCATTTTTGGCATCATTTATTTCAAAGCATTTACCCTAGCAATCCAATTATTCCATTCAGTCCTGAAGGCCTGGACTATACTTGTAGATACTTCGTATTTTTCTCATGAATATTTTTATACATGGCCAAAACATCATTAGCTTTGTGAACCAACTTGGTCACTCTATACCTCAACACATCCTCAAAAATTTCATTGGCCACCCTAATTGCTTCTAGTTTGGCCTGCTTTACATTTTCCTTCTTAGCAGCCAAATTTTCTTTCAAATAATCAATTCTTAGGGCCAAAGTCTCCCTATCTTATGTAGACATATCAAATGAAGAAGAAGAAGAATGTGGTTGAGCCATTGCCTTATGAGTTTATTGAACAATAGCTCTCATTTGATTTAGCTCATTCAAGGCCTTATTATATTCTTCAACGAAGGATTCATATTTCTTTTGAGAAATATGTGCAGTATTCACACTAAGGATTGCAACATGTGTAGTTAACTCAGCTGCCTGGATAGGAGTTATGTTAGTAGCTCTCTTAACCACTAGTGGACCAATAAATTCTTCAATAGGCCTAGCAACCTCATGTTTACTAGTATTGGGTGCCATAGACCAAAATTGCAAGAGCATGCAATTTTGGACTATATCTAGAACCAAATAATTTATCCTCAAATTGATCCTTAGCTATCAAAGCTTGAGGATCTCTCCTAACTGCATCATAAGTTATGGTAGCAGTGATAGTACTGTGAACCCTCAATTTGCATGCTTCAAACAATGACCACCATTAACTTAGTTTGTCAATTCAAAACAAGAAAACCTCATATTCCCTATAAAATTCATTTGAACACAAGAATAATGGAAAAGAAGCAAAAAGCAAGAAAAACATAAGGAAACATTATTCTAAAGATCAAACCGGCATCTTATAGGGGTATTGGTGCTATTTTGATGTGGAAAATAGCCCTTTCCCAACCCCTTTCTGATAAGCTTTTGATGATGGATGCACAAGATGTCAAATGATGAAGATTGTGATTCAAGATGAGAAACTTGAGGAGATAGCTGCTAAGATTGTGGAGTGGACAAATTAGCTCTCCATTGAAGAGAGTAAATTTGCATGAGGATTGTGGATGATTTGTTGAAGAATGAGGCTTCCATTTATAGACTCTCAAGCTGAAAGAGTGTTCAAAAGAGAGAAATGTGGGATAATGTTTTAGCCAATGAGATGGAGCCACTTGTCACCTTGTGAATGGTTGAGGAATGTGCAAGTTTTGGTCAATGTGCCTATAAATGAGATTGGTTGGCCTTTTCAAATTTCAATTTTTGCTTGTTGGAGGGAGAAAAGGAGACTTTAATGCCAAGTGGGGGACATGTAAGAGGGGATTTAGTGCCATGTTGGAAGGGACAAGTCAACTTGATTTCAAATTCAAACTTGAGGAATATTCTCGAAAGATGATTTGTTGAGGGAAAATGATGATTTTATAAATAAATTAAAATGCTTTATTGATGCAAGTGGGAAAAGCTAGAGGATGTGATGGGTGATTGGATTAGATTAGCTTAGATGATTTTTAGGTGCTTTTGACCCATTTGACTTAAATACTTTGATTTATTTAAATCAAAAGGGATGAAATATGCATTTGAGATTTAATTAAATAAGGTTTGGTTTATTTAATTAAAAGGGTGATGTGAGACTTAAATTAAACAAAGTTTCAATATTTTTTTAATTTAAATGGATAACCATAGGAGATTGAATTAAATGAATTTTATTTATCTGATGAGTGGATGAATCTGAATTTGATTTATTTGATGATTGAATGAATATGAATTGAGTGCACGATGCTAATTTCACGTGTCTACATTTTTACCCTCTTTGAAGCAATGTACTTGTTGTGTTGGTTCAAAGAATAAACTTGTCATGATCAAAATTCAAAAAAATCTTATTTTTTTGAACGCCCTAGTGGAAAGTACACTAGTACATTCCCCCCTTTGATAGATCGAGTGAAAAGATTCGATTTAAGGGTTGATCTTGCAATAAAGAGGATCAAAATGGATGGTTATGATGATGTTGCAAATGAGATGGTTTTAAGATGCTTAGAATAACCAATCTATATTATCCTAAACAACTTAAATGTTGATATGATGCATGTGATGATGTGATAATGCCTATATGATTATGCAATGAATGTTGATGGTTTCTAGATGCAAGATTGATGCATTGGTGATGTTATGTTAGTGTGGAGAGAAGAAATAAGAAATGAGATGATGACAAGAGGATCCAACAAGTCCATGATCTGATGAGACTTTATTAGAGATGATGATGATGATAGATGATGATGATTTTCTTATCAAGGATTGGGATTTTAAAAGGGCTACTTACCTTATGTTTTATTACACATGTAGATACGATGCTCAAGGTATAAAGAACTAGGATGGCGTTGTACCTAGTGTGATGGATTTTGGCTTGAAAAACAGATAGGAGTAGTCTTGTTCAGACTTGACATATGGAAACTGTTTCTATGGAAAATTAGATTGTTAGCTGATTAAATCAATAAACATCAAAATCCACTAAAAATAACGAAGCACAAAGGAATACAATGAAAACATAAGGCAATTATATCACTAGAACTCTTCATCTTCCATGGTTCACCTTCGTTACACCTCCTAGCTTGCAGTAAATAAAGATTCCCTTAGATTTGTGTATGAGCAACTATGACAAGAGACAAGACTAAAGCAAGATTCAAAGGATTTAATTAAAATTGACCTCACAAATAGATTGAAAATGACAAGTGCATGAGATAAAAATAATAGGCTCAGATGATAAAATGGGCATGAGGTCTTGAAATAAGAACAAAATTGACATTTTATAGAAAATGCAATTTTGAGTGTGGCCAAGATGAAGAGATGATAAATACCCTAGAATCAATGGTCAAGATTCTATGGTGCTGCAACATGGACTAGGGTTAGGTCATAATTAGGGAAAATTAGAAATGAGCGGACAAGATTGATTTTAGAAAAATCAAATCAACGGTGGAGAATAAAAGAGATAGTTAATTAGAAGAAATAAAGATATTTGAAAAATCAAGAAGATAAAGACTACTTGATTTGAACTGACGATCGTTTTGGAAAAACTAGGAATTAAATATAAATTATTTGATTTTTGGAAGAATATTATCCTTTTGAATTTAATTAATTCAAAATGATAATTTTGTGTGACAAGTAAATAATCTTTTTCAGATTGTTTACTAAAAAGAGTGAGAGTTAACAATATGGAATCATTTTAAATTATTTCATTTATTTAAAATGAGAGAAAAGTGAAATTAGCAATTAACTAATTAAAGATAATTATTTAATTTAGAAGATAAGACTGAATAATTAAATAAATTAATAAATTTATTTAATTATGCCAATTAGTGACCTATTAAATAAATAAATGAAATTCATTTATTTAATAATTAAGAAGAATACAAGATATGAATTAATTAAATAATTATGAATTTATTTAATTAATAGTTGAATTTGGACTATAGACGAAATATGATAAGACATAAAAATATGGTTTGTGAGTCTACGCCATTTTTTATGTGTCTACATTTTGCCCCTCTTTGTCATAATACAACCTATCACATTGTGACAAAGAAAACAAGTCAAAAATATGTCCCAGTGCCAAATATGATGAGGAAGAATGACGAGGAGGGTTGTGGTATGCCCCCTCGAGAGGATAGATGGGTTCAAAGAACATGGGTGTGCTCTCGAAATTGATGAGAAAACTAGAATATGAAGAGATGAAGACATTTTAGTGCAAAAGACATGGATGATGATATAGATGCAATGCCTATATGAGATGAGTGAGAGGAGATGACAAGACTAAAGAAGATGCATGTTAGTTCCTAGACCAAATCCTTTAGAACATTGCTATAGGACTTTAATATTTATTGCTCTTAATCATCATTGGGCAATAAAATGACACAAATGGACAACAAACACCATGATATGACGTAGAACAAGGTGTACAAGGTCATCCACTTGAAAAACAGATAGTCACAAACAATGAATGTCCTAACTCATACCAAGGGAAAAGTTGCCCCAGTCTTTTTGTCAAGACAATCCACAGATAGTGGTCAAATAAAATAAAATAGGCCAGGAGACGTCATCACACCTCTAAATCCTTCATGGGACATCCTCGAGGTAGCTAGTAAGATGACCAAAAAGAAAAGACAATAAAAGGATAAGACAAACTAGCCAAAATAGTCAAATTATAAGACAAGATAGACAAGAAAAATTAATAGCCATTTATTTTTGTTTGCCAATGTTTGTTTGCTAAAGGTGAATTGCTTGACAGTTTGACAATTGGACGGTGCATATTGTCAGGAAGGACACATCTTGAAAAAGGAAAATGACATTTTGATGAGGTCCAACTCCAAGAAGGACACATCTTGGAGGGGACAAAAGAGTGATGAAATTGACATTGCTTTGGCAATTTAACTGATTTTGACTAGATGACTCGTTGGACAATGTTGTCTTGTTGGTTCACGATTTAAATGTTGACTTTCGAATGACTGACTTATTTGACTGACATGATGAATATTGACTCTTGTTTGGGATTTTTGAGAGTTATTTGGATGTTTTTGTGTTTTTCAGATATTTGGATTTTTTTATATTTTTTTTGGACTTTTGACATTTATGATTTTCTTTTTGGCTTTTTTTGACATGTTATGATGTTTTTGGATTTTTGACATGTTATGGTTTTTTTGGATTTTTAACATGTTACGATTTTTTTTTGGATTTTTGACATGTTATGATTTTTTTGGATTTTTGACATGTTTGGACTAATTAGTTGTCAAAGGATAAAAATTTGAGTAGCCTTTGTGCTAGATATCAATGACAAGGGGAAAACCAAGTCTAGGTGCAAGGGTGGGTGATGGGATAAGGGATAAAAGGCTCATGATAGATGGATGGATGGTATGGATGCATGCATCATAAGAGAGCAAGGATGTGATCTCCAAAGACTATGACGCATAGGAATAACATGCCCCATTCTAGGTACAAGACTTAGGATTTTTTCATGACAAAGCTTATGACAATGAGATAATGATATGCTTGTTTGGAAGGGATGAGGTATGTCAAGAGATATCCAAAGAATGTGTCAACACTTTTCCCTTATATCTTCATCAAGATCAAAAAGAGAAGGGTGGATAAATGGACTCAATATGATAGGTATGTATGATGGCTAAAGATGGTAGGTAGGATGTAAATGATATGACATGAAAATGATAAGTTGGATAAATAAGACATTATGCCCCCAAGTGTAAGTGACATAGAAGATCAACCTACACATGATGCCTATTTGCTAGGTTTTCATCATGGTACTTATCCAAGGCGCCTGTTTACCAAGTTTTCACCATTGGATGAAGAATTTTCTCTTTAACTTTTTTTTTTTGACCCTTTTTAGATTGAAGGGGAATATGGATAGGAGGGACTCAAGTGTCTAGTTGCATGAAAGTTGATAGTCCCACTAGGGATGGATTTCATTGCATGGACCATGTCAAATGTCATTATGCTCATAGATGTTGGTAAGGGATGACATGAAAGGGAGATGGAGTAGGTAGATGATGGATTATGATGTGGATTATGATATGGATTATGTAGGAAAGATGATAGGTATTATATGGGACTTATGGAAAAGATGAATGGGGAGGCTTAGCCAAAAGCATGGACCATAGGAAGATAATGGTGGAGATATGTAGGATAATGAGTGAAGGGTGGGGAGATGGGGGTATGTGGAATTGGTGTGAAATGGAAAGGAACCATGACCAATGGTTGCACACATTGTGATAAACGTTGAAGCTTTTGATGTGGATGGGGTGTAGGAAGCAATGGAGATGTTTGCTTAGGAGATGGTGGATGAAGTGGCTTAGGTACCCACATAGACTTGATATTTTGATGATTTTTGTTTGGCTTGTGGGATGGAATATGAGATGTTTGAACGGAATGTGCATTTTGGATGGGAGGGGATGGTTGGGATTTTTGTGATGTGGATGCCTCGTTTAACTTGATTTCTTTTTGCTTAGGTACCCAAACCATTTTAGTTTTGGGCTTTACTTTTGGAGGTATGGGCTTATATAGCCTTTTAGATGTACTTGGCTTTGATATTTTGCAATTGTATGCTAATGCATTAGGACCATTAGAATTTTTGACTTTATGTGTAGAGGCATCCAAGTTTTCATTTTGGAATCCCTTGGGTTTGGTGGAACATTGAGTGGAAGCTTTATGTTTAGACAATGTGTGCATTGATTGGTCATGATTAAGATGTTTAGAGGATTTATGGATAAATGGATAAGAGGATTGAATGGTAGGTATATTAGGTGTTGGAAGCAATGGTGGTAGAGTGGATGGAGGGAAGTGTATGGTCACATGCTTTTGACATTTGTAGGATGATAGTGGTGGAATGGCAACATATGTTTTAGGCATATGATAGGTTTTATGATGGAAAGTGGACTTAGGATGCATGGAGGAAATACCAACATCTTGATATTGGTGTCCTTGAGATGTATGTCCAAGGCCATAAGAGCGTGAAGGGACTTCGACATGGATGGGCTCCAAAATATCTTGTTCATGAAGGCCTAAACCTTTACCTTGGTGGTTCATATTTTGGAGTGTGAAATGGACAATGGGACTAGGTGTAGGTGAAACACTAGACATGAGTTCCTTATTGGATGGAGAAGATAATGGTTGTTGTTGTTCAAAGGAGGAACACTCATGAATGAGGGTAGAAAGACCAATAGGATATGATGGAGGACTTGTAATGGGGTTGATAGTGGGTGACATGGGATCATTAGGATCTTGATTAACATTTTGTTCACTTAGATCCAAGGTATTTGTTTGATCTTCTATGTGTGCTTGGGAGGCACTTGTCTCATCAAAGGAAGTGAATGTTGATGGATCATGGATAGGACTAGGTGGAGGTGAATTTGGAATATCTTTCTCATGGATAGGCTCTTCATCATTATGGATATCATCTTGATCATAAAAATGATATTGATTATGGATGGGTTGGATGAAAATGATTTGATCTTGATTAGGACTAGGGCTTGATGTTTCCACATGCTTGGGAGTAGACTTTTGAAATAAATTTTGTGTTTCTTGAATGGAATTGCAAGGGGATGACTCTTGGAGAGACTTGACATGTTCTTGATGGTCAACAACATAGGAGTATGAAAGAGGGTGACTTGGACTTATGATGAAAGACTCTTGACTTGGCTCAAGGGGTTGAGGATGATATGGTTGACTTGAAGGACTTGGCATGATGTTTGAGGACTCTTTTGTATGTTCAAGTATATGTGTTGAATGACATGGTGGCAATTGATTCCTTTCTTGTAGCCCTTGGGTCACATCCTTTGTAGGTGGATTGGTGGATTTATGTAATGCCATCAATTTATGTTTTAAATATCTAAATGTAAGGCATTGATTTGATGGAGGATTAGATGATGGTGGGGGTAATGAAGATTTTGATGGGTTATAAGGTGGAGATGCCCATGGATTAGGACTAGGACATGGTGGATTAGGGATAGGCATTTGATTGGATGGTGGCAAGGCTGCATGGACTAGATTGGTGTTCCCCTTGTCAAAGGTGGCATTAAGACTAAAAGGCTCTTGATGTTGTTGCCAAGGTGGACTTGGGAAGCTACATTCTTGTTGTGATATGGGTGGACATGTTGATGTGGCATTGCCATAATAGATAGATGTGTTAGGTTGGCATGATGATGAAGGTGACACATAGGATTGGGGTTGAATGTGTTGATGTTGAAATGGTGTTTGGACTTGTGATATGATTTTTTGTTGTAATGATGATTGAGGGGTTGTATAGGGTAATGATTGTTGAGAGGTGGATTGGTATGGAAAAGGGTTGACATTAGAATACGTGTGATAGTTTGACGAAGGGCTAACATGATATGTGGAGGAATGAGGTTGATATTATGATATAGGTGACACATAGGATTGATGTGAAATTTGTTGATGTGGTGGTTGGACTTGATGATGTACTTGTTGGATTTGAAAAGTGGCCATGAGTTATTGGATTTGGGCAATGAGCTGTTGCATTGGAAGTGACTTATTTGCTTGAAGTTTTTGGATTATGTCATGGACTCTTTGAATGAGTTGTTGGGGTAAAGGTGCTTGACTATAAGTTTTAGCATCGTGAAGCATGTAAACAAGCTCTTGTGCTATGTCTTCCAATGTTTTCATGGTGTAAAATGATGTTGATTGGATGAAAGAAATGGCGATGATTAAGATATGATGTGGAATGACAAGATTGTATGATTTGGATGATGTGGAAAGTGTTTATTGGAAATTTGACTTGGGAAATGTCAAACACAAGATCTCACATGTAAATGCATGAACACACACACCAAGCACAATGATAAGTTTGTCTTCCAAGATTAAATGTTATGATTAAGCAAACACTTGAATACACAACAACAAGCCTTATGACTAGTCAAGTGGGGTATGGCCAATTAGGTCTCACACTAATTTGTACAAGGTTGACTAAGGGATTAGTTGAAAGCAAAATCTTGCCAATAAGCTGGGAGAAACGGGTAACCCACCCTTCACCTTCACTTCCCAAAGGTATAAAGTTCTTTGGGGCTTAGCTCAGAGTGACAAGATTTCAACTCCCAAACGAGCGTGTCTTTGGATTCACACTCTATTAAGGTCGTCCCTTGGAGGGGTGTGTGCTCCAAGCAGGCCTCCTACGAAGGGTATGACAAAAGCAAACCAAGTGAGGTGTTTTGGATAACACACACACTTGATTCACACTCGCAAAGATTAATTTCCCTTAGAAATGAAATGTGTGTAAAGTAGTTCAAGCACTTGTTCTTTTTAGATCCCAAATCAAATGTGTAGGAAGACAGTGGTGAATTTTAGACTTGATTTTCAATATGTGATTGAAGACAATATTCGTTTTAAGAGTCCAAATCCAAATGTGTTTGCAAACAATAATTGATTTTATGCCCCAAATTGAAATGTGTGACAAGTAATGATCAATGAGAAATGAAAGATTAGAACGTATGCACCTGATTATTCGCTTTCCAATTTGATGTGTGTGACGATGCCAATGTTTTTCCAGCTCTATGTGATTCACCTACAACTCACAAAATCAAAAAAATACCAAGTAAACTTGTATAGAAGGAAATTATGTGAAAAAGATGAATTCTGATAAAAATCTGATTATGACACATTCTATTAATCATTACTATTAGAGGGTTAGCTAGTCAAGACAAATCTGATTTTTAGAAATTTTTTTGATAGTAAAATGAAAAATATAGAGAATAAATCCCATCTAAAATCTCAAGAGGTTTCCAAAAATGTAAATAAATCAGAAAAATTTATTGTTTTGCATTTGAAATTAATTTTTTATGAAAAATTATAAAGAAAATATAAAAAATACAAAACAGCACTAAAAATTCTAATTTTTTTATTGGAGTCATCTAATGTCATCCCAAATCTGCAAAAAAAAATTTGTGATTAGATCTACAACCGTGAGTGAGATATAAGCAAATATATTTTAAACCCAGATTTTAAAAGATCTATTTTTTGACTAATAATCGCACATCCAAATTTAAAATATAAAGAATAGACCCATGTTAAAATTTAAATATATTTCCATAAATGTAAACATATCTAAAACATTTAATTATTTTCTCTCGAAATTAATTTTTTATGAAAAAAAGAAAAATAATTATAAAAAATGAAAAAAAAAGATCCAAAAAATCTGAATTTTGGAATGAAAGTGTGTGATGTTGTCCCCAAGCTGCAAAAAAAAATTTGTGAGAAAATACATAGTTGTTTGAAAGTTATGGTCATGTCTTTGGAAAATAGGGTTTTATCCACAATGATGCCAAACCTGTATCAAAAAGAAAACAAAACCTGCAACAAAAGAATCCAACTCCAAGATTTCTCAAAATGTGTTAAAATATGTCGGGTTCACCAAATGTTTCTATGGAAAATTAGATTGTTAGCTAATTAAATCAATAAACATCAAAATCCACTGAAAATAACGAAGCA
Organism: Sequoia sempervirens; assembly: GCA_007258455.2. NCBI lineage: Eukaryota > Viridiplantae > Streptophyta > Pinopsida > Cupressales > Cupressaceae > Sequoia > Sequoia sempervirens. The sequence goes on along the minus strand of VDFB02000013.1, from coordinate 38,120,381 downwards.
TAAAGGAATACAATGAAAACAAAAGGCAATTATATCACCAGAACTCTTCATCTTCCATGGTTCACCTTTGTTACACCTCCTAGCTTGTAGTAAATAAAGATGCCCTCAGATTTGTGTATGAGCAACTATGACAAGAGACAAGACTAAAGCAAGTTTCAAAGGATTTAATTAAAATTGACCTCACAAATAGACTAAAAATGACAAGTGCATGAGATAAAAATAATAGGCTCAGATGATAAAATGGGCATGAGGTCTTGAAATAAGAACAAAATTGACATGTTATAGAAAATGCAATTTTGAGTGTGTGGCCAAGATGAAGAGATAAAAAATACCCTAGAATCAATGGTCAAGATTCTATGGTGCTGCAACATGGACTAGGGTTAGGTCATAATTAGGGAAAATTAGAAATGAGCGGACAAGATTGATTTTAGAAAAATCAAATCGATGGTGGAGAATAAAAGAGATAGTTAATTAGAAGAAATAAAGATATTTGAAAAATCAAGAAGATAAAGACTACTTGATTTGAACTGACGATCATTTTGAAAAAACTAGGAATTAAATATAAATTATTTGATTTTTGGAAGAATATTATCCTTTTGAATTTAATTAATTCAAAATGATAATTTTGTGTGACAAGTAAATAATCTTTTTCAGATTGTTTACTAAAAAGAGTGAGAGTTAACAATATGGAATCATTTTAAATATTTTCATTTATTTAAAATGAGAGAAAAGTGAAATTAGCAATTAACTAATTAAAGATAATCATTTAATTTAGAAGATAAGACTGAATAATTAAATAAATTAATAAATTTATTTAATTATGACAATTAGCGACCTATTAAATAAATAAATGAAATTCATTTATTTAATAATCAAGAAGAATAAAATATATGAATTAATTAAATAATTATGAATTTATTTAATTAATAGTTGAATTTGGACTATAGACGAAATGTGATAAGACATAAAAATATGGTTTGTGAGTCTAGGCCATTTTTATGTGTCTACAGAAACCTTGCTAGGACATACCTAACAAAGAAAGTATTCACCAAGTTATATTACAAGAATGTCCAACAAGCACAATAGACAAAAGGATAATGATCATTGCCCCATTCCTATCTCTCTAAATCATTCACTCAGATATCATTGAGAGGTCCTTAGAATGAGTGCAATAAGATAAATCAAAAGAAAAGATCAAGTACACAAACAAGCCAATGTTCTTCATACCTTGAGCTAAAGGGATGTGTTTTGTTTTAAGATAAGAATCAAAACTATTTCCAAAGATAATGCCCATTGTAGGAAGGATACATCCTAGGACATGTTAGTGGATGGCAACACATCATTTCGTTTATCTAAAATGTTTTTCCAAAAGATAATGCCCATTGTAGGAAGGATATATCCTAGGACATGTTAGTGGATTGTGGTAAGTTGATAGGTTTGTTTGAAAGGTTGTTGATACAAGGTCAATTGACATGTTTGAAAATGATCAAGAGTTTTATTTTGCATTTAAATGTTTGTTGTTTTGATTTTGATTTTTTTTTTAAAGTTTTATTTTTCCAATTGTTGTGGTTGTTTCTATTTGTTTTGCCAAAGGAGGAAGGTGACGATCAGATTATTATGGATGATTGATTATCGTGGGTGAAAGAAAAATGGGATGGATGGATTTTTTCAAATATTTGGATGTTTTTGAAGTTTTTGGAATGTTTTGAGGTGCTTTTTTTGGGTTTTTCGATTTTTCAAATGATTTGATTTTTGATTTTTTTTAAATGTTTTTGGATTTTGTGAGATTTTATGAATCTTTTTAGATTTTGTGTTTTTTGAATGTTTTTGGATTTTCACATGATTTTGATGATTTGGATATGGATATGTGATGATATCAATACTCTATTTGGGATTTTGTTAAAAACCAAGCTAAGGTTGACTGATCAAATCAATGGATTGATGATGATAACATTGTTGAGGATACACAACAATGCAAGGATAATGTTAAGAAACAGAAGGATTGGGAAAGATATCCCAAAGATGATGAGGGATTGATGATGATAACACTGTTGGGGATACACAAAAATCAAAGGATAGTGTTAAGCAACACAAGGATTGGGAAGGATATCCCAAGATGATGGATTGATTGGATTTGATTGATCGAGATTTTGAAGCCTGATTTTGGAACAAAATTGTTTTGAATGATTTGATGTGACGTTTAAAGTGAAAATTAGATGCAACTGGTATTGATTGTTTGGATTGATGTTCAGTGTTCGATGAAGCTTGATAAGGAACATTTTCTTGTCAAAATATGCCATGGGTTAATGATTTGGACTCTTTCTCACAAATGTTTGACCTATTTGATTTTACGTTTTCCAATGTTTGGATCACCACATAAGTTTGAGGATATAGATCAAGATTTATTCTGAAGCAAGATGTAAATATCTGCCCCCAATGTCTAGCAATGTATGGAATGTGATGGGTGGATGCTCAGATAAGTTTATGGATGGATAGATATGGAAAGCATGCAAAGGATGCCAAGGATTATCTTGTGATAAGATAAGGTGTTTGGATAAAGAATGCTCATTTGGATAATGCTTCATGGCTTAGATAATGCCGCATAGGATACGATCAATAAAAATGACTTATGTCAAGATGTTTACCATAAGCAAGTGTAAAGTGTGCACCAAAATTTTTCAAGATCAAGATAACTTGGACCATGGATGTAGACATATGCATATGGATTGGATAAATGGCTCATGGATGGATGGATTTATTATGGATGGGATGAGATGCTTCCTCCTGAACTGGGATATGCAGATGTTTGATTCTATACATGATGCTTATTTACTAGGTTTTCATCATGGTGTCTAACCAAAGTGCCATCGTAGTGGTTTTCACTAGAGAATGATTTTTTTCTTTACTATTTTCAATCATTTTTTATTTTTTTTGGATTTTCTTACTTTTTGATATTATTTGGTTTTTCTAAAAGATTTTAAGCTAACCCACCTGGTGGTGTCAATGTAGATGCTTTTTTCATAATGTACCATCGATATCCTTCCTAAAGAATATTATTTGCTAAGATATGTGCACTTGAATGCAATTTTTGAGATTCTTGATCTGCTTCATTGATACTGGAGTTGACTTTGTCTTTGTGCGCACATCGCGATAGAGTGCCTTCTAAATCCTTATGATGAATGGTCTTTTCCAATACATGGTTAATGTGAGAATTGGATATTATGCATGGAGGCATGGATGAAGTGTGTTTAGGGATAAGATATGGATTGGTTGAAAATTTGGAACCTTTGACTCTCCAAACTTGGGAAGATGAACAATGATGGGTGGATACAGAAGTGTGCATGGAATTAGGACCAAATGTTTGATGCACTTTGTACATTGCTTGAAAAGCCCTTTTTTTCTTTTGTGGACATCTTTGATGGATATTTTTCCATTTTTTATTTTTCTCCATAGTTTCTTTGACTAATGGAGTTTGATAGTGATGATCTTTCTTTGTATTCATTGGTATCCATGCGTATTTGATTTTTCCATTATGCTTCTCAACTTCATTTGCTTTGATAACATTCTTCGTAATTTGATTCAAATCTTTCTTTTGAAGTTGGTCCCAATTCATGCATGGGGTGATGGGTGGAAGAAGATTCATGATGTGATTGGTTGTAGTATTAGAATTGGTTTCATCATAAGGATTCTTCATGCTCCCTATGTTGATGTTTGCTTGAGACGAAGTTGCCCCCAGTAGGGTGGTAGTAGTGCCTTCATGCTTTGATTCTGCCTATTTTGAGAGCTCTTGTTTAGAATGCATTATCTGATAAATGACCACCATAGATGATGTTATTGGAATTTTTTGCTCTCCTGACTTTGATATATCTTGTTCTATCTAACATGTTTTCTTGAGTGGATAATGCTCAATATCTTCATACATGATGTCCTCAGTCAAAATTTGGGATATGTTTGATCTTGATGTTGACAACTCAATCTAATTGTAGGAATCAATAACTCGCTCTTTTTGTGCCATAATGTCAAGAGTAAGGGAATCTTGTTCTAGATAAAGAACATCTATGTGTCCATCCACAGAAAGCATCTCATGGTTAGATGGAGGATATGTGGATATGATCATTATTTGTGACATCTTGTATAGATAGGAGAGTGTCCATTAGATCATTATAGTATCTTGGAGATACAAATTCTTGATCTTGAATAATTTTAAAATTGCTTTTGACATGCTTTGGATCATGTTCTTGACATGGGTTAGTTTCAAATGATCCTTGGATATCTTTATTAGGAATGGGAAGTGGCTCAATATCCTCTTGATCTTTGAATGGACTTAGATCAAGTATCGAGTTAAGGATTCTTTTAGTAACTATAACCATGAGGTCAAAGGGTGTCAACATGTCTTAGAAAGGACCATTGCTAGACCCTAGTGAAAGATATTGATCATGTTTTGGAATAAATTCTTGAGATATGTTCTTTAACACATTAGGTGATGCAGAGACATTTTCAACATGATCAAATAACTCTAACACTCCTTGAAATAGATCACAAAAAAATGGCTATTGATGTATGGTGAGTTGTTCATTGGATGGTGTAGAAACATCTTCAATCTGATCCTTAAGAGAGAGATCTTGAACATTGTTTTTGACAATTATGGTGGAGAGATTGTCAATGTCTTCAACCATAGGGTCAATTGATGTTGACATTTCTTGGATTGGATCATTGCTAGTTGGTGGATTTTGATCATGATTGAAAAGTGACTCTTGACATATGTTGATTTGATCATTGGACGAAGTAGGGACAACTTCAAAGTGCTAAATGATGGATTTATCTTGATCCTTGTTCTCAACAATTGTGGTGGAGAGATTGTCAATGCTATCAATAGTGGTTGAATCTTGATCATTGTCCCCAATAGTTATCATTTTGTGTTTGTGCTTGTGTTTGTTGGGTAGATTGAGTAGCTTGTGTGGCTTGTTGCACTTATTGAGCTTGTACCAAGCTTGTTGCATGTCTAGATATTGTTGGATGGACTTTTGGTAGACCTAGTAAGCTTTTAGCACAATGTTATATTGTCTTGCTGTGTTTGGTTTTGGTGGTAGTGGTGGTAGATTTAGAATTGTGTTGGAGGTAGTGACAAGTGGTTGAGATACGCTTGGAGAGATCAAGGTAGTGAGGCATTGAGATGTGATGGGTGTCAGAGTGGTGGTTGGAATGATTGAAGTGATAGTAATGGTTGGAATGACTGAGGCGATAGGTCCTTGGGATACCATTTTTTGATTTGTCAGGTTTGACATTATTGTTTGACTGGATACCATTTATTGTTGCAATACCAATGGTATTGTAGACACGTAAAATGTACTGATTGACTTTGTGCATCTAATCCCGACCACTAACATTGTTTCATCCTAAATCATCCTTTGATCTAACCATTTAATCAAATAACCTCATTTGATTAAATTCATCAATATTTATCTCTGAATTAAATCAACCAGTTGTCTAATTAAGTCACCTCTTCTTGATAATTAAATTAACCATTTTGATCTAATTATCCTATTTAATTAAATAATTAATTTTATTTGATTAAATTTCTTAGTCTATCTATTAAATTAAATAAATTAAAAAATTATTTAGTTTAATCTAACAAACATCCCTTTTAATTAAATAAATCAAAATCTTTATTTAATTAATCTCTTATCACATTCCTCTCATATTTGATTTAAATAAATCCACAAATTTAAGTTAAATAGGTCACATCATTTAACCCCCTTTATTAAATTAATTAACTTTGATTAATTTGATCCCCTCTCATGTCCCATCCTCTATATTTTCCCACTTGCACATGAAAATAGACTTATTTGATTTATTAAATCTCTATTTTCCTTAACAAAGCATCTTTTAAGGAATATTCTTCAAAGTTTGAATTCAAAATCGAAGTTGGCATGTACATCCAACAAGGCATTAAGTCGATTTACACATATTTTTCCATGATCCAAGTGGCATTCAATGCATTTTCCTTCCCTCTTGCATGTTATTTTAACAAATTCAAAATTCAAAAATAGGCATTTATTGGCACAATCATCAAAATTTGCACATCCTCCATCCACTCATATGTTGAAAATGGCATCTTTCTATTGGATGAATGTTAGTCCCACATTTCTCTATCTTTGACATTCATCCATCTTGGAAAATGTTCTATAAATAAGAGGCTAATCTCTTCATTTTATCATCCACAATTTAAGTAATCTTACTATGCACAAATATTTAGCAATCTCCATCCACATTTTCGAATTTGTAGCTAGGTTATGCTGATTTTGGTCTTGAAGCACTCACCATTCTTCATCAAAGTGGATCATTCATCAACATTCATCAAGCTTGCATCATAGGAGTTGGGAAAGGGCCAATTTTCACATCAAATTGGCATCAGTTCCCTTAAGAGATTAGGAGTTTATATTGCATTTGAATAGGATTTTATATGATTAAGTTTATTATGTTCTTTATCTCATTTTTTTTTTTTTTTTATTTATAATCTAAATGAATTTCTTGAGGAATCTACATTAAAACCTTGAATTTGATCTAATTTATTGATTGGTTTATTGTGTTATTGTAGGTTTTAGATCTAGGTTCACATTTTGGCACTAGGAGGGAAACACCTCATTTTTAATCATGTTTTTCTAAAAAATTCACGCTTCTATTTTCTACACAGGAAACTTCCAATGTTGGAAGTTCAACACTGCCATATAGCACCTCTGGCTCTCCAATGCCACCATATAGAACTACTAGAAATTCCAAATTGTGATGCTTTAGCCTTCCCGCCTAACATTTTTGAATTTAAATTTTGAATAGTGACACTGGTGAAAAGGGTGACGCATTTGAGCTCACTGGTTTAGGTACAAAGCACTACTGACTAGTAAGCAGTGCTATATAACACCACTAGAGAAATGAAACTACAAAACAGTCATGGGTTGCACCATTGGTAGGGAGTACAAAATTGGAACTTCATTTTAGTACGTTCCTTTTGTCAAATGATAAGTTTATCTTTTATTTTATGCTTTTTAACCCTTGTGTTTTGTAGAATTTGACTGATTTTCTTTCTTGTAGGTTGGATCAATTAAAAACAAAAGAAAGAGAAGCATGATGATGGTATTCCACAAAATCAAAGTGTTTTTAAACACTTTAGTGTTTGTTTAACACTCTTAGGAAACTGTTATCTCTTCTTTCTTAGGATACTAATTTAGTTTGGGCTTTTTAAAAGAACCTTTCAATTTTTTGGAAAGGCTTAAAATGAACATTAGGACTACAACTTACTAGAGGTTTCTTTTTGGTTAACAATTGAACAAAACAACTCTCATTTATCCTTTGGTGCTTTAAAAATAACTCACATTTGCTTTGTGGCTCTAAAATGAACATGTGCAACTTTGTCTTTGTGATGGCTTACTTAAGCTAAATTCATTGAAAAAGGATGTATGCACTTCTCTCACGCTTTATAGTGATCTTGAGAATCAAAAGGCCTTTTTTGTGATTTCAGGTTTAGATAAAGCAATCACCTCCACACTTCATTTTGGGTTTAAAATTGAACAAAATATTGTGCAAGTGTGAGTAGAGCATTATTGTGTATATTCTCTCTTTATGCTAAAAAAAGATTGATCGAGTTATGAATATTGTCTTTACTCAATTTTTTTTATCTTAGAGGGCCTACCTTGGGGAAAAAGTACTCACCCAAGGGAACGACTCAACCAATAACACTCTAAAGACAAGAGTATTTTCAATCGGGATATAAATGTGGGTATTGGAATAAATGCCAATATCACACAATTGGCTCCAATGAGATGGATCTGAAAAGGGACTCTCGCCATATGGTTCAATCTCCATGAATGGAAAGTCCTAATTAAAACCCATGTTTTAGAATTTCCAAAATCCTTGATCTATTTGTTGGTGCAAGAATGGTCACTCTGAATCCACCCCACACTTTTACGATCTTTTAGTAGAAATAGAAAGCATGCCATTGGAGTTTCATGGGTGTTGATACTTGGATGCCCTGTATAAGTGAGCACCATGGAGGGGAGCTAGTGGGGTCAAGCATCTAACCCTTTTCCAAAGATAAGCATAGCTAGACTTGTCCAAGTGGGGACTCAACAAATATTGTCTTCCATATACTTAGGGTTGTACTTATTCTTGGTTACAAAATACTTTTCTTGTTTGAAAATATCTTGGAAACAAACACTTAAACTTCATCATCAAAATTTCAAACCCTTTAGGAGACAAATACAATTGACCCAATTCAAGTGTTATTGCTTGCCCTTGGGATTCTATCCTTAGAGGTTTCTAAACACTTGGATTACATCCGAATTTGTCTACTAAAGTTAAACAATAGGAAACCCTTGCCTTGAATTCATCAAATTTCCATATAACATACTTTGTGGGATTTGAAGAAATTAATACATTGGGCATCTAGTTTGGAAACCTAATCAAAGAAGTGTTTGTGGTAAAATAAAGCCACTAAGAAAAGATAACAAAATGAAATCTCACATGTATTGAAACCTCATGATTTCCAAAGAAAGTCAAATCCCTAAAATGAAATTTCTTGGTTCAAAATCTAGAAATGTATGCACAAATTGAATGATTTCTTTGTTAGAAAGGTCTATAGAAGCATTGCATGTTCTTCAATACTGAGGTTTTAGGTAAACACAATATCTTTTTTAGGTTCATCTTAGGATCAAAGGGAAATCAAAATCTTCTTTTCATCCATCCTTCAAACATCAAACCAAAAATCATCTCATTTTCATCTTTTGAGGAATCTTGAAATTATCCTTCATGCTAGGATTTTTGGCAAAAAATCAAAATCATAAAATCTTTGAGACAAAATCCTTGAAATATTTATCAAAATATCTTTGGCTAAGTATGTGTAGATGCATCCTTTTGCATATACTTAGTCAAAGTTATCAAACCATCTTGTTTAGCTAGGTATATGTAGATGCACCATTCTTCATATGCTTGGTTAAATTATCATCTTGTTTGAATAGGTGTGGGTAGATGTATCCTTCTCCCTACACATATTCAAGTTATAATCCTTTGAGAAAATCTACCCCTTAGATAATAATCCAACATATTAGTGTTTATTTGTTCAATCAAAGCAAACCAAAGTCAATCAATCAAGGGTAATCCAAAGAATCAAAATCCAAAATATAACTGAAAGTCCCAAAAGTCTAGCATCCCCATCAAGATTTATCAAAAGATCAAACATCCACTTCATCCGTCTCTTCCATTATTTTCATATCACCTTTTGATCCTCAAGATATCCTAAAATTTTCTCTTCTGTGCATAAAGTAAAGACCAATCCAAAGAATTAAGAGATTCATCTCCCATATTCTTGAAAATTGATCCTTGTTTTATGGTTCAAACTAGATCTCAATACAAGAAGAACATGGAAGCTGACAAAGAAACACCTGCTTCAAGTGACCTAAGCCAAACAAACGTCAAAATGAATCCCATTCAAACAAACAATCATGACTATCTCATTATCACAAAACCAACAAGAGGAAAGTCAAGAAGAAGATCTCACCTTTGGGATGTTGTATGAAGAAATAACCAAAATTCTCCAAAATTTGAAAAACCATAAGATCATCAACATCATGATGAGGCTTAACTCTTCACTATACATACTTGAACTAGCAAAACAAGAGGTCAAATTACCTTCTGATTTTGACGTGAGCTCTATAGTGGAACCATCTTTGGAGACCATGCCTCTAATTTCATCCACACTCCCCATCTCATCTACACCCCCATCCCAAAGCATCATTCAAAGCATTCTGTAAAGCATGACATATTTTTCTCCAACCCAACCCAATGTTAATAAGGGAAATAAATTTGTTAATGCTATTCAAACACACCCCCTTGTTAACAATCAAGACTTAGATGCAAATACCATTTTGGAACAAAATATACCCAAAAATCCATTACATAAGTATGTCCCTCTCACTTTCCATAATCCTAATGATCCATCATCATCATCTTTCTATGCAACATCTCAAAATTCTCTTCTCACAAATTCACAAGAAGAAGGTGACATGTTTGGACTTGGGGGAATTTTTGACACCACATCATTTTCTCAAGAACTCACACCCCTCAAATTTTCACCTCTTCCACCATTATCACCATTATCCACACCTTTACTTGGCTTGTGGATTCCACCTTTACCAAATATCAATCAAACCAACATTCTAAACACCAATCAAAGCATCATGCCAAACTCTCAAAAAAATTCATCAATATCATAGCAATAAATGACAACTACACAAGCAATTGTAACATCATCAACCACCCCCCTAACATCTCTAAGCATGGTTTCTCAAGGGCCAATCATATAAACAACACCATTCACCACTCAAACCACTAACACAACATCACCACTCACCACTACCACAAACACCATTCTAAATCCACCACCTCCCCCACCACCGCCAAACTCCAATTTATCAAACCAATACAAGATGCATTGTAAGCCACTCACCAAGCTGCTTATCAAAAGGCATTCCTACAAATGCAAAAGAAAAAAGCCACACAACTAGCTACCCAACAAGTCGCACAAGTAGTGCAAAATGCTCAAACCACCCAAATTTCACAGCAAGCACAACAGGCCCAAGGTTTATTGCAACAACAACAACAACAACAAGCCACTCAAGCTGCATAAGCTACTCAAGTAGACCAAGCCACATTACAAGCACAAAAGGCTGCCCAAGCCCAAATATTATTGCAACAAAAAGTGACACAAGCCTAAGCTCAAACACAAGCACATGCCCAATATCAAGAACAACAAGTGCAAGCACAAGAAAAACTTCTTGCACAAAAACAAGCATCACAACTACAAGCATATCAACAAGCAATAAAACAATATCAAGAGTAGGAAGAAGCAACCCAATTAGCAACCCAACAAAAAGCATTGTTAGAAAAACAAGCACAATGACAAGCTCAATATCAAGCAATCTTAGCACAACAACAATAAGAACAACAACAAGTGTTGTTTATAGAGCAACAAATGCAAGCATATTTGGCTCAACAAAATGTGCAAATAGCACCAAACAAAACACCAAAAAATCCACCAATCCAACCCACAATCAAAACACCGTAGAATACCTTCATCCCACCCCCTGATCTGCAAAATGATGTAACAACACAAATCAGGTTGCTCTCGTAACAAGTGCTTGATCTTCAATCAGGGCAAACTAAAAAAACATCAAGCAACTTGTGTCCCTATCCATTTTGATAGGAGCCTTGTGATGAAACCATTCCCCAAGGGATTTGAGATCCCCAAGTTTGACAAATATCAAGGGACAGAAAACCTTGAAGATCACATTAGGGAATTCCAAGTTCATTGCATAGAATTCACATACGATGATACCTATTTGATGTGGCTATCTCTTAGGAGTTTGGCTGGCCATTCCTTTCCATGGTTCTCTCTCCTACCTACAGGGATCAAAACATTCCAAGAAATTATAGGTGCATTCATTAAAAACTATGCATGCAACATTGTTGTGGATGTTAGTCTAGAAGAACTCTCAGCTTTGAAACAAGGAAAGAATGAATCATTCACTTCATTCCTACAACGATGGTGATCTAAGGACAATTGGACAAAGTGGAACATGCCCAAAGAACAAGAAGTTTGCACTATTATATCCAACCTGGAAGGCCTCTTGGCATTTCATCTCAAGGTACAGGGGATCACCACATATGACCAATTGATCTCCAAGGCACTCAATATCGAACGAGCCCTTATGACACAACCAACAGGATCAAATTCATACCCTAAGCAACAAAACAAATTCCCACCCACCAATTACAATGATAAACCTTGCACGTGGGAAAGGAAAAAATATGTTACTAATGATGGTGTCATCGACACCAAAGTAGTCATCAGTGCCACTCACCAAAATACATCTGCACCACAAATCCAAATCCAACACGAAAACAACCATCAAGCAACACAACAACCAAACAACAATCCAACAATTAACAATCTCAATGATCAAAGATGACCACCCCAACAGAACAAGAATTACCCCAAGCAAAAGTACACCACTCTTGGGGAACCATTAGAAGTCATCATGAAGAAGTTGATGAATGAAAAACTCATCAAAGCGCTCACCTATGAGAATTACCAAGAGCTGGATGTGAAAACTCCTTGGTATAAAGAGAATCAACTCTATGACTTCCATAAAATAAAAGGGCATACCACAAATAGTTGTATGATGCTAAAAAACATAATTCAAGATCTCATTGATCAAAGAATTATAAACATGGAACAACCAATAGGAAACCAAGACATTAAGATATACACGAATCTGATGCCTAGCCATGGCAATAAAGGGAATAATAACACTGATAAGGGGAAAGGCACCCACACAAACATGAATCATGTGTATGAAACTTTCGTTGCCTCCCTAGAGGAATATTGCATGGTAATCACTATCAAAGGAGCTCAAGCCGATTGTGGAGTCACCACAAGAGGTGGCAAAGTTACCATCACAAGATCATCCCAACCAAACAGAGTCCCTGCACCTAGATCTATCCCTAATGGATATAACATCCTTGATCAACTCAGAAGAACGCCAATGCAAATATCCATCATGGAGTTACTAAAAATCTCATCTTCCCATAGAAAAATCCATGAGGAAAAACTGGATTCATCCACTATCCCCACAGATCTTGATGCAAAACAATTCCAAGCTATGGTTGAAAATATCATTACACCAAATATCCTCACATTCTTTGACCAAGATTTCCTCACTCAACCATCTCATAACCATGCACTCCACTTGGAAGTCATAGTACAGAAGAGAAAATTCAAAAGGGTGTTGGTGGATGGAGATGTGGGCTTGAATATATGTTGTCTCAAGGTCATCAAACAATTAAAAATCTCAAAGCATTCTACTGACAAAGGAAAGGGTATCATAATAAAAACATATGATGATCAAGAAAGAGTGTCCCATGGCATGATCAAAATACCTATTCAAGTAGGGCCCACTATCATGGAAACCACTTGTCAGGTCCTAGACCTCGACTTACCATATAACATCCATTTGGGATGCCCATAGATTCATGCGATGAAAGCAATAGCATCAACTTTCCATCAATGTGTGAAATTTACACATGAAGGACAAGAAGTCACCATCTATGGAGATCTTGAACTCCCGAACCCTTCTCCTATTATAAAAGTCTTGAATAAAACTACTTATAAATCCCCCAAGTATCAAAAAATGATGAGGGTCCATCTATACCATACATTGATCCCGCAACTCTTGCATCCACTTTTGTGACAGAGACACCCGTCACTCTCACCATTCCCACCATCTTTGAAATTAAGGTCATCATCCAAGATAACAATTGTGGAAACTAAAAGCTGCCTGAAAATTCTTTTGTGGTAGGCGAGTTACCACAATCTCCTGGATCATAGGGATGTCCACAAATAAATGAAGCCTCCACATCCCAAATGTCTCTTGAGGACTATCCCAACTTCACAAGGTGGGGAGATCTTGGCCAAGAATTTATTGATGTAGATCCATCTCATATGCTATATCAAGATGAGAGACCACTAGCTGATTTACCAATGGATGATAGAAGCAAGGGTGTGAAAATGATGCTCGCAATGGGCTATGGCAAAAATCAAAGACTTGGAAAAATTGACAATGAGCTTATAATACCTATCATTCTAGAGACGTGAATGAAAAATATTGGCCTTGGATGTAGCCCTTTGAGTATAACCATACATGGCCGAAGTCCTCCAGTTAGAAGAGTTAATAATCCTCCTCGGCCAACCATGGTTGAACTATGCCTACCAGTATCCACAGGTCGCGTCATATATAACTTTACATTTGATATAACCAATGTTTGTAGTAGTATTGATGATGAGGATCCCACATCCAACCCACCTAGGATTTTTGAGGACACCACTCTATTCATGATTAGCACCTTATCCTTTGAATCATACCACTAAAATCATGAAATCTGCCTAGTATACCTCCAACTCATCGACTATGACCAACAAGGTGCACCAATTCTCGATACATTAAAAAACAATGAGGTGCTCTCAGAATTCATGGGACTATGGGATAACATTCCATGTGGGGATCACAAAGCAAGATTCATAATAGAGTTAGATACACATGCTTACTATGGGGAAACAATTGAATCCCTCAGTCACAAAAGTAAAAAATTAAGAATAATATCTAAGTCCTTGAGTGAAAACCAAACTGTGGCACTCTTCAACTAGAAAAAGGTAAAAATAAAGGACACATCCAATGGTGAAAACCTCTCAGAGGCACCCAAGGATGGGGGATTCAATCTTTCTTTTAGAGCTCTTCATTAAGAAAAATCAGCAGTCCTAGTAGAAAAATGTAATCTGATCAATCTAGGAATAGAGGAAACCCCACATATCACATTCTATGCAAAATCATTACTATCAGAAGAACAAGAGATCCTAGCAGCCTTCCTAAGAGAAAGACAACTAAACATTGCATGGAGCTATGCTGACCTGCTAGGACTTGATCCAAAAATCATGGTTCACCACTTAGCAGTATATTTAGAAGCAAAGCCTGTTAGACAAAAGCTTCAAAAAATGCACCCTCAAATTGCCTTATTAGTCAAAATGGAGCTAAAAAAGCTTTAGATGTGCGATTCATCTGACTGATAGATTATCCAGAATGGGTGTCAAACCTGGTACTTGTCTCAAAACCTGATAGAAGCATTAGAATCTACACAGACCTCAAAGACTTGAATAAAGCTTCTAAAGGATGACTTCCCACTTCCAAACATTGACATGATCATAGCTATGACAGCTGGACATGAAATGTTGTCACTAATGGACAGATTCTCAAGGTATAATCAGATCATGATAGCTAAATATGACCAACATAAGACAACTTTCACTTGTCGATGGGGGGACTTACTTCTAGAATATGATGCCATTTAGCTTAAAGAATGCAGGAGCAACATACCAAAGGGCCATGACATTGATATTCCATGACATAATCCATAAGATGATTGAAGATAATGTTGATGACATTCTAGCAAAATGTAGAAGGAGAAATGATCACATAGCAACCTTAAGTGCCATTTTTGATAGGTTGGAGGAGTACAAAGTCAAATTAAACCCAAACAAGTGTGTCTTTGGCGTACAATCAGGAAAGCTGCTAGGATATATAGTGTCAATGAGAGGCATGGAGGTATACCCAACAAAGGTAAAATCAATACTTGAGATGGAGGCACCAAAAATATTAAAGTAATTAAGAGGTCTCCAAGGTAGGCTTCAATCCATTTGAAGATTCATAGCACAGTTGGCGGACAAACAAAACCCATACTCTCACCTACTCCACAAGGGTGTAGCATACAAATTGGATAACAAGTGTAAAGAGGCATTCAATAAAATCAAAGAATATCTACTTGCACCACTAGTCCTAATGCCACCAATCCCAAGAAAACCATTGATCCTCTATGTATCAACAACAACAATAGTCCTTGGAACTCTCCTAGCTCAGCATGACAAAAATGGAATAGAAATGGCCATCTATTACATTAGTAGAACAATGGTTGGGCATGAGCTAAACTATTCATTCATAGAGAAAGCATGTCTAGTAGTAGTGTTTGCATCATAGAAATTTAGACATTACATGTTGGCACACAAAATAAAACTCATCACCAAAATTGACCCTCTTAAATACTTACTCTCAAAAGCAATGCTCACTAGAAGAATGGTCAAATGGGTGATGATACTGTCAGAATATGACATAGAATATGTGGAGCGAAAAGTAATGAAAGGCCAAGTCATCGCAAATCAACTTGTAGAAGCATCAATCTATTCAAAGAATCTTCTTGTCTTAGAGTTTCCAGATGAATCTATTTTCAATCTCAACATAGCTAACCACTGGAAACTATACTTTGATGGCTCATGTATTTAACATGGATCAGGAGTCGGTGTCTTCTTTATCACCCCACAAGGGGACTGCATACAAGGCCCTATAAGTTGGCATTTCCCTACACCAATAACAATGCAAAATATGAGGCTTTAACCATATGTCTCAGAATAGCAGTGCAATGGAACATTATAGCTCTAAAAGTATACGAAGACTCTAAATTGATAATAAATCAAGTGAACAATGAACCAAACTAAAGATGGAAAGGTCACTCCATGTAAGAAATTAGTGGAGACTCTTAAAGTATCCTTCATTGAAATTACATTTGAGTAGATTCTTAGAGCCAACAATAGAGCAACAAATGCCATGGTAACAATTTGGTCCTTATTGGATATCCCCCACAACATTCCAAAATATGAATTCCTGATGGAGCAGCTTCTTGTGCCCACATTTGAGGTACTAGAATCAGAATTTGTGTTTAAAATCATTGGTTCTGATGATCCTTGGTACTATGACATTTACACAAACCTTTGAATAGGAGTCATACACATCGACTTACCTTCAAACCTAAAATGAACATTTGTCAAAAAGGAATCCAAATTCGTCATCTTAGGAGATACCCTATATCATAGGAGCATATAAGGAACCCTACTACATTGCTTAAATGTTGAGGAGGCATTAACTGCTCTAACTGAAGTACATAATGGTATATGTGGTTCACACTCGAGTGGAATGACTATAGCCAAGAAATTGCTAAGGATGGGATATTATTGGCCCACAATGGAAAGAGAAGCACATGACTATGTTAGAATGTGTCTACAATGTTAGCAACATGGGGATCTCATACATGCTCCAACTCAAGAGCTTTATTCTATCATCACAACATGGCCCTTTTCATAGTGGGGACTCGATCTCATTGGAAAATTTACTCCCACTTCATCTAATGGCCTCATGTTCATCATAACCACCATAGAGTACTTTACTAAGTGGGTGGAAGCCATACCCATGACATATATAACTAGAAAGTAGATATCAAAGTTCATCTTGAACTATCTCATTTGTTGCTATGGTGTTCCACAAGCCATTATCTTAGATAATGGGATACCATTTAAAAATTAGGATGTTTGCAACTTATGCAAAAAATTCAAAATACAACATCACTTCTCCACCCCATACTATCCCCAAGGCAATGGCCAAGTAGAAGCTACAAATAAGACCAATTTGAAAATTGTCAAGAAAATAGTCAATGATGTAGGTCATGACTGGCATCTATAGCTTAATCCTACCCTTTGGGCCTATTGAACCAACATCTACACACCCATCGGTGCCACCCCCTTCTCCCTACTCTACTAATCAGAAATAGTACTCCCCATTGAGATCGAACTTCCATCACTCAAGATATCAGTACAAAACCTCATCACAGATGAAGAGTACCAGGTATCAAGATTAAATGAGCTAGATCTATTGGATGAGTGATGTATAGATGTTTTGAATCATTTGCATGTCTATCAAAATAGACTGAAAAGGAGCTATAATAAGAAAATTAGAAGCAAGACCTTCCAAGTTGGGGAACTAGTATTAAGGGAGAATTAGAAGAATGTTCCAAACCCAAGCAATAAAGGAAAATTTGAACCTAATTGGTTGGGACCATTCATTATCACAACAAGTTATAAGTCAGGGGCATATCAGCTATCAACACTTGAAGGGGAACCTTTGCAAGAGCCCATGAATAGCTCTCATCTAAAATTTTTTATGCCTAAATCTTTCAAGGTATAGAACCAAAAATCAAAAAATTAGAAAATGTCCTAAAAACTGGTTACTTCAGCAAAAACTTGGCAAATAGGCATCTTGGTGACAACAAAAAAATCAAAAAAGAAAAAAATCCCAAAAAATTGGAAAAAGGATATAAAATAGTAAAGAGAAGAATCATCCTCTAGTGAAAACCACTTTGGTGGCACTTTGGACAAGTACCTTGGTGAAAACCTGGAAAATAGGCACCTTTTGTAAATAAGCACATTCAATCCACTAGGATCTTTACAACTTTTTCACCATCATCCATCTATTGTGTTTCCATCATCCATCGCATTCAGATCTCCATCTATCACTCATCCACCTGCATTTGTATCATAGCTTGGTCTTGTGTTTGTATCATGATCCCTCTTAGTACTACTCAGCCCATCCTCAAGGTTAGTTTGTCTTGCCTTTATCGGAGTAGTCTATTGCATAACGTTGGGGGAATGTTCTCATCAGCTCAGATTTGTGTATAAATTCTTAAAGTCCTAAAAATCAAAAAATCCAAAAACATCAAAAGAGCACAAAATCCCAAAATACCAAAACATATCAAAATCCCAAAACAGGTCAAAAGTCAGTCAAAAAGTCAAAAACAAAGTCATCTTGTCAAACTACAGTTCTCTAAGCCTTGAATAGAGGCAAGGTTGATCTTTGATCATCCCCCGAGACACTTAGGTCAGTCCTTAGGAGTTTGTCAAAATAAGTTGACATCTCATCATGTATATTGTCATCTGTAAATTGATCAAGTTGTCAGTTGAACTATAGGTCTCTGAGCCTTGAACATAGGCAAGGTTGATATTGATCATCCCTCGAGACAATTAGGTTAGTCCTTAGGAGTTCTTGAAAATAAGCTAACATCTCATCATGTATATAGTCATCTATAAATCGATCAGGTCGTCAGTCGAACTACATGGTCTTTGCGTGTATAACGTAGGCAAGGCTAATCTGTTGATTAGCCCCCGAGGCCCCTAAGATAGGTCTTTAGGTTAGTCTCTTGGTCAAAACCTTAGAAAACCACAAAACATTGGAAAATCAAAAATCAAAATATTTGAAAATCTCCAAAAATACCAAAAAATAGCCTCAAAACATTGCAAAACTCCAAAAACATCCAAATATTTGAGAAAAAAATCCATCCATCTCATCTCGCTTACACCCACAATAACCTCAATCATAATAAATGATCGCCATCCTCAATATTTGGTAAGATAATCAGAAGCAAGTCTAGCAGCTGAAAAGTGAAAAACTCAAAACGCCAAGTCTTAGGTCTAAGTTAGTACGTAAACAAGTGGGTCAACTCTTTGTGTCAATAACCGATCATCCAATTGGTCCCATATCAATCATTTGAAAGAACACTTAGGATAAATGAAATGGTATGCCACCATCCACTAACATTTCCTAGGATGCATCCTTCCTTGATGAGGGCATAGCCTGAGACATAGAAAATAACCCACAAACAAGAGAATAATTTTATTATTCAGAAAATGGAACTTCTTACATGCAGAGGATCTCAAATCCCCAAGTTCTACAACACATGTAAGTTACAGAAAGCTATAGAATAACCCTTTCACAATATGCGAGCTTGTCCCCAAAAAGCCACCCAAAAATTAGAAACACACCCATAAATAGAGCTCCTCTTTAGTTTGGAGCTAAAACAACATTCAAATTTGAGTTTAGGCAGTCTAGCCCGAAAATTACAACTTGAAGTTCAAATTTCAAAAGAAATTTGCAATTATATCTTCTAGAAAGTGCACCAACTTCCCAGGGACATAACTTTTGATCCGAGACTTTGATTCACGAACCGTTTGAACCATTGGAAAGGTCTTGAAGTCAATAACGCGCTAAAAATTAGCTATACCAATTTCGGCAAGTTTCGGGGCCGTTCCAGGAACTCTAAGTGCCTCAAATCTAACTCAAAAGATTTTCAGGTACAAATCTGCTAAACTAAAACTGCAATATCTTTCAACCCAAGAATAGAAAATAAAAACCATAAATTGGGAATTTCATTATGACGAAAAGGGTATCCAAAAATGTAAAAACATCTAAAAACTGAAAAACTTGAAATTTAACTATTTTTGGGTGATGCAAGATTGCCCTTACACCACTGGATGCTCCTGCATCAGACACCTAGGGTAATTTGGGAAGTGACCCCATCATGTCTCAGATGGTTGAGGAAAACCCAACCGGTCAGCCACTACCTTAGATAGCCAGAATGAATCTTCCATAGGCCTTCCTCTCCATTTCACCAGATATTCTTCATACTGCCTGTTTCTAGTACTCTTTCCCACATGACTATCCAAGATTGCTTCAATCTCCTCCCTTTCTGAAGTAGGTGCTGAAATGCCATACTAACCTATTACTAGTGCTTCCTCCATTCCACCTTCATGATACTCTGTCAAATCTGAAATGTTGAACATGGGAGAAATGTTCATTCCATCAGGCAACTCTACCTCATATGTATTCCCTAAATCATGCTTCTTCAAAATCTTATAGGGACCAAATTTCTTCATCTTCAATTTGTTATAGGTTCCCACAGGAAACCTTTCTTTCCTCAAGTGGACCATTACTTCATCACCAATCTGAAACTCCTTATTCCTCCTTTTCTGATCTACCTTAGCCTTATATTGCATATTCATCTTATTAATGTGTTCTCATACCTTCTCATGTATATTCTTGATGTGCTCTGCAAAATCTTTGGCTTCAAAACTCATTTTCTTCTCTTGGTCCATCTTCCTCAATTCTGGAGCTGTTCTAGGGCTATCTCCATACACAATCTGGAATGGTGATCTACTAGTGCTTTTGTTGAGAGAATTTTTGTAAGAAAATTCTGCCTGGGGTAAGATCATGTCCCATCCCTTGGGTTTATCTCCTACAAAACATCTCACTAGGTTACCGATACTCCTGTTAACAACCTCTGTCTGCCCATCTGTTTGTGGATGTTGTGCAGAACTAAACTTCAACTCTATCTTCAGCTTCTTCCACAAGGTCCTCCAAAATTACCCCACAAATTTGGTGTCACAATCTAAAACAATACTCTTTGGCAGACCATGTAGCCTCACCACCTCTTTGAAGAACAAGTCAGCAATGTGGACTACATCATGGGTCTTCTGACATGGAACAAAATGTGCCATCTTCAAAAACATATCAACCATCACAAAGACTGAATCATTCCCTCATTGTGTCCTTGGAAAACCAAGAACAAAGTCCATACTTATATCCTCCCATGGCCTCTCTGGTACAGGTAAGGGCTGATATAAGCCTGTATTCTAGCTCACTCCTTTAGCCATCTGACATACCTTATAGCTTTGTACAAAATTCTTCACATCCTGTGACAACTGAGGCCAATAATAATGCTCACTGATAATGGAATTGGTCTTATCCTGACCAAAATGTCATGCCATTCCTCTACTATGCTTCTCCTTTATTAGGTTTTCCCTCATGGAACTCCTCAGGATACACAATTGACTTCCCTTAAATAACATGCCATCCTGGATTATGAAATCCAGCCACCTTGTCATGTCCACTGTAATAGGTTCCTTGCAAGCTTTTCAAGCCTCTGCAAAATCAGGATCTTCTGCATATAGTGTCTTGAGTTCATTGAACCCAGTCACTTCAATTTGCATATTTGTCATCAATGTATGCCTCTTACTTAAGGCATCTGCAACCCTATTTGACTTCCCACTCATATGTTTCAAAACAAAGGTATAACTCTGTAAAAACTCTACCCATTTCATATGCCATTGATTTAATTTTCCCTGACTATTTAGGTACTGCAAGGCCTGATGATCAGTATATAGAACAAATTCCTTCGGCAACAAATAATGTCTCCATTTCTTTAATGCTTGAACTATTGCATAAAATTCTTGATCATATACAAAATACTTTCTCTTGGCATCAATTAACTTTTCACTGAAATAGGCAATGGGCTTACCTTCTTGGCTCAACACTGGTCCAATTGCACAACCACTAGCATCACAATACACCTTCTTGAAATCTGGGAGGGCTAGAACAAGTTGCTTTGTCACCTTCTGCTTCAACAATTCAAAACTTTTTGCCGCTCCAGTGCTCCACTTGAATTCTTTTCTATCCCCTCTCATTGTTTTAGTTAGGGGTCCACAAATATTACTGAAGTTTCTAATGAGCTTTCTATAAAAGCTAGCCAAACCATGGAAAAATCTCACCTCAATAGCAGTTCTTTGGGTAGGCCATTCCAGAATAGCCTTCACCTTCTCTGGGTCCATCTTGAGACCTTCTACTGAGATAACAAACCCCAAGTACACTAACTCCCTCTTCACAAAACTACTCTTCTTTAGATTAATCAACAGTTTCTCTTCTCTTAACTTCCCAAAGGCTCTCTGAATATGCATTAGATGCTCATCCAATGTCTTACTAAAAATCAAAATATCATCAAAATACACAATAACAAAACTTCCCAGAAATTCTTTTAGTACCTCATTTATGAGCCGCTTGAATGTGCTCGGTGCATTGGTTAGCCCAAAAGGCATGATTAACCACTCGTACAAGCCCTCTTTGGTCTTGAAGGCAGTCTTCTATTCATCTCCCTCTCGAATCCAGATCTGGTGATATCCACTCTTTAGATCAATCTTTGTGAAGTACTAAGCTCCACTCAAACAGTCCATCAGGTCATCCATCCTTGGTAGGAGAAATCTACACTTGATTGTTATCTTGTTTATGGATAGGGAATCTGTACACATCCTCCACTCCCCATCCTTCTTTGGTGCTAGTACTATAGGTACTACACATGGACTCAAACTCTCCCGTATCAAACCCTTTCTCAACAACTCTTGAACTTGTCTGTTCAACTCCTCATTTTCTGTAGGAGTCATTCTATGAGCTACCTTATTTGGAAAACTAGCTCTAGGAATCAAGTCAATCTAATGACTGATCTTCCTTATTGGTGGTAAACCCTTAGGTACATTATCAGAAACAATATCCTGAAACTCATCCAACATCCCAGAAACTTCTTCTAGAACCTTATCACTATCCTCCTTACTCACTCTAGGAATCAATGCATAACACAAACGTTCGTGCGTCATCCTTCTAAAAAATTTCTTCCATCTACATAGCAAATTTTAGCACTACTGATACCTTTTCTTTGGTCTCCTTCAGGGGTTTCAACTTGTGAAAAACCCCATCCTTTGTCAAGGAATAAGTGTTTGCATGGCCATCATGTATAGCTCACCTATCGAACTGCCATGGCCTCCCCAACAATATGTGACATGCATCCATGGGCATGATATCACATAGTACCTCATTATGGTAGGTCTCGATCTTGAACTTTACTAGGCACTGCTCATTGACCAAAACTTTGTAGTGTTTCTGCAACCAGGCAATCTAATATGAATGTGGGTGTCTTTCCCTCTTCAGCTTCAACTTTGTGACCATCTCCTCTAACACCAGATTATTAGTGCTCCCATTGTCAATAATGACATCACAACATTTTCCTTCACACTTGCACCTTGTGCAAAACATATTCTTCCTTTGTTCTGGTTCCTTTTCCTCAGTCACCGGGGCTCTCCTAATCACTAGGGCTTCTCCCCTTTTAGCATCATCTGAATGCTCAGATTGGGCCTCCTCATCTGCATGTGCAACCCTTCCATGACCTTTTGGCCTTTTGTCTGCCCTTCCTTGGTGTTGTGGACATTCATAGGCTTGATTCCCTTCTTCACCACACTGGAAACACGTTCCTCTGAAACCACCTATTCTAGATCCTTTTCCATATCTCCTCATCCTCTACCTCTTTGATCACCACTGTTTTGATCACGAGGGTAGTAGAAGTTTTCATTCCTTGGCTTCAGCTAGTACCCACATCTTCACTTTTCTTTTCATCATCATTTCGGCTTCCTAAAGGTCTTCCATTGCCCCTTCCACTTTGACCTCCTCATCCTTTTTTCTTGCCATCAAATCTTTTGCTCAGCTTCTCTTCCACCTTCAGAGCAAACTGATACACATCCTCAATGGTGGTCATTCTGACTAGGCTTAACTCCTCCTGAGTGCTCAGTCATAACCCATTAAGATATCAAGTTACCTTCTTCTTATTGGCCTTTGTGTCACCCATTCTGATGATTACCTTGTGAAAATATTTAGTATATTCTTTCATAGATCTGCTTCCTTGCTTCAACCCTTGCAATTTCTTCAACAGATCTAACTCGTAGTCCACTGGTAGGAACTGCTTCTTCAATTTCTCTACCTATGCGATCCCATCTAGTGATCTTACCTTTTCCTCTTCGATTTCTTTCCAACTGGACCTCTTTCCACCAAATACTGGCATGACCCTTCAGCTTCATTTTTTCAAACTTAACCTGATCTGGGTCCTCTATTTCCTCATACTCAAAATATTCTTCTAGCTCATTGATCCAGTCGATCAACTCTTTCGGGTTCAGACTTCTGGAATATCTGGGGACTTCTTCTCTAGGTCTTTTCCCAATCTTCGAGATGGCCCTTATTAACCTCATTTGGTCTTGATCAATTGCTTCTTCTTCCTATTCTACATTTGAACCTTCTTCCTCTCCTTCATCCTCACTTTTCTCCCTCGAGTTTAACCCTTTTCTCAACTGCTCTTGTAACGCATCAATCTATCTCTCGAGGGATACTAGTGCATCTCTTCCACCAGCATTTCTACTACCTCGACCACCTCTAGCACCACCATTCCTACCAGGAATCACTCTTGGAGGCATCTTTCTTGACCTCGACCCACAACCATGGTCTTGGTGTGAACTGCCTCACAATCGACAATCTGTCCACATGCTCAAGAAAGCACTACTTTGATACCACTTGATGAGAGCATAGCCTAGGACATAGAAAATAACTCACAAACAAGAGAATAATTTTATTATTCAGAAAATGAAGCTTCTTACATGCAGAGGATCTCAAATCCTCAAGTTCTACAACACATACAAGTTACAGAAAGCTACAAAATAACCCTTTCGCAATATGCAAGCTTGTCCCCAAAAAGCTACCCAAAAATTAGAAACCCACCCATAAATAGAGCTCCTCTTTATTTTGGAGCCAAAACAACATTCAAATTTGAGTTTAGGCGGTCTAGCCTGAAAATGACAACTTGAAGTTTAAATTTCAAAAGAATATTTGCAATTATATCTTCTAGAAAGTGCGCCAACTTCCCGGGGCCATAACTTTTGATCCGGGACTCCGATTCATGAACCGTTTGAACCATTGGAAAGATCTCAAAGTAAATAATGTGCTAAAAGAATTCTATGCTGATTTTGGAAAGTTTTGGGGCCGTTCCAGGAAATCTAAGTGCCTCAAATCTAACTCAAAATATTTTCAGGTGCAAATCTGGGAAACTAAAACTGCAATATCTTTCAACCCAAGAATAGAAAATAAAAACCATAAATTGGGAATTTCATTATGAAAAAAAGGGTATCCAAAAATGTAAAAACATCTAAAAACCGAGAAACTTGAAATTTAACTATTTTTGGGTGATGCAAGATTTCCCTTACACCACTAGATGCTCCTGCATCATTCCTACAATGAGAATGATCTTTTGGCAACAATTTTGGTTCCTATCCTTTAAAACACTTCCCTTTTTGGTTAGCGGTATTGAAGAACATCAGCTTGTTTGTTTACTTTATCTTTATCTTTTGACTTATCTTATTGCACTCATTCAAAGGACCTCTCAATGATATCCAAGCAAAGGATTTAGAGAATTAGGAATGGGACGATGATCATTATCTTTTGTCTATTGTGCTTGTTGGAAATTCTTGTAATATAACCTTGGCAAATACTTGCTTCATTAGGTATGCATGGAGGAAGTTTTGGGTAGTTGTTGACTATTGCATTGATAGGTTATACCTTTTTGTGTTTTGGTCTGAGGTGTTTGAAACTTCTGAAGTGCACCCTAGCAAGGTTTTCATATGTTAGGTGTGAACAAGTATACTCCTATCTGTTTATCAAGTCAAAGTCCATCACGCTAGGTACAAGCCATCCTGGTTTTCTATACCTTGATGCATCGTATCACGTGTCATCAAACATAAGAAAATTGGCACTTTGAAAATCCCAACTCTGTGGCAAGTAATCATCATCATTTTCATATTCATCATCTTATATCTTGTTGAAATGACTTCTCTTTTACTCCTTGCTCGTTGCACTAGCCAGGTACTATGACAGTTGATCATCACCATCATCATCATCATTGATCTTTCATCCACAAATCACTAGCATATTGTATAAACATATCATATAGGAAACATATGCATTGCATTTCCATCATGATATAAACATGGTATTATAAGCATTTCTCATAAATTATCATATACCTTTCTAATTACATCACATCCATTTTTTGCATCACATTGCATTCATCACATAAATCATTGCATAAAAATTCATTGGCATAAACATTAACACGTATTGCATAATCATACATAATAGGTACATAAACAATATAGATAATCCATTGCATATTCACATCGCATAACATAAAGTCATCTCCCACATCACATTCATTTTACATTAAGCATCATCATACCACCTTACATATCATTTCATATATTACATCACCTCACATTAAATGCATCACATACATTACAGTATCATTTAACATGTTTAGGATAATAATACTTGTCATTCTAAGCATCTTAAAAAACCATCTCATTAGTATCATCAATATACATCATATAAAACACAACCATTGCATTTCATTATATCGTCCATTAATCATCCATATCATCTCATAAATAGCATCACAATCATTTTTCATTCTCCATCATTATAACCATAAATAGGAACATAAAAATCCATTACATGCAAAATATACATCCATCCATAAACATTTTATAAGCATAGTTCACATAATATTCCATGTATACACCATATCATTTTTCATATTACATTCAATATCACATATCATATCACCATTTGCATCAACATAAATAGATCATCATCATCATTCATTCATAAATACATTTGCATATCATAAGTCAACAACATAATATAGATTTGTTAGTCATAATTATTACATAATGCATATACCATTGGAAATAAATGCATCCATAAAAGCATCATATAATATCATAAACATCATTGCACAACATATATAAGTAGAATCATCCATAAAATATATAAATAAATGATACACATCACATCACATCGAAATCATCTCAGATATATATCACCATTAGGTAACTGTCATGGTACAAATAATCAAATCACTATACATGTATGTCAATCAGTACAAAAATTCCCATCAAGCTATCAAAAAGGAGCCCATAGGGCACAAAAAATGATTTCATCTTGATCAAAAGGAGGCCTAACCCTCCTATCTGCTGCCCTCGTCCCTGTCACCATGACCCTTTGCTAGTCTGAAATTGGTCCTTTTTGAGTACTCTAGGACTTGCTCTACTCTAGGAACAACCTGGTGATAGTGATAATGATAATAATCGGCCTCTCAGATGAACTCCCTGTAAGAACAAAGTGATACTATACTCTAAGAGGAGGAGGCTACCATGCTCTCCAACAATTGTTGCTGACCCATCTTTACAACCACCTATAGCTCTGTGGCCTATCTCTATAGTGTGGCCTGATCCCTCTCAGCCTTGGCCAAGTCCCTCTCATTCTACGCCTAATACCTCTCCCCTATCAAAGTCTACACCTAGGCCTGCAGCTGCACAATCAATGCATCTCAAGGATCCACCTACCCTACTGGTTGTCCTACTGGTTGTGCTCGTGGAGGCTATACCTGATGTTGATGCTTGCCCCTAGCCTATGGTGGTACACCTGCCTACCCCTACTACCTAGCTGGTACATGTTGCTAATCCTACATCTGCATATCGACCTGAGCTGGTTGAATTTGGGGCTTGACTAGCTAGTCCTATCATGCATCATCCCTCTTTCCTCAACCTCCCACTCTTCCTCTCACCCTCCTCTGATTGGGGACTACTCCTGGAATTGTCAATCATAGGGGAGGCTAGAACTAATCCCTATATGCTTATGTGATGCTTGGATCTGGAGGCCGTTGATTGTAAGCCCATGGTCAAGCCACCAATTTTTTGAAGTTTTCAATGACCTCTGAAGCAATAATGTATCAACCCCATGAAACCTGCAACATGGTGTGGGAAAATACGACCACACAATCATCATTTGGCCAATCCTGAGGCT
The DNA here is from genome assembly GCA_007258455.2 of Sequoia sempervirens. Lineage (NCBI taxonomy): Eukaryota > Viridiplantae > Streptophyta > Pinopsida > Cupressales > Cupressaceae > Sequoia > Sequoia sempervirens. Next base: position 38,092,563 of record VDFB02000013.1, on the reverse strand, counting down.
CACCAAACTAGCATTGAACGTGCTTGGGCTAGTATCTCTCTATCATTGTGTGCTCTCACCCCTGCATGAAGCGATCTTGGTAGGAAAAGAACATCTAATCTACATCATTAGCCTATCTAGGACAACCAAGGTATGAATGACATATAAACATCTGCATCTCATCTAGAACCCTCCTCTAATAGGGTATCTCGTGCTTGCTTGTGTGTATGAAGGACACACCACCTCTGTAGTGCCATACAAGGGGATCATCAGGCCCCATCAAAACTACAACTTGCAATTGAAAGACAACAATGCACTCCCATTCCCATACATGGAGGAGTGTGATGCTTGCTCCAAGTGATCTACCATCCAGGTAGACATACTCATGAAGATCTCTATATAGTGAGGCAAGAAGAATCGACCCCTAAGCAAAATGAGTAGGCCTTTCACGCATCACCATGCACTCCCAACAGAGTCCACAGCCTAGACTGAAGTACTGGCCTTGTCAATCTAGGGCAACAAGACCTAAAATAATCACCACAACAACTAAGCGAAAGGGAGGGGCTAGAGCCCTGTGACACTCGAGCTCAATCTGACCCTCACAAATGATAATGTCCTCTATGGCAAGGACCCTATGATCTCAAGATGCACCAAACATCCTCCAAAGTGTCAGTGGCCTCCCCTGTGGTAAGGTGGAAAGAAGAGGTCTCGCTGTGCCATCTCTTGACAAGCATTGACATCATCCCAAGGTGGGTGTGTATGAGTGATGTGTAGGTGATGTACCACAACCCCATGTCTCATAGTCGATCTTAATATCTACCACTGAGGTCTCACAAGTAACCAAAGATCTCTTAAGATCTGTGCTCCTGGGAATAGAGCTCCCTTGCTGCATCCTGCATCAGGAAGGTCACCATGTTAATTTTTTTGGAAAATTTCATTCTGAGCATCAAAGAAACCACTCTAGCATCGCTATCCATGAAGGCATCACAATTTTATTTTTATCAAACTATGATGCTAGGAAAAAAAAAGCCAAAAAGTGCACCGTTGTAGTGCAATTTCCTTTCGAATGGTGCAGTTTGCAAAGATTCTTATTGATAGGGCACTATCGCGTCGCACTTTGAAAAGGACACCATGGACCATGACCTCAGTGTTGGAGTTTTGTGTTTATTTCCAAACTCCAAATTCCATCACTGCGGCACAATTTGACACCAAGCGACACAATTTGATTTTTGAGCGAAGCTATATAGCACCACTACAGAAGGACTAACTTTGAAAGCATTAAATGAATGCTAAAAATAAAAAATAAAGCTCAAGTAGGGATCACTTACTGGTGCCCCAATGTTGGGTGGCCACTGGTATGTCTAGACTCAGTCAGAAATGTGCATCAGGAGTTGTTGTTACACCATATCGTCAGGAGGTCAGCTCTCAAATCTCAAAGTTGCTAGATGGTCGTGTGTGAAAATGAATTGAAAGTGGCCCCTCAAAGCCTTTTTAATCTTGAAAATTAGGGTTTGTTAATCCTAATTGTCTTTCTTGCTAGGGTCTTTGATCCTTCAACCTATTTTTGTCCAATTGAGGCCTATTTGACATCGTTTTATTACATTTAGACACTTTTTTGGCTTCTTGGAGCCTTTTTGGACCTATCGCGCACCATGTACTCTTTTTTTTGTGAGATCACCCAAAAATTTTAAATTTTCATCCAATCTCTTGAGGGTGAAATATATTGGCATGTTTTCTCCCCTCGAGCAATAGTGGGGCAATATTTTTATTAAATTTTTTTTTTTTTTTTTGGCTTTGATCAAGATCACTTATTCTTTGTACCAATGCAACAAGTGGATCACTTCAAAGAGGGGAAAAATGCAAACACTTAAAATGTATTGATTGAATTTGTGCATCTAATCCTAACCACTAACATCGTTTCATCTTGAATCATCCTTCGATCTAACCATTTAATCAAATACCCTTATTTGATTAAATTCATCAATATTCCTCTCTTAATTAAATTAACCATTTTGATCTAATTATCCTATTTTTTTAGATAATTAATTTTATTTGATTAAATCTCTTATAGTCTATTTATTAAATTAAATAAATTAAATCCTTATTTAGTTTAATCTAACAATCATCCCTTTTAATTAAATAAATTAAAATCTTTATGTAATTAATCTCTTATCACATCCCTCTCATATTTGATTTAAATAAATCCACAAATTTAAGTCAAATAGGTCACATCATTTAACCCCCTTTATGAAATTAATTAACTTAGATTAATTTAATCTCCTCTCATGTCCCATCCTCTAGCTTTTCCCACTTGTAGATGAAAATAGACTTATTTGATTTATTAAATCTATATTTTCCTTAACAAAGCATCTTTTAAGGAATATTTTTCAAATTTTGAATTCAAAATCTAAGTTGACATGTATATTCAACAAGGCATGAACTCCATCTTACATGTCCTTTTTCTAGAGCCAAGTGGCATTCAATGCATTTTCCTTCCCTCTTGCATGACATTTCAACAAATTCAAAATTAAAAAATAGCCATTTATTGGCACAATTGTCAAAACTTGCACATCCTCCATCCACTCATAGGTTGACAAGTGGCATCTTGCTATTGGATGAATGTTAGTCCCACATTGCTCTATCTTGGACATTCATCCATCTTGGCATTCTATAAATAAGGGGCTAATCTCCTCAATTTATCATCCACAATTTGAGTAAACTAACTATGCTCAAATATTTAGCAATCTCCATCCACATTTTTGAATTTTTAGCTGGGTTATGCAGATTTTGGTCTTGAAGCACTCACCATTCTTCATCAAAGTGGATCATTCATCAGCATTCATCAATATTGCATCATAGGAGTTGGGAAAGGGACAATTTTCACATCAAATTGGCACCAATTCCCTCAAAAGATTAGGAGTTTACATTGCATTTGAATAGGATTTGATATGCTTAAGTTTATTATGTTCTTCATCTCATTTCTTTGCCTCTTTTGCAATCTAAATGAATTTCTTGAGGAATCTACATTCAAACCTTGCATTTGATCTAATTTTCTGATTGGTTTATTGTGTTATTGCAGGTTTTGGATCTAGGTTCGCAAGTATATTTGGAGGATTTGACACAATGATTTGATTGGTGCTTGATGGATTTCCTTAGATCGATTGATTTTGGACAATGTTTTGATACATGATGATGCTTAGATTTGGCAAGATAGGTTGAAATTGAACATTGTAGATGTTGGGAATCACATTGCCTTGATTTAGGTAACTTTGATTTTGCATGGTGTTACCTTGACTTGGAGTCGCTAATGTCTTTTTTGGACTTTGAACAACTTTTGTATGATTCAAAAACATATCCATCCTAAAGTTTACCAAATGTGGATTTAAAATGTTTATGTTTAGTAAAATTGTACTTGGAATGTATGGATTTGGTGGAATGATGTTGTTCACTTGAAGATTCATGCACTGATTGTTTGGTTGATAAATTTGTAAGTTTGGACTTGGATTTAAATCTATCATTGGGAAAGGTGTTCCAAAATTTTGACTGGGTATACTCACATTTGTTGTACCATTGAGGTTTTAGGGAGATAATGATCACATGTACATATTGTATAAATGTGAGTGCTGAAAATCAATTGGCGTTATAAGGCTTCAATATTTTGCTTGGTTTGGATTACTCATGATTTATGGAGCAAGTTTATATTCCATGTTCTTCTTCTATTTTTACCTTGTTGCAAAAGTGACCTCTAGGGTGTTTAGGACCAACAATGAGATGATGAATGCAAAGGGGTGAATGATATGGGTGTCAAATATAAACCTTTGATGTAGAGGGTTAGGGATCTTTGCAAGAAACACCAGATAACAAGAATAACAATGTTTCACTTCTAAATCTCTCAACTAGGCACCAACCTAGAGATAAGGCCTCAACTTTGCACTCAAGACTTAATTGTTTCCCTTATGGTTCCAAACCATTTAAATGACCTCAAAGGACTTAACCAAACTTGACTCAAAAGGTTCTCAAGCCCTAACCCTCTGTTTTGAACAAAACTCACTTTTGCTGCTCAACTAGCCTTCTAGCCCTATTAGGCCTTTGGCGGTGGATTCTTGACTTTTTCCTCAAACTTTGCAAATGAACCACCAATATAATGGTTGTTTCCAGTGTGGATTGTGATGAAAAATATCATGTCAACTCCTAGACATCACTTGTTTCAGACAAACTTTCTTCTAACCCTGCTATCTCCTCAAAATTAGGCCTAATTAGCCCTATTTTCCAAAGCAACCCCTCTTCAAATTTGTCCCCTAACCTTGAAACTCTCAAAAGTCTTACAAAAAATTCCCAAACCAAATATTTTCAGGCTTTTAATCTCCTATGTTACTCTTAACATGCCCAATTACAAAACCCTCCCTAATTTGGCATAAAACTAGGGCCTTTTGATTCTAGGACTTCCAAACACTTTCAGGTCTTTATTTTTGACTTTTCACCATTCATTCATCATTTCACAACTATTAGAACTCAAAAATATACCTCTTGTTAAGACAGATTCTCCACTGCTATACTTCAACCCCCATCCTCATGCCCCTTGCACTGTCACAACTTGGTGTACACCGTATGATTCCTTCTTCCTGCACTTTTAGATTGTTAGTTTGATATAATACAGGTTAATTATGATCCATTTCATTGGTCTCAGTCATACATTCCCATGAAATGGATCATTCATCATGAAAAACCTTCAAAATTAGTGTAATTTCTGTATTTCCTTGAGGACAGTCACTGTTTTGTGCAAGAATTTGACTCCTATTGCCTTTTCAGAACATACAAGGTTAGAAAAAATGTAAATTCAAGTCCTTAATCCATCAATATGAATCAAAATTCAATAGGACTATCCACCTCATAACCCTATTGCAACTTTCTCTTTTTAGCTTAACAATGCCTTCCCCTGTTTCACCCTACTTATTCACCTACAAACTCTTCTCAAAACAAATCACAAAACTATCATTAGACTGCTCCAAAGGAAAAGGAACCAACTGATATCTAACATCTCCTTTGTGAACCAAATATGTGTTAAGAAATCCATCATGCAATGTCCTTCTAGCATACTGCCATGGTCTCCCCAAGATAATATGACCACAAGTCATTGGAATGACATCACAAAGCACCCTATCATGATATGAACCAATTGAGAAATCAACAAAAGCTCTCTTACCAATCTCTACATGTTGTCCTTGAGTTACCCAAGTGGCCTTGTAGGGAGTAGGGTGATCAAATGTTTCAATCCCTAGGTTGGTTATCATATCAAGTGAAACTAAATTGCTATGTGACCTAGAATCTATGAGCAATCTGTAGATGTTACCATGACTGAGACAATTTGTTTTGAAAATAGTTCTCCTTTGGTTCTTGATGAAGTCTTTCTCCTTGCTTGATCATAAGAAACTCACCATCAGTCACAGGGTCTTCCATGAATGTTGTTTGATCCTCCATTTTTGTCCTCTTCTTCTTGTACCAAGTCTTGCTCTCATATCTCTACCTTTATCAGCTTGTTCCCATTTAGGACACTTGAAGAAAGGATTCCCTGGCTCATTGCAATTGAAACATCTACCTTTGAATGGTCCTCTACCTTGTCCAAATCTGCCTCCTCCTCTAGGAGTGTATCCACCTCTTTGATCAGAAAATGTCTCTTGCCTTTGTCATTGCTGCCTTGGCCTTGCTCTCTATTACCTATACCCATGTTTGAACTACCTCCTCGTCCACCATTGTTTGATATTTCTTGCTTCCTTTTCACCTTTTCTTCTGCTCTAATGGCCAACTGAAAACATTCTCCCAATGTCCTTGGAAACTGCAAACCAATCTCATCTTGTAGATTGTACCTCAAGCCATTGATATACCTGGCTATTTTCTCATCCTCTTCCTCATAACCTCCTCTGATACTAAGTTTGTGAAATTGCTTAGTATAGGACATAACATCCAAGTCCTTTTGCTTTAAATTATCCCTCATCCTTTTCACATGAATGGTATAATCAGATGGTAGGAACTGCTCTTTGATCAAACTCTTCATCCTTGCCCATGTAGAGACCTTTTCCAATCCTCTAGCCAACCTATCATTCTGAAAACTAGTCCACCATGTCAATGTTGTGCCTCTCAACTTAGTTTTAGCAAACTTAACCTTCCTCTCTTCATCCATCTCCTCAAACTCAAAGTAGTTTTCCAAGGCATCAAGCCATCCCAACACCTCTTCACTATCCATCTTCCCTTGATAGATAGGCAAGTCTATGTGGCTCTTTCCTCCATGACCTTGCACTACTTTCAACAACCTCACTAACCTCCTTTCCTCAGGGTCCTCTGTATCATCTGCTTGCTGTTCCTGATTTACCCTCAAATGCTCTTCATCTTCATCATTGTTTTCTTGGTCTTCTTGTTCTTCTCTCCTCCTACTCCTCTCAAGGTTATTGATCCTTTCCTGCATAGTCTCTCTCTCTCTCTTCTCCATTTCCTTTCTTCTCTTGCTCTTGCTACTTCTTGTTCCCTTCTTTCTCTTCTCTCCCTCTCCAAGATCTCCTTCAACTCTTCCAACTCTCTTGCCAGTTGATTCTTTGGTGCCATTGCTATTTCTTCAATCCCTAAAGGACCTACTCACTGCTCTGATACCACTCTGATGTAGATGGTCAGGGATCTTTGCAAGAAACACCAGATAACAAGAATAACAATGTTTCACTTCTTAATCTCTCAACTAGGCACCAACCTGGAGTTAAGGCCTCAACTTTGCACTCAAGACTTAATTGTTTCCCTTATGGTTCCAAACCATTTAAATGACCTCAAAGGACTTAACCAAACTTGACTCAAAAGGTTCTCAAGCCCTAACCCTCTGTTTTGAACAAAACTCACTTTTGCTACTCAACTAGCCTTCTAGCCCTATTAGGCCTTTAGCGAAGGATTCTTGACTTTTTCCTCAAACTTTGCAAATGAACCTCCAATATAATGGTTGTTTCAGGTGTGGATTGTGATGACAAACATTATGTCAACTCCTAGACATCACTTGTTTTAGACAAACTTTCTTCTAACCCTGCTATCTCCTCAAAATTAGGCCTAGTTAGCCCTATTTTCCAAAGCAACCCCTCTTCAAATTTGTCCCCTAACCTTGAAACTCTCAACAGTCTTCCAAAACATTCCCAAACAAAATATTTTCAGGCTTTTAATCTCCTATGTTACTCTTAACATGCCCAATTACAAAACCCTCCCTAATTTGGCTTAAAACTAGGGATTTTTGATTCTAGGACTTCCAAACGCTTCTAGGTCTTGATTTTTTACTTTTCAGCATTCATTCATAATTTCAAAACTATTAGAACTCAAAAATATACCTCTTGTTAAGACAGATTCTCCACTGCTATACTTCAACCCCCATCGTCATGCTCCTTGCACTGTCACAACTTGGTGTACACCGTATGATTCCTTCTTCCTGCACTTTTAGATTTTTATTTTGATATAATAAAGGTTAATTATGATCCATTTCATTGGTCTCAGTTATACATTCCCATGAAATGGATCATTTATCATGAAAAACCTTCAAAATTAGTGCAATTTTTGTATTTCCTTGAGGACAGTCACTGTTTTGTGCAATAATTTGATTCCTATTCCCTTTTCAAAACATACAAGGTTAGAAAACATGTAAATTCAAGTCCTTAATCCATCAAGATGAATCAAACTTCAATAGGAAATCAAGAGACCACCAAAAAGAACACAAAAGAATGCAAAAAAATTGTATTTTACTATTTTTTCTGAGAACAGTTCATACAAACCCTTCAAAAATTCATCAACCTCCATACAAGTGATTCTCCTGGGGTTATAGATCAATTCCCAAACTATCTCAACCAATTAAACTTGGTTCCCATTACATTAAAGTTAATTAATCCCCTAACTCACTTTCACGCCCAAACTGAAATTTTAAAATTTTAAATTACAAACTCTCATTTTATTGATTTATACTTACTAAAAACTATCTAAACTTCAATGTCTAACCATAATTTACCTAATTAGAACATTAATAACCTACCTACACCTCTTGGACACTATTGGTCCATTTACAAGGTTCTTTGGTCCTATGGTCCTTTTAGGACCCTTAGGACTTTTAACATTTTCATTACATCTATTCATATCAAATGCCATTATAGGCCCCAAGACACCATAATTAATGTTTTGAATTTCTTGGAAGGTCCTCCTAACCCCTGCACTCTCCTAGTTCTTGAAGTGCTCCTTGAAGGCCCTGGGTGCTCCTGCACCATTCTCCTAGAGAAAGAAAAAACTCTTGCCCCAAGAAGTGTCCCATGTGTTGCCACCAAAAGACCTCTTGTTCTCATGTGTTTTCATCTTCCAATGAGCAGGTATGTAGTCCCCCAAAGTCACTATCTTTCTCTTTTGCCAATCTACATTCTTAACATTTATCATATGAGAGCCAAAACAGGGTTTGGTTTGTCTTCTTTGCTGCTTAATAACATTGGGTTCTTGTGCCTTGCTCCTGCCCTCATTCCACTGCCTTCTTTGTGAAATAACTCCACCATTAACACCATTATTTATAGGGAATTCAATGCCTCCAACCTTGATACTCTCTAAATCCCACAAGGTCTGATTTGAAGGACTATCCACCTCATAACCCTGCTACAACTTGTCTCTTTTTAGCTTACCAATGCCTTCCCCTATTTCACCCTACTTATTCACCTACAAACTCTTCTCAAAACAAATCACAAAACTATCATTAGACTGCTCCAAAGGAAAAGGAACCAACTAATATCTAACATCTCCTTTGTGAACCAAATAGGTGTTAAGAAATCCATCATGCAATGTCCTTCTAGCATACGGCCATGGTCTCCCCAAGATAATATGACCACAAGTCATTGGAATGACATCACAAAGCACCCTATCATGATATGAACCAATTGAGAAATCAACAAAATCTCTCTTACCAATCTCTACATGTTGTCCTTGAGTTACCCAAGTGGCCTTGTAGGGAGTAGGATGATCAAATGTTTCAATCCCTAGGTTGGTTATCATATCAAGTGAAACTAAATTGCTATGTGACCTAGAATCTATGAGCAATCTGTAGATCTTACCATGACTGAGACAATTTGTTTTGAAAATAGTTCTCCTTTGGTTCTTGACGAAGTCTTTCTCCTTGCTTGATCATAAGAAACTCACCATCAGTCACAGGGTCTTCCATGAATGTTTTTGATTCCTCCTTTTTGTCCTCTTCTTCTTGTACCAAGTTAGCTCTCATATCTCTACCTTTATCAGCTTGTTCCCATTTAGGACACTTGAAGAAAGGATTCCCTGGCTCATTGCAATTGAAACATCTACCTTTGAATGGTCCTCTACCTTGTCCAAATCTGCCTCCTCCTCTAGGAGTGTATCCACCTCTTTGATCAGAAAATGTCTCTTGCCTTTGTCATTGCTGCCTTGGCCTTGCTCTCTATTACCTATACCCATGTTTGAACTACCTCCTCGTCCACCATTGTTTGATATTTCTTGCTTCCTTTTCACCTTTTCTTCTGCTCTAATGGCCAACTGAAAACATTCTCCCAATGTCCTTGGAAACTGCAAACCAATCTCATCTTGTAGATTGTACCTCAAGCCATTGATATACCTGGCTATTTTCTCATCCTCTTCCTCATAACCTCCTCTGATACTAAGTTTGTGAAATTGCTTAGTATAGGACATAACATCCAAGTCCTTTTGCTTTAAATTATCCCTCATCCTTTTCACATGAATGGTATAATCAGATGGTAGGAACTGCTCTTTGATCAAACTCTTCATCCTTGCCCATGTAGAGACCTTTTCCAATCCTCTAGCCAACCTATCATTCTGAAAACTAGTCCACCATGTCAATGTTGTGCCTCTCAACTTAGTTTTAGCAAACTTAACCTTCCTCTCTTCATCCATCTCCTCAAACTCAAAGTAGTTTTCCAAGGCATCAAGCCATCCCAACACCTCTTCACTATCCATCTTCCCTTGATAGATAGGCAAGTCTATGCGACTCTTCCCTCCATGACCCTGTACTGCTTTCAACAACCTCACTAACCTCCTTTCCTCAGGGTCCTCTGTATCATCTACTTGCTGTTCTTGATTTACCCTTAGATGCTCTTCATATTCATCATTGTTTTCTTGGTCTTCTTGTTCTTCTCTCCTCCTACTCCTCTCAAGGTTATTGATCCTTTCCTGCATAGTGTCTCTCTCTTCTCCATTTCCTTCCTTCTCTTGCTCTTGTTGCTTCTTGTTCCCTTCTTTCTCTTCTCTCCCTCTCCAAGATCTCCTTCAACTCTTCCAACTCTCTTGCCAGTTGATTCTTTGGTGCCATTTCTATTTCTTCAATCCCTAAAGGACCTACTCACTGCTCTGATACCACTCAGATGCAGAGGGTCAGGGATCTTTGCAAGAAACACCGGATAACAAGAATAACAATGTTTCACTTCTCAATCTCTCAACTAGGCACCAACCTGGAGATAAGGCCTCAACTTTGCACTCAAGACTTAGTTGTTTCCCTTATGGTTCCAAAACATTTAAATTACCTCAAAGGACTTAACCAAACTTGACTCAAAAGGTTCTCAAGCCCTAACCCTCTGTTTTGAACAAAACTCACTTTTATTGCTCAACTAGCCTTCTAGCCCTATTAGGCCTTTGGTGATGGATTCTTGAATTTCCCTCAAAATTTGCAAATGAAGCTCCAATATAATGGTTGTTTCAGGTGTGGATTGTGATGACAAACATCATGTCAACTCCTAGACATCACTTGTTTCAGACAAACTTTCTTCTATCCCTGCTGTCTCCTCAAAATTAGGCCTAATTAGCCATATTTTACAAAGCAACCCCTCTTCAAATTTGTCCCCTGACCTTGAAACTCTCAACAGTCTTACAAAAAATTCCCAAACCAAATATTTTCATGCTTTTAATCTCCTATGTTACGCTTAACGTGCCCAATTACAAAACCCTCCCTAATTTGGCTTAAAACTAGGGCTTTTTGATTCTAGGACTTCCAAACACTTCCAGGTCTTGATTTTTGACTTTTCACCATTCATTCATCATTGCACAACTATTAGAACTCAAAAATATACCTCTTCTTAAGACATATTCTCCAGTACTATACTTCAACCCCCATCCTCATGCTCCTTGCATTGTCACAACTTGGTGTACACCATATGATTCCTTCTTCGTACACTTTTAGATTGTTAGTTTGATATAGTATAGGTTAGTTATGATCCATTTCATTGGTCTCAATCATACATTCCCATGAAATGGATCATTCATCATGAAAAACCTTCAAAATTAGTGCAATTTCTGTATTTCCTTGAGGACAGTCACTGTTTTGTGCAAGAATTTGATTCCTATTGCCTTTTCAGAACATACAAGGTTAGAAAACATGTAAATTCAAGTGCTTAATCCATCAAGATGAATCAAACTTCAATAGGAAATCAAGAGACCACCAAAAAGAACACAAAAGAATGCAAAAAACTGTATTTTACTATTTTTTCTGAGAATAATCCATACAAACCCTTCAAAAATTCATCAACCTCCATAAAAGTGATTCTCCTAGGGTTATAGATAAATTCCCAAACTGTCCCAACCAATTAAAGTCGGTTCCCATTACATTAAAGTTAATTAAACCCCTAAACTCACTTTCCCACCCAAACTGAGATTTGAAAATTTGAAATTACAAACTCTCATTTTATTGATTTATACTTACTAAAAACTATCTAAACTTCAATGTCTAACAATAATTGACCTAATTAGAACATTAATGTAGACATGCAAAATTTACATTTGATCAAGTCCATTCATCAACTGAACTAGATATTGCATTAGGCACATTCATCACTTTCATCCGTTCATTAAATAATCTCATTTATCAAATAAACATTATCATTCAACCTTCATCTTACATCATCCATTTAATTAAATAAATCAGGACTCCATTTAAATCAAATCCTAAATTATATTTCATCATTTTCTGATTTAAATAAATCAATTACCAAAGTCCAAAATGTCAACTCACCTAATCAGCATTAAATCAGCATAATCATCATCTAATCTTGATCTAATGCTAATCCCATCCCACTTGCATTATCTAGATATAGCCACTTGCACAATAAATCAATTTTATTGATTTATTAAAACCTCATTTTCTTTCAACATGACAAGTCAAACAGGGCATTTATTGCTCTTCTTTCTTGTCCCCCTCTCAAAATTTATTGCAAATTTGAATTCAAAATTTCCCCCTCTTGGGCACTCTTCCCAAATCTTGCACATGCATCAACTAATCACCATTTGACAAGTGTCCTCCTATCATTGGCTTATCTTTAGTCCCACATTGGTCCCTCTTCAACAATCTTAGCATTTGAAATCTTCAAATAGAGGCTTCAACATTGAGCAAATCCTTCACAATCTTCACAATCATCCATAAAAATCTGATACAAGGTTAATCTCTTCATTTGAGAATTGATCTTGTCCACACCATCTTCATCATTTGCAACATTTGGCTTATCTAAAGGGATTGGGAAAGGGTCACTAACACATGTGACACCAATCCCCCTATGAGATGAATGTTTGAAGTAATTTAGGAATACATTTCATGATTATATTGCTTATGATTTTAGATTATTGTGATATTATTATTATTTCCTTTATAGTTACTCAATAATTTCATAGGGAAGGCTTTCATCTTACTTATTCAAAGTTGATAGATTTAACCCATATCTTTCAGTCTTTGTTCAAGGCAGATTTTTGGTTCATTTTGACATAATGTAATCTAACTATGGTTAAATCTATGGGATTTTGGAAAAAGGGACAGATTGTGTGCCAGAAATATCTATGGTTAGTTGAGAAACAGCTGATATTTATTATCTTTGCCTTGGATAGAAAAGTTATGGCGCATGTTTTCCAAAATCAAAGTTGTAGGCTAAACATTAAGTGAATGAATCACCTTTACCGAATCCTGATTCGCTGTCCAAGGTCATAAAAGAAGCTGTCCTTTAAGTTTTCATTCAAACAGAAGATCAACTTTGCACGCCTTAGGTCCATATGAACAGATTTCAAAAGATATATGTTAGATATTTTGATTAACATTTGAGTTTGTTCATTTGTGCAGATATATTTTGATCATCTCAAGTACTAAATGTTGACTTTATCATTTCTTTGTTACTTACTAACATAGTAGAACCCAAATTTCTTTTGGAAAATTGTGTTTTTATTTATTTTAATGAGTTATTAAAATAAGTAATACTAATTTTCAACTTATGAAATAGGTACAAAGCTGAAAATCAACAAAGGAAAACAACGAAAGCAAAGAAGGAAGGATAATGAAGGTACAAACGAAGGAAAAGCAAAGGCGAAAAGGTACCAAAAGTGAAAAAAGGCAAGTGAACAAGGTACAAGCGAAAGCGAAAAAATCAACAAGGAGGAGGCTAGCAAACGAAGATGAAAGGGGGATATTTTTTTGAAAACACAATGTGTTTTTTAACACTTTAAGTGTTGATCAACACTACTTCACGAAGTTGTTTATCCTTTTGTTTTAGAACACTAATTTTCATTTGGGTCTAAAATGAACAATTTTATTTTCATTGCAAAGGGCTTAAAACGAATCTTAGGACAAACTTACTAGAGTTCGTTTTGGGTTAAAAATTGGACAAACAATCTACACACTTCATTTTTGGTGCTTAAAATGAACTCACAATTGCTTTGAAGGGTATAAAACG
>VDFB02000013.1:38035759-38078754 GCA_007258455.2 Sequoia sempervirens | reverse complement strand
TTAAGGCCTCAACTTTGCACTCAAGACTTAATTGTTTCCCTTATGGTTCCAAACCATTTAAATGACCTCAAAGGACTTAACCAAACTTGACTCAAAAGGTTCTCAAGCCCTAACCCTCTGTTTTGAACAAAACTCACTTTTGCTACTCAACTAGCCTTCTAGCCCTATTAGGCCTTTAGCGAAGGATTCTTGACTTTTTCCTCAAACTTTGCAAATGAACCTCCAATATAATGGTTGTTTCAGGTGTGGATTGTGATGACAAACATTATGTCAACTCCTAGACATCACTTGTTTTAGACAAACTTTCTTCTAACCCTGCTATCTCCTCAAAATTAGGCCTAGTTAGCCCTATTTTCCAAAGCAACCCCTCTTCAAATTTGTCCCCTAACCTTGAAACTCTCAACAGTCTTCCAAAACATTCCCAAACAAAATATTTTCAGGCTTTTAATCTCCTATGTTACTCTTAACATGCCCAATTACAAAACCCTCCCTAATTTGGCTTAAAACTAGGGATTTTTGATTCTAGGACTTCCAAACGCTTCTAGGTCTTGATTTTTTACTTTTCAGCATTCATTCATAATTTCAAAACTATTAGAACTCAAAAATATACCTCTTGTTAAGACAGATTCTCCACTGCTATACTTCAACCCCCATCGTCATGCTCCTTGCACTGTCACAACTTGGTGTACACCGTATGATTCCTTCTTCCTGCACTTTTAGATTTTTATTTTGATATAATAAAGGTTAATTATGATCCATTTCATTGGTCTCAGTTATACATTCCCATGAAATGGATCATTTATCATGAAAAACCTTCAAAATTAGTGCAATTTTTGTATTTCCTTGAGGACAGTCACTGTTTTGTGCAATAATTTGATTCCTATTCCCTTTTCAAAACATACAAGGTTAGAAAACATGTAAATTCAAGTCCTTAATCCATCAAGATGAATCAAACTTCAATAGGAAATCAAGAGACCACCAAAAAGAACACAAAAGAATGCAAAAAAATTGTATTTTACTATTTTTTCTGAGAACAGTTCATACAAACCCTTCAAAAATTCATCAACCTCCATACAAGTGATTCTCCTGGGGTTATAGATCAATTCCCAAACTATCTCAACCAATTAAACTTGGTTCCCATTACATTAAAGTTAATTAATCCCCTAACTCACTTTCACGCCCAAACTGAAATTTTAAAATTTTAAATTACAAACTCTCATTTTATTGATTTATACTTACTAAAAACTATCTAAACTTCAATGTCTAACCATAATTTACCTAATTAGAACATTAATAACCTACCTACACCTCTTGGACACTATTGGTCCATTTACAAGGTTCTTTGGTCCTATGGTCCTTTTAGGACCCTTAGGACTTTTAACATTTTCATTACATCTATTCATATCAAATGCCATTATAGGCCCCAAGACACCATAATTAATGTTTTGAATTTCTTGGAAGGTCCTCCTAACCCCTGCACTCTCCTAGTTCTTGAAGTGCTCCTTGAAGGCCCTGGGTGCTCCTGCACCATTCTCCTAGAGAAAGAAAAAACTCTTGCCCCAAGAAGTGTCCCATGTGTTGCCACCAAAAGACCTCTTGTTCTCATGTGTTTTCATCTTCCAATGAGCAGGTATGTAGTCCCCCAAAGTCACTATCTTTCTCTTTTGCCAATCTACATTCTTAACATTTATCATATGAGAGCCAAAACAGGGTTTGGTTTGTCTTCTTTGCTGCTTAATAACATTGGGTTCTTGTGCCTTGCTCCTGCCCTCATTCCACTGCCTTCTTTGTGAAATAACTCCACCATTAACACCATTATTTATAGGGAATTCAATGCCTCCAACCTTGATACTCTCTAAATCCCACAAGGTCTGATTTGAAGGACTATCCACCTCATAACCCTGCTACAACTTGTCTCTTTTTAGCTTACCAATGCCTTCCCCTATTTCACCCTACTTATTCACCTACAAACTCTTCTCAAAACAAATCACAAAACTATCATTAGACTGCTCCAAAGGAAAAGGAACCAACTAATATCTAACATCTCCTTTGTGAACCAAATAGGTGTTAAGAAATCCATCATGCAATGTCCTTCTAGCATACGGCCATGGTCTCCCCAAGATAATATGACCACAAGTCATTGGAATGACATCACAAAGCACCCTATCATGATATGAACCAATTGAGAAATCAACAAAATCTCTCTTACCAATCTCTACATGTTGTCCTTGAGTTACCCAAGTGGCCTTGTAGGGCTTAGGATGATCAAATGTTTCAATCCCTAGGTTGGTTATCATATCAAGTGAAACTAAATTGTTATGTGACCTAGAATCTATGAGCAATCTGTAGATCTTACCATGACTGAGACAATTTGTTTTGAAAATCGTTACCTTTCGTTCTTGATGAAGTCTTTCTCCTTGCTTGATCATAAGAAATTCACCATCAGTCACAGGGTCTGCCATGAATTTTTTTGATTCCTCCTTTTTGTCCTCTTCTTCTTGTACCAAGTTAGCTCTCATATCTCTACCTTTATCAGCTTGTTCCCATTTAGGAAACTTTAAGGAAGGATGCCCTGGTTCATTGCAATTGAAAAATCTACCTATGAATGGTCATCTACCTTGTCCAAATCTGCCTCCTCTAAGAGTGTATCCACCTCTTTGATCAGAAAATGTCTCTTTGCCTTTGTCATTGCTGCTCTTATCATTGCTACCTTGGCCTTGCTCTCTCTTACCTCTACCCCTATTTGAACTACCTCCTCTTCCACCATTATTTGATCTTTCTTGCTTCCTTTCACCTTTTCTTCTACTCTAATGGCCAACTGAAAACATTCTCCCAATGTCCTTGGAAATCGCAAACCAATCTCATCTTGTAGATTGTACCTCAAGCCATTGATATACCTGGCTATTTTCTCATCCTCTTCCTCATAACCTCGTCTGATACTAACCTTGTGAAATTGCTCAGTATAGGACATAACATCCAAGTCCTTTTGCTTTAAATTCTACCTCATCCTTTTCACATGAATGGTATAATCAGATGGTAGGAACTGCTCTTTGACCAAACTCTTCATCCTTGCCCATGTAGAGACCTTTTCCAATCCTCTAGCAACCTATCATTCTGAAAAATAGTCCACCATGTCAATGTTGTGCTTCTCAACTTAGTTTTAGCAAACTTAACCTTCCTCTCTTCATCCATCTCCTCAAACTCAAAGTAGTTTTCCAAGGCATCAAGCCATCCCAACACCTCTTCACTATCCATCTTCCCTTGATAGATAGGAAAGTCTATGTGGCTCTTTCCTCCATGACCTTGCACTACTTTCAACAACCTCACTAACCTCCTTTCCTCAAGGTCCTTTGTATCATCTGCTTGCTGTTCTTGATTTACCCTTAGATGCTCTTCATATTCATCATTGTTTTCTTGGTCTTCTTGTTCTTCTCTCCTCCTACTCCTCTCAAGGTTATTGATCCTTTCCCATAGTGTCTCTCTCTTCTCCATTTCCTTCCTTCTCTTGCTCTTGTTGCTTCTTGTTCCCTTCTTTCTCTTCTCTCCCTCTCCAAGATCTCCTTCAACTCTTCCAACTCTCTTGCCAGTTGATTCTTTGGTGCCATTTCTATTTCTTCAATCCCTAAAGGACCTACTCACTGCTCTGATACCACTCAGATGCAGAGGGTCAGGGATCTTTGCAAGAAACACCGGATAACAAGAATAACAATGTTTCACTTCTCAATCTCTCAACTAGGCACCAACCTGGAGATAAGGCCTCAACTTTGCACTCAAGACTTAGTTGTTTCCCTTATGGTTCCAAAACATTTAAATTACCTCAAAGGACTTAACCAAACTTGACTCAAAAGGTTCTCAAGCCCTAACCCTCTGTTTTGAACAAAACTCACTTTTATTGCTCAACTAGCCTTCTAGCCCTATTAGGCCTTTGGTGATGGATTCTTGAATTTCCCTCAAAATTTGCAAATGAAGCTCCAATATAATGGTTGTTTCAGGTGTGGATTGTGATGACAAACATCATGTCAACTCCTAGACATCACTTGTTTCAGACAAACTTTCTTCTATCCCTGCTGTCTCCTCAAAATTAGGCCTAATTAGCCATATTTTACAAAGCAACCCCTCTTCAAATTTGTCCCCTGACCTTGAAACTCTCAACAGTCTTACAAAAAATTCCCAAACCAAATATTTTCATGCTTTTAATCTCCTATGTTACGCTTAACGTGCCCAATTACAAAACCCTCCCTAATTTGGCTTAAAACTAGGGCTTTTTGATTCTAGGACTTCCAAACACTTCCAGGTCTTGATTTTTGACTTTTCACCATTCATTCATCATTGCACAACTATTAGAACTCAAAAATATACCTCTTCTTAAGACATATTCTCCAGTACTATACTTCAACCCCCATCCTCATGCTCCTTGCATTGTCACAACTTGGTGTACACCATATGATTCCTTCTTCGTACACTTTTAGATTGTTAGTTTGATATAGTATAGGTTAGTTATGATCCATTTCATTGGTCTCAATCATACATTCCCATGAAATGGATCATTCATCATGAAAAACCTTCAAAATTAGTGCAATTTCTGTATTTCCTTGAGGACAGTCACTGTTTTGTGCAAGAATTTGATTCCTATTGCCTTTTCAGAACATACAAGGTTAGAAAACATGTAAATTCAAGTGCTTAATCCATCAAGATGAATCAAACTTCAATAGGAAATCAAGAGACCACCAAAAAGAACACAAAAGAATGCAAAAAACTGTATTTTACTATTTTTTCTGAGAATAATCCATACAAACCCTTCAAAAATTCATCAACCTCCATAAAAGTGATTCTCCTAGGGTTATAGATAAATTCCCAAACTGTCCCAACCAATTAAAGTCGGTTCCCATTACATTAAAGTTAATTAAACCCCTAAACTCACTTTCCCACCCAAACTGAGATTTGAAAATTTGAAATTACAAACTCTCATTTTATTGATTTATACTTACTAAAAACTATCTAAACTTCAATGTCTAACAATAATTGACCTAATTAGAACATTAATAACCTACCTACACCTCTTGGACACTATTGGTCCATTTACAAGGTTCTTTGGTCCTATGGTCCTTTTAGGACCCTTAGGACTTTTAACATTTTCATTACATCTATTCATATCAAATGCCATTATAGGCCCCAAGACACCATAATTAATGTTTTGAATTGCTTGGAAGATCCTCCTGACCCCTGCACTCTCTTGGTTCTTGAATTGCTCCTTGAAGGCCCTGGGTGCTCCTGCACCAACCTTGGATCAATACTAGACTTTAGGCTTTGATTTTGATTGGTTTGATTTGGATAATGAACTTATAAACCCTAAGATTTTATATGTGATTTTAGCATGAAATTGTTCAAAGAGGTGATAATTTAACTAAGTGCATGATGAAGTATTCATCCAAACCCACCTAACTAAACAAATGACTTTGATTTAACTAGAGGTATGAGAAAGGATGCATTCCCACACTCCTATGGTGATTTTGATTTTGATGATTTACCCAAGTCTATAATGATGTTTCCAAAGCTCTAAAGTTGTTTGGTGGGATGAAATGATAAATTTTTAGGATGGATAAAGTGTTTGATTTTGATCCTAAATTAAC
Source organism: Sequoia sempervirens (assembly GCA_007258455.2). Taxonomy (NCBI): domain Eukaryota; kingdom Viridiplantae; phylum Streptophyta; class Pinopsida; order Cupressales; family Cupressaceae; genus Sequoia; species Sequoia sempervirens. The sequence goes on along the minus strand of VDFB02000013.1, from coordinate 38,073,124 downwards.
CTAAAAAGGATTGTTTACTAGACCAAGATAGTGAAGAACATGCTTTTCTCTAAGAGTAATTCAAAATTAAAAGACCAATGTTTGCATGAAAACCATATGACCAAAAGATGCCAAGCACATGTATGGGGTCCAATTGATTCAATATTTGTTTAATGGATTCTTTTTACCACAAACACTTCTTGATTAGCTTTCAAACTGAATGTCTATGTCTCAATTCCTTCTCATTTCAAAAGGTCCCTTATGCAAAAATCAAGGTTTCAAAAGAATAATTTCCTATTGTTGACTTTGGAATGAACAAATTGAGATATAGGTCTCAGTTTTTAGAATCCTTCTAGGGATAAGAACCCCTAGGGACAAGTAGTAACATGTGGACTTTTCAAAGGTATTTGTTCTTTACAAAGGATTTGAAATTCTAATGATTCGTTGAATGTTGGTTTCAATGTTTTGGATACAAGCACAATGTTTTCAAACTAACTCACAAGCAATATGACATCCTAGCTCAATTGCTACATTTTTCTTGGTGGGCTTGCCTCATTCCCTTCATAGTAGAAGAGATGATTTTACATGCAACCAAGGAAGAAATATAAAGGTATGTTAAGAATGAAGTCTTAACCTCTATATTTTAACCAAGATCAGACATGGAAAGTAACTACTTGGAATCTAAGTTCCAATGCACCACTCTGATTAACTCATTGTATGGATTGGTTGGGTACTAGAAACAAGGTTCTTAATGACAAAAAATCATGAACACCAGAACCAACACTCACCCGCTTGGCCACTTAAGGCTCTTCAACCATTCCTGTTCCACTTAAGGCATGGGATTAGGTTGTTTAAGGTGCCATAATGTGAACCCTCAATCTGCATGCTTGAAACAATGACCACCATTAACTTAGTTCATTAGTTCAAAACAAGAAAACCTCAGATTCCCTATAAAATTCATTTGAACACAAGAATAATGGAAAAGAAGCAAAAAGAAGAAAAACATAAGGAAACATTATTCTAAAGATCAAACTAGCATCTTATAGGGGGATTGGTGCTATTTTGATGTGAAAAATAGCCCTTTCCCAACCCCTTTTTGATAAGCTTTTGATGATGGATGAAAAAGATGTCAAATGTTGAAGATTGTGCATCAAGATGAGAAACTTGAGGAGATAGCTACTAAGATTTTGGAGTGGACAAAATTAGCTCTCCATTGAAGAGAGTAACTTTGCATAAGGATTGTGGATGATTTGTTGAAGAGTGAAGCTTCCATTTATAAACTCTAAAGTTGAAAGTGTGTTCAAAAGAGATAAATGTGGGATAATGTTTTAGCCAATGAGATGGAGCCACTTGTCACCTTGTGAATGGTTGAGGAATGTGCAAGTTTTGGTCAAGTTGCCCATAAATGAGATTGGTTGGCCTTTTCAAATTTCAAAATTTTCCTGTTGGAGGGAGAAAAGGAGACTTTAATTCCAAGTGGGGGACATGTAAGAGGGGATTTATTTCCATGTTGTAAGGGACAAGTCAAATTTCTTTCAAATTTAAACTTGAGGAATATTCTCAAAAGATGCTTTTTTGAGGGAAAATGATGAATTTATAAATGAATTAAAATGCTTTATTGATACAAGTGGGAAAAACTAGAGGATGTGATGGGTGATTGGATTAGATTATCTTAGATGATGTTTAGGTGCTTTTGACCCATTTGACTTAAATACTTTGATTTATTTAAATTAAAAGAGATGGAATATGCATTTGAGATTTAATTAAATAAGGTTTGGTTTATTTAATTAAAAGGGTGATGTGAGAATCAAATTAAACAAATTTGATTTATTTAATTTAAATGGATAACCTTAGGAGATTGAATTAAATGAATTTGATTTACCTAATGAGTGGATGAATTTGAATTTGATTTATTTGATGATTTAATAAATATGAATTGAGTGCACGATGCTAAATTCATGTGTCTACAAGTACATCCTGGTAACAACATGATTCCACTATCTTTGAAAATCCTTCGAGCCTTAGTGGGAGTAATAGCTATAATTTCAGCCCTAATTTTCTCTTCCCATGCTTTCTCAACTTCCTTATGATGAGAAGGTTCAACATTAGCTCGAGTTGATTCAAGTGTCTCTTTTGTTTCCTTACTCCACTACTGAATCATAGACTCCTTAAATTATTTGGTTTGCACAAATTTATCATCAACCAAAAACTCATCACCCTCCCTAATCCTGAGATCATCATCATTTTCTCTATCATACTGCCACTTGACGATCTAGTCAGAGGGACATTTGAACTATGAGTTTCTTCAATATGAGGAAGGGGAAATTTCTACTCCACCTCATTTCTTGGCACATACTCTGCCATTTGTACTTCCTTGACCTCCTAAACATCTACAGGCTATTCTAGGATATCCATAGCTTGTTATTGTCATTGTTGTTCTAAGAGGACTTGGGCTTTATCTGCAACCTCCTTTACCTTTACCTTAAACTCACCTGATTAATAATCCTTTATCATAGTAAAGGTCCTCTCCAAGGGATTTACAATTACATTATATGGATTGATGTATAAGGCATTCCTTTTCATAATCTTCTCCTTATGGTTTTTCATAATTATCCATTCTTTTCTCGTAGCCATGGTAGCCTCATCACTTGTTAGATTTCTTAGTACATCATCTCTATATAAAAACTCATGGTGTATGATTCCTAAGATCTTTTGTCTTCTTCTTTCTACCACAAACCTTTCTGGATCAAAAACTCTAATCTCATTAAGATGCATTATGAGATTATTTACCATAATTCCAAGCTTTTTACACTCCTTAGGGGCAGTGATCTTGAAGTAAGCAAAAGTACATTGGGGATTTATTATAGTTCCCTTTTTGTCTTTTCTAAACATTTCATAATCCATGACATCAATTCTCCACATGAGCACCATGAAAGTCAATCTATCTGAGACATACAAGGGTAGACAATGAGGTGCGACCTTAGCTCCATAAGTAGGTTGATCAAAGTATATTCAAAATGTAGAAACCAGTTAACCCAATTATGTGTTACTTTGGAGGTTGGTACATCCTTTGGGTGCAGAAGACTTATGATTTCTAGAGAAAGTTTGAATCTAGGTGCTACACCCAATGACTCTAAGATACCATATCTTACAACATTGGCAAAAAATATGTTATTGGAATTGGAGCAATCTCAATTGAAAATGTATGTCCACATTTGTACAAGGACACCATCATTTTTACTATCCTTAATATTCAGATTTAATTTCCTTTTCCACTCATAATCACCTTCCTATACGATCATATGCATCAATAGAGAGTAATAGGGGAAAGAAAAAGTGATCACCTCCTTTTTCAAATTGATAAAATCATCATGCATCCTTTCAGCAACAAAGTTAGCATAATTCCCAATAGAAAGGCTTTGTTCTTGGAAGGAAAATCCTTGATTCTATTGCAACTATCCACGAGAATATCCATTCCCTTGTAGAATCTAAAATTGAAGGTTTTCTCCTAAATCTAGATATTTTGAAAGTCTACGACTATGTGGATTGGAAATTCTTATTCAAAATCATGAGGGAATTTGGTTTTAGCAACAAAGTCCTTTAGATGGTGAATCAACTTGTTTCAATAGTTTCTATTTCTATTATGGTGAATGGATCCCCATTGCATTTTTTTCAAAATTCAAGAGGTCTAAGATAGGTTGATCCAATCTCACCCATCTTGTTCACTATTATGGTTGAATTCCTTGGGAAAAACTTGAAAAGACTGATTGATCAAGGGTCTCTTGTGGGACTAAGGTCCTCTTCTAGTAATTTGATTTTCTCACATCAATAGTTTGTTGATATATTACTGATGGGGAGATATATTGTGACTGAAGCTAAGATTCTAAAAAAGAATTTGGATGAGTATGAGAGGGCTTCTAGTCAGATGGTCAATAGACAAAAAATTCTCTTTTCATTTTTAACACCCTTGAACACAAACATGTAAAGATAGCTAGAATCCTTGTATGTAGGGTGGAATCTTTACCCTCTATTTATCTTGGCTTTCCCTTAGGCCTTAAACCTCTAGATTCCTTTTGGAGATCGTTGGTTGATAGGTTCAACAAAAAGCTCATTGGTTGGAAAGAATCTCTTCTTATTCAAGTACATAAAATTCAACTCATCAATGCCTCTCTTCAAAACCTTTCAACTTATGCCTTAAGTCTTTTCAAAATCCCTACTAAATTTGCAGATGCTATTGAAAAACTCCAAAAAATATTCTTTGGTTGGGTGTTGAAGAAAGAAAGAGAATGCCTCTTATTGGATGGGATCTTGTCTATAGGCCAAAAAATTTGGGAGGGTTGGGTCTTAGAAAGATCAGAATGATGAATAAGATGCTTCTTGCTAAGAAAATATTGAGGTCTTTTTCATCTTATGGGGAATGGAAAGACATTTTAAAAAGTAAATATATGACTAATTGTGGGTCTCTTGAGGCCTTTCTAGATTCTCCTTTACTACCTCATGGATCAACTTGCTAGAATGATAATATTACTAGGAGAAAGATTGTAGATTTAGGTGTTGGGTGGAATATAAGAAGCAGAAATAAAGCTAGGTTCTGGGAGGACAAATGGTTACTAAAGGAGACCCTAATTAATGATGAAATTTTTAACAGGTGGGCTAACATTTGTAAAATGACTTTTGTTACTCAATTTAAGGATTATTGGAACAATGGGGGTTGGGGGGACTTGTGCCAACTTAGCTCGAAGCTTGCCCTGTTTCACTCATCTTTGATGGCTATTAGGATGGGCTCGAATCAGCAGGATGACCTTTTAGTCTGGATAGCTAACCCTTCAAGCAACTACTCTATATATGTGATTGTTTGTCTATTTTCCTTCTCTCAAGCCCCTTCCTCCTTCTGGGCCAGACCTTGGATAAAACATTTGACTCCTAAAGTCAATATTTTTTTCTAGATTCTTCTCCAGAACAAAGTGCTTATGATTGAAAATCTTTACAAGTGTGGCTTCCAGATCCCTAATAGATGCTATCTTTGCAAGAATGTGGTGGAGTCTACTAACCATATGTTTCTCCACTATCCATTTGTTGCTACTATATGGGGTAAATTCTTGGCTCTCTTGAATATTTCATGGGTGTTTCCTTATTCTATTGAATACTTTTTCTCACTATGGAAAGCTCCTACTTTGAATCCTTATATTCAAAGACTATGGGATTTCACCTTCCCTTTTATAACCTAGGGTGTGTGGAAGGAACAAAACAACAGATTCTTCAAGGACAAGGAAAATTGAGAGAATAATTTGTTTGAAAAACAATTCAGGCTAATTGTGGAAAACTTTAATATCATCCCTCAACAAGAGAATAAACTGGAGATTGTGGTATGCTCTCCCTATGACTTAAAGATAGGTAAGGATTGGAACATAAAAAATGATGTGTCAAGGGCTTCTAAACTAGAAAAAAAATACCAAGGAGTATTCTAGAGTTTTCTGTCTAGTGGTTGGATTAAAGCCAACTTTGATGGTGTGGATAAGGGAAACCCGGGGTTGGCTGGAAGTGGAGGTGTGATTACACACTCTAACAATAATTTTTTAGTGGTAGTGGATATTTCCCTTGGATCTCAATCTAATCACATTGCTAAAGCTATTGAAGCCTATCAAGTTATTGACTTAGTGCATAGTTTGGATTTTAAAAATTTATGGCTAGAAGGGGACTCTAAAAACATTATTGATTGCATCCTAGGTAAGTACCCTCCTTCATGGACTATCAAGACTTAGATCAAAGATGCTAAATCTCTTTTAGAAAAAATTGATAAAGTTAAAATATCTCATGCTTTTAGGGAAGCTAATAGCATGGTAGATTTTTTTGCTAATGAGGGGGTTAAATAGAAGGGGTTGATTACATGGCAGAACCTTAGGGACTTGGGTACTAATGTAAGGGCCTTAATCAAATATGATATCATCTATGGGAAAGCATTAACTTTTTTTGATGATGACAGAGAGTAGGGTCAAGTACATTAACATCATTAAATTTGACGGGGTTGTATTTATTATCTTAACTGGTAGTAAGAAGTGGCATGTTTTGTGGGCTCCTTGGTTTGGCTATGAAATTTTGTCTCAGGATTTTTTCTCTAGTAAATAACTTAGGGAGGTGTTTGTTATTATGGAAGGAGATAGGAAAAGGGTGGAGCCAAAGAGCTATGAAATGCATAAGAGGAATTTGAGGGTGTGGAGACAAGTTGAGCATGGTGGGCTTATCCCTTTCATTGAAAAGCTTCATGGGCATAATCCTAAGGCCATTGAGTACTTTGAGAAAAAATGGAAGAATGGAGAAATAATTCTTTTCGGGAGGAAGGTGAAGGTGGTCGAGAATCTCATAGGGGAGGTCACTGACATGTCAATAGAGGGGATGAAATTATTTACAGATGGAAATTTATTTGACAAGGATATTATCAGATGCCCTAAGAAAGATAAGGAGAAGAAAAAGCTAATAAAAGTCTCCAACAACTACTTTGAAGCTGATTCAATCAAGGCATTATGTAGAAAAGCACTCAAAATCATTATGGAATACATAACCCTAGATGGTAGATTCACCAGAGTTTACGGCTACCACTTCACCCTTCTTAACTATTTCCATCATAAGGTAAGGGTTTCCTTCCCTCACTGTCTATATTGTTCCCTGAGTAATATCCTGGAAGATCATAAGAAGAGTCCTAATAGGAACCCAATATTGCATACTGGCTTTATTAGGCTTATCTATGAACATTTTCAAAATATGTCAGCTTTATCCAACCCTATATTGGCTTCGGCCTTTGATGATTATGATACAAAAGATAGTGTGCCGGAGGTTAAAAATAAGCTTGACCCTGAGCAGACTAAAGAAGACCCTCCTTCCCCTATCAAATCTAGAAAGAATACCCCACAGTGTAAACTACCGCTTAAGAAAGCAAGCCCTATGAAAAAACCCCACTGGCTTTGTTTCGAAAGAGAAGTCCATTCAAAAGGGTTCCCCTATTAATAAATTAGTATCTTACTTTGAGGATACCCTGAAGGAAAAAAAAATGAGTTCCTAGATGTCAGTAAGGATTCCTTTTCATCCTACCATGCCACAGATAGAGAAAATAGACCTAGATTCCCAAGAGACCTTAACCTTGAAGATCATTATTTTAAGCAAGACCATGAATTTCTTGGTGATATCTTGGCCATTTATAGAAATGGAGTCATTGATTACTTCCGGATTATTAAATGGGCCTTCCATGAAACTAAGGACCTTAACCTTAGAAATAGGGCTCTCAACAGCAAGCTTGAGGACCTAGAAGTTAAAGTCATTTCCCTTAATACTGTGGAGGGCATGAAATGAGGATAAAATGAGGATGGAGGCCAATGATAATGATGGTAAGGTTAAGCTCCTAGAAGCATAAATTGGAAAAATTTGTGGTTGTTTTTCTCTCTCAGTTTATTCCTTTTTCTAGCCTTTTTTATTTTGGGTTCTTTAATGGTTAATCTTTTTATTGTTTGTAAACTCTATGGTTTTGAGTCCCTATAAAACCCATTTTTCCTTTTATCATAAAAAAATTTAGCATAATAAAAATTAGTGTTTTGATTATAATTTTGTATATCCTTCACCATTACCAATATATCAGAAGCTATCTTAACCTCAAAATCATGAGCTAGTACCTGATTTAAACAATAATAAGTTTTTTTGAAATAATCTCTAAATTCTTCACACTCAAAAGGCTTAGCATCCTTAGTAGTAAATATTTCCCTGCTCCTTCTGTGTCACACAAGAAGTACTTCTTTGAATGAAAATTTTCTCTTTTCATACTCAACATACAAGTCAACACATCTGAACTTTGAAGTATAATTGGGATTCACCCCAAATACATATATCATCTTATCCTTTGTCACCTCCAAAATTATATCACCACTCTCACTTCTAATTGTCATGTCAGTAGGGTTATAGTTCCTTGCTAACTCCATCATTAAATCAAATTCTACAAACACATTCAAAAACACTAGATTTCCAAGGTTGAATCCCCATAAATAGCATGAAAGCCCGCTCAAATTTTTCCTATTCAAAGCATTCCAAAACAATTTCCATCCACTCTAGGGTTGGGGTTTTTTACCAATTTCACCAATTTTTCTATTTCTTTCTTTGTACTCCTAGATCTAGTGGATGTTGCAAGAGTGCTTGGTGAAGTTTTAGACATAGTTACTATTTGAAACATCTAAGTTTTAAGTCTTTTAACCCTCCTTTGTTTTGGTTTCCTTTCTGGTCTAACACTAGACTCACTAGGGTCTGGGTCACTCATGCTTGTAACACAAATGTAACTATGGTTTACAATTTTTTACAGCCAAATAAAACCCTTCACAATTATGATAGGACACAAAATTACTACTGAACATGACACCTTTCGATTCACAATTTATACAGTGCTTAATCACCAAATTGAAACTACCAAAAATGAATGAATTGTTAATTCCCCCAACCTTTCTACCAACTTTCCAGTGATGTCAGTTTTTCTTACTCGGGTGAAAGCAGTGTCACTCTAGTTACTGATAACTTCTAGGGCTTTCCTCACAATTTTTTTAGCTTCTGGTATTCTTTCTGCTAGCCAATGAATTTGTATACACAATCAACTAGGTATCTATTTTTGTTATGACCGAGAGAGAACCATGTCACCATTAATACTTGATAGCAACCTTGTGCGAGCGAACTTACAATTATCCTTTTAGGTTTAAACCTTCATCATTGATCCATCAACTCTAAAACTACATCAATGGTTATTAATCCATCTCGTCCCTTCCATTTTTCTTTATACGAAATCCTCAGGATTTTGCCATGTTACGTCTTCTTGTAATGGTTGTCGCATGTTGTTGATTTACTTCATCCTCATCTAGCTCTATTAGTGATGCAAGTATTTTATAATATATGACCTTAGATGTATGACCTATATCCCAATGACATTCATCTCTATCACTCCTCAATAATTCATCTTTGTACCTTGGATTTTATCAGCAACAAGAGATGGAATCATCATATCTTGACATGTACACTTTCATAAACAATCAATGGCACAAAAAGATATCACAAATAAGATGTATTAAGGTTAGAGAGATAAAAATTATTGAAAGAAACCTTATTTCTCATCGCTAATCCTCCTCATAAGGTTTGCAAGTAATTAGCGATGAGAGATTATCCTAATATCATTACATATCACGTATAGCTAATCAAGAACTTAGCGCTCAAAACAAATCTGTGAGAAGCGATGGAGTTGGAAATTTACATCCTTGCTTGTCACTAATGTAAAAAAAATCATTTCATAACATATTTGTGATAGGTAATGAAAATATGATCATAAAGTCAAAGGGCATCATCACTCATTGCAGTTACAATTCTAAGAGGTCATAAATCATTAGCTTGATAGGTGATCCCTTTACAATACTAAGAACCTTTCTCATCGCTATTTACAATTTGAAGTTCAAGGAACTATTTGTGATGAGCGATATCAAAGAGATATCACTGCATCGCTTGTCACTGATCTAAAACATACATTTCAAAAGTGATCAATGATGAGTGGTAAAGACAAAAGGCTGATTAAACTTAAATGAAAACCATTAGGCATGTGCTCATAAGTTGTTTTAATGGAGGGGACTTCCTAGGATAATACTATAGATAGGAAAATACTCAAAAACCCCAAAACCATTATAACAAAAAAATTTGGATCATGATTAGGGAACTAGTTGCCAAAAAAAAGAGAAGTAGATGCAAAAACTTTTAACAGTGACCAATAGTGGGCGATAGGTATTCAATAGAAAAATAGAACATTGAAGTGTTGAAAATGAATCCTAAACCCTCCTAAATGCAACAAGGGTTTGAGATGGGACATGAAAACTAAGGTTTCATCATAGTGATGGAGAGTTCTGAAATTAAATTTGATTAGTGCAACTTTGACATTCAAATGCTTGATCTCCTCACACAAAGATTGCATGAAAATTTTCAAATAATAAAAAATACCTATCTCACCATAGGTTTATGCCCAACAAATTACACATTGGTCCTCCTCTACACACAATAAACTTATATTAGACACTCAACAAATTTCCACTTAACATCATGCCTTTCTTATTGCTTTTTTTAGATCATCTTTGCTCCAACTTTACATAGGAAACACACAAGAGCATGAAATTAATAATATTGTATTGCCATGTAGAAAATTAGAGAGCATAAAGTGATATACATTTTTTACATCTAAAATTCATAGATCCAAAGATCTTTAAATGCTTGGAGAGATGTGTTTCTTGCATGAGACACAAATTTATATAATAGTTATAAGTAAAATATAGTTTATCTTCTGAACATGAATGATTGCCTTACATTCATAGCTTCAATTAAGTTTTATTTGAGCATTTACTATTACACCAAGGTATATTAAAATTTTAAATTCAAATTTTGAGAGTTCTAATAATTTGGATTAAATTTGAGTTGAGGTTTTGATATAAATAAAGGTGTGTAGTTGCATTAAAATTATTAGTATTAGTAAATTTCCAAATTCAAAATCTTTAATTATAATAATAATTATAATATTTTAGAAGATAGATGAAAATGAAAACTAAAGAGGTGGTTTTGTTTCTAGCGTATAAAAATCCATCCCTTCCATCAAGGGAAGTTTCATCTAATTTGAAAGTGTAAGAAGAGAAAGCAATGAGAGAATATTTAGTTCCTATTGTAGACACCTGAATTTGACCACTTCCATATGGTCAAATTCACCTTCACATTCGTTAGTCTTGCATCCCTAATCCATATTAATCAAATGGTTTATTATTTGGTCAATATTTCACTTTAGCCTAATGTCCCCTAATGTATTTAATTAATTAATCAAATACCTTACCTTATTCATCTCTAAATTAAATAAATGGACCAATTTATTTAATTTAGTCATTAGATTATGTGAATTAAATCAATTTTTAATTTGACATCATTTTTTCTCTCCTCATGTCAACATCCTCCATAATCCTCTTTAATCCAGATTAATATAATTAATATGTGATTAGGATGTGCACATCCTCCATAATCTTGCACTTTCCCTTAATCTTTCATTAGCCCCTCTAATCCTACATTTGTACAACCTTAATCACTAATTAATCCTAATCTAATCCTCATGCCATTTATGGCATGTATCCTTAGTCAAATTCCATTAAATACTTTCTTCATTTGGAGAAGTCATATCCACCTTCTAAGGAATTTAAAATTCCTTTTTATTTCCCCCATGCATCCTATGTGGAATTTTTAATTCCAATTTATTTCTCCAACATCCTTGAAGGAATAAAATCCTAATTTAAAATTCCCCCCACAATCCCAAGGTCAAATCTCCAAAACCAAGGGAGATTTTAGAAGAATTTAAATTTCTTCTATTGTCACATCATACCATGATGTAGGTAGATGAGACAAGACTCCCCTTTTCCATGTCATATCCACATCACATCTTCTCTTCCATGTCACTCACCACATATCCAATTGTGATGGCTTATGACTTCTCAACTCACCCTAGCCATTGATCTCAAATTCTTGAATCAATATTGGCCATCCATTGCTTTAGAGGCACTTCCCCTAAAAGTAGAGGAATATCGGGTTCATTTTGATAACACACTAAGCATTCAATCATTCAAGCCAACTTTAGCACTCTCATACTATCCACCATTGTTGTAGCCATTAGAGCCACCATATTGCATCTATCCCACTACCCACATCCACCATAACAATCCTCATTCCATTAGCTTCATTTTGCACTAGGTTACATGCTATTTTGCTAAGCAAGGAGCACACAATCAAGCATAAAAAAGGGCCAACCAAACTCATCAATTCAAACAAGGTAAAAGGTTCCATTTTCTTTTGTATTGTGTTTGAATTTAATTTAGGCCAATCTTGAGTGTTTGTTAGTGTTTTCCTTTTTGCATTTTGTATCATTTTGCATCATTAGAATAGGTAAAAATAGTTGCACACACCTATATTCTTGTCACTTTGGAATTTAAGTTAATCTTAGAACATATCTAAAGTTTCATTTTGTTTCCTAAAAAGGCATGTCAGTTGTCTTGAGTTTTGATTAGCCATTTTTATATTCAATACAACTATGAGTGAATATTTTGGAAGGTTGGACTAGCTACTTGAGTACATATGTAGTGGGTAAAGCATGATGAGATATCTACATTTCTTCACTAAATTGTATGAAAAATTTGCATGGGTAAGGAGGGTGAGTTTTCTATCAAGATAAGCTAAGAAACACCTATAAGTCATAATAAAAATGAAAAAAAAAAAAATTAAGTAACTTCACATAGCATATTACAAGACTTATCTACAAAGTTTTTAAAAGTATAGTAGTAGAAGTTGTAGAAAATCAAAGTTAGTTTATAATATGCTAGTTTTTTAATACTTTAAAATTAATAAATAGTAAACATTACACCTTGTAATGATTCAATATTCTAATTATTAAAAAACAAGAAGTATGTGCCCTTTTGTCCAACCTATTTTTGAGAAAAAATATTTTTTAAATCAAACCTTGTATTTAATTGAAGAACACATGGAAATATTTTACACATATTTAAAATATATTATATATAATAATAATTTATTAATTTATTAATGTAAAAAAAATTATAAGAGTAAGTGCATAGAGAAATGGGGGACAAAAAAGGGGTCAAAAATGACCATTTTTCACAAAAAATTATTAAACTTGAACTTTGATGGGTAATTTGAGATACATGCACTCAAAAATTGAAGATAAGAAAAGAACAAGAATTGTAATAATTTGAATCTAATTTCTAATCTACTATTTTTTTTAAAAATGATTAAGATTCAGAGGGTCAAATATTGTGCACACACAACAGTATTCATTTTTTCTAATATATAAAATAGTGTTCGGTGTGTGGCCCCTATTTTTTTGTTATATTCATTTTTTAACCACTTGGTAGAAATATAGTTAAGATTGAGTACTAGAAGTTGTGTGTTTTTATTTAACATTTTTATTTTATTATTTTTCAAAGTGGATGCATCCTAAAATTTACATCATTAAGTATGCACATCGAAGAAATTGCACACAAATAATAAAAATATATATATTTTTTAATGTGTAAAGAATGAAGTGTAGAATAATCCTATATAATTTTAAAAAAAATTGATAAGAAAAAAAAAAGTTATAAAAAATTATTACATATATATATGAGGAATATAGAAACATTAGTAAAACACACACAACATTTTGATGGTAATTTTATCAAATATTATTATAAAATGAGTAAATTTGATGATGTTGAAGTTGAAAAATGATATTGAATGATAAAAACATGTTAAATGGGGGAAAATTAAAATCCCAGCCTTTAGGCTCATTATCCAAACATATTCCAAAGAAAAAAGGGAAAGAAAAAATTGAGTAAAAATTGTGAACAAAGTGCTAAAAAGAGTTGCATAACGAGCAAAAGAGGTATAAAACCCATGATTTCGTCCCATTGTAACTTTGAACATAATTTGTGCACACTTTTCTATGATATTCAATGAGATATTTTTCTTTTATATAAGTACAAATTATTGACCCACATTAGAAATCAAAATGCTTGAATTATCACATACTTTTTTATTGTTAATTTTGGTTTATTATCAACCTAATTTTGACAATTTGTTAGTTTTTGTAGGTAATAATTATTTACATGTATTTTAAGATTTCATTTGTGGTCAACATATTTTTCTTTGCAATCATTAAATTATTTTTTATATAATTAAAATTATAATTAACATATATATTGATAATTTCATGTATTTATAGAAAACTAACAATTACCATGGGAAGGAACAAGTGGAGAACACTAGAGTAACTTGAAGTAGAGAAAAAATAAAGGGAGAAAATGAAAAGGATTCATGAAATGAGAAAAATTGGAGGAGAAGGTACACTATCAATACTAATTGATATGAATGAAAAATGAATCCCCAAAGCTAAATTATTCATAAAAAAACAAAGTATCCAATTAAAATTGTGAGTGTGCTTTTGAAATCTGCAAATACTAACATCTCAAATGTGGGTTAGTATTTTACAAATCTATCAAAATAACTCCTATGAAATACCTTGTAGATGCTTCCAAATGGAATACATGACAAGAGAAGACTAAAAACATTATGAAAACAACTTCAATTACCTATTCCATAGTGGATTGGTGTCACATGTGCTAGTGACCCTTTCCCAATCCTTGCTAATGAAGCCAAAATGATGAAATGCAATGGAGATGAAGAGCAAGATGAGTTCTCAAATCAAGAGAGTAACCTTGCATACAAGTTGTGGATGGATGAATGAGGATTAAGGCCTTCTTTTATAGATTTTCTTGATAAGAGATTGGCCAAGAGGGTTAATGTGGAACTAAAGATTCACCAATGAGAAGAGGACACTTGTCAAGTGGTGATAGGTCAATGGATGTGCAAGATTTGGGAAGTGTGCCCATGAGAGGGAGAATTTGAATTCAAATTTGGCAATAAATTTAGAGAGGGGGACAAGAAAAAGAGAAATAAATGCAATGTTGGAGGGACAAATCAACTTGTCATGTTTTTCAAACCTTGAGGGAATATTCCCCATAAATGCCATGTTGAGTGAAAATAGTGATTTAAATAAATCAATAAATGAATTTATTTGTGCAAGTGGCATAATGTAGAGAATGCAAGTGGGTGAGATTAACATTTAATCATGGTTAGATTAAATTAATGATGATTAGGTTAGTTTGACATTCATGATTTAAATATTTGATTTATTTAAATAAGAAAAGGATGAAATATGGATTGGATTTAATTAAATAAATTTTTGATTTATTTAATTAAAGGGATGATGTTTGATTAAAATGTTGATGATAATGTTTTATTTAATTTTCAATGAATGACAATGGGAGATGGGAATTAATGAAATTACTTGATAAATGAATGAAGTTGAATTTGATCAATCGATGAATGGACCTAAATGTGAAATATAGTTTAGTTAATGAATGATTTTGATTGAATGCACAATGTTAATTTTGCATGTCTACATTTTTCCCCTTTTTGAAGTAATGTACTTGTTGCGTTGGTTCAAAGAATAAACTTTTTGTGATTAAAATAAAAAAAATTGTGATTTTTTAGATGCCCCAATGGAAAGAAGTACACTGGTACATTGCCCCCTCGAGAGATCGAGCAAAAAGACTTGATTTGAGGGTCGATCTCGTGATAAAGAGGTTCAAAATGGATGGTTATGGATGATGATGCAAATGAGATGATTTCAAGATGCTTAGAATAAGAAATCTATATTATCCTAAACAACTTAAATGATGATATGATGGGAGATGGATGAGATTGATGATGTGATGTGCTATGATTATGTGATGGATGGTTTATGAGATACTTAGACTAACAGATCTATATTATGATGATGATTATGCATGTGAGATGATATGTAGAATAATAATGATTTATGGATGCAAGATGGATGCATAATGGATGCATGATGGATGCGTTGGTGATGATGATTAACTGTTCATGTTGTGATGTTAGTGTGGAAGACTTTATATGATGACAAGAGGGTCCAACAAGCCAACATTATGAGAGATGGTGATGAGAAATGATGATGAGAAATGGATGATTTTCTTATCAGGGATTGGGATTTTAAAAGGGTCAATTACTTATGGTTGATAACATGCCTAAGCACGATGCATCAGGGTATAAAGGACTAGGATGGCGTTGTACTTAGTGTGATGGACTTTGACTCAACAAATAGATAGGAGTATTCTTGTTCACACCTGATGTACAAAAACTTTGCTAGGATGAACTTTAGAAATTTCAAACATCTCGGACCAAAACATGGAAAGGTATAACCAATCAATGCAATAGTTAACAAGTTATCCAAAACATCCTCCATACATATCTAACAAAGCAAGTATTCGCCAAGTTATTTTACAAGAACTTCCAACAAGCATAGCAGACAAAAGGATAATGATCGTTGCCCCATTCCTATCTCTCTAAATCCTTTGTTTAGATATCATCAAGAGGTCCTTGGAGTGAGTGCAATGAGATAAGTCAAAAGACAAAGACAAAGCACAAAAACAAGCTGATGTTCTTCAATACCACTAACCATAAGGGAATGTGTTTTTAAGGATAAGGACCGAAACTATTGCCAAAAGATAATGCCCATTGTAGGAAGGATACATCCTAGGACATGATGTTAGCAGATGATTGATATGGGACCATTTTGATGATGGACTATCGACAAAGAATTGACCAACTTGCTTACGTATTGACTTAGACTTGAGACTTGACACTTTCGGGTTTTCATGTTTAATCTACTAGACTTGTTTCTAACTGTTTCACCAAAGATTGAGGATGACAAGAAGTTTATTATGGATGGTGTTATTGTGGGTGCAAGCGAGATGAGGTGGATGGATTTTTTTTAAATATTTGGATGTTTTTGGAGTTTTGTAATGTTTTGAGGTTGTTTTTGGTATTTTTCAAATGTTTTCAAATGTTTTGATTTTTTATTTTCCAATGTTTTTAGGATTTTATGAAATATTAACCAAGAGACTAACCTAAAGACCTATCCTAGGGGCCTCGGGGGTTTATCAACAAATTAGCCTTGCCTACGTTATACATGCAAAGACCATGTAGTTTGACTGACAACTTGACTGATTTACAAATGAAGATATACATGATGAATTGTCAGTTTATTATGACAAACTTCTAAAGGAATGACCTAAATGTCTCAGGGGATGATCAAAGATCAACCTTGCCTACGTTCAAGCTCAGAGATGATGTAGTTCGACAAGACAACCCTGTTTTTGAATTTTTGACTTGTTTTTGGATTTTAATATGTTTTGAATGTTTTTGGATTTTTGATTTTTTGATGTTTTTGGATTTTATAATTTTTTGGTGTTTTTGAATTTTCTGATTTTCTGGACTTTAAGATCATACATGAATTCGATCTGATGAGAACGTGCCCCCAACGTGATGCAATAGACTACTCTAATAAAGGTAGGACAAATTGACCTTGAGGATGGGCCAAGTAGTACTAGGAGGGATCATGATGTGAAAACAAGACCAAGCTATGGTGTGGATGTGAGTGGATGTGTGATGGATGGAGACTTGGATGTGATGGATGATGGAAGTGAAATGGATGGATGATGCAAATCAAGCCATAAAGGTCCTAGTGGATGGAAAGTGCTTAATTACACAAGGCGCTTGTTTTCCAGGTTTTCACCAAGGTACTTGTCCAAAGTGCCACTGAAGTGGTTTTCACTAGAGGATGATTTTTCTCTTTACTATTTTTTATCCTTTTTTTGATTTTTTTGTGGATTTTTTTCTTTTTTGAATTTTTTTTGTTCATCTTGTTGTTGTTGTGCTAGGATTTGAGCTTGTTGTTGTGCTTGTTGTTGTTCCAACAATGCTTGTTGTTGTGCTTGTTGTTGTTCCCACAATGCTTGTTGTTGGGCTACCAGTTCTGCTGCTTCTTGTTGTTCTTGATATTGCTTTAATGCTTGTTGGTACACTTGCAATTGTGCTACTTGTGCAAGAATTTGTGCTTGTGCTTGCACTTGTTATGCTTGATATTGAGCTTGCACTTGAGCTTGATCTGGTGCTTGCACCTGTGTTGCTTGTTGCTGCAATAAGAGTTGCGCTTGAGCAATTTTTTGTGCTTGTAATGCTTGATCAGCTTGTTGTTGTTGTTGTTTTTCTTGTTGTAACAATGCTCGTGCTTGTTGCGCTTGTTGTGTTTGTTGCACTTGTAAAGCAGCTTATGCAGCTTGGGAAATTTGTGCAGCTTTAGCGGCTTGATGAGTAGCTATGTGTACAACTTTTTGTTTTTGGACTTGTTGGTATCCTCTTTGGAAGGCAGCTTGCAATGCTGTGTCATATTGGTTTGATGTGGTGAATGTTGGTGGTGGTGGAGGTGGTGGTGGATTTGGAATAGTGTTCATGGTGGTGGAAAATGGTGATGTTGTGTTGGTTATTTGATTAGTGGATGGTGATTTTGGTGTAGTAAGTGGCATCGTTGATGTGATTGGCCCTTGGGAGACCATGCTTTGTGATGATGTGTTTGATGATGTTTCCATTGCTTGCATATTTGTCATTTGTTATTGCGATATTAACAACAAATTTTGGGAATTTGGTGTAATGCTTTGATTGATGGTTGGGATATTGTTTTGATTGATGTTTGGTAGAGGGGGAAGCCCTAAACCAAGGAATGGTATGGATGATAATGGTAGTGGTGGGATAGGTGGAAATGTAAGGGGTGTTAGTTGTTGTGTGGTGTCAAATATGCCTCCTGGTCCGAACATATCTCCCTCTTCTTGTGAATTTGTGAGAAGAGGTGTTTGTGGTGCTCCATGAAAAGATGTTGATGATGGGTCGTAATGTAAGGTGAGAGGAGCATTTTTGTGCAATTAATTTTGGGAGATGTTTTGTTCCAATGTGGTTTTTGCATCCAAGTTTTGGTTACTAACAAGGGGATGTGATTGGAGAGCATTGAGAAATGTGTTTCCCTTGTTAATATTGGGTTGAGTTGGAGCAAATGATGTTGTGAGTTGCGGGATATTCTACGTGATGTTTTGAGATGGGGGTGTAGATGAAATGGGGATGGTGGATGAGATTGGTGGAAAATATGTCTCTACTATAGTGCTCACATCAAAATCAGAAGGCAACTTGGCCCCTTGTTTTGCTAGTTCAAGCATGTACAATGAAGGGTTAAGTCTCATCATGATGTTGATGATTCTATGGTTTTTTGGATTTTGGAGCATTTCCGTCATTTCTTCATGAGACATTCCAAAAGTGAGGTCCTCTCCTTGGTCTTCTTCTGGTGAATTTTGTGATGTTGTGGAAAGGTTAACCATGAGCATTCTGGATCCAATAAGATTCATTTCTAGAGTAGTTTGACTCAAATCACTTGAAGCTAGTGTTTCTTTGTTGGTTTCCATGCTCTTCTTGTATTGAGATCTAGTTTGAACCATAAAACAAGGATCAATTTTCAAGAATGGGAGATAAATCTCTTGACTCCTTTGGATTAATCTTTATTTTATGCACCAAAGTAGAAAGTTTTTAGGATGCTTTAAGGATAAAAGGTTATGATATGATGATGATGTTAGGGATGGATGATACAAATGTTTTATCCTTGATTTTTTTCTTTTTTTTTGGATTTGGGATTTTATCCTTGAGTTTGATTTGGATTTGGATTTTTGAGCAAATAGATCCTAAGATGTTTGGATGATTACCTAAGGATGAATTTTCTCAAATGATGATAATTTGAATATGTGCAAGGAGAAGGATGCATCTACCCACACCTATCCAAACAAGATGATAGTTTCACTAAGCATATGACAAAGGATTCATCTCCATATACTAAGCTAAACAAGATGATTTTGACTAAGCATATGCAAAAGGATGCATCTACATGTACCTAGCCAAAATTGATTTTGATAAATGTTTTCAAGGATTTAGTCTCAATGATTTTGATGGTTTTGATTTTTCCAAAAAGCCCAGTATTAGGGATGATTTCAAGATTCTCCAAAAGGTGATTGTGAGATGATATTTTGTTTTAGTGTTTTTGAAGGGTGGATGAAAAGGATTTTTATTTTATTTGATCCTAAGATGAACCTAAAAAGAAACTTTGTTTGCCTAGATATAGGTATTGAAGAACAAGCTTTTCTCTAAACAAGATGTTCAAACTCCCTAAAAAGATTTGGGTTTTGGCAATAATAGAATGAATATAGACTAGGATTGTTTCTTGAATCCTTCTTGTAAAAGTTGAAAAGTAATCTTTTTCTGACTTCGTATAACATAGAAAGGCATTCTTGATGGGCTATCAAACTAAGGGCTTTCACCTTTGGTTTCTTGATCTTGACTTTGCGTGAAATCATTGAAGACACATGTGTGGGGTCCAATTGTTTTTATCCTTTGTTTAATGAATTCTTTTTACCACAATCACACTCTTGATTAGATTTCAAACTAAATGTCCAATGTCTCAACTTCGTCTCATTTCACAAAGTATATTATGTGAAACTTTGATGAATTTAAGGCAAGGATTTCCTATTGTTTAACTTTAGTAGGAAAATTGAGATGTAAATTCAAGTGCTTAGGAACCTCTAAGGATGTAATGCCAAGGGCTAGCAACAACACAAGAATTTGGTCAATGATATTTTCCTCCTAAAGGGTTTGAGATTTTGAGAATCATGTTGAATGTTTGTTTGGCAAATGTTTTTGAATAAAGCACTGTGTTTTCAAACCAAGACAAGTACAAGTCCTATGGATGTGTAAGACAATATTTGTTGAATCCCCACTTGAACAAGTCCAGCTATGCTTATCTTTAGTGAATGGTTAGATGCTTGAACCCACTGGCTCCCCTCCACAACACTCACTTATACGGGGCAGCCAAGCATCAACACCCATGAAACTCCCATGGCATGTTTTCCATTTCTACTAAAGACCATAAAAGTGTGGGGTAGCTTTAGAATGACTGTTCTTGCACCAACAAATAGATTAAGGATTTTGGAAAATTATAGCACATGGGTTCTAGTAAGGACTTTCTGTTCGTGGAGATTGACCCATACGGCAAGAGTCCCCTTTCAGATCCATCTTGTCGAAATCAACCGCATGATACTGGAATTTCTTCCAATACCCACATTTATATCCCAGCTAGAAATACTCTTGGCTTTAGAGTGTTACTAGTTGAGTCATTCCCTTGGGTGAGTACTTTTTCCCCAAGGCAGGCCCTCTAAGATAGACAAAAGTGAGTAAACTTATTCATAGTTTGATTAACCTTCATTTCGAAACAAAGGGAGAACACACGCAATAAGTTTACTCACATTCACACAAGATGTTCAATTTTAAACCCAAATCAAAGTGTGTATGGGCAATTATTTACACAACTTAATGTCACCAAAAGCCTTTTGATTCTCAAGATCATTGTGTGGCATGAGAGAAGTGCATACGTCTTTTGATGATATTACTTTGTGTAAATAATTACAAAACAATGAAAGCACACATTCATTTTATCCTCCAAAGCAATGGTTTGATTCATTTTAAGCACCAAAGGAAAGATGAAGATTGCCTTGTTCAATTTTAGCCTAAATTGAAATCTAGTAGGTGTCTAAGTTTGAATTTTAACCCTTTGCCAAAAAAAATTAAAAAATCAAAGTGTTCTTTTTAAACCAATTGAAAATTAGTGTCCTAAGAGCGAAAAGGTAACAATTTCATAAAAATCATTTTAAATAAACACTAAAGTGTTAAAGAACACTTTTAATCTTCTCAATCCATCATCTTCATTCCTCCTCCTCTCGTTTTCTCTCTTCGCTTCACCTTCACTTTCCTTTGTTTGCTTTTTGTACCTATAAAAAAAATAAAGATAGATTATGTGAGAATTCAATTTATTTTGATTCAACTTCAAACACTAACATGATCCTAATTGATGATAATAAAAGGAGGATTTATAAGTAAATCCTTAATGACCCTATTTGAGAAGGCATCACACTTGTTTAAAGTTTTCTCCCTCCTTTATCACAATTTACATCACTAAAGGTACCGATTTTAATAAATCTATCACAAAGAATACACCTTTTGAAAGCATCATCCTAAGTTCAAATGTTTACTATTTTGAAGTAACCATAATGATGACTCAATCTAAAACTCAAGGCCGAGAAAATAAAAAAGAAGTCAACTTTTAAAGAATAAATACACACTACGGTTGTGGCACATTTCGAAATGTAATGACATAGACATTAAGTTTAAATCAACTTAGGCATTAAATTGATCAAATATGAACTTTTGGACAAAATATCTCAAAGAATTCATGACTCATGATACGGTCTTAAATGTGGGGTGCGATAATCATGCATGTATAATAAACTTGTAAGGATTAATTTGTTGAAGAGGCGTAAGAAAGCTTCAACGTATTCTATCATTAAAAATGATCACAGAAAGAGTACGCAGCTACCAAAATAAATAAAATACAACTTCGTCTAGGTACCAACATCTTTTTTTCTTTCCTCCCACCTGCTTTGCCACATAGCAAAATCTTCTTTTTAGTCATATCCTGCCAACTTATTGCCAGAGAAATGAATGTAGTTTTGAAAATATAGAGAGATTTTAATCATTCAACTTATGTCCTACCAATACACCGTTGGAGGAAAAAAACAAATTGGTAGGCGTAAAGAAGAAAATAGCAGTAGAAACTTTTGAGTTAGTGCAACTAGTAAGTGTAAAAAGATATTTGTGCAACATTCCACCAGTATCTTCCCATGACTGATATTCAAAGCACGCAAACAATATGGCTAATTGCCTCAATAGATGTCATCGCTAGATGGATGCATAGATAAGGTGCTTACTTCTCTAATTAGACATGCTTGAACCTTACTTTCTGAGTGCACAAGACAAAAACAATTCTACAAAGATGTTAACTTAGAGTGAAGAGTGATTCTAAGATAGGAATTTAGATAGTATCCTGCGAAGCAAACAACAGAAGAAAAGAAAAAAATAAAATCATTCTAATAAGGTAGGCATCACGTCGCTGTATTTGGTAAATTTTTGCAAACTAAGGTTAAACCTACTAAAAGTAATCTTCGACCATGAGGAAGAGATACAATAGCTAAACCAATAAGACGGTGAACATTAAATAAGCAGATGGATTCAACACATTGGGCTTCTTAGACAAAGAGAACACCACCACTTGAAGCGGCTACAATGAAGATCACTTAGTAACTGGGTATATTGGGGAAGTAGTCACTAAATGTCCCTCTTCTTTAATGAGCTTATTTTCTACTCAATAGAGTCACAGTGGCCATGCTAAAAGTCTGCAATGAGGAGCACACCTTTGACATTGTATGGAAAGGACAAGAGGCAATTTTGATGAAAAAAAAAGAAATGTTAGTGAATTACAGGAAGATTTGAGCAAAGGGACGTCATCTCAACAACTCACCAATCCCTAGCTGGTTAGTTGTGAAGCATTGATGCGGAATTACTCATGAAGTAGACATGTATGTGAAAGTGGAAGCATGGCATAGGCATATTGACTGTTGGACCGTATGGAATGCGCTAAATCAGGGAGGCATGTAAGGTGAAACAAAGTAGTAAATGGTGTAGATTCACTTTATTGCATTAGAGAGGTACTTGGTAGGCTAGCTCAAGAGTCCAGTCAAACCACAGTCATGATTATAGCTCAGATCATAGTCATGCCTAGGATGGAATACCACAGGCCTAAAGAGGTTGATTTTTCTTCAAAAGGAATGTAAAACTTCTATAAGCAGTCACCCTCTCATCTGATGTGCCCGCTATTTCTTAAGTTCAATTGCTACAGGAAAATATTAGCCAACTACTTCAAGATATGTCAGAGCAGCAATAAAACTTAGTCTTTAAATGTATTTTGCATGTGGCAGGCTAAATAATGTGACTGCAGGACGCGCCTAGAGAACAAAAAAAAGATTTGATTAAAAGGTAAAAGAAACTTTCAAGCAGACGCAATTGGCAGGTACATGAAACAGTGAAAATAGTGAAAGCATAGTTTGTTTCGTTACACAGATTTCAATTTATTATCCCAAACCTAGTCATACTAGTTGATATTCTTCATGCTCATGTAAAATACCTGCTTCTACTACTGGATGTAATGCCCCTAACACTTGGATTATAAATATTGGGTGTAGTCTTCACTCATCTTACAAATAGAAACTCAACAATTCCCAAAAACATTCAAGTATTTTCAACTACATCAGATGGTAAAATGCAAAAGGTTGAATTAAGAGCAAACAAGTAGTTGTCTAACACATTGACAGACATGTAATAAAATTTGAGCAGTACCCATGCATTTTTCAAAAGACTAATAGTAACGAGTCTGTAATACCCATACGTTTTGCAATAGTAGCGATGTAACCAAATTTTTCTTTCTTTTATAAATGCAATAATTAATTTAAATAACATAAAACATGATGAACACGTATTGAATAAGTCATGTGTCATCACTTTACATCTTAAAGAAATACAACAATCAATTCAAATAATAGCTCTCCTAAGTCGTTAAAAAAAAAACTGCCCTCCTTCTAGTGCCAAACTGTAAGTGTGCTTTTGAAATTTGCAAATACTAACATCTCAAACATGGGTTAGTATTTTACAAATCTATCAAAATCACTCCTATGAAATACCTTGTAGATGCTTCCAAATGCAATACATGACAAGAGAAGACTAAAAACATTATGAAAACAACTACAATTACTTATTCCATAGTGGATTAGTGTCACATGTGCTAGTGACCCTTTCCCAATCCTTGCTAATGAAGCCAAAATGATGAAATGCAATGGAGATGAAGAGCAAGATGAGTTCTCAAATCAAGAGAGTAACCTTGCATACAAGTTGTGGATGGATGAATGAGGATTAAGGCCTTATTTTATAGATTTTCTTGATGATAGATTGTCCAAGAGGGTGAATGTGGGACTAAAGATTCACCAATGAGAAGATGACACTTGTCAAGTGGTGATAGGTCAATGGATGTGCAAGATTTGGGAAGTTTTCCCATGAGAGGGAGAATTTGAATTCAAATTTGGCAATAAATTTAAAGAGGGGGACAAGAAAAAGAGCAATAAATGCAATGTTGGAGGGACAAATCAACTTGTCAGGATTTTCAAACCTTGAGGGAATATTCCTCATAAATGCCATGTTGAGTGAAAATGGTGATTTAAATAAATCAATAAATGGATTTATTTGTGCAAGTGGCATAATCTAGAGAATGCAAGTGGGTGAGATTATCATTTAATCATGGTTAGATTAAATTAATGATGATTAGGTTAGTTTGACTTTCAGGATTTAAATATTTGATTTATTTAAATCAGAAAAGGATGAAATATGGATTGGATTTAATTAAATAAATGTTTGATTTATTTAATTAAAGGGATGATGTTTGATTAAAAGATTGATGATAATGTTTTATTTAATTTTGAATGAATGACCTTAGGAGATGGGAATTAATGAAATTACCTGATAAATGAATGAAGGTGAATCTGATCAATCGATGAATGGACCTAAATGCAAAATATAGTGTAGTTAATGAATGATCTTGATTGAATGCACAATGTTAATTTTGCATGTCTACAAAAATTAATGAAATATATTTAAAAATAATGCCTAAGAATTTTTTGAATGCACTTGTAGAAGAATTGTTAATAAAGCATAATTTTTTTTGAAAGAATAAATGAAATAGGAAAGTTTTATTATTTATTGAAATGACAAAGATTAATTTTAGATACACTATGAAGATCTTTAGATTAAGATCATCTAATACTAATGGTGAAAAAAAAATGTAAGAAATAAAATTGGCATATGCTAATCAATAGGTTCAACCTCACATAGTAAAGATAATAATTTTATTTAAAACATGTTCTTACATCAATGATAGTATGAAATGAAACAAAAAATATCATTTAATTAGAAAAATAAGTAGATCACTAAATATAGATTGAAAACTATATTGAAATCGTAGGAGACATGAAATAGTTGATTATCCTAATAATAATGTATTAATACAGGAATTCTCAAGTAGATTATCATGCAAAGATAAGGTTGTTTTGACTAGATTAAGATTTGAAGGGCTAGTACCCATTACAAAAAAACCATTAAGGAAAACAAGGGCCTCAGGACAAGCGAAATTCCCAACAAACTAAAGAAGAAAAAAACTTAAATAGTTCAACCAATAAACTAGAATAAAGACATCGCCAAAAAAGACCAACACAAGACCATAGAACACCTACAGATCTCCCAAAAACTTGAGACCACTGGTACCCTTCCACTCTTGAGTGAGGAAGTGGAGCTTCTTCTCAAAAGAAAAAGGACCTTTTTGCACATTCTGAGTATCGACTGTAGCATGTAGAGCCAAGCTATCCATCACCTTCCCTTTCTTCTTCTTGTGACCATCTCCCTTAGCCACTAGTTTTCCCTAGCCCTTCTGAATCTCTTCCTAGAGGCACTAAGTGGTTTTTTCCTGGTTCCTATGTGTGGCTTCAATCTCCATATGTAAATTATTTTTTTCCTCCAACATTCCAACAATATCATGCAACTCTTTCAGCTCCTTATCCCATCTATCCCAATGCTCAAATGACTTATCCAAAGAGGCTATCATTTCCTAATGGCCTTTTTCCTCCACCTCCCCTAGCCAAGGAACCTATTGTAGAAACTCTTTATTCTCCAGAATCTAAATTCTCTCTTTAGTGGTAACCAATTGACCTAGGAGCCATTTAAGGATGTCATTTTGGAAATGAACTATCTTCACAAGTTCAATAATTTTGGTATAAAGGGGGTCATGAGGAACATGCGTGTCAAAAGCAACCCTAGGTTCAACATGAGTACCTTCAAAATTGATGCAAAAATTGAGTGAAATTTGATGGATATGGTTAATAATAGGGGGTGTTGGGGACATTAGAGACTTTCACATTAGTAGGTTAGTGCATTGGGGAATTAGCAAGGGTGGGATTCCATGACTCATTGTCTAAGTTGTCTAAATCACTGGACCTAGAAGTAGAAATAGGAGTGTGCTAAGATAGGGAAGAAAATTTTATGGGGTTTATAGGGGTTTTGTCACTAGTAGGGGTTTTATTGTGGGCATGGGTGAAACAACGAGCAATAGGAGGGGTTTCGTCTAGGTAATGGAGGGATTGGGGTCCTCCATGTGGTCATGAATAGCTAGGGTGGTATTTTTAAGTAGTGGCGGAGGAGGGTTGCACAATGACTTGGTATTGGAAAAGATGAAATATGAGACCCTAGTGAATGGGTAAATTTATTCTTTTACTAGAAAAGATAAGGTTGTTACCAATGGCTAATGATGAGGGTTTTCATTATTCTCCTCCTCAATCTAAGGAGCATGCTCAAACAAGGTCTTTTTTTATGAGAGTATTAGGAGATTAGAAAATGTATTGAGATGTTTAGAGAAAACAATTCATTACTACCCTAATCTATCCAATAGAGATAGATTAGCTAATATTAGAGATGATATTTTATGTATGATTGCTGTGATTCAATCATACAACCCTTATGATGATGCTAGCATTGAGCAGTTTTATTTGTCTCTTGCCAAGAGTATTACTAGCATAGAGAAATGGACATCTATTGGTAAGATAGTTTCACATAGATGGGATTTTTTCTCCATATATAGTTACTAGGTGCATATAGATGGGATTTTTTCTCCATTTATACATATTAGATGGTTGGAAACTCATCATAGATGGCCTCATAATGATGAGCTACCACTTTATTTTTGTAAAAAATTATATGTTGAGTTTCATTTACAACAATATGTCAACTACACATCTTTTTCTTAGCATGCTAGATAGGGTAGAGGTAGGTTTTTTGATAAACCTAATTATAGACATCCAAATTTTCCACCACCCATCAACAAGAGGGTATTAGTTGGTCTAAACCTTTTGGTTCTTACAAAATTTTTGGAACTAGCAACAAAAGGGGATACAATAGCAGGTCCTACCAAATATAATATTTTTGATAGTATTGCAACAATTACCACATAGATTGATCAAATTCCATCTGATTGTGTTGGTAGATAATTATTACAATCGCAAATTAGCCTTCCTCCCATTGAGGATACATCAAGTACTTATGATCCATTTATTCATGTCAATCTACCATCACCATTAGATGTGGAACATATGAGTGACACAACTATGTGTAATGTGTGTGTAATATCCATTATTGATTTACTAGCAATATACTAGTTCATTAGTGAGGAGCATGGGATCCCTCTAGATGTTGTACTGACCCATATTAGATGTCAACATCCTACTACATAGATGATCTAGGGGGAGACAACTTCACATGGTATAGGAGGGTACTAGGATATTTCACACCATCCTACATGCTCGCATGCACATGTTCCTATTGTTCTTGTAGCTTACCTAGGTTCTCATCATGTTCCAAATTATGTTGATGTTACTGCGCCAACTAATCTTGTTCCTAGCATATATATAATTCACTTCTTTTTGGCACTGATACAGTATCATGTATAAATTTCCCCAAGGTTTCCTTACATTCTTGTGATATTAGTGGGATTGGTAGTGCCCTCTAGGATGCATGAAAACTACCTGAATAATTTATATATAAATTATGTTCAAAAAATTTACAGACATATATTAAATAAAATTTATTTTAAAGTAGTTCTAACTCTTGATTAAAATCATGTATTTGAAAATTTCCAATTGTATGGTGATTTTCCATACTTTGGAGATTTGGAGCATGCTAGTGATCCCATTCATTATTTATTTGAGGTACATTTAAATAATATTTAAATTAATTGATAAATTCATACATTGAACTTTTACATTTTAGGTTTTAGATAACTTTACATATATGCATGTATATTAAATTAAATTACATGCACTTGAACTTGTGCAAGGCGTGAGACATGGATCAATACAGCTTGGATTAAGACAAGGTATGAGACAAGGATCGAGACAACTTGGATCAAGACAGGGATTGAGATATTTTGGATCAGGACAGGGATTGAGATAGCCTAGATCAAGATAGGGATCAAGAGAGGGATTAGGGTAGGGATCAAATTCATCTATCTAAACTAGACATCCTTCTCTTTGTGTTGTTTTACATGCATGCACATGTGTTATATATCTTTAGACATTATGGTTCAATCTTACTATGATATGTCACATTATTTACATTTTACATTATGGTTTGTCATGTCATGTTATATGTACACATTATTATGGTTCACTCTTATTATGATTTTTTACATTACACAAATTTTACATTATGGTTTACATCACATTATGGTTTGTCATGTCACATTATATATACATTTTACATTATGGTCTCCATCAAATTATGGCTTACATAGAGAATTCAATGGTTTGTCACATGTCATGTTATATCACATTATGATTTTTCATGTGTCACATTAATTGATGAAAAATAATTGTTAATTTACTTATTAGGATCTCATAGTTTTTGGTTCTTATTTATTCAAAAAACTACCCTAGAGTACATACTAATTCTATTCAATCTTGATTAATGTGAATCATCCTTTTAGGTGTAGATTATATATATTGTAAGAATTTAACCTTTTGCAACCTAGTTTACTATGATTTTTGGTACATTTGAAAATGCATAAGGGTGATGGTATTTAAAAATACCTCTAGGTTTTTTGACAAATTTCTATGGGTAGACCTCCTAGTTTACCCCCCAGTGTTGTATTGAATTTGCGACTTTTGCTAAATGTTGGATGAAAACATACATCAAGCAAGCAAATAACATATTTATATATAAATTTTGAGACAATAGACTCATTTATGATCTAAATAAAAATGTTCCTATAATGGTTTCTCTTTGTATTTAAAAAAAATGGATATAAATAATTACATGTAAATGAATTTCTTTAAATATCAAGAAATAGAAATAATTCATGCAAACATGCACTAGGTAATTTCCCAAGAGCTAATAAGAAAATACAATTTTAAAATTAAAGAATTAAATTCTATGGTCAATCTTGAGCCACATAGGATCAAAGCTAATGTAAAAAAGCCAAAAGAATTTATAACATTGGTAAACAAGATGGGATATTTACTATAAGCACTCTATAACCTTGCATCATCTAAAATTCAAAGGGATAACACAAAATTAAATTCATACACAACACAAAAAATAATTAACATGAACCACACAGCACTTGATCATAGCCACTTGTATTAATATGCACCATTATTAGTATCTTTGTATCAACATAAAAAAATAACACAAAAATTTATAAAAATAAAGAAAAGACAAACAAAATAGGTCTTTACCAATGACATTGAAGGAATTTATCCCCAAGAAGATTAAAACCATATTATCTTAGCATCAGCATACTCAAATTTTGAATTTATTTTAAAATAGAAGGTCTAGATTACTTATGTTTTTTCTCTAGTGAGATAAGATGATAAGAATATGGAACTATATGATAAATATATAGCCACTTAATGTTCAAATATTAATACATCAATAGGTAAAATACTTATTGGACCTAAAAGAAAAATGTTATATAACGACACCTACAAGATCGCGGAATGAAGTGTTTAAGAAGTGTGTATTATCCAAAATTAAACCACAAAAAAGGTTCATCAATTAGAATTTCTTTAAATACATAAATTATAAACATATCATGAGCATATTTGGTATATATCAAGAAAATATTTAGAATGTATCTAGACACACTAGATCATGATATCACTTACTATCACCACTAAATGCATCAATATGTGGATCTTTAATAAAATGAGTACTATAAAACATAGGAAGAGAAACACCATGAAATATACCTACATGTGTATCACTAGCTCATATTATATTTGACAAGACATTCTCATAATTTTCAATATCGCATGTGATAAGGAAAGCTAATTAAATCATCATTAGAAAGGCATCATGGAAATCCTTGTTACAAAAATAGTTTAGAGACAAAGAAGGGGTATTATTACATGTATCACAACCCTTTGTGTATTTAAAGAAGGGGTATTGTTACATGTATTCACAACCCTTAATGTATTAAAAGAAGATAGGGATAAAACATTAGATTTAGATAGCACATGAGATTAGAGATAATGTGTTCACAAGTTCAATATAAACTAGATATAATATTGAATCACATGACAAAGAAAAAAAAATACGAATGGGTACAATGTGAATCAAAGAGACATCAATCAAATCATAAGAAAATAAATAACATGCACTATTGTGAAAAGATACCACTCTAGTGGTAGGGGTAATACCATTATCATATCGTGAATCACTAGGATAATCACCATAGATAAGTGGACCCAAAGCATCTTTAGAAGGCTCATCAATAGCATGAAAAAAAAAAACTATGGGATCCTTAAGGAAAGATTTCTAGGAATAAAGACATGGATAGTAGAGGTTTTTTATCTAAGAGAGAAACTGCAAT
The DNA here is from genome assembly GCA_007258455.2 of Sequoia sempervirens. Taxonomy (NCBI): domain Eukaryota; kingdom Viridiplantae; phylum Streptophyta; class Pinopsida; order Cupressales; family Cupressaceae; genus Sequoia; species Sequoia sempervirens. The sequence goes on along the minus strand of VDFB02000013.1, from coordinate 38,042,205 downwards.
GAAATGTAAAATAAATATGTTTGCTAAGTATAGCATCACATGATGTATTATAAAAAAGTAGGGCTAGGTCCTCCTCATCATTTTCCATAAAACATATATAATTCATTATGAATTGAATGTAAAAAAATGAATGAAAATATCCTCTAAAATGGATGGAAAGTTGATCTAATAAGTTCTATTAAAGATGAAAAAGATAATATAAATTAATGAATGCATATAGAAATTGGGAAAAATTATAGATATGTGTGGTTATATGAAAATAATTCCTTCAAAGGTCCATGGGTAAGATGTAAGAAATTATAATAAAAATTGAAAATATTTAACACATGGATAGACATAGACCGAACTTCTTTATCCTATGATAAAAACAAATTATAATACACTCCTATTTTATCTTTCAAATTCATTTAAAAATGATGTCCCAATACATACTTACACTAACCTGTGAATTTATTTTCTTAAAACATTTAAATAAAAAATGATTAATAGATATTAAAATAAGCACAAAATAAGTTGAATCCAAAATTAGGTGAAGTGAAGAATATTTTTGCAAATTTCATAGTACAAATTTGTAGGTGCAATAATGATCCAAAATTGTGGGTCCTTTTATGTGTACACTATAACCTAATAACCCTAGTTCTCAACCATATTCAAATGAAAGATATTGAAAAATAACTTCAAATTGAAGGGGATAAAGACTTGATTGATTGATTCATCATTCTACAAGCACATTTATACAAGAGAGAATCAATTCTAGACTAAGCAGTTGCACGATTGGAATGAAGTAGCTAAAAAACTATTCAAAACTGCTCAAACACCAACAAACCCATACAACGTAATATTTTCAAGATTCCCCCCTTGTTACGTTGTTCCTAAAAATGTATCCCTTAAAAGTTATTAAATTCACTTCGCCAAGGGACCCCCCTTAAGGCTTACATGAAAAAACTTGTTGATTACAAAATATGTATACATCTTTGGGAAGATGTTCCTTGAAGAAACAAATCTTGAATTAGGTGGGATACGCCAAGTTTCCTTGTAACCCTTAGAAAGATGTAACCCCTAGCTGAATTCTGGAGTTCTTCCTCCCATGAACCTTTTGAATTATAGATTGTAGCTATTGGACAACCACCCTCCAAGTTGTCTCTTCGACCCTCATAAAGGTGTAACCCTTGGTCTAGACTGTATTTACTTGACAACCATCCTCCCAGTTGTGTCCTCAACCCTTGTAAAGGTGTAATCCTTGGTCACAACCTTGAGTGATCATTGGAAACAATCTAGATTGATCTCTTCAAAAAACTCCTTACCTATCTTCAAAAATCAAACTTCACAATATATGTATTCTTCAAATCTGTCAACAACAAGGAAAATCAAGAAAAGAAATCCAAAAAAACTTCTCATTGAAAGAATTGTCTCAAAGAGAGAAGCTAACTTGAGATGATGGAAATTCCTCCATCCTCTGGTGCCACCAACCTCTAGTATGACCCCATTACACTTTATCCATTTGATGCCTTGGATGAATTTTTGGAGACCTCATAAGGTGTAACAAAGATAGTCTCGAAAGTCCAAGTATAACTCTTTGAAGATCCATTGGTACCATTGATAAAATCATTAAAAGATACTCAACAAATATTTTAATTTTTTGGAATACACTTTCCCAAATATAAAAATTGAACCTAGAATACTTGTCTAATGGAATCTGCATAATATTGTATCCACTTTATAACAAACTTTAATCACGATATACTTTAAACTCGCAAACTACCATTAACAAAAATAAAAGCATTATACCCAACAATCGATGCAACCACCTCTTGTTACTATAATTCAAATAGAATAAGAGAACATAAAGGAAATTGAAAACTTCTACCTCCACGCATTACACTAGAGTGTAGCAATAAATATATTTTAAATAGCAATCAACAAAATTATGAATGTTGAGGATAGACATATTATGATCCTCTAAGGATAGACAGACTATCTTAAATAATGGTGTGTGGGATTGGGACTCTCATCCCTTTTCCTTAAGACCTTGGGTTCATTCTCTCAACCCTTTGAAATAACCCCTTAATGTTATGCCTATTTGGGTGAGATTTCCATATCTCCCGTTACAGTTTTGGTGCCCTTCTACTTTTGAGGGCATTGATAATGCTTTGGGTCAATTCTTGAAAGTGGATATTGCTTCTAAGAATATTACCAACACCTCTTTTGCTAGGATATTAGTGGAGATTAATTTTTCTCAATGTTACTTGGTGAAATTGTGCTTTAGGTTAATTTATGGTCTTGGTCTTAGCTAGTGGACTATGAAGGCATCCCCTTTCTTTGCAAACATTGTTTTAATACTGGTCACTTGGTTTGAGACTACACTCATGGATCTCATCCTATTTCTTCCTCAACTTGGTGGAAAAATGATCTCTAAGAACATTTAATTGTGCATCCTAATGCTAATTATTCTTCGGATGATGATGATTCTACCCCGCCTTCTCCTTCTATGCAATAGAATAATCCTGGCAATGTCAGTGCATCTTCTCCTTTGACTTCTGATGCTTTGTTCCTAGAAAGGTTGGATCCTTTTGTTACATGTGCAACTTCCTTAGAACCCCCTACTAAACCCAATCTACCTGCTCCACCTACTGTGTATGCTACCTCTAAAGCTTCTCTTGAAGTATCTTTTTCTCCAGTAGTTTGTTTCACAGAAGGGGACTCCTCCCCTTCATATTCAATTAATCTTGTTTCAAATTTATCTTAGATAGTAGTGCAACAAAAGAAGAAATTTAAGAAGGCTAATATTTTATGTAACAATCCCTTGGAGGCTTTGGTTCCTAACTCTAGAGATTAAGATGTTTTCCTAGGTTGTTTCCTTTATTTTTATTGTTCTAACCTTGTTGTTTTTGACTGGTGGCTTGATTGGCTAGTTTGTTTTTTTTGGGTTTTTTTCCCTATTGTATGCTTTGTAATGGGATCAGGGCCCTTCCTTGTTTTTCTTATCAAAACTAAACTTATGAATGTAGAGGGAAGAACATACTCCTTTTATGTCCACCTTTTCAAGCTATGGGAACTTATGTCTTGCACAAATAAATATGGCACACCTTATTCATTGATAAAATTCCTTTGATTCTCTTCTTATCACAAAGATCCTTGAATAGTATTTTTGTTAGTTAATTTAAACACCCCTATCATTAATTTCTCCTAGTACTGCACAAATTTTTCAAATGCATTCTTCAATGAACAAATCTACACCTTAAAATTTCTCTCTAATATTCTATATGTAGAAACAAGGACACAACACTCGAGATTGCATTACTTTTTTTTTGTTGTCCTTCATTCCAATGTATAGTCAATGACATACAAATCAGACATAGTGCCTCCTATGCATCCTTATATAACACACCATATATACTTTACTTGTGTAGCAGTTAATTGTATCCACAAACCTTCTTCACTATAGGTTCTTCAAATCTCATTTTTAGGAATGAATCTACAAGAAACAATATTTCCTAGGCATTATTTGTGGCATGATTTTATTAGGCTATCAATCTCTTGTCATCATATAGAATGTAGGCTCTTTCCATCATATGAAATTCAACACATGCATAGATGCTTCACAGGATTGTTGGAACACGTGGATCTTTCCTAGCAATCATGGTCTGGTCTTTCTCTTACACAAGTTTCCTTCCAAACTTCAACGCCTCAGGCTTCAGTGCCATCGCCTCCCTAGACATAATGAACTCATATTGAAACTATGAAGAGAAAACCTTTCTCATCACCAACTCTAATACCATATGAAGGGGATAAAGACTTGATTGATTGATTCATCATTTTGTAAGAACATTTATACAAGAGAGAATTAGTTCTAGATTGAGTGGTTGCACGGTTGGATTGAGGCAGTTGTAAAATTGTTCAAAACCATTCAAACACCTGTAGCCCCATACAATGTAATATTACCAACACAAATTCACCCATGAAAAGAGTGACATAATCAATTATAAGTTGAAGGTCAACATACCTTCAAAAAGAGCTCTTCTTTTGTTGAAATAAGTCATTTTGTAATATTGCCCCGAATATCCATGAATTGAAAAAATAAAAATAAAAATAAGTATTTATATGAATGGTTTTGACCAGGCATATTTCAGTCAATTTTGTTTTGAACAAATATGTTCCAATCGAAATGGTTTTTCTTGAAACCCTTTTGACCAAAATATACTCGGTTGAAAATGGTCCAACCAAAATTGTCTAGTTGGTATCCTACTTGGCGACCAAATCATCCTTTTTTAGAGTTTTCTAAAAATTTCAACTTCAACTAAGTATTTCTTTAGCCAGAATGATTTTTAAAAAAAATGAAAAATACCCTTTTGTAGAGCTCGCAGTGGTGAATCCAAATATGTAAATTTTTTAATATTTTGATTAGTTTTAATATATATTTTTAAATAATTCAACTAGGTTGTTAAAGTTTAAAATGAGGTTGATCATAAATTAAAAAATAGTACATCATATTAAAAAAATGAAAAATATATGGTGTAGTAGAGAAGAGAATCATCTTCAAAAGGGTATAATTTTTTTTTGGAAAATGATTAAAAAGTAGACAATAGTTAACTTCAAATGAAAATGATGCAGGAGCATCCAATGGTGTAAGGGCAATCTTGCATCACCCAAAAATAGTTAAATTTCAAGTTTATTATTTTTTAGATGTTTTTACATTTCTGGATACCCTTTTTGTCATAATAAAATTCCCAATTCATGGTTTTTATTTTCTCTTCCTGGGTGGAAAGATATTGCAATTTTTGTTTCCCAGATTTGTACCTGAAAATCTTTCGAGTGGGATTTGAGGCACTTAGAGCTTCCGGATCGGCCCTAAAACTTGCCAAAATTGGCGTAGCAATTTCGAGCGCGTTCTTGACTTTTAGACCTTTCCAATGGTTTGAACGGTTCGCAAATCGGAGTCCTGGATCAAAAGTTATGGCCCCGCGAAGTTGGCGCACTTTCTAGAAGATTCCATTGCAAATGCTCTTTTGAAATTTGAAATTCATGTTGTAAATTTTGGGCACCAAACTGCCTAAACTCAAATTGAATGTTGTTTTGGCTCCAAAAAAATGAGGAGCTCTATTTATGGGCGGGTTTTCTAATTTTTGGGTAACTTTTTGGGGACAAGCTCGCATGTTGCGAAAGGGTTATTCTGTAGCTTTCTATAGCTTGCATGTGTTGTAGAACTTGGGGATTTGAGATCCTCTGCATGTAAGAAGTTCCATTCTCTGAATAATAAAAATTATTCTCTTGTTTGTGGGTTATTTTTCTGTGTCTCGGGTTGCACCCTCATCAAGTGGTATCAGAGCAAGTTTTCTTGAGTGTGTGGACAGATCACCGATCGTGAGGCAGTTCGCACCAGGATCGTGGTTGTGGGTCAAGGTCAAGAAAGATGCCTCCAAGAGTGGTGCCTGGTAGGCATGGTGGTGTCAGTGGTGGTCAAGGTGGCAGAAATGCTGGTGGAAGAGATGCACTGGCAGCCCTCCAGAGACAGGTTGACGCATTACAAGAGCAGTTGAGAAGAGGGTTAAACTCGAGGGAGGAAAGTGAGGATGAAGGAGAGGAAGAAGGTTCGGATGTAGAAGAGGAAGAAGAAGCAATTGATCAATACCAAATGCGGCTAATAAGGGCCATTTCGAAGATCAGGAAAAGACACAGAGCAAAAGTCCCCAGTTATTCCGGAAGTCTGAACCCAGAAGAGTTGATCGACTGGATCAATGAGTTAGAAGAATATTTTGAGTATGAGGAAATGGAGGACCCAGATCGGGTTAAGTTTGTGAAAATGAAGCTAAAGGGCCATGCCAGTATTTGGTGGAAAGAGGTCCAGTTGGAAATAAATCGAAGAGGAAAGGTCAAGATCACCAAATGGGATCGCATGGTAGAGAAACTAAAGAAGCAGTTCATACCAGTGGACTACGAGTTAGATATGTTGAAGAAATTGCAAGGGTTGAAGCAAGGAAGCAGATCTGTGAAAGAATATACTGAAAATTTTCACAAGATAATCATTAGAACGGGTCACACAGAGGCCAATAAGGAGAAGGTAGCCCGATATCTTAATGGGTTACGACCAAGCATTCAGGAGGAGTTAAGCCTAGTCAGAATGACCACCATTGAGGATGTGTATCATTTTTTTGAAGGTGGAAGAGAAGATGAACAAAATATTTGGATTTAAGCAAAAAGGATCCAGGAGGTCAAAAGCCGAAGGGGCAATGGAAGACCTTGTGTAGCCTAAATGATGATGAAAAGAAAGTGAAGATGTGGGCAACAGCCAAAGCCAAAGGAATGACAACTTCTACCACCCTCGTGATCAAAACAGTGGTGATCAAAGAGGTAGAGGACGAGGGAGATATGGACAAGGATCTGGAAGAGGTGGTTTCAAAGGAATGTGTTTCCAGTGTGGTGAAGAAGGGTATCGAGCCTATGAATGT
>VDFB02000013.1:37998190-38033009 GCA_007258455.2 Sequoia sempervirens | reverse complement strand
GAGAGGAAGGCCCGTGGAAGATGCATCCCGGCTATCTAAGGTAGAAGTTGACCATTTGGGTTTTCCTCCACCATCTGAGACGTGACAGGGTCACTTCTCAAATTACCCTGGGTGTCTGATGCAGGAGCATCCAGTGGTGTAAGGGCAATCTTGCATCACCCAAAAATAGTTAAATTTCAAGTTTATCATTTTTTATATGTTTTTACATTTCTGGATACCCTTTTTTTCATAATAAAATTCTCAATTCACGGTTTTTATTTTCTCTTCCTGGGTGGAAAGATATTGCAATTTTTGTTGCCTAGATTTGCACCTAAAAATTTTCCAAGTGGGATTTGAGGCACTTAGAGCTTCCGGATTGGCCCCAAAACTTTCCAAAATCAGCATAGCAATTTCAAGCGCGTTCTTGACTTCGAGACCTTTCCAACGGTTCGAACGGTTCGCAAATCAGAGTCCTAGATCAAAAGTTATGGCCCCGCGAAGTTGGCGCACTTTCTAGAAGATTCCATTGCAAATGCTCTTTTGAAATTTGAACTTCATGTTGTAAATTTTGGGCGCCAAACCGCCTAAACTCAAATTGAATTTTGTTTTGGCTCCAAACAAATGAGGAGCTCTATTTATGGGCGGGTTTTCTAATTTTTGGGTAACTTTTTGGGGACAAGCTCGCATGTTGCGAAAGGGTTATTCTGTAGCTTTCTGTAGCTTGCATGTGTTGTAGAACTTGGGGATTTGAGATCCTCTACATTTAAGAAGTTCCATTCTCTGAATAATAAAAATTATTCTCTTGTTTGTGGGTTATTTTTATGTGTCTCGGGTTGCGCCCTCATCAGAAAGCTATCAAATTCTGGAAAGTTTGACTTTAAAACATTATTAGTATGAGAAAAATATACATCAATTTTTATTTATTTTTCGATGCACTAGATATTGAAGTTTCTTATTTAGAGAAAAGAATTCAGGGGAAAATTAAGTTTTTTTTCAATTTGTTCTTGATGTCAACTGAACATCACTTTTTCTTGAAATTTTTAGCATTCCAAAATCTGCTCTTAAATTGATAGAAAATAATGAGATTTAAAAAAATAAAATAAAAAATATATAGGAATAAATTTCATCAAGAGTTCTACATTTCATTAGTTTACATCATTTTGAAATTCAAAACATAAATATCACTTTTATGTTTTCAAAGTTCATAGTTTTTTTGGTGTTGTCTTATTCATTTATAAAGTGTGACATAGGTTTGTACTTTTATCCATGTTTATAGAAAATACCTTCTTATGATAATATTTTTTCTTGCATATAATGGATTTCTCTTTTTGTCTTCCCTTTTCTTTTCTCGTCCTTCTATTTTATCTTCTCATTCTCTTTTTCTTTTGTTATTATATGGTTAGGATAGGTTTAGATTAGGATCTTTCTTGACTATGTATTACATTTCACTTAAAACAACATAAAGCCCCTTATGATAACATCTCATTTAACCATTAATTAATTCTTGTCAAGTCAAGACTTAAAAACCCTAATACCTTGGGGAGGTTGTGAAACCTCCTTTCAAGAGATGAACCACTCCTCATGAGTTATAATTATATATTGTGCATTTTTTATTAGTAAACAATTATCTAGCTCAAAATATTAGAATGACAAGGTTGATTCAAGCACCTTGGAAGGATTGTGATGGTGCATTGTAGCTATTTGTTAGGGATAAGCTAGTGTTGGTCCAAGTCAAGTTATGAAGTCATAAAATTATCTAGAAATCTCTTAGAATTATGTTTCTAGGGCCACATTTAGTACTTGTTGCAATTTCACTAGAAGTACATATGCACATTCATCCATTAGTATTCTCTATTCTTAATGTTCAAATATTATTCAAAATTTTAAACTAGGGGTAGAATCCTTTTTCTAGTGCTATGAGTGTGTCTAAATAGATATGAAAATTTTGAATTTTTTAAACCTTTGATAGTAGTGATCTAGATTGTAGGAGGATTAGAGGTAAAATCTATAAATTAAGATAATAAGATACAAAAATTGTAGAACATACGCAAGAAAATATAGATTAGAATGTGCACACATAGTCGAGAAGAGTAGAATAATTTACAATGTAATTGTATTGCATAAAAAAAAACATATAGTATGTGCATGGAATAACTTACTAATGCGAACTTCTCTATTTGTACCTTAAGTATACAATAACTATTTATGCAAAGGGGTCATTAGGTAGGCCTTATTGATAATATGTTAATAGATTTTATGCATGCATTATGTTCTTTTCATGCGAATAGGAAAGTGATAGGTGTTGAACATATATCGTGCCAAGTGTCAAAATTGTATGGTTAGTAAAATATGTTGTGTAGGTCCAACCAAGTATTGGATGTATATGACACCAAATTATATTTATCCAGATAAAGCATGTGTGTCCATTTATAATTCTAAAATTATATATAGGTGAATCGTATCTTATGAAGATGCATAGTAATTTGATGTTGACTAGTATGCATAGCTTTCTAGGTTAGAGTCATGTTTTTATTGCCTAACAAACATTGAGAGCAAAAAAATGCACATTTTGAGTGAACATATGGTGATATAGTCATGTGTGTGTTTATTCTTGGATCATCTTAAGTATAAAATATGGAATCAATGATTACATATTATTTTGTAATGGTTACGAATGCATGCCATGAGTCATAGGAAGGTGTAGTCAGACAAAGAACACTCCATAATTAGATGTTTTTATAGCTAACTTTGTTTCCCAATGAATAGGCACTATTCCTCTTTGGCTAAACGATTAGGTTTTTACATTTTAAACATGTTCTCTTTGTTCATTGGTAGTTTAAGACTAATATAGGCATTACGTACATGCATTTTTTAATGTTATAGTTTATGATGAACCATTTGTGAATCCAATTTTGATATACATGTAGCACGTCATGTACACATGGATTTATACCATATTACATAGCCCATCACAAAAAAATTGCTTAATATTTAAAGGTTTATGAGTAATTTCACATTTAGAGGGTTATGCACTATGGATTTAGATTGCATATATATAATGGTATTGAAATAGAGAACACCTTGTGAGTCACTAGTGATTGTAGCATTAAAAAAGGGAAGGGTCTGAATTTGTATATAAATTTGTTTACAAGGAAAGGAGTTTTTCAAGAAGAATAATTGTCAGTAAAGTTCAAAGTGTTACAATAGTTTATGAAATATATTATTTTGACAAAAAGGATACAATTGTTAATAAATTTTATAGTGTAACATCAATTTATGAATTCTTGATCTGATTTAGAAGAGGTCATATATTTTGTATATTTCACACATGCATAAATCAAAAAACAATCATTCTTCATGATAAAATTCCATAACTTATAAACAACTCTTTACACAAACCTATAATACCATTTTTTAATGCTATGATCATTATTGATTAACAAGAGATTCTTTACTTCCATACAATCAATGTACCTAAATCTGTCAAATGATTATTGAGGTCAAATATTTTATTTTAGTTTAATTGAAAAAAATTATAAATGAAAACTAATATGATTTTTCATAGTCAAATTCTTCCTTACATACTCTATATTATTTTAATTACATTGATAAACATAACTTTACAATGGCAAAATGGCATAGAGGTGGTGAGAAAATCTGAAATAAAAACAAAAATCTACATACTATTTTCATGTACAATGATATTTTATTGATATTTTCAATTTTTTAAATGGACAATACCACAAGATCTTCTTGTTACCTAATTTCACTACTCACTCAATTAGGCTAAGCTTTGTGTTTAGAAATCAGGAGAGAGGTGCATTTTTTTATTAATCTTTCCTATATTACATTCAATTGCATAAATGCAAAAATCAAAATATTACAATAATATATTAACAGATCATTGCATTTATACAATTGCAAATAACATAGAAAAGATTTACATAAATCTTTATGAACAAAGTAGTAATCTTTATTGAATGTAGAAATGTTCATTGTCTCACAGAAGCCATGAGTTTAAATTTTGCTTATTCAATACAAATTATGAAAAATATATACATGAATAGGTAGGGAAAGGAAAGAAATGTGCATATAAGGAAAGTGACCAGTCATTGCCTGAGAATGACTAGTTAGGCGTCATCTTGTTTTTTTGTTTCTCCAAAATTCTTGTCCCTCCTAGCTCATCATTGCTCCTAGTTCTTGCATTTGGAAAATGAATTGATGCTAGAGAAATGCTCTAAGCAATGAAGGAATCACATACATTATATGAACATTCATCTATGCATGTATAGACTAATCACAATGTGCATTAAATAGGAAATGCATGCTTTAGGTGTCTAGGAAAACCATCAAGTCATCAAATAGACCTAAACATTCCATATTTTTCTAACTTGTTGCCTTCATGTCCAAATATAGGAAAAATAATGTTTCTGATTTGTTTCATCAAGTTACAACATGTGGGTTAAAATGTGGCTCCCACGAGGGTTGAGCCCGACAAGCTGATATATTAAATAATGAGCTCAATTGAGCTTATTTAAGAGGGAAATGCAATCTTAAAAGTCATCATATCAACATAATCATGGAATGATAGTGAACATGCATACATGTTAAGTTCACAAAGCATTTCTTCAAGGAGTAGCTACAAAGGCTAAATGGAACAAGGTTTCAATGATAAGTTGGTATCATGAGGACAATAATAGGCATGCTTTTAATTGCAAAGGAAAAGGAGTAAGATGAACCATATTAATCAAATGAATAGATTTTAGAGTTCAAGTGCAAGTGATGAGTATCTTGCAAATTTACACTACTCAAGAAAGTTAGTACTTCATTATGGTCTGGTCTATAATAATCAATTACCACAAGATCTAAATATTGAAGAACAATTTGTTCATAGGCAGCTTTAAGTGAGCAAATAATGGAAGAGCCAATCTTAGAATTCATAAAAGGAAAAGTATGTTTCCAAAAGGCAGTTATCTAATGAGTGTATGAACCCTCATCTACTCTTGAACCTGTTAAAGTTTCTATCACAATTGAACTATAATTGTTTAAGGATTTCTATGAAAGGATTCAAGGTTAGGGACTGTGAATATAATGTGAATGGTACTATCATTAGGATAGTAAGGAAGGGAATGCTTTGAAACATGCAAGACATGCACATTTTGAAAGGACTGAATCTCAAGTTAGAGCAAAGTTCAATGGTTGAAGAGGACATAGTCACACCACGTCTAGAAGGAAAACATTTCATAGAGAGCAACACATGAGGAAAGGCATAACACCTACCTTACACCTATTGGCCATTATTTCATCTTAGAATGGTGCCAAAATATATCTCTAGTACTTGTTATTTGGTGTTTGAATTTTGTGTCCTCTAAGTGATCTAATGTTGTTGGATTTCGGGGAAGAGATAAATGTGAATAGTCCTTATGATTTGGAGGTGAGATGGATGACAAATTTTACTGACTTGTAGCATGGACAACAACAATCCCTCAATATTAATGACTTTCTTATGCCATAAATACAAGATATGATCATAACAAGGAGGAAGTTTCCATGGGTTATCTTGTTTGTCTATCACAATCAAATTTAAGACTGCAATGAAAATAGTGCTACTATTTTTTATCTCAAAAATAAGCTTAAAAGATAGATTTCAATCATTGAAAGCATTGTGTGATGCATACTTGGCCCCATGATAGCATAACATTTCATAAGAAATATTAGTTATCTTGCATACATGATCATAGGACAATCATAACTAATGCTAAGGGACATCCATTTTAAGAGAGGATCATGGAAGCTTATTAGTGCATTATGGTGAAGCATATTCAAGTCTTTGTGAAGGCCATACAATCTCATTTTCACAAATAATGGACAGGAGACTGTTTTTGAGCTCACTTTTCTCCTATCAGCATATCATAGTGGTGATATGGCATGGTAATTGGGTGGTACATGCCAAACCTTATTACTATAGCAGTGATCTTTGATACAAGGTATGGAAATTTGAAACACAAAAGGGTATCCTAGATATGGAAATGTGTGGCTATGTTTTTAAACACAAAGGGATAATGAAAGTATGACTATAAGACTAGCAAAAGGAAAATACTATGTGGCTTTGTTGCATCAATTTTACCATGAATTTGATGCAAAGAAGGGTTTCCTCTATACATACAAAATTTGCACAACCCTCATATGGTCATGAACTATGAGGAAAAAAGAAGAAAGATAGTAGTTCAAACCCCAAACAAATTCCTACAAATATATAGCCACAACCATGATTGAAAGGGTTTCTTCTATTTTTTCTACAAGAGCGCACAACCATGGTATGGAATTGTAGAAGTTGTGAGAAGAGTGCAAAATCAACAGAGAGAAAATTCAAAAAGTGTGAGAAAAAAACATAATACCCTCTTCAAAAGGCATTGAGATTTTGTAATATATAGAGATTTCAAAAAGTATTGCTCATTTTTTTATGTAAATGGAACTCAAAAATGAGCTTTTATCTCCAAAAAAATGAAAAAATGAAATGCTAAAATTTTATATAGAAGAACTTACCCACACTTTCATTATGTTGGAGATCTTCAGAAAGCTCCCAACAGTGAAAAATTATCATGGTGGCTTGATAGATGAAAAGTCACTGAAGAATGTGAAAGGGAAAATCTATAGGAAAATGCAGATTGATGCCTCCATACAGCCATGAAATCCATTGAAATCCTTAATGAAAGCTCAACTCAAACCCCATGGCAATGCCCTCAGCTGAGTAAAAATGAAATGATGCAAACGGAATACTTTAGCTACATTTTTAATTTTAGGGTTTTTCTTTACCCTAAGAAAGGTTGACCATAAAGGTGTATTTTTCCTTTCTTTTTATTTTCCAAATCAAAACTAATATATGCCAATAGAGCTTGGCATTTTTCCATTTGTTTTTAAAAAATGCCTTTGAAAATTATTAAGGTCGTGGGTTATGCCTTTTCCTTAGTGATTTTTTTATAGTGTAAGTCTTTTTAAAGACTTTTCATTTATTTATTTTATTTTTGCATATATTTGAAAGTGTAAAACACTAAGTCTTGATGGTACTTTATAAATCATTTAGACTTTAGTGTTCTTTTAATGAAAAATAAAATTATCAAACTATGAAAGAGTTTTGCATAAATATTAATTTAGAAAAAGTGATTTTAAAGGTGTGGTTATAAGCCTTGAAGTCATCTTGTTATTCCTTAATGAAAAATGGCACATACTCTTGGCCTTTATGAGGACTTGCTCAAGGAGTTACCCTTTAAGAAGGATTTTATTTTGAGTTTTGATCTTGGAGAGAATATGGGGAGGTTGATATCAGATTGCAAACATGTTGAGGATATATTGGAGGTTTTGATTGTGTTTATGAGCTTTGGAGAGAATTTTGGAGCTTTTTTTGAAGTGTCATCATGTTTGACAAAGTCATTTTGGACTTTTTCAACCTTTTGGAGCCTCTTTGGAGAAGAATCAATTGCTAAATTTTGGGCTTTATGGAGTTATATGAGTTTAAGAGTTTCTAGATCCTATTTTGGTATATCCTAGTTGGAGTTGGATACAATCACCTATGTGGCTCATCTTTTAATCAGTTCTTACTTGTCGCTTTCCAGCTTAGTGACTTTTGGAGTCCATAGTCAGGTTTTTGCAAGCTTTGTAACTCAGTTTTGGAGATGGAATATAGAGCAAACCTTGGAGTATTTTGGTGTTGAAATTTATTGCCTCTTTGTTCTTGTATCTTTGTGCATGTTAGTGATTGATCAAGCTATTTGTGATATTTTTCATAATTTTCTTTTAGCATTGTCTCACAATTTATGCCTTTTTTGCAATTAGAGAATCGATGCAAGTTGTTGATTGTGTCATAAGATTGCTTATAGTTTCCAATTGTGAAATTTTTCTTTATTTTTTTAATTACTGTGATTCACCTTTTGGTGAAATATTTATGCAAGATTCACTCTAATAGGCTGTACAAACATAGTTTCCATTGGTTGAGACCAAGTGTTATTTTTTGTTTCCCATTATCCATCTTAAGTTTGGTGTATCACTGTAGGGTTAAGTTTCATTCAAGTACTCTTTCTTCCCCTTTTCCTTAAAATCATTAGAATAGGTGATACCAAAAGGAAGCCAACCTTCTCTGAAGGTGGACCTCTTCCTACAAGCAACCCATAGCTTAGATATCTTCCCATGTTACACTGAAATATTGAATTTCATATTCAATAGGGTGCAATTTCAGTAGATAATAGTTTTGGCATGCCTGGTGGGACTATGAGTTTATTTTCAATTCACTCTAGTTACTATTGTTTGGTGTGTACAATAGTAATTGAAACCTTTTTGAGGTAATTTCTTCACACATCTGGAAACTCCAAGTGCAAATTTTTTAGGTTTCAACAGTTGAAGTGTTGATATTTTTCAAGTTTTTCAACAAGAAAATATGCTTTATCCCATTTTTCCTATTTCAAATGAATAGACATGTCTATATTTCATGGGGATATGTCTTATGATCCTCCATTTCAAAGTGGCCAATAGTTTCAACATACTTCCTACCCACCCACCCCTGCATAGTCATCTTGGCAGTGTTATTTTAATCAGTTCCAAAGTAATGAACAAATTGAGTTTGCAAACATCAAGAGAATTTTTCTAAAACTACACCAAGAAACTGGTTGAGGTAGAGAGGTAGCAAGAACATGCCTTACAGTGGGAGGAATTGACTTACAATTCCCATTTTCATGAACAATAGTTGTTGGTACAAAAACAACAATATGAGGTGGAGACACAAAGAGGGTCCTATTTAGAGCAAGACAATGTAGTATTTGAGAAAAGTTAGTCCAACTCTCCAAAAGATCAGTTTTCTCAAGTGCCCCAATCAACTGCTACCTTTCCAAATGCTTTCTTTGAGGAAGGGATTCACTTTCCAAGGTTCAATGTATTACACTTTGAAGAAAATGAATCTTCTATTGAAAAGAAAGTAGAAGAAGAGCATCCCATTGATCCAGGAAGCTTACTCCTCTAGAAGAAAATTAGAAAGGTAAATCATTTACAACTAGCTATAAGATGTTATCAATTACAACAACAAAGGATTGCACAACAAAAGGACAATATCAAATAGTGTGATGAGTTACTAGATGTTGACTATCAACAAGAAAATAGAACACTGGATCATGAATAGGAGCATATATCTGAGCCTGACATCATTGTTCAAGATGTAAAATTTGATACCGTTGAACA
Organism: Sequoia sempervirens; assembly: GCA_007258455.2. NCBI lineage: Eukaryota > Viridiplantae > Streptophyta > Pinopsida > Cupressales > Cupressaceae > Sequoia > Sequoia sempervirens. The sequence continues at coordinate 38,023,805 of VDFB02000013.1, read as the reverse complement.
TATTATGAATGAAGATGCTAATATTGAGCTTTATGAAGAAATTTGCATAGGGATTATTGAATAGTTTTGCTCAAATTTGGATGGTAGCAATTCAAACTTGCTTGAAGAGATTAATAACCATGATGAACTAGAACAACAGGTTCATAAGCTTGAACAAGTGTTGAAGCAACATAGGGAGTGTGGTCCTGATAGAGAGGAATCCATTTTCTCAAATCAAGAAACCTATGATGAACATGATTTGCAAAATCTTCCCTGGATAGAGGAGCCTCCCTTTTGTTGTTTAGTAGAATTTGAACCTGATTTATCAGATGTCAAATGAAAGTTCATTTTTAGAAGCTTCTTCATTTTTTCAATTTTTTCCTTCTTTTATTGATGAGGATAATATTGAATTTAAAAGTGTCTCATTGAGTGATAAAGATGATATTCACAACTTAGAATGCAAAAATTCTAGTTTTTAGATACACCAATTAGAATGCAAAAAACCTAGATTAATTGTTCATGCCACCAAGGTTTCAACTAAGGATGAGTGCACTTATGTTGAGGATAGATAGTGTAGCCTCCTTGTCTGGGAGTCAGAGGAAATCATAAAAATAATGAACAATAATCAAGTTGAATTTTGGAGGATAAAGATAGAGGTTCATGTGGAAGGTGAGGATGTACCACCTCCTGGTGAATTTGATCAAAAGCTTAAGGAGAATATTGAAATTGAATGTTAAAGTTTCCATCACCATCAAACTCTACTTTTTCAAGGATTTATAAGAAAGGATTCTAGGTTAGGGATTGTGAATATAACGTGAATGATACTATCATCAAGATAGTAATGAAGGGCATGCTTTAAAACATGCAAGGCATGCATGATTTGCAAGGGATGAATCTTAGGTTAGAGAAAAGTTCAATGGCTGAAGAGGACATAGTCACACCACATATAGAAGGAAAAATTTCCATACAAACCAATGCATGAGGAAAGGAATAACACCTACCTTGCACTTTTTGGCCATTATTGCATCTTAGAATGGTGTTAATATATCTCTCTAGTACTTGTTGTTTGGTGTTTGACTTTTGTGTCCTCTAAGTGATCTGATGGTATTAGATTTGGGGGGAGAGATAAATGCAAATAGTCCTTATGATTTGGAGGTGAGATGGATGACAATTTTTACTCAACTGTAATGTGGAAAACATCAATCCCTAAACATTCATGACTTGCTTATGCTAGAAATACAAGATATGATCATAACAAGGAGGCAGTTGCTATGTGTTCTCCTATTTGTCTATCACAATCAAATTTAAGTGTGTAGTGAAAATATTGCTATTATTTTTATCTCAAAAATGAGCTTAAAATATAGATTTCAATCATTGAAAGAATTGTGTGATGCATACGTTGCCCCATGATAGCATAACTTTTCATAAGAAATATGAGTTATCTTGCATGCATGATCATAGGATAGTCATAACTAATGCTAAGGGACATCCATTCAAAGAGAGGTTCATGGAAGCTTATTAGTGCATTATGGTGGAGCATTTTCAAGTCTCACTGAAGGCCATATAGTCTCATTTTCATAGATAATGGACATGAGACCATTTTTTACCTCACTTTTCTCCTATCAGTGTTATCATAGTGGTGATATGGCATGGTAATTGGGTGGTACATGCCAAACCTTATTACTGCAGTGGTGATCTTTTATACAAGGTATAGAAATTTGAAACACAAAAGGGTATCCTAGATATGGAAATGTGTGGCTAGGTTTTAAACACCAAAGGATTATAATAGTGTGACAACAAGACTAGAAAAATACAACTACTATGTGGCTTTCTTGCATTAACCTTACCATGCATTTGATGCAAACAAAGGTTTCCTCTATACATACAAAATGTGCACAAACCTCATATGCTCAGAACTTGTGAGCAAAAAAGAAGAAAGATAGTAGTTCAAACCCCAAACAAATTCCTACAAATATATAGCTGCGACCATGATTGAAAGGGATTCTTCTATGTTTTCTACATGAGCGCACAACCATGGTATGGAAATGTAGAAGTTGTGAGAAGAGTGCAAAATAAACAAAGAGGAAATTTAAAAAGGGTGAGAAAAATACAGAATACCCTCTTCAAAAGGCATTGAGATTTTGTAATATATAGAGATTTCAAAAGTATTGCTCATTGTTTTATGGAAATGGAACTCAAAAAATGAGCTTTTATCTCACATAAAATGAAAATAAAATGCTAAAATTTCATATCCAAGAACTTACCCACACTTTCATTATGCTGGAGATCTTTAGAAAACTTCCAACAATGCAAACAAATCATGGAAAATGATTAGAAGAAAAGTAATAGAAAAGTGTGAAAGGGAAAATCAATAGGAAAATGTAGATTGATGCCTCTATACAACCATGAAATCCATCAAGATCCTCCATGAAAGCTCAAATCAAACCCCATGGCAATGCTCTCAGCTGAGTAAAAAATGAAATGTTGCAAATGGAATACTTTGGCTGCATTTTTACTTTTAGGGTTTTCCTTACCTTAAGAAAGGCTGACCACAAAGGCATTTTTTTCATGTCTTTTGATTTTCCAAATCAAAACTAATATATGCTAATAGAGCTTGGAATTTTTGCATTTGGTTTTAAAAATTTCCTTTTAAAATTATTAAGGTTGTGGGTTATACCTTTGTCTTAGTGATTTTTTATAGTGTAAGTCTTTTTAAAGACTTTTAATTTATTTCTTTTATTTTTTTATATATTTGAAAGTGTAAAAGACTAAATATTGATGGTAATTTATAAATCATTTAGACTTTAGTATTCTTTTAAAAATGATTGAACTATGAAAGAGTTTTGAAAAAATGACTTAAAAGGAGTGGTTATAATCCTTTAAGTCATCTTGTTGTTCCTTAATGCAAAATGGCATGTACTGCTCTCTGCCTTTATGAGGACTTGTTCAAGGAGTTATTCTTTTAAGAAGGATTTTCTTTTGAGTTATGACCTTGGAGAGAATATGGGGAGGTTGATATTAGTTTACAAACATGTGGAGGATATATTGGAGGTTTTGGTTGCTTTAATGAGCTTTGGAGAGAATTTTGGATCTTTTTTTGAAGTGTCATCATGTTTGAAAAAGCTAGTTTGGAATTTTCCAACCTTTAGGAGACTCTTTGGAGAAGAATCAGTTGCTAAATTTTGGACTTTATGGAGGTATACGAGTTCGAGAGTTTCTAGATCCTGTTTTGGTGGATCTTAGTTGGAGGTGGATATAGTCACCTATGTGACTCATTTTTTAATCAATTCTTATTTGTTGCTTTCTAGCTTAGTGACTTTTGGAGTCCATAGTTAGGTTTTTACAAGCTTTGTAACTCAGGTTTGGAGATGGAATATAATGTAGACCTTGGAGTATTTTGGTGTTGAAATTTCTTTCCTTTTTGTTCTTGGAGCTTTGTGCATGTTAGCTATTGATCAAGCTATTTGTGATATTTTTCATAATATCCTTTTACCATTGTCTCATAATTTATGCCATTTATGCAATTAGATAATTGATGTATGTTGTTGATTGTGTCATAAGATTGCTTATAGTTTCCAATTGTGAAGTTTTTCTTCCTTTTGTTAATTAATGTGATTATCATTTTGGTGAAATATTTATGCAAAGATTCAATATAACAGGTTGTGAAAACATAGTTTCCATTAGTTGAAACCAAGTGTTAATTTCTATTTCTCATTATCTATCTTAAGTATGGTGTATTACTGTAGGGTAAGTTTCATTTCAATTACTATTTCATCCCCTTTTCCCAAAAATCATTAGAATAGGTGATACCAGAAAGAAGCTTACCTTCTTTAGAGGTTGACCTCTACCTACAAGTAGCCCAAAGCTTATAGGTCTTCCCATGTTACATTGAAATATTGAATTTCATATTGAATAGGGTGCAATTTCAGTAGATAAAAATTCTATTTTCATTCTTTTAACTACAATTTTTTTTTTTCCATTTAATAAGTCATACAATTATTTTTTATTTATTGTAAATTTTCTAATAAAAATATCGATGTCTTGATATCTTTTGACATATTTTATATAAATTATCATAAAAATATATACTAATATTTAGCCGATAGGCTATTTGTTTGAAATTTTTGCTAGGATTTTTGTTAGCAGAGCCATGAATAGAATTTCTCACCGCCATAAATTTCCTAGCTGATAGAGAGTTTCCCAGGGTTTTTTATGACAATGTGGAGTTTTCTAATTGCATGGGTTGGTGATGGTTGAGTTGGTTTCCTCGATACACGGAAGTAGAATGGTAAGTGTTTGTTCATGTGAGGGTTAATGCATCCTATCATTGTTGTAGGATGGCACAAGAGGAAGTAAATGAAATATTCAATGTTACAGTGTGGGAAAGTATATGGTTTTTGGTTGCATTGTTGAATGAGCCACTATGGTGTTCGTTTGGTAGTAGAGTATTGAAAAAATCATCGCATTTGTCTCCATTTGATAGTAGGTTGGAGGGTTTAAACAATGACGTGCTCTAAAATGTGTGAGAAAATATATTGATTAAGTTGCATTGGCAAAAGAGCCATTATGGTGTTGATTTAATAGTAGAATATTGAAAAAATTGTCCCCTTTGGCTCTATTTTATAGTAGATTGGAAGGTTTAAAAACTGTTGTGCTCCAAAATCTGTAGGTCATTTTACATGGGTATTTTGCATAAATGATTAATTTATTATTCATGCCTTTCGCTCTCTCATTATTTATCCTTGTTATATGTTTGTATCTTTGGTGTTATACCCGTTTTGGAGACTTCAAAGAGATTATGGATTTGTATGGATGGAGAAATTATAGTAAATTCTTCTTTGTTTCATCAAAAAATATGGTTAAGGTTAGTAATTTTTTCGCCCTTCATTTATTGTTTGTATTTATCTCTGTGCATATTTGGCGTTATACCCTTTAACATAGGAGCAATTGTAGATTAACATAGGAATAATTGCATATACATATGCAGAGGGTTAGTATGAAAGAATAAAGATATTCAATAAAATTAGTTTAGTGGTTGTTAAGTGTTATTCTAATAACTCTTTTACAATTTCTCCATTTGTCTATAATATTTAGTGTGAAGTAATGTAGCTCAAATTTTCAATTAAGTCTCTAGCATTATACTCATTTTCCACAGATTATTGCTATCCATTGGCCTTACGATTTCTATTTAATGTGGGTTTACTGCCAAAGAATGTAGCTCGTATTTTGAATTGATAGGCCAACTCTTACATAGACAACTTATCTTATATCAATATGTAATGTGGGTTTTTGATCATCTATCATTTACCTGTGATTCTTAAATTTTTTTCTAATAGTTCTTTTACAATTTCTCTAGTTTCTCTATAATATTTAGTGCCAAATAATGTAGCTTGAATTTTGAATTGACAGACCAACTGCTACATAGATTGCTTGTGTTTTATTAATATGTTTTATGATATTCTTTTTTCTAGTTCCGCAAAGCGAATTGTTCATTATCATAGTTTCCCTCTTGTATTCTCCATATTTTAAAGTTGTGTTTGGTGTGGGTTTCCAATCATTTGTCATTTTCCTATGATTCTTAAGTGTTTTCCTAATAGCTCTTTTACAATTTCCCTATTTTTCTATAATATTTAGTACTTGTTGTGCCTATAGCACACACGCCCCACTCAGAACAACAACCCTCTCTTTCCTTCACCTTGTCAGGTCATTTTGTTGTCATCTCATTTTGCATGCCCCTTATTTCAGTATTCGAAGTGGTCAGTGAGCCTTAGAGAAGTCATCTTGAGTCAATCACACTTTTTCCCCCTCAAATTATCCAAGTCTTAGGTCTTTGTGGGTCTCCTTCAGACATTTTCCTTTGAGATTTTGAACTGGCATCTTTGTGCTCATCTGGGCCTACCCATCCAGGTTAGCCTCCCTGAATTTCCACTATTCTTTCACCATTTCAACGGCCTTTCACTAATGGCTCTCTGACCGTCAGGTTCTGAGTCCCCCTTCATCATTAGTTTTTATCAAAATTTCAAACAACCTTCTCCCATTGGTGTTCCATTTCTTGGAACCCAACTCGCCCAATGTCATTTGTCTTTCAAACCAATTAATGTCCAACTCCTGGCCCCTTTCTGAACTCCGATTCTTGACACTACCGCAACTAATTTCAAATCTACCAAATTTTTAGTTGTTGTACGAGCATTTAATAGGGACATTTAATGTGGAAATTTCTATAAATAGGCCAATTTGACCTATCATTTTTGAATGTTAGTCTACCAGAGAGCTATCAGAGTTAGTCAAAATCATCTCCCCACATTTCCTCTGATCCCAACGAGCGTTTCTGATAATCTAACACATTAGCAAGCTTGATTCTTCATTGTTTTCTTTGGGTTCTCAAGGTTAGTTCATTTTCTGTGGCCCATCTTATGTTTTCTTTGATTTGTGCTAAAATGAATAAGTATGAAAGAAGAAAACTAAGTGATCTAAGTAGACAAGGCCTTTTTCCACAAAACCCATGTGCTTGAATTCCATAAAACCCTCAAAGTCGGCCTATGTGATGGCCTTGGGACTTGACCTTCCTAGTGTTGTTCTTTGAATAGGGCCTTCGCTTCCTTCGGGTTCAATCCCCGTCATGGCCCCTGAAAATTTCAAACTTCAAACTTTTGTAGGCAAAATTTACCCCATCTGAGTCCACACTCTTGGGAATCTATCTACAAGGTGCCATTCTTAATTTATTGTTTGAAAAAAGCATCTAGATCCTTACCCTCTGGTACTCAAGTCCTGTCATGCCTCTCACCCCTAAACATATTTGAAAATCCTAAGAGCTAGACTTCCTTTAGGTCCCAATCTCTAGGCTTCTACTGATGGGACTCCGTTGATATTTTTCCATCTTGAATAGCTATCCTTGTCCATCCACCCAGTGCCTAGATCTCGACTTAACAAATTCCCCCTGAAAATCTCAAGAGAAATATTAAGGGTTTGGCTTCCTTTGGGTCCTGACTATTGAGTTTCCATTACTAGAGTGATTTCCATGTTCTACCATCTCAAATTTCTATTCTCACTTGGCCTCCCGGCCTCCAAACCCTAGCTCTTTGACCAATAGTTGATGTTAACCAAATGAATACCAAGTGACTAGTATGTCAAACATCCCTCCGAGCCCTAGCTGGTGGACTTCTGTCCATAGACTACCGTCACTAGTTTGTCATCCCCAAAATTCCTTTAGCCCTCATCCTTTCACCGATGAGCTTTGAAAACACAACAAAAACTGCCAAGCTGAGCTAAATGTTGGGTCCAACCTTTTGGGTTGCCTCCTTCGGACCTCTGTGTCTAGTCTATCATCCCAAAAGGTGAACATCTAACAACCTTCCGGTTTCCCTAGCCAAAAATGTCAAAATGAAAAGTGAGTTATACCACCATCCTTTGGAACCCCAGGTCTCGACCTCAGGTCGTTGTCCCCGAAACTCCATCCTCGTAGATCCATTTTCCAAACATTGGACCCAAGCAACTTTCAACAAGAGGACTTTAGGCCCTTAGAGCCTAGATGGCTTAAACTCCCTCCTACAAAGTGATAATGGAAAATTGAAAGAAATGTTAGGATGCTTGAATTATGATGTATCTAATCTAATGCCATTTTTTAGGGATTTGACTAACATTTCTATGTTTTCTTGCTTGATTATGCTTGACTTCTTTTGTGTACAAGATATATGGAATAAGGTGGAGAACCCTTGAGAGCAGTCGTCAAGAAGGAGAAAGGAAAGAGAATAGTCAAAGTACCCCATGAAAAGGAAGAAAAAGGCCAATTGAAGTACAAGTTCTAAGGGGAATGACTCAAGTCAAAGATCACCTCCACATGTAGTGAAATCACAGACACTAACATCAGACATGTAGACATTGATGAATTCAAACAAAGGGTCTGAATCAATCCTACAACTAAGGCTGCTCTAAAAATTAGAAGTAGTGGAATCACCAAGGTTGTTGGCTTTCCTCTCACCCTCATCATTCTCGAGCTTTTCATGGTTTGTAGGGAGGCTTATCAAGAGAAAACTAGAACTATAGTGGAGCGAGATGGAAGATTTCTGGCAGATATGTCCCATAAGGTGATAAAAAAGACTTTCCATATCCCAACCTTTAGGGAAATGGAAGTGTCAACTGTCAAGGATGGCCAGGGGGTGTGGGATGAAAACCCACTCAAATGCAAGAAGCTCATTAACCAATATTGGCTCAAGGAGAAGAGGGTTAGTGTGGCTAAGGTCCTCCAAGAATTTTTTCGTAGTGACTTCTATAAAGAGTATCATGAATTAATGGCAATGTTGAGCAAGCTCATGTGCCTCCCCACCGCTACTTACTTTCAAGAGTGGATGGTCTATTTTGTGAAGGAGATTCTCTGAGGGAATGTTAAATTCTATTGGCCATAAATAAGTAGTGATTGCTTTCCTAAGTAGTTCATGGTGGTAAAGAAGACCTCACGCTTCTATATGACCTCTTATCTAGTATACTCCATGGCTGATCGAAGATAGTATAGAGGTCTTTTTTAGAGCACCTGATATGGAATGAGGAGGGGAATTAAATGTCTATGACAAATACCATCAGTTGTAATTTAAAAAATTAAGAGGGACTATTACAAATTTAATGATGCTTTCATAGTGTATATCATTATGTTGCTCAAAGCAGACTTTGAAAGGAGAATCTGCCATAGTGTGAATGCTTTCGTTAAGTGATTCACCTTCCTTTTCATTCAGTTCCCTAAGTTCACATACATCTGAGCAGAAGGCTTCTTAGATATGCCATACAGGTTACCTCAATACCCCAATGACTAGATTATATTGTTGGAACTCTCTTGGCAGTTGTGGCAATCACATGCTCTTCTTAGAGGAAAACACTTGGCAAGGGTTCCCTATCCCCTTTCTTTTGACCAAGTATTATATGAGCTCCACACTTCCTAGTGCATAGACAACTTAGAAAAGGAGCTTATAGAGTATCATCTAAAGAGTTACACTGCCAGGCCACACATGGACCCCTACGACAAACTTCAAATGATGCTTGGTACCAGATACTCCCATGGACACAATGTCAAGGATTTCTGGGCTAACTGCAAGGATCATACTGAGGTACAGGTGAAGCAACACATGCAAATAACTACATAATTTGTGAAAAGTTTTAAATTATTTCCTATACCAAACCAATTTATGGTGGATGTGAGCATTGTAATGGATCCTTAATACAATTCATTCTCCAACTTGGTGTTGCTACTAATTGATTACGATGATCAAGAGGTCGATGACCTCGATATTTTCGGAAAGCCAGTAGAGTCTTAGACCAAGGAACAAATTGATGGAAAAATCACCCAATTAAAGTAGCAAGGAACCCCTTTAACTTACAACAAATTAGAGGAAGAAATGAGGAGCACCACCAAAAGTGGAGGTGAGGACACAACTACCGACACTGTTGCCACTTTGTCAGGGAAAACATCAAAATTCCCTCCATCTACCAAATTAAGAAAGAGAAAAGAAACTATGGAGATGGAGTTAGAACTCAAATAGAATAGATAAAAGTGACATCCAACACTTCTAAACTATTAAACCACGTCCAAACAAGAGAAAACAAATAATAGAGAGAATAAAAAATGCAAAATATAAAAGAAAACACTCCCCATTATGGTTGATTCTTTCCCTTGCTCTCCTTCTTGTTATGCAACTTTACCCTTAGATTTGTTCAAACACTTGTGCAAAACTTGTCAATGGTAGCAAGAAAGTTGGAGATAATTAGCTGTTAAGCTGAAAATGGAGAAGGAAGGTTGTTTTTATAGACAACCATTCGAATGGACGGTTGAGATTAATCTTCTAGAAAGATTCCAAGATCAATGGATGAGAATGCATGAGAGAGATGTTATGAAATGGATGGTTGAGATTAAGTCTCAGAAAAGATGCCAAGATCAACGGTCTAGAATTGATGCACCAAGAATATGTCATGCATGGAAAAGCTATGACGTTGACGGCTATGACGCCTGACAGCTATGACAGACATGCAAGCATGCAGGCTATGACAGAAATGAATGTTATGATAGGGGATTATGATAGAGCATCTTTGACTAGGTGGAGGTGCATAAATAATTTATTTTAAATAATTTATTCAAAATGGAGGAAAATGACAAGTGGAATGGAAAATAAATAATTTATCCAAATTATTTATTTAGAGAAAATGAAAAGAGGAGCATTTAATTAAATTTATCAATTTAATTAAATGGAGAGATGGAAATTAGACATGGATAATTTGAATTATTTATCCAAAAGAGAGGAATGAAACAAAATTAAATAATTTTGACAATTATTTAATTATAGAAGAATAAAAGGTCAAATAATGATTATAGATGAAGATAAATTATTATTGAAGAAAGGGATATATTAGCAACACAATTAAATAATTTTAATTGATCAGGTGAGTGGTTTACAATTTTGGGATGTTCACAGGAGCTAAACTGTGAGGAATTTGAAGATGGTGCAAACTAGAGTCTCATCAAAAGAAATTTTTGGAATCAAATTGAGGAGTGATGAAGGAATTTAGATTTATAAATATCTAACATATAATCAATTAATTACAATTTATAATAACCATAACTTCAATAGAATGACCTAATGATGATATTCAATTACCATAAATTTTAAAAAAATGAAATGAAAGTGGATTTTGATATTGATAGGAATATCCAATCTATTTGATCAAACAATTGGAAGAACTTTTTAAGGCTTAAATCATTATATTTTCTAAAAATATGTGATTTCAGCTAAAATTCGTTCCTCTCAGGAATTGTAAACCACTATTATGACAGCACCCCAAGATAGAATAAAGATGAGAAGGTGAATTAATTAAATAATTAAAAACTATTTAATTAATAGAGGAATGCAGTCACACTTAATTGAATAATTAAAGTTATCCAATTATCGAAGAACAACGACCAAGAAAAATGATCCTCACGGACTTAGGACATTTTTTAGTGTCTACATTTTGCCCCTCTTTGAGACAATGCAGCTTGTCGCATTGTTTCAAAGAAAAAGATTGATCAATTGATACATGCCCCAAAGATATCTTAGTAAGGATTATGATAAGAATGATATGCCCCCTCGAGAGATTGATCAAATAGATTGTAAGAAGATTAATCTCTCGATAGATGTCCAGAAAGTGATTAGATACCTGATATTGCACAAGTGATAAAGCAATGATGTACGTTTTGATGAAAATGCAAAGTTGATGGGCGTAACTGAACAATTGATGGAAATGATCAGTATAGCCAGGTTGATGAGCTGATGAAGCTGATTGAGCTAATTAAGTTGATTGAGAATGATGCTTACGCAAGACAAGGTGCTGCAATGATGAAATTTCAAGAGGCAGTTTGATTGATTTGAGATTTAATTCAAGAGACATATATCAGTGAGTTAAGCAATTAATTGATTTCTTTGCCACAAGAAAGATGAAGAAAATTAAATGCAAGATGGAAGATAATGAAGGTGATGAAGCTTCTTGTACCATTTAAGTGTTTTTATCATCATCAGACTTATTATGTCACAAATTAGTATAAGCATCTAGATAACATGAACATCTAAAGGACTTGAATACTATTTGCATTTTTATTCAATAATGAAGTATATGCATCTAGTTATAAGAACCTTAGATGACCTGAATACTTATTGCATAGAAGACACTATTAGACAAGGAATGCTCTCATCCACATTAAACTCATAGGTCCTTAATGGTTTTAGACAACCATGTCCTAAGACGAGTCATCATGTGAATAAGAAACAATCTGTAAACAACAAACTAGTGAACATGCCCCATCCTTGCCTCTCTAGTCAAAGACATCCTGAAGAAGCTAAAAGACATGTCACCAAAGATAAAACCATAAAATAATAAAATATCAACAAACAAACAAGAGTCCTACTTCGATGTAAAAATGATTCACGTTACAGTTTATGTGTTTGGTTGGATTTGAAAGGTGGCTTGATATATATGTTATAATGTTTGTTTGATTGTCAACACTTGCATGTTTTGATTTTGTTGAAGTTCAAAGACGTGTGGTGATCTGAAAGTGTCACTATTTTTTGGAATTTTTTATTTTTTTGGGATTTTTGGAATATTTGATTTTTTTAGATTTTTGATGTTTTTTATGATTTTTTTGGAGTTTTTTAGGACATTTTATGATTTTTTTTGGATTATTTCAGAACATTTTATGATTTTTTTGGATTATTTCAAAATATTTTATGATTTTTTTTTGGATTATTTCAGGACAGTTTATAATTTTTTTGGATTGTTTCAGGTCATTTTATGATTTTTTGGATTATTTCATAACATTTTGTAATTTTTTTTGGATTTTTTTAGGACATTTTATGATTTTTTAAAGATTTTTTAGGACATTTTATGATTTTATTTTTTATTTTTTGAAGTTTTAAAAGATGGAGTGAAATGAAAAGTGATATGACTGATTAAAGAAATAAGATCTTCCACAGTAGAGGTAATGCAACCATGGATAAAATGATAGATCAAAATGAAAGATTCATTGCAAAACATGTCACACAAGCAACATATCCTTTGTCAAAAGATGATAATGGTTGGTTGATTGGATGCTAGGAATGATTGATTCCATAAGGCATGCTAATAATAAGTACTTAGGATCATTGATTCCTCTAAGTACGATAAGATTGATGATTGTTTATGATTGATTGACAAAAAAATATGAGGATTGGATAATGTTTTACAGCTAGGCTCAAATATGATTCACATGATAAGATTCAAGGTTGCAAAGGAACATGATGACCAACATTAGAGGTGATTTAATCATGGATAAATGATAAGGATGTGAACTATGATGGAATGGTAACACATATGGATATGAAAGGGAATCCAAAGCATGCATTTGTAATTTTTCCCCTAATCTCATCAAGAAGAAAGGAAGAAAATAGGACATGGATTTTGATAAGCTAGGAGATATGGAATGGAAGAATGTAAAGATAGGGATAATGAATAGGATGATCAAGATTGATAAGATATGGACACAATGACTAAGTATTTGGTCCCTATTCCTCATCAAGACCAAGGAAGGGAAGAAAGGATGCATTAAGATAGGATGGTGGAATATGGATATGGTGAAGGATATGGTGCGAAAGATATGGATAAAGTGTATAGGATAAGATATACGATGTTCAAGAAGATCCTTAACCTTGTCAAGATCAAAGGTGGAAAGGTAAAGGATGAACATAAAGAGGATAATGGATATGAATGAAAGGATGGATGAAACTTTCCCCCAAGTGTAGAGTACAAGAGGAATATGGAAGATAGGATATGGATAGGGATAAAGGAAAATGAAAGGTAATATATGCTTGATAGGGAGATGGAGGAAGGACTCAAGCATCAAGTTTCAAAACTAATATCCCTTTAATATGTGCTCTAATAAACCATGGCAAGAAGGATTAGACTCATAAACATAGGTATATTAATGGTATGATGGAAGAAGCTAAGGACTTATGCAAAGGTTTGGATTAAAGGAGGATAATGGGGGATGAATGGTGGATAATGGATAGGAGGTTTGAATACTTGTTGATGGTTATATGAAAAGAATGGAAATATCAACATCGGCACACACTTTGAAGGGTGGTGGAGTGATGGAGGAAAAATGGAGCTCGACGGTGATAGGTTTTTATATGGACAATTGGAGGAAGCTTTTGGATTAGCAATTTTTGATGCCAATTTAGATTTTATTACTTCTACGAGACTTTTAGGAATCCACATAGCTTTTGACTTTGATTTTTGATTCATGGGCCTTTGTGGCCTTTGAGATTCTTCTTTTTTCTTTATGGGCCTTTGTGGCCTTTGAAAATTTTCTTCTTGATTTATGGGCCTTTGTGGCCTTTGAATTTTTTTCTTTTGACTTGATGGGCGTTTGTGGCCTTTTGGATTTTTCTTTTGACTTGATGGGTCTCTGTGGCCTTTGGGATTTTTATTTTGACTTGGGATCAAATTTTCTTTTATTTTTGCATGGGTCTTCAAGGAGACATGTTGATCCTTTGATACATGTGGATTTTGAAATGGAAGCTTTTGACATTTGGCACCCAAATTGCTTCCAAGAGAAATGGGATGGGTGGATGGAGATGAATGATATGGAGGTCTAATGGATGGGTTAATGCAGGTAGAATTTTGAGATGGAATCAAGGGTGTGTGCCTTTGTTGTTCTTGATGAATAGGAGATGGAGGAATGAAGGGCCCCAATATGGATGGAAGGGTTGATGAACTAGGGTTTGGGTGATAAGGACCAAGGATATATGGAAGGTTTGATGGACTAGGATACTTAGGTTTATTTTGATGGAATCTAGACTTACGATGGGTACCAATGTCTTGAGCGTGAGGTGTATAAAGAAGGCCATGATAGTATGTGTTTTCTTGGATAAAAAGGGGTTCTATGATACCTTGTTCATGAATGCCTAATCCTTTGCCTTTGTAGTTCATACTTTCACACATTTGATTTCCAATGGGATATATATTGTTTATTAAACAAGATGCAAGTCCATCATGAGATGGTTGTGATATGGAAGGAATAACAATATCTTCGAGTAAACCACCTTGTATAAAAGTGAGAGAACCCATTTGATAGGTAAGGGGTTCATAAATAGTTTGAATAGGGGTGATAGACTCTTGTGGAGGATTGTGATCATGAGGGGAATTAGGATGTGTGATAGGATCTTGACATGGGGATATGGGGGTACTTTTATCTTGACTTGGAAAAGGATGAAGAGGTGTAGGAGATGGATTAGCTTGCTCTTTATTAGGTATGGAATAATCATGAAGTGGTATGAAAGGCATATCTTGATCATGAGAAGGATGGACATCATCATGAAATGAAAGGGTATCCTTGAATGGAGGTATATCTTGATCTTGACGAGGAAGGGAATCTTGATATTTTGTGGAAAACATATATTGATCATTGGATATGATGGAATCATGAGATGGTATGAATTCATTAGATGAGGTGGAAGGAGGACTTGGAAGGATACGTTTCTCTTCAGATGAAAGGGAATCATCTTGAATGAAACAAAAAGAGATAAGAGGATCATCATGAGGTTCTTGAGAGGTGGGATCTTGGTCAAAGATTCGAGAGCATTGAAAATTTTTGGTATCATTGGATGGAGTGGAAAGAATGCTTTGATCTTGATTTGTAGGGGAGTCTATGCTAGCATGCTTTGGACTAATAGATTGGCATGACTCATTGGATGGAGATGGTATGATGAGAGAGGATGGTTGGATGAAATCGTTAACTTGGGTTGAAGACTCATGAGGTTTATTTTGAATTATGGGAGATGAAGATAGATGCATGACATGGTAGGATTTCTCAAGATCATTTGTGTTTGAGGACATAGATTTAGGTTTTTCATTTAGCCTTTGTAGAAAATCATGGACATTGAACTTGGATGGTGTAGTTTTGGGTAAGGCTAAAGGCTTATGAGATGATTGCATCACTTCATTCAAATGTTGGGATTCAAGTTGTTTTTCAAGCTCTTTTAAATGATGGTCAAGATATCCAATCCTTTGGTTTTGTTCATAGGTTGAGGGTGAATATGGAGGATAATAGTTAGACATGTTTGGTTGATGGTTTTGGAAATGTTTTGAGGTGTTACAAGTTACTAGGTGTGATGTTTGTTTGAGGTCGATTGTTTTTGTTTAGATTTGTGAATGTGGTGAATATTGTTTGAAAATCTAGAAAACACTTGACAAGCACAGTGTTTTGGTGTATACAAATGCACATGAGACAAACACAATCCTAATAGACCAAGGGTTTGTATACTTGATATAGCCCACCGATATACCTCAAATTGGTGCTAAACACCTTTCCTTCTTGAGAGCAGATAGCTTAGAAGTTTGGTGGCATTAGCTCCCCTCCACAGCTCATTAACATCATTCGAGCACACCAACTTCAGATTCTTGGGTCATCACTTCCCAAGAACTGCTATCTCTACTCAAGGGAGTCAGTAGTGAGTATCTTCGGGCATGATACTGTACCCTGCACTATACCAAGCAACGGCTGAAAATGGTTGGCTTCTAAAACAATAGGTTTTTAGTTAGGGCATCCATTTGAGTGGCCACACATGGGGTGAGAGATTAATCACCAATTAAGTGGCACTCCAGCCTGAAGAGGTTATGCTCAATAGGATTTATGGGAGTACTACTCTGTCCATGTGTGGTACTTGAACTTTCCTTAAGCACCCATTTTATATCCCAGTTGGAAGTGGCTTGGCTTTAAATTACCGGTTGGGTCATCCCTTAAGGTGAGTACTTTTTCCCTTAAGGCGGGCCCATTTCAATTATTAAGTCATGAAGGTGACAAAAAATAAGGTGGGTCTAGTTTTTGATCACCTAGTTTTCACAAGATGAGAGCATAATCACCTGCCACCCAAGCACAGTTAGGCACATGTTCATTTTAATGAGAAGTGTTCATTAATCACCAATTAAGTGGCACTTTGCCTGAAAGGAGCTCAATAGGATATGGGAATACTACTCGATGTAACACATCCACACTTGTGGTACTTGAACTTTCCTTAAGCACCCATTTTATATCCCAGTTGGAAGTGGCTTGGCTTTAACCTATTACCGGTTGGGTCATCCCTTAAGGTGAGTACTTTTTCCCTTAAGGCGGGCCCATTTCAATTATTAAGTCATGAAGGTGACAAAAAATAAGGTGGGTCTAGTTTTCTGATCACCTAGTTTTCACAAGATGAGAGCATAATCACCTGCCACCTTCAAGCACAGTTAGACAGAATCAAGCACATGTTCATTTTAATGCACCAAAAGAAGTGTTCATAAAATAGAAATCACAAACACATTGTTTAAGAAATGAGTCTTCGACTAACGGAGCTGCAAAACCACAAATTAGTAGTTTTATAAATGTCTTGGACCAACAAGAAAGCTGCAAAAAAACTAAGTTAGAACAAGAGATTACAAACCAAACTAAAAGTTAGTAAATAACTAAACTAGAAAATAAAAATACTAAACTAAATTAAGAAAAATAAAACAAAGAAAACTAAAACTAAGAGCTCAATTTTTTTGTTGCTCCAAAAGAAGCAATTTTTGGGAGCTGCATTCCAAAGCCACACGCTACAAACAAAAGATTATTAAATCAAAAAAAAACTTGAATGAAAACAACAAACTAAAAATAGTGATAACTTTTTCAAAACTAAACAAAAATTTAAATTGTAGATATCTATGGAAAGCTAAGACATAAATCTTCAAAACTCAGAAAAAGTTTTGCAAAATCCTACACAACAAAAGTATTATAAACAAAAGAAAAAAATTGGATTTTAACAACTAAATCTTAAAAAATGGCGATCAGTAAAATGACAATAACTTTCTCAAATTTTAATAAAATTTCAAACCATTTAATGGTCCGGAAAGATGAAAATGAGGTCTACAAAACCCAGAAAATGTTTTAAAATATTTCATGCGTCCATTTTTTTGTGCTCAAATGAAGATGACGGGATTTCATACGCATTCTTGGCTGTAATCTGCAAAACAACAAAAATAAACAAGAACACACAAATTTCTCTACTTCACGTTGGGTTCACCAAATGTGGAGATGGGGTTAGAACTCAAATAGAATAGATAAAAGTGACAACCAACACTTCTAAACTATTAAACCACATCCAAACAAGAGAAAACAAATAATAGAGAGAATAAAAAAAGAAAAACATAAAAGAAAACACTCCCCATTATGGTTGATTCTTTCTCTTGTTCTCCTTCTTCTTGTTATGCAACTTTTCCCTCAGATTTGTTCAAACACTTTTGTAAAACTTGCAAATGGTAGCAAGAAAGTTGGAGATAATTAGTTGTTAAGCTGAAAATGGAGAAGGAAGGTTGTTTTTATAGACAACCATTCGAATGGACGGTTGAGATTAATCTTCTAGAAAGATTCCAAGATCAATGGATGAGAATGCATGAGAGAGATGTTACGAAATGGATGGTTGAGATTAAGTCTTAGAAAAGATACCAAGATCAATGATCTAGAATTGATGCACCAAGAATATGCCATGCATGGAAAAGCTATGACGTTGATAGCTATGATGCCTCATAGCTATGACAAACATGCAAGACATGCAGGCTATGACATAAATGAATGTTATGATAGGGGATTATGACAGAGCATCTTTGACTAGGTGGAGGTGCATAAATAATTTATTTTAAATAATTTATTCAAAATGGAGGAAAATGACAAGTGGAATGGAAAATAAATAATTTATCCAAATTATTTATTTAGAGAAAATGAAAAGAGGAGCATTTAATTAAATTTATCAATTTAATTAAATGGAGAGATGGAAATTAGACATCGATAATTAATTTGAATTATTTATCCAAAAGAGAAGAATGAAACACAATTAAATAATTTTGACAATTATTTAATTATAGAAGAATAAAAGGTCAAATAATGATTATTATTATTTGACTATAGATGAAAGATAAATAATTAAATAAAAAAAGATTTATTTAATTATTGAAGAAAGGGATTTATTAGCGACACAATTAAATAATTTTAATTGATCAAGATAGAATAAAGATGAGAAGGTGAATTAATTAAATAATTTAAAACTATTTAATTAATAGAGGAATGTGGTCACACTTAATTGAATAATTAAAGTTATTCAATTATCGAAGAACAATGACCAAGAAAAATTATGCTCACAGACTTAGGATATTTTTTAGTGTCTACAAAAACTACTGAGCAACAATAGGGCCCGAAGGTGTATGGAAGAAAGGATATGGAAGGGGAACCTTCCAAGAAACACAAGTTAGCTAGCTTCACTGAGATTCCCACTATCACAGAAGATCAGCTCCAGGAGGGAGAAGAAGTAGAGGTTGAACCATCCTAGCTTCCACTTGGGACCTCTAATATTGTTGTTGATGTCATTGTTTCCCCTCCACCTACTTCCCAAGTAATGGTCGCATCTTCTCCCCTTGTGGTGAACCTATCAATGCACCAAGTGCCTCTTCCCATCCTATCACACAGGTTGTGACTGTCAACTCCTCATCTGCTACTGCATCTCCATTTTCCTCTACCTCCATGTCACCAATAATAGCACTTCCCCTCACCATAGCTACTACCACAATGCTGACCCTCTCGCTTCTCGAGTCTCTAGCTAAGTATATGAAAAACATCCACTATGCTCTCTAGCATTCTATTGGACCTAAATGTACAAGCAACCTTAGTGCAACCTGTTGCAGACCGACCTACACTACCACTTCCTCAACCCTCAGAGATGAATGCAACAATGATGATATCAGAAGAATTGGAGAGAAAATAGCATGAGGTTGCCAAGAGCCTAGAAGAAGAGGTAGATGAGTACACCAAAAACCCTAAGTATCATCCTTTGATCACTGATAAAGTGGTCCATGAGAGTGAAGAGTCTAGATCTTTTGAAGAAGGTGAAGGGGAAGAAGCAGGAAAGTACATCATAGAGACCTTCCATCCAAATTTGGAGGAGGAATTGGCCCAACATTTCAAGAATGTTGGAGAAGAGATAGAAAGACCTCCACCCAAGGAAGAAAAAGATACAAGTGAAAAAATGGAGCAAGACGTTGAACTTGCTATGGTGGAGGAAAATAAAATTCCTAGAGATGATGAAGAAATGCCTTCTCTCATTGAAAAGGAAAGGGAGCACATAGAGGAGGAGAAGGCTAATGAAGAAGAGAAAGATCTTAATGTAAAAGAAGAACATCTAGAAGATTTTGATCATGATGATAAAGAAGAAGAAAAGATTCATGAAAAGGAAGATAGTCCTTGGAAGCTCACACCTTCTAGGTCTCCCATCAAAGGAATAGTCCTTATCCAAGACTTCAAGAAGGAAGAGGATGCAAGAATGAAGAAAGAGGTTCCTAGGGACAAGGAAGTAGAAGTTATAAGAGATGAAATGGAAGGTGACCATGAATCACCTAAAGGTAAGTCACAGATGCTTCAGTGGTTGAAAAAATAGCTAGAAAGAAAGACTCCCACCCCCAAAGACCCTAAATAAGGGCTTGAGGAAATATTGGCTCGAGTATAGGTCAGGTTGACTAAGGAGAAGAAACAAAGGTTCAGGTCTAAGATGACCATGGACACCTCAGGCTCAAGAACTGTGAAAGTAGCTACACCCATGGTGGGAAAGGAAGAAATAAGCTATAGCATCTCCACCATAAACTTGGGAATGACCACTAGGGAGAAAAAAATTGAGCATCTCAAGGAATCACTTGCTATAGTGGTGGATCAAATGCACAAAGATAAATCTTCTATGGAAGAAATGAAATCTCAAATAGAGGACATGGTAGGTTATATTTGACAATGGTCAATAGCAAAGGAAATTCCTACAACATTCTACACATGGACCCAACTTTTTTCCAAGGAACACATTGACAAGTTGGAAAAGAGGAAGAAATGGGTGAAGATGATAGAAGATTAATTCCAACAAGTTCTCTATGATAAAATTATGGGCTTAAATCATGATGTAAGGATAGCCAATAAATTTATAGAGGTGCAAAGGTGCCTTGAAGGAGCAAGGAAATTATGCACCAACTTGAGGTGACATACCCTAAGATCGAAGCCATCATGAAGATTCGAGAAAAGCTATGTGAGAAGGAGCTCTCCTTTGTGAAGATTGACCACTGGCTCTTGGATAAGTGGAAGCCCAACTTTGATCATAGGAAGGAAATTTTGGATTAGATGTTCCCAAGGGTAGAGCAATACATTGACTAGGCAAAGGAAGTAAGGGCGGCATGTGAGGAGTATATCAAACTACTGAGAGATTACGATGTACCTGCCATGGATCTTGATGTTGAGAAAATCAGGCCATACTTCCAATAGAAGATAGAGAAGTGAATGTCTAATGACCTCACCACATAATTCATGATTTTTTTTGTTTGGGTATTTTCCCAATCAGAATAGATCAAAGATGGTGCAACCAAGTGGGACAGTGATTCGGAAACCCTCATAAAGCGATCAAAGAAGTGGAATTTTTAGGTAATCTAGTAAAAAAATAATAGAGATCAACAAATTGTGGGTGCTAATCAACAATTTCATGGAGTATGCCATCCACAGGAAGAAAGAAGGAGAGGTCATTTGAGATCACTTCACTTAGAAGTTGCAGCCAAAAAAAAAGCACTAAAGGCCAAACTGTACAGTGCTACCACTATAGGACAAAATAGAGAAGAAGAAAAAATGTAATATTAAATTATAAAATATTTGGGGGTAGGTCAAACCCTAATGTAAAATGAATCTTTTCCACACAATGCAAGTGAGTCTTGGCCATTCATTCTAATTTTTGAACAATATAAATAGGGGGTCTCCTCTCATTTTCAAAGAGAGAGTTTAGTTGTTGTAACAACATGGTACTAAAATTTTAATAGAAATTCATGCTTTTGGTGATTTCTTGAGTTCTATATGCATGCACATGATTATTCTCTCATATTTAATTGATTTCAGTATATTTACTTTGCTATTATTTTATGTTTTAGTTAGTTGTAGTTGTTAATGAATGGTGCTCAAAGATTGTGAAGAATTTTGTTGTGTTGATGCTCTTCTAGTTCATGCTTTTTGTTGTTTATTGCTAATAAAATACTTTGTAAAGCTAGTTTGAACTTTGTATGAATGTTTCCCAAAAATTCTATCTTTTTTTTATGCTTAATGGTGAATGAAAGAAAATCTATAGACCTTAGGAGATTGCACAAGTTCTATGAGACTGTACCTAGTTTTGGTTAAGTGGAACTTTGTTTTGCGAAGGCTATCCGCTGTAGAGTCGTCCATGATTGTTATTCACTATTTGTTTTAGATCCAAGAACCTCTCTCTTTCCCTACCCCTTTTTCCTCTATTTTTTATAATGACCTAAGCTAAGATTCTTGCACATTGTAAAGCTAAATTTTAAGGAAAAAAAAAGTTATAGATTGTTGTCCTAAACCTATAGCAATTTAATAGCTAACTTCCCCATCTTTGGAACTTCTTCCAAATGATCGAATTCCTTACAACATGTAAGTTTTCCCAATAATTACCAGCATAAGAACCACTAAAAGATCCAAGCAAGTCATGGCTTGACACCCGAGAGACCTTGGGGTGACTTTCAAAAATTCAATGTTGGAGATTAGCTTTCAAGAGAGGCATTGCATTTAAGCATTCCCTGTGTTGAGAAAGTGCTAAAACACCCATCAAAAAAACTTGTGATAGGAGGGATTTGTTAAGCTGGATCAAATTGGATCATTCTCCCCAAAATGGTTTCAAAGGATCTCGAGATCAACACCAGACAAAGGGAAATTCTAAGAATTGTTGCCCACTACAAGGTCTAAGAGAGCCAGAGGAAGGGACACTACCTCTTCTTCTTCTTCCATCTCTTCAATTCCACTTTCATCCACAACTTCATCCACCTTCCATCCACTCCATACTCTGATTCCTTCATCAACTTCTACCCTTCCTACTTTGCTATCCCAAACTGTCTTTGGCCCCCTTTCTTTTGGTAGTTGGGGAGTAGCCTCCAACCCAACCACTCAAGTCCAAGGCATAGTCCAAACAACTGCTACCCCTGTGCAGCCTCAAGTTTCTGCTCTTCAACAACAAGCACCACCTCTACCTCTCACCATGGATTGGTTGGCATATAATCCTTATCCATTTCACTTTACTGCCTACCATGATATTCCTAAGAATCTAGAGAGCTTTTGCATGAATTCTAATCCTTGAGACCCACAAAGGACCACAAAAGAGCACATTAAAATATTTGAGATAGCAATCAAAGACATGCAAATTGATCATGAAGACATTACATGTAGGATCTTTCCTTACTCATTGGGGAAAGAGGCCTTATATTGGTACATCAACCTGCCAAGGGGATCAATTACCTCTTGGGACCTCTTGATGAATGTGTTCCTATAGAAGTACAAAATTCCAATTAGCCCTTTGGAGTTGTACCAATAGTTTATGTCTATTTGTAGGGAGATCAATGAGCCTATTAGATCCTTCAACAATTAATTTCATCATTCCTACATGAGGCTTCAAACCCCCATATGTGAACAACGATGTTGTTTCCCTGCCTGTTTATTATGTAACACTAGACAATCTTACCATAGCATTGGTAAAAAGAATGTGCCTACCAATCACTAGGCTGGTGGATGCCTATTCAGAAGCAGTCATAGCAAGTACTGACTTGGGGTAAGACATCTCCGATCCACTGCCATCTCTTGGACCAGTTGCTCATCTGATGTAGATCTAAGGACTTAATCAAGCATTTTCTCGCTAGACACCTCTCATGAACCAGGTGCCTCAACTGCCCCTAGTCCTACACTTGGGAAAAGCAATGACCCAAGCGCCTCTCATGCCCTAGTATTTTTAATAATTGACATATTCTCAGGCCCCTCAACAACAACATGCCTATTCTCATGCTCCCCAATAGAAAAAAACTTATGCTCAGCCACCTCAGCCACTCCTGTGCTTATAAGGACCCAAATTTCCTCCAACACAACAAAATCATCTGGTTGCTCTGCCTATGCTCATCCAAAATCAGATGTCACAACTAAGCAATGTTGAGAAAGATTAGCTCAATGAATTAAGAGAGATTATAAAAAGGATGTCTACATAAATGAGACACCTTAGGAATCAAAACAACTAGTTTCAAGCATCTCAACATAACATACAAGACAATCTTAACAAGGAAACTAGGGATAGCCATGATGCGGGTCCATTCTTGGGACAACATTATGAAAGAGGGAAGAATTATAATCAGAACTTTGAAAGGAGAACAATTCGAAAGTAGAATAGAACGTGGAACACTAGGCCCAACAATGGAGGCATTCCCATCCCTCTTGATCAGCCTGGTGGAATGGAAAAGAAGACAAGTGGTGTATATCTTACCAAGGCTGCCTTTTCAAGGTGGCCCATGATTCATAAGATAAACAAGCATTCCGAGTTGGACTACCCTGAGTTCCTAACAACTATAGAAAATTTTCAAGTTGAAGTCTAGAATGTTGTGGAAAACCCTGGGTGTCATGACTTAGTCTCGTCTGAGCCTTAAAATTTTGCACTCCTTGTAGTTAACCAAGCACCATTCCCACAAATCAAGAACACCACCCTAGAAATCGAGGACACTTCACCAAAGGTAGAGGAAATCCAAGAGGTGAGTAGTGAAGTAACTTTATCTCTACTATTTTCCTCAGTGAATAATGGTCCAAAGGATGATGAGGAAGAGAAATATGTGGACGAGGTCCACATGTTTAATCAAAGGGCCACTCCTTAATACCTCAAGAACAAAAATGCAGGTGGGCCTTTCACAACCTTTGCCTTGCCTAACAACTACAATACTTCACCAAATCTGAATGCGAGAAACAATCTTGGGTATCCTTACATGGCCTCTCAATACTTTAGAAAAAGTAGGTCATCCAATCAGCCTCAAAACAAAAAAAGGGCTAGGTTTAGGGTCAATCAAAAACTTAGCTAAGTCAAACACAAACCCTACTAGCTAGCTCCACCATAGGTAGAGATTTTGAAGAAGAAATTGAGTAGATGGGTGAATATGTGGCTCAAGAATTCAAGAAAGTAAAAATCAACCTATTAGCCTTCGAGCTACTAAAAGTCCCTACAATAAGAAATTCCCTTTTTAGGGTAATTAATGGAACTCCCTCGTATACAACAACACAGGAAACACAATTCAAGCAAGTCTCTTTTGAAGACCAACCGAATGAGCCGGTTATTGAACAACTACATGGGAGGGCACCTCAAAACTAGCCAATAGGTAAACAATCTACAAAAGATTGAGATCAAAACCACAAGCAGGCTCCTAAGAGCCAACCTTTTGTACAATTCAAGGAAAAGATCAGTGACAAGAACAAGGCCCAAATCACTCAGGTAGATACGCCTATGGGACTCTTTTAGGGAAAATTGGAAACACCACCCTATTGTGTAGTTTTCACACACATGCCCCACTAAAAGTAAGGACCCTCTTTTTCTCTGGTTTTGATGATTTAGCCCTTGTATTTTAAAGATTTGCATTTCCCTGACATGAGCTTAAGTGTTTTTCTTGTTCACCAAAGTGATTCCCTTAAGTTACACTTTGAAAATCTAAAGTTCTGAGAAAACTTCAGGTTTTTACCTTGTTTTGGGATTTTTTGTCCCATCCGGATTTTCCTAAAATTCCATCTCCTTGTCGAATTCCTGAATTTGGGGTTTTGGTCTGTCATTTTTGTGAATGTTGATTTCCCAGCCCATGTCTTCTCCTATTGATTGATGAGTTCAATGGTGCCTAAAATTCTCATGATTGCATTTATGAGCTCAATCTGGTGTGCATGGTTGTTTCGCTTTGGTTGGTTTTAGGGTTTCAAATTTAGGGCATTACCGTTTTTTCCTTGATTTTCTGTTGGGTCAACCTTGAATTTTAATGATGATCTATGGGAGGGTAAGTCAAGCTTTTTGTGAGCCTAGGTCCTCAAATTTGTGATCTTTCGATCAATTTGAGGGAGTTTGTGTGAAAAGCAGCAAAGTTTAGGTTTTTTGTCAAGTTTTGGATTTTCCTTGAATGCTCCATTTTCCTGAAATTTAGAGTTTTTCCTGCTTCGTAGATTTCCACTCCCTCCATATTTTCCCAAAATTCCTATTGTCTCTTCATTTTCTAGAATTTG